>JAUIMM010000957.1:3890000-4490000 GCA_031769625.1 Taudactylus pleione
ATTGTTTTTTTTTATTTTAATATGCTGGAGAACTGAAGGCAGGCATAAAAATAAACGATATTTATATAATTCATCTGGTACATCTGCACCTTTTTGGGAACTTATTGGAAACAGTGAACGTAATTTCATAAAGGCTACTGTAGATGGCGCTTTCTTCTCAAATACCTTGTGTGTATGTAAATACACTAATGAACCATAACACTAAAACTTCTGACAGCTCGAGTGAAGCTGCCTACACACTTACCGATTTTTTACACGATTTGGCCGATTCCGATGCATCGGAACGACAGATCGTGTAAATAGTGCCCAAATCGTGAGTCCCCACTCACGATCACGATGCGCGTCCCCACTGGTCGCACAGCACATCGGCAGATCTGCCGTGCTGTAGGGCAGATCTGGCAATCTCTGACACAATGCACTGGAAAAAAGTCACAAAGTCGTTTGAAGATGGACCAAATCGTGTGCAGAGCTGCCGGGGAGGAGTTTCAAGGGGGATCGTGTGCAGATCGGTAAGTGTGTAGGCACCTTTACATGTTACAATGGCTCCATGAAAGGTGCTATTATATGTTTGAGGTAGAAAATAAACAATTCTTGAAGTTGATGTGTTGAAAGCAGGATAAATGGCCAAATGTAAAGATCTGAGTAAATATGACAAGGGCCAATTGTGATGGCTAGATGACTGGGTCAGAGCATATCCAAAACGGCAGGACTTGTGGGGTATTCTCGTTATTCAGTGGTTAGTCCCTATCGTACCTACCAAAAGTGGTCCAAGGACAACCGGTGAACCGGCCACAGGTTCATGGGCACCAAAGGCTCATTGATGCACGTGGGCAGAGAAGGCTAGCCAGTCTGGTCAGACCCCACAGAACTTCTGTAGCTGATTGCTGGAAAGTTGCTGGTTAATAGAAAGGTGTCAAAACACACAGTGCATTGCAGCTTGCTCCGTAATGGGCTGCAAAGCCGCATACTGGTCAGTGTCCATGCTGACCCTTGCCATGGCCTGGTCTGATGAATCATGTGTTCTTTTACATCATGTGGACAGCCAGGTACAAGCGTGTAATTTACCTGGGGAAGAGTTGGCGCCAGGATAAGCTATGGGAAAAAGACAAGCCGACAGAGGCAATGTGATGCTGTTTTGCTGAGAAACTTTGGGTCCTGGTATTCATGTAGATGTTTACTTTGACACGAACCACCTACCTTAACATTGTTGCAGACTAAGGGCCTGATTCAGAGTTAGGAATAGAGAGAGATCTCTCTCTCAAGTGATCATCTTGGTGAAACCATGCTACACTGCAGGTGGGGAAGATTTAAAATGTGCAGAGATTTATATTTGGGAGGGAGGTGTCCAAACTGACATCTAAAGTGCAGTGTAATAATAAATTGTGCAGTATTTGTGAGCTACATGCAAAAGCAGCCAGTATTTACACTACATGCAAAAAAATTTATGTATTTACACCCCTTGCATTGCAACATGGTTTGCCCAGGTACATAGTTAAGTGCTATCTCTCTCTCTATTTCCAACTCTGAATCAGGCCCTAAGTACACACCTTCATGGCACCGGCATTCCCCGATAGCATTATCCTGCTGAAAGAGGCCACTGCCAACTGCCTAAATTGATTTGAGCAACTATTTTTGTGTACCTTTCTATCATAGCCAGCAGTAACTTTTTCAGCAATTTGTTCTACAGTAGTTCTTCTGTGGGATAGAACCAGACCGGCTAGACTTCACTTCGCACGGGCATCAATGAGCCTTGGGTGCCCTTGATCCTGGCCCCGTCCACAGGTTGTCTTCCATTGAATACTTTTGGTAGGTATTAACCACTGCATACCAGGCACACTCCACAAGACCTGCCGTTTTGGAGATGCTCTGGACCCAGTAATCTAGCCATCACTATTTGACCCTTGGCCATTTTTCCTGCTTCCAACACATCAACTTCAAGGACCGACTGTTCACTTCCAGTCTAATATATCCCACCCCCTTGACAGGTGTCATTGTAACAAGATGATCAATGTTATTCACTTCACCTGTCAGTTTTTAATGTTATGGCTGATTGGTGTATATCTATGCAATAATCAATGATAGCAATCATGTCTCTCCTGTGCAGTACTGGAAAACATTGTATAGTGACCAGACAGCCAATTGTTACAATTTTACTGTTTTATAGATATGATAGATATGTTCACTAGTATGTAGAAGGTGAAGCCACCATTTTGAAGGTGTGCTCTCAGAACATTCAACCACGGTGTCTGGGCTTGGACTGATTAATGTGTGCTGAGCTGCATGTTTACAGTTGGAGAATTGGATATCCAGGGAGTGACTTGTGATCTTAACAAAGAGACACCTCCACTATTTAAATAAATTAATTTCCTAGATTTTCTTTATTTTATAGATGTATTAAAAGACAATAACGTTAATCCTGTAGGCACTAAAAAGTTAGATCATAATATTGGCTGTAAAATGTTTTGATAGGACTTCAATATAGCAAGTACTGGTAATCAGGAATAATGATAGTTTTTCATGCAGCCTTTGGGGGACACTCGAAACTCCATGGGGTATTAAAATAAAGTGCAGGGTGCCTGGATACATTAAATTAATTGTCTCCTCCCCTTCATACCTGGGTGGCTCACTGGGAACTCCAGTTTAGTTAAGTCGTCCAGGATCAGGACGCAGTCTGTTTTTTCTTTTTCCTCTTTCAGGTTTTATCAGATTTTTATTTTATCATTTTATGGCATTTATGTTAATTCAATATCTTGAAAGCAGGGGCATCTTATGAGGAGTGGGATCGTATGCACTCTCCATGCAGGCACATACCTTGCTCCAATGCATGATCACTATAGACTGTCACTGCCAAAACAAGTAGTGCCCAGCACCTCCAGCCATCAGGACAGGACCAGTGCCACGCCCTATGGTGCCAAGGTAAGTGGCTCCACCCTGCTTCTATAGTAGAGAGATGAGTTGCAAACTGCGGTTCTGCCCTTCACTGGGTCCTACACAGGGGAAACAGGTGTAAGGTGCTGATTTGGCTTCCCACTTGCCAAGATTACCAGAAAAGGCACAGATGCCATTTTCAGTGAGCAGTCAGAATGGCAGGAGAGGTAAATGAGACGGGCAGCAGCATTGAGGGTAGATTGAAGTGAAGAGAGGAAGGCCAAATGATTTGAGCAAATGAGGTAGCCTGTTCCACATGGAGAGGATCAGGTTTTGTAGGGGCCTGGAGTGAAACTGGGCGAACTCCACCATATCGAAGGTGGACACCATTGATCCCAAGGCCTGCATTGCAGTGAATTGACACTCTGCAATTGTGGAGCAGTCTGCATAGTCTGTGCGGTATTGCTGAAATCTTGGCCGCCGTTAGGAAAATTCTCTGAACTGGAGAGTGCAGAAGGGCTCGCAAATCTACCATCTTTTGAGTGGGCGTTACGGAAGATTATTTCTAACTGATCAGGCAACCATGTATTCGAAGAAAGGCAATGGTTACCTGTAGATGGCGGTGAAGTGTCTCTGGGGAGCCGGCCAACAGCAAGAGATCGTCCAAGTATGGGAGCAGTCTGATCCCTTGACGACAAAGAGAGGCCGCCATAACTGCCATGATCTTGGTAAAGACCCGGGGGACCGTTGAAAGGCCGAACGGCAGAGCCTGAAATTGCTAATGTTGCTGTAGTATAGCAAACCGGAGAGATTGTTGATGAGAAGGCACTATATGTATATATAGGTAAGCGTCCTGATTGTCTAGAGACACCATAAAATCCAACGGCTAAATAGCTAGGATAATGGAACAGAGGGTTTCCATACGAAACCTAGGCACCCTGATAAACTTGTTCAGAGATTTCAGGTTGAGGATAGGCCGATGATACCCATTGGGCTTCTGAACTAGGAAAATGGTAGAATAGCCCTTGCCCCATAGTGAGGAGGGCACCCAAATTATTACTCCTGAATTCAGTAAAGACTGAATGGCTTTTTGGAGCAGCAGGGACTTGGTTGGGTCTGATAAAGGTCCTGTGTGAAAGAACGGCTTGGGGGGGGGTGTCGCCTCAGGATTGAGGTGTATCCGTGGGAGACCACTTCCCTTACCCAGGCATCTGACTTGGTCTCATACCAAACCTGGGCGAATTGAATTAGTCGGCCTCCCACCCTGGGAGAGGCACGCCCCGTCAGGCTGTACAGTAGGCCTGTCCTCAGACTTGGCAGGTGGACGTCTAGTAGCCCAGGCCTAGGCTTGGAGGCCTTGGCTGATGTCTGCTGTCGTGGAAAGGACTGACCCTTGGCTTGTCCTTGAGGGTGAGAGGACCTAAAGGATGATGTCCGGGGCTTTGTATTACATGCAGATGGCAGGAACGCCATCTTGGAAGCTGATTTTCAGGAACGTAGCCAAATAATACGGCGGGCCACTACTGAAGTGGCAGATATTCTGGAGGCCAAGAAAGCCATATCTATAGCTGCTTCACCTAAGTAGGCTGTATCTCTAATGTGAGATACAGTCAGGTGCATAAACATTGGGACATTGACATAATTTTCATATTTTGGCCTCTATTCACCACCACAATAGCTTTGAAATGAAACAAACAAGATGTGCTTTAACTGTAGACTTTCAAATTTAATTTGAGGGTAATTCCATCCAAATCAGGTGAACGGTGTAGGAATTACAATGGTTTCTATATGTGCCTCCCACTTTTTAAAGGGGCCAAAAGTAATGGGACAAACTAAACAATCCTAAATCTAACTTTCACTTTTTAATACTTTGTCGCAAATCCTTTGCAGGCAATTACAGCCTGAAGTCTGGAATGCATAGACATCACCAGACGCTGGGTTTCATCCCTGGTGATGCTCTGCCAGGCCTCTACTGCAAATGTCTGCAGTTCCTGCTTGTTCTTGGGGCATTTTCCCTTCATTTTTGTCTTCATCAAGTGAAATGCATGCTCAATCGGATTCGGGTCAGGGGATTGACTTGGCCATTGTATAACATTCCACTTTTTAGCCTTAAAAAACTCTTTCGTTGCTGTTGCAGTATGCTTCGGGTCATTGTCCATTTGCACTGTGAAGCGCCGTCCAATGAGTTCTGAAGCATTTGACTGAATAAGAGCATATAATAGTGCCCGAAACACTTCAGAATTCATTCTGCTGCTTTTGTCAGCAGTCACATCATCAATAAATACAAGGGAACCAGTTCCATTGGCAGACATACATGCCCACGCCATGACATTACCACCACCATGCTTCACTGATGAGGTGGTATGTTTTGGATCATGAGCAGTTCCTTTCCTTCTCCATACTCTTCTCTTCCCATCACTCTCGTACAAGTTGATCTTTGTCTCATCTGTCCATAGTATGTTGTTCCAGAACTGTATTGGCTTTTTTAGATGCTGTTTGGCAAACTCTAATCTGGTCTTCCTGTTTTTGCGGCTCACCAATGGTTTACATCTTGTGGTGAACCCTCTATATTCACTCTTGTGAAGTCTTCTCTTGATTGTTGACTTTGACACATATACACCTACCTCCTGGAGAGTGTTCTTGATTTGGCCAACTGTTGTGAAGGGGTTTTTCTTCACCAGGGAAATAATTCTTCTGTCATCCACCACAGTTGTTTTCCGTGGTCTTCTGGTGTTGCTGAGCTCTCCGGTACGTTCTTTCTTTTTAAGAATGTTCCAAACAGTTGATTTGGCCACACCTAATGTTTTTGCTATCTCTCTGATGGGTTTGTTTTGATTTTTCAGCCTAATGATGGCTTTCTTCACTGATAGTGACAGCTCTTTGGATCTCATATTGAGAGTCCACAGCAACTGATTCCAAATGCAAATGTCACACCTAGAATCAACTTCAGACCTTTTACCTGCTTAATTGATAATGAAATAATGAGGGAATAGCCCACACCTGTCCATGAAATAGCTTTTGAGTTGATAGTCCCATTACTTTTGGCCCCTTAAAAAGTGGGAGGCACATATAGAAACCGTTGTAATTCCTACACCGTTCACCTGATTTGGATGTAATTACCCTCAAATTAAATCTGAAAGTCTGCAGTTAAAGCACATCTTGTTTGTTTCATTTCAAAGCCATTGTGGTGGTGAATAGAGGACAAAATATGAAAATTCTGTCAATGTCCCAATATTTATGCACCTGACTGTATGTAGGACAGCGGTTCCCTCGAAACATCAGGGGAAAATGTCTCTTTTAGGGCCTCTGCCTAACTCTCAATGGCTTTTGCCAACCAGGCCGTAGCCTAGCAGGACGATTAATAGCTCCTGTAAGAGAGTATATGGATTTATGACAAGTTATAATAAGTCTAATCTGTAGTCTCCTTCAAGGAGGTTGCAGTATGAAAGGGTAAGGTGGCAGTTTTAACCAGACGTGTTGCATGAGAATCCACTGCTGGGGGGAACTTCCCATTTAGCACAATCAGTAGCTGGAAGAGGGTAAAGGGAACTGTACCGTTTTGGAATTTTAAACCTTTTACCGGGCATATTCCAAGCTTCACTCATGTGATCAGATAGCTGGTCAGAGTGAGGAAACTCTGATAAAACTACCTTTTGTCATTTAAAAAAAAAAGCACGTGTTTTTTCTTAGGAGCGGGTTCATCCTCTTCTATTTGTAAAATACTTTTAACAGCTCTCACAAGAGCAGGTATATTTAGTTTAGAGTATGGCTCCTCTTCTCCTGAGACAGAGTCAGAGTGAGAGACTGGGTCTTCTGCCTCCCCAGATGATATCTCATAATCAGATAACTGTGTGGGCTGGGAAGATAACAGAGCACATTTAGTAGGCTTAGTAGGTAAAGGCTTTACTTTTTGCAGCATCTGCTGAAAAACCGTAGAGGTATTAGCCAAACTGTGTACTGAGGTATACAGTACGTCTACCCATGGGGGAGGCAAAGAATTTGCATTGGGTACCTGCTGTGGCCATCCCACAGGGGGAGTTACCACGGGGACTGCTATGTGGTCCACAGGTTTTGCCACATGCAGCCCAGGGTGGGTCCTGAGGGAGACACACCGGGGCTGAAGGGCCTGAAGCTGTGTAACAATACAAAGACTCTCCTGAATGAGGTCCTCTGTGGCTAAGCCCACTGAGCAGCACAAGACAACAGAGTAGCAGTAGCAGCATCAGGCTGCTTGTTTTTTCCTCTGCCAGACAGCCACAAGAATAATAAAATACACAGTATGATACAGTGCAGTGAACACTCTGCAGTATGTATATGGCAGTGTAGTATGCAACCGCGCTATATAGTATGCGATAGCCCTCACAATTATATAGGAGATGTGAGGTACAATGAACCTCCAATACCTTAGTATGTCAGGGTATAGTATAATAATGGAAAAGGTATAAGCTGACAGTATAGAAAGTAGAGATTAGCGCTAGCATAAGTCACATACATACGCAGAAAAACATTACATGTCTGCAATGGGCACTAAAATCAAACTACACACACCACAGTGGCTGATAGGATATAGCGCTGTATGACCTGGCCCGTGGTAGAGGTATACAGGGAGACTGGACCCAGCGTTCCCACAGACTTGCTTGCATAAAAATGGGTGCTGAGCGTCTCTGAGAGAGCGGAGGGTGAGGGAGGGGAGGGTGAGGGAGGAGCAGCCCAGGGAACACCAGGACCTCAGTGAAATGGCGCCCTGGACTGGGGGAGGGGCTGCAGGGAGAGCGCCTTCTCCCCTTGCAGACATTAACCACCGGGTCCCCTGGCCTCTACCTATGCCCTGCGCCAGTGAATTATATGCCCTGGTGGTCTAGTGGAGTCGTGGCCGCACTGGTGTCCACATCAGTGCCTCCGGTCTGTCTCCTGAGACCATAGGTAAGACTGTGCAAAAATACAGGTCCCCGCGAACCCCCTCCCCTGAATTCCGGGCTGCAGTCTGGGGTCCGGGAAGCATGCTAGCTAGACCCCCTCGGAGCCCCGCCGGGAGTACCTAGCACAGGCTTGGTGTCACAGCGCCGCAGAGGGGTGATGGGGCGGCAGCTGTTGGTGTCTGGTACTCCAGGTCACACCTACACCCCAATGTCTCCCTGTGGAGCCCTATGGACCCTGAAGAAGAAATATGTGCAGCACTCTTATTGCTCTTCCTTCTCAATAAACAGATTAATTGTACAATCACATGATATACAGGAGTTAGAAATTAATTTACATCCAAATTGTTAAGGTAACAGGATGTCTTTGCTTAGCAACAAGAGTGTCAAACAGGTGGCATGATGGACACTGTTTTTCTGTCTTCTATTTAGTGCATAAGATACTATTTTGTAAATATCCTATACAATGTAGATACCTTGCTAGTGAGAGGTTTACTTTAATATTAGGAACCAGCATGGATATTACTCTTGTTAAAGCTGTGTTTTGAAAAGAGAAAATCAGCAACCTGAGCGCCATCAAATTGTCCGTTATTGCTGAAGGGAGGTGATACAATCACAAATCATATATATTGCAGAAGTTTATTTTGTTTAAGCAATTTACACAATCTCAATCATGCGATATTTGGGAGCCAAAGAAGAAAACTGCCCCACAAGTATTAAAAAGTGTAAGACCAAAAATTCAACATCTTCGTTTCCAGGAATGGCGTCATATATTTTAGTTGTAGCAGAGCTTCTTGTAGACACTAAAATGAAGATCAATTGTAGGTAAAGTTAGAAAAGCAATACAAAAAGCATCTGAGGTGATAAACTTAGCTAAAACAAGGCAATTTAACTATCACTCACAGGCATTTTACACCTTACTAATATTGTATCACGCTTTAAGGCTATGAATGAGCTAGCTGTTTCCAAGGGTTAGTAAAAAATCAAGACGAAAAAAAGTATGCCTGCTGAAAATTGATACATGGCAAAGACAGTACAATCAGTAATAAATACTTTGCATTCTTTATTACTTACTCTACTACAGTTTATGGTTTCTACTGTGAAAAATATATGACTTTTGTATATGTTTCCACTAAATAAACACAATTCTGAATGAAAAAGTAAAATCAATGTATTTTTTTTCACTTCTATGTAGGAGTGTACCAAAGCTGAAAAAAAAGGTAGACTACCAGTCAAGGGTCCACTGCTACATACTTCTGTAATGATATATTAGTGCAGCTCAACACAATACTGCTGGCCCAGATGTTGAGGCCTAGGGACTGGTATCCAATGCGGGCGGATGGAGGTTACGGTGCCTTGAGAACAGCTTGGGAACTTCTGGATTAGCTTGATTTTTACGATAGCATAATTGTAATGTGAGATTTCTCATTAAATAGTTTGTTTTTCATACGATTGCATTTGCTTTACAGTGATTATCATTTATAGCACTGAAAATACACATCAAGCGCAAGAGATTTATACACCCTTTTTTATATATTAAAATATACAGCATGTGTCTACCTATCTGGTGAATCGTTCAGTGAATGAACAGTTAAGGGAATTCTGTTAAAAGGATGTTGTATGTAGAATAAACATAAAAATAATTTTGAGACATTTGAACCATCATCATTACCATGTCTACTTCTAAAATACATTTTTCTTTTAAAGTTTGAAGTAATAGAACTTTATAAGCAAAACAAAAAAACAGGAGATATGCAGAAATTACCAGTGAGTAAAAACACAAATCCAGCAAATTAACACACAAAAATATGAGATATGGTAAGAACTTACCTTTGTTAGCTCTATTTCTACGAAGTCCATAGGGTTCCACAGGATACCTTGGGGTATAGGTGTGACGTCAGTCATCGGGCACCATAGAGTTAAGCTTTCAGCCTCCCAGGATGCACTAGGGTCCCCCTCCTATACCCCGCCCCCGAGCCAAGGCACCTCAGTTAGTTACCAAGCCATAGGCCGGAGGAGGAGAAGGAAGAGAGAGAAAGAAGATCTGGATACACACAAGAATCACACTCTCACCAGAGGGAGACGGAAAAACCGGTGACCAGAACAAAGCTCATCTGCAGCACAGGTGCGACAGGACGGGAGTCCTGTGGAACCCTATGGACTTCGTAGAAATAGAGATAACAAAGGTAAGTTCTTACCATATCTCATATTTTCTACTTCAGGGTCCATAGGGTATCCACAGGATACCTTGGGGATGTCCCAAAGCAGTATCCTTTAAGGGTGGGGACGCTCCTGTGCTGAAAGGAGAATCCGCCGCCCGAAGGAAGCATCCTGAGAGGCGAAGGTGTCAAACCTGTAATACCTCACAAAGGTATGGACAGAGGACCACGTAGCAGCCTTGCAGATCTGGACTGCAGAGGCACCATGTCGAGCTGCCCACGAAAGACCCACAGACCTAGTGGAATGAGCCTTCAAAGAAGGAGGAACTGGCAGACCTTCATGAAGATAAGCTTCAGAAATAGCCATACGGATCCAGGCTGCCAAAGTTTGCTTTGAAGCAGGCCAACCCTTTTTACGGAAGCCATAGAGGACAAACAAGGCGTCCGACTTCCTAAACGAAGAAGTGCGGTCAACATAAGTCCTTAAGGCCCGCACAACATCCAAAGTGGCCTCACTCACTGAAAGGCCAGGTGAGTTAAAGGCCGGAACAACTATTTCCTCGTTAACATGAAACTGGGAAACAACTTTGGGAAGAAATTCAGGCCGAGTGCGGAGCACTGCCCTGTTCCCATGAAAAACCAAGAAAGGGGGTCTACAAGAAAGAGCCCCTAAATCAGAAACACGTCTGGCCGAAGCAATGGCCAGAAGGAAAACAGTCTTAGCTGTTAGCCATTTAAGATCCACTGAGCCCAGTGGTTCAAACGGCGGTCCCTGGAGAGCCCTCAGGACCACAGCCAAATCCCAAGGCGCCACAGGTGGAACAAAGGGCGGCTGAATGCGGAGAACACCTTGCATAAAGGTGCGCACATCCGGGATTGTAGCAATCCTACGGTGAAACCAGACAGACAGGGCCGAAACCTGTACCTTCAAAGAAGCAAGGCGAAGCCCATGATCTAGTCCCGCTTGTAGGAAGGCGAGTATCCGAGACAGACGAAACTCCAGCGGTGCATAACCTCTCGGTCGACACCACTGGAAGAACGTATGCCACACGCGATGGTATATCCTCACGGAAGACGGTTTCCGAGCTCGTAACATGGTACGCACTACAGAGCTGGAAAAACCCCTGGACCTCAACATGGCTGTCTCAACAGCCACGCCGTCAAAGACAGCCGAGTCAGGTCCGGGTGAAGACAAGGACCGTGCGACAGAAGGTCCGGTCGTAGCGGCAACTGCAGAGGACTCTCCACGAACAGACCCTGAAGGTCTGAGAACCAGTGCCGTCTGGGCCACGCGGGAGCTATCAACAGGAGCGTCCCTCCTTCCTGTTTGAATTTCCGGATTACCCGTGGAAGGGAAACCGGAGGAAACAGGTAAGCGAACTGGAACGTCCACCGGACGGACAGAGCATCCACCAGAGACGCCTCTTCGTCTCTTGTGCGAGACCCGTACACCGGCAACTTGTTGTTGTGCCGGGACGCCATGAGGTCGATCTCTGGAAGACCCCACTTGTCCACCAGCAGTTGAAAAACGTCCGGGTGCAGGGACCATTCCCCCGGATGAACGTCCTGGCGACTGAGAAAGTCCGCCTCCCAATTTAGCACTCCCGGTATGAAGACAGCTGATATGGCCAGAAGATTGCGCTCCGCCCATACCAGGAGCCGAGACACCTCTACGAGAGCCGCCCGACTTCGGGTTCCTCCTTGCCGGTTTATGTAGGCCACGGTGGTAGCGTTGTCTGACTGGACCTGCACTGGGCGACCCTGGAGAACCCGATGTGCCTGCTATAGAGCATTGAAGACCGCACGGAGTTCCAAGATATTTATTGGAAGTTCCGCTTCTGTCGGAGTCCACCTGCCCTGGAACAAGTGTGGACCCGAAACTGCTCCCCAGCCCCGAAGACTGGCGTCCGTTGTCAACAGGACCCAATTTGGTACCCAGAACGGAAGTCCCTTGCTGAGATGGGTCGTCTGCAACCACCAGGCAAGGGACAGGCGAACCTCCGGGGTGAGCACTATCGTCTGGGACTTCAGAGACTGAGGCAGCCCGTTCCACTTGGACAGGATCAGGTGCTGCAGAGGTCTGGAGTGAAACTGGGCGTATTCCACCATGTCGAACACCGATACCATGGAGCCCAGTAACCTCATCGCCGAGTGTAGAGACACCCGGCGGCTGTGCAGACAACTGCGCACCCTCGACTGTAAGGCAGAGATCTTTTCCCCGTCACAAAGATCCTTTGCTGTCCCGAGTCCAATAATGCTCCGAGGTGCAGAATCCGCCAAGACGGGATTAGAGTGGACTTCTGCCAGTTTATTAACCAGCCGTGCCGTTGCAGTAGCGCAATGGTCAGGTCCAAGTGGCACAGAAGGAGCTCTGGAGATCCAGCCACTAATAAAAGGTCGTCCAAGTACGGCAACATGCGGACTCCCTGCAGCCGCAGAGAAGCCGCCATGACCGCCATCACCTTGGTGAACACACGCGGTGCTGTCGCCAGGCCAAAAGGCAACGCCCGAAACTGAAAGTGGTCGCTGCGGATTGCAAACCTGAGGAACTGTTGATGGCGCAAAAGAATAGGGACATGCAGGTAAGCATCCTGTATGTCCAATGACACCATGTAGTCCCCAGGTTCCAGCGCCAGAATGATGGACCGTAGGGTCTCCATCCGAAACTTCGGCACCCGCAAAGACTTGTTGAGAGCTTTGAGGTTGAGAATCGGACAATACGACCCATTGGGTTTCTGCACCAAAAAGAGATTGGAATAGAAACCCTGGCCCCTCTGGGAGAATGGAACAGGCACTATAACTCCAGCCTGGAGCATAGTGTGCAAGACCTTCCGCAGCTCCGTGGCCTTGTTCCGGTCTGATGGTAGACCCGTGGTGAAAAATCGAGCCGGGGGTCTGTGCCGGAAAGAGAGGGCGTACCCGTGGGAGACCACCTCGAGAACCCAAGTGTCTGTCGTGGTGACCGACCAACACTGGGCGAACTGCAGCAGGCGGCCTCCCACTTTGGGATCCCCCAAAGGGAGGCCCGGACCGTCAGGCCGCAGGCTTGTCATCTGGCTTAGGGGCCGGACGTCTGGTACTCCATGCCTGCTTCCGGGGCTTGGCCGATTTCTTGGGACCAGCCAGTCGGGAAAAGACTGTGGTTTGGGCCTGCCCTGGGCTCTATAAGACCGAAAGGACGATGGTCCTGAACCAGAAGGAACAGCGGCCGACGGGAGACATGCCGATTTGGCTGCCGCCAGCGTGGCCACAATCTTGTCCAGATCCGGACCGAAGAGAACTTCTCCGTTAAAGGGCAACGCCTCCAAACACTTTTTGGAATCAGCGTCCGCCTTCCAGGATCGCAACCACAAGGTGCGACGAGCAGCCACCGCTGCTGAAGAAATTAGAGACACCAGGGTACTAATGTCTAAGGCCGCCTCGTTGATATAAGTGGCCGAATCACGGAGATTACCAATCAACTCCGCGTGTTCAGCCGGACAGTCGGAATCGAAGGACGCCTCCAACGAATCCGCCCAGCGCTCCATAGCTCTGGCAACCCAGCAAATGGCCATAGCCGGCCGCGCTGCCCCCCCCGCAAGGGAATAAGCGGACTTCAGGCAGATCTCCACCTTGTGGTCCGTAGCATCCTTAAGGGAGGACATGGATGGCATTGGTAATGTGGCACTACGGACAAGACGTGTCACATGAGAATCCACCTGTGGAGGGGATTCCCACTTAGCAAAATAATTATCCGCGAACGGATAAGCCACCGCTAGGCGCCTCTGCGGCTGGTATCGCTTGCCAGGCTGTTTCCACGCCTCCTCTAAATGGTCCATCAACTGACCCGAAAGAGGAAAGACTGTGGCGTCACCCTTCACATCCTTAAAAAAGGCATACTTGGATTTAGCCGCTGGGGGAACTTCGTCCTCAATCACCAAGGCTGTGCGGACCGCCCGAATAAGTCCAGGAATATACACCTTGGACCTAGCGTCTGCGTCCTTAGTATGGAGAGGTTCCTGATCGTAAGGATCCAGAATCTCCCCATCATCAGACGTCCCTTCGTCATCCTCATAAGGAGCCGACAGAGACGCCACCGGCCGTTTATGTGGCCGCATCACAGCCTCCCCCTGCAACACATCCGACAAGTGCTGTACAGAACTCGTCAGGGAGTTAACCCACGCCGGCTCCTGAGAAACCGGGAGAGGGGAAATAGGGAGACTGCGGGGTACCACCAATTGTCTTGGGAAACCCTGCATGGGTGACGACACCACTGATTGCTGGGACAAACCCAACTGCGTAAACGCGGGCTGCGAAGCTAACTGGCCCGCTAAGGTTGTAAGCGCCTGAGCGAAACAAGCCCAGGGCGGCTCCTGTACCGGTGCTGTAACCGTAATAGGCCGCGCCATTGACAAACACTGCCGGCAGAGGCCCTCCGCGCTACCCTCCCCCTCCGCTAAAGGTACTTTACACGTAGTACACTGTAGCCGGAGAGGAAAGTCACTTTCAGACATGATGGTACAAAGTATGTGACCCCTCTCACCAATTGTTTTTAAAAAGGTGACAGACCACCCTGCAGCACCGCACCGCAAGGGCTTTAGCAGAAAGAACAGGGACAGTAATAAAGCTGACAGTCAGAAATGGAAAGTACAGGCAGCAGCGCTAGCACAGTCACATACAATGCAAAGAAACTCAATTCCTGCACTAACCAGCACTGATAAATCAACTACACAGACACAGAGTCTGGTAGGACACAGCGCTGCATACACAGACCTGACCACAGAGGAGGAGAGGTATGCGGGGGGCCCCAGACCACGATGCCTCCGTCCAGACTTCCAGCAGCGTTCACCATGCGTTCTGGAAGATGGCCGCCGAGGAGCAGAGAGGAGGCTGGCCTGGGGGAGGAGCGCTGCCACAGGGCCAGTCGGCGTGTTGCAGAGAGGGCTGTGTGCAGCGGGAGAGGCGCCGGCTGTGAGACAGGGAAGGCGCGCTCCCCTGGCATGCATTTAACCCCCGGGACGCCGTGGTCCGCTGTCCCAGGGGGGTAGTGGAAGCGCAGGTTATATACCTGGCTCCACGCTGCAGCCAGTCCCCAGGGAGCCCCCTGCCTGGGGACTCTGGACCATGTAACAGCGGGGACCCACCACGGGACCCCGCTGCTTACCTTGCTGTCCCCCTTGATTCCGGCCATGGTCCAGGACATCTGGGGTCACCGCTAGCTGTGACCCCAGATGCTCACCAGCATCCCCGGCATTCTGGTACCGGCGGGGGTGTAGGGAAGACAGCATGGACGTCAGGACTGACTGTCCATGCTGTACATCCAGATGTGCAGCCACAGCTGCATGCAGAAAACTTCAGGGGCTCTTCTTAGCCCCCACTCCAACAGGTGCACCCGACTCCGGCCGGGCACCAAACTAAACTGAGGTGCCTTGGCTCGGGGGCGGGGTATAGGAGGGGGACCCTAGTGCATCCTGGGAGGCTGAAAGCTTAACTCTATGGTGCCCGATGACTGACGTCACACCTATACCCCAAGGTATCCTGTGGATACCCTATGGACCCTGAAGTAGAAATCAGACTTCTTTTGATTGTCAGATTATGTAACAGTGATCGCAAAATACGTGCTATAGCACGTTTTTACGCGCTACAGGCAGAGGGGGACTCAAGATTTTTAAAATGTCCGGGTACCGCAGGACCAGTGGCGGAACTGTGGGAGACAATTGAGTCAGCTGTCGCCGGGCTCCAGCCCTGAAGGGGGCACCTCCGCTCCTCCATTGTCTCCAGTTCCATGTCCTCCTGCTTGCAGTGCTGTTACAGAGTACTGCTGAGCTGAGTGCGGATCTTTAATCTGCCGGGCCGGTTGACATTGCCTGTCAGCCCAGGCAGACTCATGAATCTGCAGTACCACTGCCGGCTACTGTGCTTCAAAAACTTGCATTCCGCTGTGTAAAGCAGACTGGAAACTCCCGGCTCCTGTGTCCCCTCACACAGCCTCCACCGCCTGTCAATTACCATCTCCTGCCTCTGTGGATGTACATTGAGTTCCCCGCAGGAGCAGTGACAACAGGGCCCCTCTCCTTCCGCCGTCTGTACAGTGTGCACCAGCATCAGGAATTAGAACATGACCCCAGCCTCCTACAGAGCAGTAGTTCCTGGTGTCAGCGGCCAGCCCCTGGCGGCCGGCGCGGTCTCCCTGCTGCTGCCCTGGACTTAGCACTCAGTCAGAAGACGCCTCTCACTTCTCCCCAGAGCAGTGAACCACTAGCAAGGACCGGGGAGCTGCATAGAGGACGTCTTCCTGGTAAGTCCCTTCTCACTACTACTCCTGTCCCCTGCTTCCCACTAACTACTCCTGCCATCCTGCTTTCCACTACTCCTGCCCCTGCTTCCCACTACTCCTGCCATCCTGCCCCTGCTTCCTACTAACCCTGCTATCCTTCCCCCTGCTTCCCACTAACTACTCTTGCCATCCTTCCCCCTGCTTCCCACTAACTACTCCTGCCATCCTGCTCCCTGCTTCCCACTTCTCCTTTACTGCCCCCTGCTTCCCACTTCTCCTATCCTGCCCCCTGCTTCCCACTACCCTTGCCATCCTGCCCCCTGCTTCTCACTACTAATCCCATCCTGCCCCCCGCTTCTACTACTCCAATTCTGTCCCCAGCGGCTTCGGAGTGTATGGAGCTTGTGCACCAAGGGCTGGCTCTGTTGGGGGGCAATAGGCTAACCAACCCTGCCCCCTGGCCCACCCTAACCATTACTCCCGCCTACAGAACATACCTGTAACCCGTCCTACCCCAGGCCCCCTTTATATACAGTACCCCCCAGCCCAGAGACATACAGTACCCGCCCCACTCCCTGGCCCCAGAGATGTGCACTGAATACCACACCCCTAGCCCCGGTTACATACACTATCCACTCTACGACACCCCACCCCCATAACTAGGGACATACACTCCCTACCCTACCTCCCCGCCAACCCAGGGACATACATTATCCACACTATCCAGGCCAATTTGCTTGTTTTATTTTTTTTCCTGTCGGGTCCAATGTCTTTTATATTTTCCTGCGGTAGCTAAAGTGCTTTTTTTATTTTCTATTGGTGTCAATGTGTTTGTTTTTTTGTTTTGTTCTTCTGGGGCCAATGTGCTTTTTTTTATCCTGCGGGGACCAATGTATTTCACTGTTTTATTTGGGGGCTAATGTGTATTTTTTTTTCCTGTGGGGGCCAATGTGTTTATTTTTTTTCTTGTACAATGATTTTCGTCTGCGAATGCAGTTGAGTTGCACGGTGCATGCTTCGTGGTCCGAGCGATGCTGGCATCTAAAGACTAAAAAGCATGTAGAAATAGTGTAATAATAAAATAGTCCAGATGCACCTCCAGTGCTACATGTATACAGTATAATTTATACATATATAATACTTGCAGGGGTTCGGCTCTCCAAATCTCAAACAGATTAACTGACTGGGTGCCCTCCGGGTGGGATTGTAGGTACACAGCAGGGAAGCACGGTGGCACTCACGTTTTTTTTTTTTTTAGAGAAATAAGTGCAACAGCCCACTTGAATTCAACGTTTCGGTAATTTAAACCTTCATTCCTGATGAAGGTTTAAATTATCGAAACGTTGTTTAAGTGGGCTGTTGTCCTTATTTCTCTAAAAAAACACACGTTAGTGCCTCCGTGCTTCCCAGCTGTGTGTGTGTGTGTATATGTATATATGTATATATATATTTAGATTCTTTTTTTCCCGGTAGCACTTTTAAGTTTTTTTTTGGGGGGGGGGGGGGGGGGGCGCGGCACCAACACTTATCTTGCCTCCGGGCAACTGGGATGAAGTTATGCCACTGCGCAGGACACACTGTCACTGTCTTTCCAACCCCATCCACCCTGCCCCGTTTGCGCCCTGCATCTACCAAACTTTGTGCTGGACCTGGTCCTGCTCTTGTTGCGCGTTGGTTGACAGCCAGGTATTTGATTACCTTTGGACGTGTTTGGCTGAAGCTCCCGTCCTGGCTTGTGATTGGCAGGGTGCTGCTGTAGCTCAGAGCTGTTTTCTCTGCTGCCGACTCTATAGTGTCCAGCACGGAGGAACCGCCGCTGCTAGCTGTGCCTGTAACCTCTCCCGGCAGTCAGCTCAAGAACAGGAGGGAGGTTGCTGGATGCTGCCTTGGACTAACCGACGTGGTGGTGAAGGAGGAGCTGCATTTCACTGCCGAGGGGGGATGAGAAATTTGACTGTAGGCGGGGTCTAGGTCCACCAGTATTCCGAGCAAATGTGTTTGTCTCGGCTGGGAGAATAAAGGCTTATAACACCAAGGGTGAGCAAGAACTATAGTGTGGCATCCCAACTTCTCCCTGCATCTCCACACAGGGAATCCCCAGAAACCAGTGTGCCACACAAAACGGGCACATGTACAATGCATCAACTGTACAGCCTCATAGCTGGGCACGTGTATTGCAGCCCTATCCCTGGATACATGCACAGTGCAGTCCCATCCCTGGGCATATCTACCCTGCATTTACTGTGCTGCCACTATGCTTGGTAAATGATACTTACAGCATGAATGACTATCGTTCCCATTAGCTTGAGGGCAGCTAATAGGCCACATCCCTTACAACAGGGCCATGTCCCATTGAAGCGCACGTGCCTTCACCGCACGCAGGTGTGCACTCGGTGATCAGCACCCTGCCCTAAAACATCCTAAAGTGAACACTACCAATCACTGCGGCGGCAGCATCTCCTATCTAATCATAGTCTGAGACCTCCGTCCTTCTCCCCTCTCGGGTGTCAGAAGGGGTCCGGCTTTCCGCTCCCATCAGCCGCACTCCGGACAGGACAACAGGCATGGGGCGAGCAGAGATGAGCACCCCGAAGGGGGGCCTCACATACACCCGATTTCTGTAGTAGACTGTCCCCTTCTCCCAGAGACACCTAATTGGTAAGATGTATTTTAAGAGTGTTTCTTGTTTTTCTCATCCAAATAAATGTTTTAATTTTGGATTTATGCTTATTAAGACTGGTTAAGGCCTCTTTAATCTTAGCATCAGCATTCTAGAAGCAACATCTGGAAATGGTGTAAACTACCTGGGATAAGCTTTTTGGAGTTTAGTACATAGGGATCATATTGTACTCCACATAATAATGTGGACTGGGATCTGCAGCGCTATTTTGCATTTTGCCAGAGATTTCTGTGAAATCTCCTGCATTGTGCTTTTAGCATAGGAACAATACATAAATATATGCAGAAACTGCAGTATCTGTATAATTGTATGTAAAGAACAGCTTGATACATAGGCCTCATATAGTCTCTGCTCATTTCATATGTTTTATTGATTTGGGTGCTGTTATGGTCATGGGGGCTAGGGGGAGATCCCAATAATGACACTAATGGGATGGGGAAGATTATTGGGTGTTTGGTGACGGACTTTCCATTGTATACAGTATGTGTAGGGCATGTGGGGTGGTTTCATTGCATATGGGGAGCTCAAAAGCATAAATTGTGATGGGACCCAGAAACTGGAGTAGGACCCCAATTTTGTAACATGAGGGACCCACATTTTTTTCTGCTTGGCGCGATCACTGTATATACACATATATACAACACACACACACACACACACATATATATACAGTGCCTTGCAATAGTATTCACCCCCTTTGCATTTTTCATATTTTGTTGCCTCACAACCTGGAATTAAAATGGATTGTTTGAAGGTGTGCATCATTCATTCACAGAACATGCCTACAACTGTGAAGTTCTGTTTTTTTTTATATTGTGAATCAAACATTTAGGACTACATAACAGAAAACTTCAGCGTGCATAACTATTCACCCCCCTAAAGTTAGTACTTTGTCGAGCCACCTTTTGCGGCAAATTACAGCTGCAAGTCGCTTTGGATAAGGCTCTATGAGCTTGCCACATCTTGCCTCTGGGATTTTTGCCCATTCCTCAAGGCAAAACTGCTCCAGTTCCTTCATGTTGGATGGTTTCCGCTTCTGAACAGCAATCTTCAAGTCTGACCACTGATTCTCAATTGGATTGAGATCTGGGCTTTGACCAGACCATTCCAACACATTTAAATGTTTCCCCTTAAACCACTCGAGTGTTGCTTTAGCAGTATGCTTCGGGTCATTGTCCTGCTGGAAGGTGAACCTCCGCCCAGTCTCAAATCACAGGCAGATTGAAACAAGGTTTTGCTCAAGAATATCCCTGTATTTAACACCATCCATCTTTCCCTTAACTCAAATCAGTTTCCCAGTCCCTGCTGCTAAAAAACATCCCCAAAGCATGATACTGCCACCACCATGTTTCACTGTGGTGATGGTGTTTTTGGGGTGATGGGATGTGTTGGGTTTGCGCCAGACATAGCGTTTTCCTTGCTGGCCGAAAAGTAAAATTTTAGTCTCATCTGACCAGAGCACCTTCCTCCATATATTTGGGGAGTCACCCACATGCCTTTTGGCAAACTCAAATCGTGTGTTCATATTTTTATCACTAAGTAATGGCTTTTTTCTGTCCACTCTTCCAGAAAGCCCAGCTCTATGGAGTGTACGGCTTATTGTGGTCACATACACAGATACACCAGTCTCTGCAGCTCCTTCAGGGTTACCTTTGGTCTCTGTGCTGCCTCTCTGATTAATGCCCTCCCTTGCACGGTCTGAGTTTTGGCGGGCGGCCCTCTCTTGGCAGGTTTGTTGTGGTACCATGTTCTTTCCATTTGATGATGATGGATTTCATGGTGCTCTGGGGGATCATCAAAGATTTGGATATTTTCTTTATAACACAACCCAGAATTCTATTTCTCAACAACTTTGTCCCTAACTTGTTTGGAGAGCTCCTTGGTCTTCATGGTGTGATGCCTCTTGCTTAGTGGTGTTGCAGTCTCTGGGGCCTCTCAGAAAAGGTGTGTTTATACTGACAGATCATGTGACACTTCACACAGGTGGACTTCATTTCACTAATTATGTGACTTCTGAAGGTAATTGGTTGCACCAGAACTTTTGAGGGGCTTCATAGCAAAGGGGGTGATTACATATGCACATGCCAATTTTCAGAATTTTATTAGATTTTTTTCTCATTTCACTTCACCAACTTAGACTATTTTGTGCAGATCCATCACCTAAAATTCACTTTAAAAAAATAAACAAACAATGTAACAAAAAAGGTAAAAAGCCAAGGGGGTGAATACTTTTGCAAGGCTATATATATATATATATATATATATATATATATATATATACATATATATACATACACACACACTGTATATACATACATAAAGAAGTTCTAGAAGGCTACCCTGCTGCTCTGTCACAGCTCCGTAGCACAGGTTTGGAACCTATTTTCCTCCAGCAACCACTCCAATCACCTACTCCCCCCCCATTTCCCTCAGGTCTTAGCATGGGTGTGGGTGAGTACTAAGTACAGTACTAAGGTTGACAGTCAATAGGTCGACAGGATTAAAAGGTCAACATGTGTAAATGGTCAACACATAAATTGTTGACACTTAAAAAAAAAAAATTAACCCTAAACCTAACCCTCCCCCTTGTACCTAAATCTAGCCTAACCCTAACCCTCCCAGAGGTGCCTAATCCTAACCCTCACCCTCAAATGTTTAAAAAATAAAACAATTTGTGTAAATTTTTTTTATCCCTGCGGACCATCCGGTGTCAATCTATTAATTGTCTATCTTTAATCTGGCTACCCTTGGCATGGGGCTGGTGTAGTTCCAAGTCGGCTATCCCCGGCAGCCATCTCCCACAATGTGTCGCTGTGCTTTCAACCTTCTGTCCACTTCATCCCAAATCAGCACAATGAGGTCTTGTTATTTTAATCAAAGATAGTTCTTACACAGCCTGGAGGTATGTTTTGGGTCAGTATTTAGCTGTAGTACAGTGGTTCTCAAACTCAAGGGCCCCCTACATCAGCGATGGATTGCCGCGATCCTGCAACCCGGCATCGCAGAAATCCAACATGTTGGATTTTCCCGATATGACGAGCGCGATCAAAAAATTATCGTGATCGTCAAATCGGGTACATTTAACATGTAAAATTTCAGCGAACCTGCGATGGATGGCTGTACATCTATGGTGGCCAGTCGGCATTTCCAATCGCATTGCGACGATCCGTTGCAGATGTATGGGTAACCCTTAGTTCCCAGGTCACCTAGCAGGTGCACAGATGTATTCATTTAATACTTGTCAGTGAGTAAAGATCCATAGATGGAGCCAATTACCGTATATACTCGAGTATAAGTCGACCCGAATATAAGCCGAGGTACCTAATTTTACCACAAAAAACTGGGAAAACTTATTGACTCGAGTATAAGCCTAGGGTGGGAAATGCAGCAGCTACTGGTAGTAATCCCCCCTCTGGTACTGTCCCCAGTAGTAATCCCCCCCTGGTAGTGCCCCCAGTAGTAATATCCACCCCCTGGTAGTGCCCCCAGTAGTAATATCCCCCCCTGGTAGTGCCCCCAGTAGTAATACCCCCCCTGGTAGTGCCCCCAGTAGCAATATCCCCCCCTGGTAGTGCCCCCAGTATTAATCCCCCCCTGGTAGTGCCCCCAGTAGCAACATCACCCCCCGGTATTAACCCCCCCTGGTAGTGCCCCCAGTAGCAACATCCCCCCTGGTAGTGCCCCCAGTAGCAATATCCCCCCCTGGTAGTGCCCCCAGTAGTAATACCCCCCCTGGTAGTGCCCCCAGTAGCAATATCCCCCCCTGGTAGTGCCCCCAATATTAATCCCCCCCCTGGTAGTGCCCCCAGTAGCAATATCCCCCCCCGGTATTAACCCCCCCTGGTAGTGCCCCCAGTAGCAACATCCCCCCTGGTAGTGCCCCCAGTATTCCCCCCGTTCCTGGTAGTGCCCCCAGTAGCAACATCCCCCCCCTGGTAGTTCCCCCATTATTAATCCCCCCCCTCTGGTAGTGCCCCCCCAGTAGAAAGAAATGTAAAAAAAAAAAAAAAAAACACACTTACCTGTAACCCCGCTCCTGGTCCCGACGCTGCTACAGGCTCCTCCGCCGCTTTGCATAATGGGAGAGACGTCGTCTCCCATTACCCACTGCGGGAGCCGGAAAATGGCTCCCGCAGTGGGAGCAGCAGTAGCCGCTGAGAGTCTGACAGACTCTCAGCGGCTGCTGATTACACCAAACACATAGCTGCCGGCTCCGGCGGCTGTGTGTTTAGCAGTGTGTAGTGCTGACCGAACTCTGTCCGGTCAGCGCTACACACGCGGTGCAGGCTGTGTCACAGTGACACAGCCTGCACCGCGTCCCGCATGGTACGCTACTCGGCAGCGTACCATGCGGGCTTGACTCGAGTATAAGCCGAGGGGGTGCTTTTTCAGCATAAAAAATGTGCTGAAGAACTCGGCTTATACTCGAGTATATACGGTACTTCACTTTTGATTCTATGAGGAGACCTGGGAAAACATGCACTGTTTGGAGTCCTGAGGACTGAGTTTGAGAACATATGCTGTAGGATGATACCTTGACCAGAGGTTATTAAATGGCACTGCAAAATGCTGTGGTGTCCTTTTGGTTCAGGATGCCCATAACTCTGTATTAGTTGACTCTGAATCGAGCAAAGAGCCCCAGACTATCACTTCTCTCCTCCATGTTTGAAAGATGGTGTCACAGAGGTTTATTTACTAAGCAAGCCGCTGTTTCCCGGCACGTTGAAGCCCAAAATGTAAAAAGGTTATGCTTTCAATAGAGAAACGAGTGTGTTTCCCTATTAAAAGCATTGCACTTTTAAGTTTTGGGCTTAAGCATGTCAGGAAACAAAAGTGCAACTTAGTATATAAGCCCCACACACTGAGGAACCATCCTGTCACTTACTCAACGGCATTGAAAAACCCTGTGTGATGAACTTACAAATTTTGCATCATCGGGCCATACACTGGGATGTGCTGGGAAGAGCAAGAGGATCATAGATGAGAGATTTGTATTGCAGCTACCATAAGCATTATTAGCAGCAGGTTCCCGAGGCTAGGGCACTTGTACATATTTCCGCAGCTTCTATGCGCACTTCACCCCAGCTGCGACGAGAAATGTCATTTTAGCACAATGTACCCCATATATCCTGGGCTTCTGTTTAAGCTTCCTCGCCGTGGTGCCCCGTCCGAGAACAGCACTGACTTCCATGGGAGGTGCCTCCTATTCACTGAGGGAGTGTGGCTGAGTGGGAACATCACGCAGGACGGAGTTCGCCTATGGTTACTAACCATTGATGTTTTTGTTATAAGGTTGTGTTTTTATCATTTGATGGTGGCGGTCTGATGTTTGCCACCATCGAATGTAATTCATTTGATGGTGTTACAATGTTTTTGTTTTTAATTATTCCTGATAGCTATGATACCTATACCTCCCCTGGCTCCTTCTTGGCTACAGTATCTGCATCAGGGCATCTTCATGGGTCCATTGGAGGCTGTCTCACTCGCTCTCTGCCTCAGACATGATACTGCTCAGTCCCTAACTCCCTCCCCTCTCTAGGCTGCTGCTAAGCAACAGGGTACACTGGCTCTCTGCGACAGTGAGAGGCAATCAGAGCGCAGCCCGTGGCCCTGCAGCAGTCACTCACACAGCATAAGTGTTTTATGTGATTTTCTTCATTCCTTGCCTCAGTTTCAGATGCTCTGTTGCTGTTTTAGCACCCTGACCAGCTCCTATACAGCAGCTTGGTGCCAGAATTTTTCTGTCACTTGCTTTACTAAAATCATCACTGTTCGGCTCCCATTTGTCATAGATAAATGGTTCATACACCTAAACCTTCCTCGACCAATGCTGTATACTGTATAGAATAGTGAAAACCCATTCAGTGGTTCAAGAAATTAGCTTGAACGAACAAACAGACCCCTAAACCGGAGACTTTATTTTATATATAGAGATAATTGTTTTATTTACTGCATTATTATTCAAGCCCCAATCAGTTAATCTGTTTTATCTATAAATTGTGAGTTGATGAATGAATCTTCTAAAGGCCCCCCCATACATATTGCGATTTTTTACACAATTTGGCCATTTTCGATCAATCAGAATGACCAGTCATATAAAAAGTGCTGTATGTGGATGATCACGATGCAGAAGCGTGCCCCCGACGTCGTACATAGTCGTCGCTTATCAGTTGAACCTGTAGAAAGATTTCGACATATCGTACACGATTTGACACACATTGTTCCATGTGTGTGCATGATTAAGGATGCGATGTACGATGGTCGATTTGTTGACAATCTCCCTGGCCACTCCCTTGCTCCATAAAGGCAAGCCAAAAACAAAGCAGAGCAAAATAGCAATGTACAGAGGGCCTGATTCAGAGCCGAACGCTCTGACCAAAGCGCTCGCTCTGAATCAGGGCCCTCCTCCATGAAAATGGAGCGGCCTCTTGGACGCTCGCATAGCTGTGGGTGACCACCCACAGCTATAGCGAGCGTCCATGATGATGGTCGCGATGGTCAAGACTGCGGTAGGGTCTCGCTGCCGCAAGCCCTGGAGTGATTTTGACTCTATCAGAGCCAAAATCACTCCCACTGACATCACTACTGATGTCAGTGGGGCCGGCTTCAGACGGTAGGCGTTCCCATGGGAACGCCTCCGTCTGGCAGCCACGCCCCTGGCACGCCCACCAAAGGGGGCGTGCTATCAAACAACATCGACAGCACGCCCCCTTTGGTGCGAGACCCGGAGCGACGGCTACCCCGTCGCTATCCGGGTTTCACGCATGCGCACGACGGAGCTCCCTCCGTCGTGCGCATGCGCAGTGGGGCAACATAGACCCGCTTGCGAGCGTCCTGCGCTAGCGAGCGGGTCTGAATGACCCCCAGTGTTCAGCAGGTATAAAGCAAGCCTCATTAGTCACAGAGCAGAATGTGTTCAGACCTAAAATGGCACCTGGCTTTTATACCCCTAATTAAGCCCTCTCATTAAAATTCCAGCAGATGAATCGTGAGGTTGTTTGCTGCAAACGATATATCATTATGATCTGCAGTCATTTACGACCCATCTATCGTTTGTACAATCGTTTCGTGTGTGGGCAAAATATCGTATGACCGGGAGAGTTCAGGAATTCCAGGAAAATCGCAAACGAGATTGGATCGTTTGCAAAATCGCACCATGTATGGCTGACCTAACAGTGAAAAAAAAAAATATTATTGTACTGCTGTGTGACACTTTTGCAAAAATATATCTGTCTCACAAAATGTATAATACAATAGTGTTAGTTTAAGGAGGATAGGAGTAATTTTTCAGTATGAAATTCCCAGCTGTTACAGCTCTGATAACACTCAGTAATGTCAGTGCAGGCTGCATACTTTACAGGATGTTTATGTAAATACTGCTATCCGTGGGATCCAAGTGAAGTTAAAACTCATACCTACGAATCAGCAAGTTATGTGGTTGAAGATTGATCTTTCAAAACTAACTAATTTTATTGCACCTGGGATGCCAGCAAGATGAACAGGGCATGGAATCGCCAAGGCAGCAGACTTGCCTATTATAGTCAGTCCAACTCACCAGTGCAAGTAAGTGAACATAGAAGGCTCATCCATGACTACTTTGTGTTCTCATATATAGGACCTGTGATTGTTCACTGTACCTTGAGTCGGTTCTTCTGCTCAATTGTGGTGAGTTGCACATTTGTGTAAATTCGTAGTTAACTCTCTGAGGCAATGGCTCTATGATGAAGGAAACAGTTGCAAAATTGTAAAACTTTCTCTAAAAAAGTCAAACGTGAAAATATCCAATCAATTAATTTAGTATTTACAAACAAGTTAGATGTTGTACTCTTGCTCCTTAAGAGTTTAAAGCAATTAGATATGTAATATAGCAAATAAAAAATAAATCAGAGACAGAAATGCGTGATCCTTGATTCCACTATGGTGGGAATTCAAAAAGCCATGATATCCCGTTTTTGCACTTTATAGTGTGTAAAAGTGAATTTCGGGTGACATTTTTTTTGTCCCATTCAATTCGCCCACAAATTAATGCACGATAATTCTTCATAGGCTATAATGCACATTTCTGTTCACCACCTCCTCAGCAGGTGAAAAGTTGGGGAAAATCCCTATTTTAAGATAAAGATGTCAGAACCACTTGAACACCCTCCTTAATGACTAATTAGGCAAAACAAAATTTAAACAGCTTAATTTGGCCAAGAATGGGATAGGTATATCGGGGTGCCATAGGAATAGGACAGGTGGTTTTTTTTTTTGGTTGTTTTTTTAAGATTGCAGGTGGGTGTTATAGGCATATTTTGAAGGCTTTTGAAAAGTGGCTTAAAATTATACAAGTATACACTTATATGCTTTTTATGCACCTCCAATATAAGTAGAACATTATTTTACTGTTTTAGAAACATGCATATGAACAGCCATTTGACACAATTTAAAAACCCAAAATACTTTTATTATGGCCACTAATAGACTTCTATACTATATTATCCTATTTCAGTTTACCTTTTTTTGGGGTACAGATAGATTTCCCCATTTTCACCTATACTTATTGTGTGTAAAACCTGCAAGAATTATCGTGCGTATGCTGGAAGATGACTTTTTGAATTGAGCGAAAAAAGGGAGCGGGCATGCAGACGAAAAGAGAAATAAACGGGCGATAGATTCGATAAGTTAACGCATTACAAGTTTATGTTTTATCGCGCCCCCAAAAGTCTTAAAAAAAATTATTGCGAATGATAAATGTATCACTGCCTTATAGGCAAGTCCTTATACTATACACCACCAAAGCAGTGCGGTGAGGATGAGAAGTCAATTTTAAATAGCAAAATGTACATAAGAAACCTTATTTCCAATGGAGCCCACACAATGGAGAGCGCCAAAATAAAACACATTTTACTTACTGGGCGAAACAGGACAGTGAAACGACATACGACTTGGTAGAACTGAATTAACAGCCTAAAAATTAAATGATAATAAGCATTTTAAAACCAAGCATAAAATAGTTACTATTATTATATCAAACCATGAGTTTTATGCTATATAAATTTGTACAACCCGTTATGCCTCCACAGTATTTGAGCTAGTCCTTAGCCAGAAAATCTGCTCTGGGCAACACCCTCTAGGCAAAACCTACCTCACTTCAATAGGACTTATGAGCACTGAAAGGAAAAACAAGTGCAGCAACTTCACCCGAGTCAGTCTCCAAGGCTACCGACTATGGGCCCGATTCAGAGTTGTACGCAATGCCGAAGTTCACGGAGTTGAGCGATTAGGAGTACATCATGCATGTGCCAAGGTACACTACTATAGTTGGAAGATATATCTGCATCGGCTGTGCCGCAGGGTCAACAAAATATGTCTGAACTACGGTGTTCAGAGATATAACATCTGTACTTCCGGATAGATGCACTTAGCAATATGTTGTTCGTCAGCTGAACGAATGACATATCGCATAGCGTGTACCCAGCTTAAGAAGCCAGTATGACCACATTCAGACTGGTTGCAGTCATATTTATTATTCTAGATGCCTCCACACGATCCTAGGCACTTGAGCCATCAAAGCGGTTTAAGAAAACATAAATTTACTAAAAACCTAGTGTATCCCCATATAATTTATTATACAATTTATTTATTCTAGAACCCTGCACCTGTTACCATCCTGTGCAGGTCCTCTTTCCTGCCTGGGGAGTTGTCGTGCTCTGGTGCTTCTAGTATAATCAGGTCTGTATATCAGAACTTTGTTGCATCAGGTGAGTGTGTTAGAAGCACCAGAGCAGAGAGCAACACCTCAGGCAGGAAAGAGGAACTGCACAGGTTGTGACAACCACCACAAGGAATCTACTTACCGTATGTGGCAATGGAGAACCAAAGCTGGTGTCTTTTGGTAAGAGAGTACTTTTCCCTCGTAAGTTATCTTTTGGATTTGAGGGACTTATAAAGGTTTCAGCTACACTCTTCTTTCTCTTTAACAATGAGAACGACAGATCATCACTTGCTGGTCTTTTGACTCTCATAAAATCTGGCGAATTAACCAGAGAAGATACAGTTTCTGATAAATACGTTTTAGGCTCACTGGGACCATCCAGGACTAACTTTCTATACAAACTTTCAAAATGCTCATTTGGTTTAAAATGTCCAACTCCAGGGCTATGCACTACAGGCAACGTAGAAAATGAATGTCTTCTATTATCACTGCATGTTGTAATCTGCATCGCTATTGTGCTGGTAAAAGTCTTGGCTGGGCATATGGTTGTATTATTATAGTTATTAGGGGTCTTCATTATGCACATGGATCTATTATTCATGCTGCAATTTGCTTTGGAAATAATTTTTCCAGGATTGGAAGTGTCAGAAAACGAGTTTTTTCTTGTTAGAGTGCAAGTCCTTCTAGGATACTGTTTCATATGTTCCTTACAGGATGAAGAGTAGACCTCATCACTATCCATTTGGCATTGGTCAGTCTTGCTGAAGGTCCTGGTCTCATTGTTCATACTACAGTTTGATTTGGAATAGCTTTTTCCAAGGCTGTCTACTATAGGCAATGTGGAATTAATGGACAGTCTTCTTGTTCTAGAGGATTCCACTTTTGTGTTCTGCTCAATATATTCTTTGTAGTTGGAAAACATTATCTCATACATTTTTTTCTGCTTTCGGTTGGAACAGATCTTTCCTGGGGATATGGTCAATTTTTCCATGTTGTAAATAAAAGTCTTGTCTAGGCTTATACTTTTATTAACTTTACTGTCCAAGCTTATTGTTCTATTCTGGTTGGATAAGTAAGTCTTTCCTTGGCGTATACTTTTATTACCACCAATAGTCATGCAGGGCTGGTTTAAACACACTGTCCTATTATTCACATTGCCCGTGAAGGTCTTCTCAGGACTTTGTATCCGATTACTTTTGTTGTTCCATGTGAATGGTTTATCCAAGGTAGGAGTAGCTGTGTACAACGGAACACAGTCTTGTAGTAATATGGGCCTCTCAATTCCTTTATAGTCTATGAAACTGGATTTGTTAAAGTCCCTTTTCTGCAAAAACGTGCAGTCATATGCCTGAGGATTGGCTACGATGTCTGTTTCTTCATCACTAGACGCAGGATATAGCAAAGACTTGGAGGAATCAGACCTGGAATGTGTTCTTTGCCTAGTTTTCATGCCTAGCATCTTTTTCCTGCTAGACTCCGCGTATCTCTGCGAGAGGCGTCCTCTGTTGTCTGGAAGGGAAAAACATATTAGCACTAAATTGTCATTCATATACATATCTCACGGAGATATGAAATATTAAATAAAATGAAAAATAAAATAAAAAAAACTCAGCATTTGGATCATACAACATACATGAATGTATTTATAACGTAATGAAATGTGTCTATGATAGTGAGGGGCAGGCTGCAGGTGCAAGTTAGCCCTGTAAGCCCTAACCTGTAGTGACAGTCCTTGGCAGTTACTCTGCGCAGAGTCTTAACAGGCTGACCAGAGCAAAATAGACACTGAGGGGTCAATCCAATTAGGTGCGACTTGCTGATTTAGCCGCAAATTCACATAGCAAATTAATTTTGCAATCCAATTAGCAACTCGCATTAAACCAGTCAGAGCAAACATATATCAGTTGGCACCTGAGGGTGAGAGATGGTAGGGAGAATGTTTATTTTAAGGTTAAAATGTCGGGACACCATGCAGAACCCCTTGGACAACCCCCCAATGACTAATCAGGCAATTGGAAGTTTCAAATTAGTTTAGTCTAATAATTACGTAATCTTTTGGGGGTTAAAACAAATGTCCACAAATTACCCCAAAATCAGCTATTTTGTTGCTTAATGCAACCCAAATTTAATTAGAGTATATTTTTGAAAATACTGGTTGAGTCTCCCATATCCAAAATGCTTGGGACCAGGGGTATTTTGGATTATGGAATATTCCGTATTTTGGAATATTTGCATATCATAATGAAATATCTTGGGAATGGGACCCCAATATACACACAGAATGCAGGTATGTGTTATATACACCTTATACACACAGCCTGCAGCTAATTTTATACAATATTTTCAATAATGTTGTGGCGCAAGCAAAGTTTGTGTACATTGAACCATCAAAAATCAAAAGGTTTCATTATCTCAGTCATGCCAAAATGATTCCGTATTTCGGAATATTTGGATATGGAAGACTCAACCTGTAATTGCCTTTTATATTTTTAAAGTCACCTCGAAGTACCCCAAAAGCATATTTTTTCCTACTTTTTTGTAATTTTTTTTATTTTTTATTTTATTGTATGAAAGTAAGCAAAGCAAAGTAAGATTTAACATCTTTAAATACTTTCCACACTTTTCTTATGCTCACTAACAGCCTTCTCTATGATTCTGCAAACAAACTGAACCTTTTTGGGGGCCCAGGAAGGTCACCCCACTTTTTAATGCACTTCTCACTCATCGTATTTGGCCAACAATTCGCAAACACCCGCTGTGAGTACTGCGAATAGGCATTTTTAATTGGATTGGAGTATTTTCGGGTGTGCGCATTCTTGCGAAGGCTGCGAAATTCATGAAACAAACTCGCAACTAATTGGATTGGCCTTAGTATCCTGGTATCGTGACAATTAGTACTATCCTTACTGTAGGACAGAAACATCTTACGAATGGAAACCATATTTTGGATGCAACCATCACTGCTCTTAAGCAGTGTTGAAACTATCTGATGGAAATTTAAAATTACCTGTCCAACGTCAAGGCTCACAGATGGAGGGCTCGTTGCATGGATGCAGCACTGGTTCCTTAGACAATAGATTGCCATTGGCTGGGAGGAGCTAGTTACTGTTATGCTAGCTGCATTGAATTAGCAAAACAAGTTCCATTGGCCAAAATAGCACTATTCTAGTATGCACCTTGCTTTATCTTATTTTCGGTAGCATTCTTAGGATGGTTGTGGTGGAAAGGCATAAGCCAGTGAATCATTCCGCTTTCACACTAGGTCACTCACTACATCAATGGCATTGTAGAATTTGCAGATCTGCTTTCCTTGTAGAAAACATATCAATTTCTGGAATGTCATAGTTACACTTATGAGACACCATTCCCCTTGGCTTAGTTGTCGATGGCGGGATACAGTCAAGAAGCCGGCGGTCGAAATGCCGACCGCCGGCTTCCCTACTGTCAAATCCCAGCAGGGGACTAATGACAGGCGTCGAAATCTCGACGCCTGTCATTATACCTACGCCGGGAGCCCGACATACCGAACGAAGGCAAGCCGGTTGGGGGAGGGCTAGATTAGTTATATTCAGTTAATATTAACTGAATCTTCTCCTTGGCCTAAGCATGTAGTGAAATCATTTCTGATTGCACACCTAAAGGCGCTATGAACGATGAAAGTTTGGAAACCACTGGTGTAAAGTGTTGCAAAAAAATGCAAAATGTAATATATTGTACTTGTGAAAAAGTTGTGAAAGACATATAATTACACAATATTAAATAAACTCATTCTATTAAATTATTTTTAAAAAAAGTGAATACCGTTACGTGAGCACTCTCCTCTCGCAGGAGAATGTAGAAGGGTGGAGCACATTTTGCTTGTAGAATGTTCACCCTAAAGAGACAACAAATTAGATGCATTCTTCCCCATCGTATTTGATAAGTGGCCCGTTCATTATTTGTCATACTCCCAGAGATGTTTCCTTTTTATTTTTGTTTTTTGCTAGTGTTTGGACAGCCTCTTTCCTGCTAACTAAGTAAACCTCATACTTGCTACATAAGGGTGGGGTGTTCAGAAGTGAACAAACCCTTTACAAATGAATATATCTATCTATATAATTTGTTAGCCCGGCACTCAGCAATACATGTTCCAACAGCTCCATTGTCCAGTCAAAAAGGCTGAAGACGTGAACACAGTTTTCAAGAATGGACGGCACTAGGACGTTTAAACAAACTGTAAATTCTACTCAAAAACAATTAAACAAAGTCTCAACACATCATTTGTCACACACAACATTTCAGCCCATACCAGGAAGGTGCGGGAGGCTCCCGATTTTTCAGGTAGACCCCCGGAAGAGTGGCCAGATCTCCCACATCCTGTTCACTTCCTATAGAAGTGGGCTGGAAGGTCAGAGAATACCAGGAATCGCCAGTCCGTATAGAGAGGACAGGCTAAAATTATGCAATTGTGTAATTTTAGCTCAAGTCAGAGCTGTTCAGCAGAGGCGCCCTGTATTACCGCCCACGATTGTCATACAGACCGAGTGGAATGGGCTGTCACCCTGTTAGGAACAGGGAGATTAGCCCAAGTATAGACCTGGGAAATGGGACAAAGTCTGTTTATTTGCTGGCCAACCTCTTTTGTGGAATCCATACAACTCAAATAGAGACTCTGTTTTCCTGATGGACTTGGCCCGATCCACATCAAGAGAAGCTTCACCTGCAGACCGGTCTGAAGACTGAAAGGCCGGGACTATAATTTCCTCGTTAATATGGAAACGGGAAACCACCTTTGGAAGGTAGCCCGCCTTGGTACAGAGGACAGCTCTATTCTGATGAAACACCAAATATGGAGAGCGACATGACAGAGCTGCCAGGTCAGACACTCTGCGAGCTGAAGAGATAGCAAGGAGAAAAAGCATCTTCGCCGTCAGCCATCTCAAGTCCACATTATCCAAGGGTTCAAAGGGACGTGTCTGCAGTGCCGTGAGTACCAAAGACAAATCCAACGGTGCTACCGGTGGGAGGAATGGAGGTTGCAGTCGCTGTACCCCCTGCATGAATGTTCTAACATCCGGCAGAGGAGCAATCTTGTGCTGAAACCAGTCAAAGCCAAAACTTGGACTCTCAAGGTAGCCAGGTGAAGACCTGTGTCTAATCCAGCATGGCAAAAACCCACTACCCTGGCCACCTTGAATATCTTAGGGTCATATGTTCTGTTGTAACACCACAGAAAAAATTACCGACAAATCCTGTGATAGATGTGAGCAGAAGCAGGCTTCCTCGCTCTTAGCATCGTCTGTATCACTGACGGAGAAAACCCACTGGCCTTTAAACGGAAGACAAAGCCAGCAGAGGTAAAGACATGGGCCCTGTATTAACAGATACTGTCGCAGAGGCAGTGGAAACAGACTGTCTATTGATAGACGTGTCAGATCCGAAAACCAATGCTTCCTGGGCCAGGCAGGAGCTATTAGAATCATCCTGCCGCCTTCCTGTTTGAATTTCCTGACAACCCTTGCAGGAAGGGAGATTGGCAGAAATAGGTACGCTAACCTGAAGTTCCATCTCACCACCAGGCGTCCACGAAGGCTGTTGAGGGGTCCCTTGTCCTGGACCCGGATCTGGGGACCTTGTGGTTTTGACGTGACGCCATAAGGTCTACGTCTGGTAACCCCCACTTGTCCACCAGGATCTGAAACACCTCCAGATGGAGAGCCTATACTCCGGCATGTATGTCTTGGTGACTTAGGAAGTCCGCTTCCCAATTGAGCACAACTGGGATAAAAAGTGCCGAGATTGCAGGAAGATGGATCTCTGCCCACAATAGAATCTTTGCCACCTCCTTCATAGCTGCCGGACTTCGTGTGTCTCCTTGACTGTTTATGTAGGCCACTGCATTGTCTGACTGAACCTGGACAGGCCTGCCCTGAAGAAGATCCTGCACCAGAAGAAGTGCCCTGTGCACTGCCCGAAGCTCCAATATATTTATTGGTAGATGGCTTTCTTTGTCTGTCCACCTTCCCTGAAAGGTGCGCTGACCAGTCACTGGTCCCCACCCTCGTAAACTTGCATCTGGGGTGAGGAGTACCCATTCCGGGACCCATAATGGACGACCCTTGTCTAAGCGAGTCGCCTCCAGCCACCAAGCCAGTGACAGCCGAACTTCTGCTGAGACAGAAAGTATCTGAAGCTTTATCTGAAGATGCAGACCAACCCACTGGGGCAGGATCCACAGCTGTAGTGCCCTGGTGTGGAACTGGGCATTAGCCACCATATCGAATGTGGCTACCATGGAGCCCAGTATCTGCATCGCAAAGTGGACTGACACTACTTGCTTGTCCAATAGACTGTGGCACTATAGTCTCGGGTGCACAATCTTGTCCTCCGGCTGAAAGATCCTCTGTTGCAGAGATTCCAGCAGTGCCCCCAGGTGCACAATTCGCTGAGTCGGTGACAGGGAAGACTTCTTCCAGTTGATCACCCAACCGTGCTCCTGTAAGCAAATAATAGTCAATCGTAGATGACATTGCAACATCTCTTGAGACTGGGCCAGTATCAGGAGGTCGTCCAGGTATGGCAGTCTCCCGACTCCTTGTCGCCTGAGACAGGCCGTTATAACTGCCATCTTTGTATATACCCGCGGTGCTGTGGCTAGACCGAAGGGTAGAGCCTGGAATTGAAAATGTTACTGATCCACTGCAAACCTGAGAAAGGGTCTGGTGGGATTCTCATTTGAGACATGCAGATCCTGAATGTCCAGCGAAACCATGAAGTCTCCCGGCTCCATTGCCGGCATTTTTGACTGTAGAGTCTTCATACGAAACTTCGGTACCCTGACAAATCTGTTGAAAGATTTTAGATTCAGGGTAGGCCGGTGTGACCCATTGGGTTGTTGGATCAAAAATAAATTTGAGTAGTAACCCTTTCCCTGTTGCGTCACAAGAACTGGCACTATGACTCCGGAGATCAGGAGGGCCCCCACAGAATCCCGGTAGGCCGAGACTCTGACTGGGTCTGCAGGAAGATTTGTAACCACAAACCTCTGAGGTGGATGCCTTCAGAATGTTATGGCATTACCCTGAGAGACCAGCTTTCGTACCCAGACATCTGTAGTTGTCTGTTGCCAGACCTGGGAGAACTGTAACAGTCGACCTCCAACCCTGACATCCCCCAGGGGGAGGCCCGCCCCATCAGACAGGCTTACCATCTGGCTTGGAAGCCGAGCGCTTGGTTGACCAAGACTTCCTATGAGACTGACCCAGTCTGGCCGAAGACACCTTATTTTGTGACCGAAAGGACCGGGATAACAACTGTCTTGTAGATGTAGATGGTAATTCCGCAGACTTTGGTGTAACCAACAAAGTCATAATGTCATCTAATCCTGGTCCAAACAGCACCTTGCCTGCGAAAGGTAAATATTCTAGAACCTTTTAAGACCCTGGATCTGCCTTCCAGGTCTTTAACCACAGGGTTCTCCGAGCTGCCACAGAGTTAGCTGAGACCCTGGACGCCATGATGCCTGCGTCAATACCCGCTTCCCCCAAATATATAACAGTCTCCTGTATCGGGTCCAGAAGGTACTTCTGCTCTCCTGTTGGGTCGACTATAGTCTCCCTCAGAGACTTCGTCCAATCTTCCATAGCCTTTGCCACCCAAGCTACAGCCATAGCTGGTCTAGTGATGGCCCCAGATAAAGAAAACATTCATTTAAAGATAACTATCAAGTTTCTTAACCGTACTCTACTTTAAGGAAGATGCTGCCGGAATAGGCAACGTAGCGCTCCTAATTAATCTAGTGATATGAGCGTCTACTGTGGGGGAAACCTCCCATTTATTACACGCACCTGGCGCAAATGGGTACTAAGAGGTTACCTTCCTAGTGGGCGTAAAATGCTTGCTAGGAGTTTCCCATGCCTCTGACATGAAATTCGTCAACTGTCCTGAGTGCGGGAAATAGTCCTTAGCCACCGCCTGATGTCTAAAGACCACCTCCTTAGATATCTGTGCACCTCCTCCTTCTCCTCAATCTTGAGGACAGACCTCACCGCTCTTACCAAAGAGGGAACATCCACCAATTATTGATGGTCCGCCTTTACTGAGACTTACACAGAAGTCTGAGAATCCTCGTCTGATGAGAAGGTTGAGTCAGACTCCAGAGGCAAAACATGGCGAGCGCTTTTATGCCCCCCAGTGTTCTCCCCAGGCTGTTTTTTGCGGGTGCACCACCCGGCAAGAATCAGCCTACCACCAGCACTTTGGGAGCCTGCAAGTGGGGACAGTATCTGGGAGCTGTATAAAAAGGAACAGATCCTACAGACTTTGCAGCTTTTTCATAATCAGACGACTGGGCCTCTAATACGAAGAGGAGAAATAATATATAAAATGTTATTTCAAGTTTAAAATTATAAGGTCAGGGTTTAAAACATTTTGTTATTGCGAAGGCCCCCACCCGGCTACTTCTTGATGCCAAACCAGCTGGAAACAATTTCTGGAGAGAACACTGTCCCCACTTCCTTACTATCACCGGCCTTTCCACCTTTGGTAAGGCTGAAGAGGGTAGTATACTCTGGCTAGTGTGAACAGCCACATCAGCCCAACAGGGATTCATGGGGGGCAGACACATAGGATGAACATGCTGTTGGAACCCCATACCGTGAGGTACCCCCGCAGTTGGAGTCCTACCTCTTCTCTGTGGCCCTGCCTATTAGATAGGACAGGAGCTCAGGTGTGATGGCCATCCAAGACAGTACATCTGGTACATCTGCACCAGAGCCAAGTAACAGTTTGCTACAGTTCTTACAGAAACCATTCAGATTCACATCCTGCTCAGACAGGCTTGCGGCACAGGACTTACAGGATATAAGCACCGGCGGACTCTCATCCTTATCTTTACCTTCTGACATAATCAAATGTATAAATGGTACAAGATATGCAAGTCTAAAGGCAAAGTGACTTCTATCAGTGACACACCCTACCCTCAGAGGGATAAACACAGTGATAGCAGTACCTGACAGTCTTTGAAAACATAGGTAGGAACTTGCATAGTCACATTCAATGCAAAAAGACGCGCAATTGCTACAGCAATATGGACTCAATCAACTAAACTGGCCCCCGGAGGGGGATGGTAGGATATAGAGTACGCTATATGCCAAACCCAAGGGAGCAGTATATAGAGAGACAGACCAAACCTCTGAGACCAACTCCTACAGCCGTGGACAGACGCTAAACTCCGTGCATCTCACACACAAGGTGGTCATTTATACCAGATGCGGGAATCCGTACCCGGTAGTTGGCATTGGGGAAGGAGCAGCCGGGGGAATGCCTCATCACCCCATAGCTGCGATTTTGACGGCTGGGTACGCTGCACTACAAGGTAATAAGATGTTGACTAGTGCGCTCTGGTGCGTCTTACCACCCGGTCCCCGGCAACAGGCTATATGGTCCGGGACGCCTTAGTGAGGAATCGCAGAACGTCCTTCACCCGCAGCGGCCTCTGGCGCGTCTCAATGCCAGAGGCTGGGGACTGCCTTGTGCAAGATTCCCTGAGAGGAATCTTTACCTGACATCCCCGTTTAAACGACCGCAGTACCGGACCTCAGATTCTTCCGACCACCAGCTGAGCCGCGCTGAGGTCTGCAGAGAACCTCAGGGCATGAAGTGGGCTGGTGTTTCAGCGTCGGCGGAGTTCGATGGAGCCGCAGTAGAGCTAGTACCGCTAAATTCTTGAAGTCTCACAAACTTAAGGTAAAACATAAAAGAAAAAAAAGCCTAGGACTACCTAGCAGTCCTGCTGTTATAACAGGTGCATCTTGCCACGCACAAAAACAAAAAAAACTGAATGCCTGTGGCTGGTTTATATAGGAAGGAGGACCAGTGCATGCTGAGAGTTCCAAAGTTTTGCCATTTGGTGCAATGGACGCTTTCCAACTATATATCCAAGGTAATTCCTGTGGACCCCCTATGGACCCTGAAGTAGAAAACAAGAGATATGGTAAGAACTTACCCTTTGTTATCTCTGTTTCTACGAAGTCCATAGGGTCCACAGGGTTGACCTTGGGGCATAGCTGGATCTGGATCCACGGGCACCACGCAGTTAAAGCTTTCACTGCTCCCAGGATGCACTTGGGTCCGTCCTCCTCTATACCCCGCCCCCGAGCCACAGGCACCTCAGTTGGTAAGCAGCCAAGGCCGGAGGAGGAGACTAAACAGAGAGAAGGAAGACTGGAACACACAAGAAGCCATACTCACAGAAATGGGAGACGGAAAACCGGTGACCAGCCACACAGCCCATTTGAAGCCAGGTGCGTCAGGGCGGGCACCCTGTGGACCCTATGGACTTCGTAGAACCAGAAATAACAAAATGTAAGTTCTTACCATATCTCTTGTTTTCTACTTCTGGGTCCATAGGGGGTCCACAGGGTTGACCTTGGGGATGTCCCAAAGCAGTTAAACTAAGGGGCGGGGACGCTCCTGAGCAGAGAAGAGAATCCTGCGCCCGAAGGTTGCATCCTGAGAGGCAAAGGTGTCAAACGCATAAAACCTCAAAAATGTCTGAATTGAAGACCAAGTGGCTGCATTGCACAGCTGAACAGCGGAGGCACCACGTCTAGCAGCCCAAGAAGGACCCACAGACCAAGTTGAATGAGCCTTAACAGAGGCTGGAACAGGTAAACGTTCCTGTATATAAGCCTCCCTAATAACAGAACAAAGCCAACGGGTTAACGTTTGTTTGTTGGCAGGCCAACCCCTCTTATGAAAACCAAAGAGGACAAACAAGGAATCGGACTTTCTTACAGAAGCCGTCCGATCAACATAAACTCAGAGCACGGACAACGTCCAACGAATCCTCACCAGCTGTAAGATCAGGAGATTGACAAGCTGGTACCACAAGTTCCTGATTGATGTGGAACTTAGAGACTACTTTAGGCAAAAACTCAGGACGAGTACGAAGCACAGCCCTGTCCTGGTGAAAAATTAGGAAGGGGGAACTACAGGAAAGTGCCCCCAACTCGGATACCCTCCTGGCCGAAGCAATTGCCAGGAGAAACACAGTTTTCAGTGTTAACCACTTGAGGTCAACGGACTCAAGAGGCTCAAAGGGAGGTCCCTGCAGGACCCGAAGAACCACTGCCAAGTCCCATGGAGCCACAAAGGGAGGTTGAATTCTAAGAGCATCTTGGAAAAAGGTGTGAACATCAGGCAGTGTAGCGATCCGACGTTGGAACCCTACAGACAGAGCCAATACACGAACCTTCAGGGAAGCAAGACTTAAGCCCAGGTCAAGACCTGACTGCAGAAATGCCAAAATCCTAGAAACCCTGAACACCTGAGGATCAAAGTTTCTGGACTCACACCACTGAAAGTAAGTGTGCCACACTCTGTGGTAAATCCGTGCAGAGGCAGGCTTACACGCCCTCAGCATGGTACTGAATACAGAGTTAGAAAAACCCCGGAACGTTAAGACGGCTGTCTCAAGAGCCACGCCATCAAAGACAGCCGACCCAGATCCGGGTAAAGGCAGGGCCCCTGAGACAGCAGGTCCCGAACGGAGCGTCTACGGACAAGCTCATGAGATCGGAGTACCAAGGACGTCTGGGCCACGCTGGGGCAACCAGCAGAAACGTGCCTCCGTCCTGTTTGATTTTTCTGAGTACCCGAGGTAGCAGGGAGATCGGAGGGAACAGGTACGCTAGGTGAAACGTCCATTTCACAGACAGCGCGTCCACTAGGCTTGCGCCTGCATCTCTTGTCCTTGAGCCGTACACGGGCAACTTGCAGCTATGACGGGAGGCCATCGGGTCCAACTCCGGCAGTCCCCATTTGTCCACGAGAAGTTGAAACACCTCTGGGTGAAGCGACCATTCCCCGGGATGCATGTCATGATGGCTGAGGAAGTCCGCCTCCCAATTAAGGACTCCCGAGATGAAGACTGCCGAGATTGCCGGAAGGTGGCACTCCACCCAAGCCAGGATCTGAGACACCTCCGACATCGCAGCTCGACTGCGAGTCCCTCCCTGGTGATTTATGTACGCCACTGTGGTAGCGTTGTTCCGATTGCACCTGAACTGCTCTTCCGTGAAGAACGGTGCCTGACGACAGTAGAGCACGGTACACTGCCCGTAGCTCTAGAACGTTTATGGGAAGGACTGCTTCCTCCGCCGACCAACGGCTCTGAAGAGACAACGAGCCGGTCACTGCCCCCCAACCCCGGAGACTGGCATCTGTCATCAGCAGAACCCAGTCCGGGATCCAAAAGGGGCGACCCTGGATGAGATGAGCTGACTGAAGCCACCACGCCAGAGACCGGCGCACAACCGGGGACAAGACCAGCATCTGAGAATGGATCCGGTGAGATAACCCGTTCCACTCCAAAAGAATCTGCCCCTGCAGGGGCCTGGAATGGAACTGGGCAAACTCCACCATGTCGAATGTCGACACCATGGACCCCAGGACTCTCATTGCCAAATGGACCGACACCCTGCCACTGCTCAGGCAACTGTGTATCCTCAGTTGTAGGGAAGACACCTTTTCCGGAGTCAAGAAAATCCTTTGTTGACAAGAATCCAGAAGTGCTCCCAGATGGACCATCCGTTGTGATGGGATCAGAGATGACTTCTTCCAATTTATCAACCACCCGTGCGCTTGAAGACAAGCAATGGTAAGGTGGAGATGTCGAAGAAGCACCTCCGGGGAGCTTGCCAGCAACAGAAGATCGTCCAGGTACGGCAGCAGCCGTATACCCTGACCCCAAAGGTGGGCATCCATAACTGCCATCACCTTGGTGAACACCCACGGAGCCGTGGAAAGGCCGAAAGGCAACGCCCAAAACTGGTAGTGATGGTCTAGGATAGCAAACTTCAGATACCGCTGATGTGCCGGTGCTATGGGCACATGGAGATAGGCGTCCTGGATATCGAGGGAGACCATGTAATCCCCGGGTTCCATCGCCAGAATGATGGAACGTAACGTTTCTATCCTGAACTTGGGAACCCTGAGGTATGTGTTCAGAGACTTCAAATTCAGGATAGGGCGATGAGAACCATTGGGTTTCTGCACCAGAAACAGTAGAATAGTACCCCGTCCCGCGCTGAGACTGCAGAACGGGAACAATGACCCCTGCTTGTAGCAAGGATTCTATAGCTACCTGAATCTGGACAGCTTTGGTCTTGTCCAGAGAAGGACTCGTGCAGAAAAACAGGTGGGGCGGCCTGAACCGAAAAGACAGGGCGTACCCCTGAGAGACTACTTCTCGAACCCAGGCATCTGTGGTGGTATTGTGCCAACACTGGGCGAATTGGAGAAGTCGGCCTGCCACTCTGGGGTCCCCCAGAGAGAGGCCCGTCCCATCAGGCAGCAGGTTTATCCTCCTGCTTGGAAGAAGGGCGCCGAGCACTCCATGCCTGCTTCTTGGGCTTGGGTGCGGCTTTGTAGCCGAATGTCACGGGTAAGACTGACCCTTGGCCTTACCCTGAACCCGAAAGGACCGAAAAGCAGAGCTCCTCACTTTAGCCGGCACAGAGGCCGAAGGGAGGAAAGCAGAGTTGGACTTAGCCAAGGTATCAACTATTTTGTCCAAATCTGGACCAAATAGCAATTCTCCGTTAAAAGGCAAGGCCTCTAGACCCTTTTTAGAGTCTGCATCAGCCCTCCAGGACCTCAGCCACAGGGACCGCCGAGCAGACACAGCTGCAGCCGAAACCCTAGAAGTTAGCAGGCTGGCATCCAAAGACGCTTCCCCAATATAGGAAGCCGCATCCCTCATATGTCCCACTAACGCTCTCTGGATATCCGGAGCATCGTCAGTAAAGGTATCCTCCAAGGCATTGGCCCAGTTCTCAGTGGCTTTAGCCACCCAGGAAATAGCCATGGACGGGCGAGCCACCGCCCCGGAAAGAGAGTAAATGGACTTCAAACAAGTCTCCACCTTCCTGTTCTTGGGATCCTTTAAAGAGGAGATAGACGGCAATGGCAGCGTTGTGCTTTTGATCAAGCGGGTGACGTGGGAATCCACCACCGGTGGAGTCTCCCATTTCCTGCAATGAGCTTCAGGAAAAGCATAATTTGACACCAACCTCTTCTGAGGCAGGAACCTCTTACTGGGTAATTGCAAGGCCGCCGCCATATGATCCGTTAATTGATCAGACAAGGGAAACACATTCGAAATCACCTTGGCTTTTTTAAAATTAGGGAACTTCGACCTAGGAGCCGGCGCATCATCCTCTATATGGAGGATAGCCCACACCGCCCTAACTAATGCTGGAACATTAATGGAGGACTTAGCCTCCTGCCCCATGGCATCAGAGTCCTCGTGGATCTCTCCGTCATCTGAGGACACTTCCGAGTCCGACAACTGCGCAGCCAGTGAACTCACGACAGGACGCTTGGACGCCCTTGGTGGCACATCACTTTGCAACATCAACTGAAACGCCGAGGATGAGGCCGCCAGACTCTGTACAGAGCTGGAGAGAACATCCATCCAAGGTGGAGGAGCCGTCTGAGGAAAACTCTGAAAAGGCACCACAGACTGCTGCGTCACAGGAGGAGACTGGACATACACAGACAGTCCCGAATAAGGACCCACAGTCTGGGCCCCGGGGGGAGACTGCAATATTTGCGGAATACCCGGGGAATGGGGGATGGTGGGCTGGGGCAACGCCCTAGAAGGGACTGTTGATGGGACCGATAACCGGTCCGCAATGGATGCCAGCACCTGTGAAAACATCGCCCAAGGAGGGTCCTGTGATACAGGGGGTTTAGAGGGGCCCGGTACCAGCTGGCACCGCTCGCACAGACCATCCTGAGATAAATCCTCCCCATCAATTCCAGCAGCACAGCGTCTGCAGGAAAACAACACAGGAGCCACGTAGTGCTCAGTCTCATCAGACATGATACCGTAAATACACAAAAAATACGTATCACCAGAGGAATTACAGTGTTAACACCCACGCACTGACCAGTATGCAACACAAACAGCCCAGATATGGTACTGTGTAGCACACAACAGTATGTGACTGACCCCACAAATACGTGATTTATATAAGTGAGGGTATCAGAAAAACGCCCTTCCCCCACACACCTGCCAGGCCGTAGGAGAGGGAATGGGATAGGTATAAGCTGACAGTAAGTAGAAATAAGTCACAGACAGGAAGCACTAGCAATAGTCACATAGAATGCAGAAAAGTTATACTCACTGCACCTTCCGCTACAATCAACCGCCCAGATTCAGTGTCTGGGAGGGCTATAGCGCTGTGTACACTGTCCTTTAGCAGGGGAGAGGTACACAGGTGGACCGGTCCACTTGATACCGCCTGGGAGTCTGCGATGCCTGCCAGTAAAGATGGCCGCCGGAGACCTCAGAGGAGGAGTGGCCGAGAGATAAGAGCAGCTCAGCGACGCCAGACTGCGTGTTGAAAGGCGCGCTGAGCTGAGGAGCCGCTAGACAGGGAAGGCTGCCTCCCCTGGCTAGCATTTAACCCCTGGGTTGCCGGTCCCGCTTCCAGCCTGTCACCCTGGTGGTCTAGCGGACACGCGGGGTATTCCTCTATAGAGGGGGAGCCCGCCGCCGCTGCTAGTGCCTCCGGTCTGTCCCCAGAGACCGGAGGCTTCTGACGGCATAGAAAGAATCCATGGGCCGCCGCACGTGGCGACCCGCGGCTTACCTGATCCCCGGCGATCCGGCAGCAGTCACAGGGAGTCCCCAGAGCCCGGTTAGTACAGACTCTGGGGTCCCGCCGCGATCCCCAAATCTGTACTGGCGTCGCGGCGCCAGCGGGGAGAAGGAGCGGCAGCGTGGACGTCCTAAAGGACAGTCTGATGCTGCCGCTCTGATAGTGTAAAAAAAAAAAAAAAAATTAAAAATTCTCTCTTTAAAATAAAGCTTAGGGGCTGCTCCTGCAGCCCCACTGCGACAGGGTGACCCGACTCCGGCCGGGCACCAACTAAAACTGAGGTGCCTGTGGCTCGGGGGCGGGGTATAGAGGAGGATGGACCCAAGTGCATCCTGGGAGCAGTGAAAGCTTTAACTGCGTGGTGCCTGTGGATCCAGATCCAGCTATACCCCAAGGTCAACCCTGTGGACCCCCTATGGACCCTGAAGTAGATCTGAGGAAAGACCGCCCTGGAAGGGAGCCAATGGGAAGAAGTGGCAGAAAGCTGAGGAAGAAAGGTAACTGTGCTAAGTGACAGAAGCGTGCAGCTGAGAAGTGGTAGGGGTACCCAGAGATTCCTGGATCCCTTTAACAGAGGGAGTACAGTCAAAGAGAGAAAAAGATCCAACTAAGACAGGCTGCTAGTGAGTGAGCAGTCTATGGAGCTGCTGGTCCCAGTCAGCATTGGAATAAAGTATGCTGCAACAACTGCCTACGTCGGTGTCTCTGAAAGTTATCCTGGAAAATAGGAGAGCATGGGAGAGAAGGAGACTCATGACCTTTGTAAATTGCATCATAGAAGTCACTAAAGTCATTCAGAACTGCTTTGTGAAGAGGTCTTTTCTGTTAAAAATTGAACTTTGGGACCCATAAATCTACATTTATATCCATCCATTTCAGGTTTATGCACCAAAATCATCATATCCATTGCAGTACTATATCATTTTTAATTAATTTATATTCATAGTTTAGTTCGCCATAGCTGTGCCATGTGGTTGGGTGTATGATACACTGTGATGGACTATCTGTAATACACTACAACATGACTATCATCTATATTTATTCAAATAGTCATTTATGTTATGGTCTATGGTGCCAATTCATTCATCAATTTTTTGGGTGATGTAAATATATTTATATTTTTCATCTAAATAAATATACCAAGGTGTATTTGAAAGTATATACAGTCTTGTGCTATTCTTGCAGTGGTTTGTGTAGGAACAAAGGGTCTCCTAAGTTGTTGAATCAATGCCAACCACATCCCTCACATATCTAGTATGAAGGCTCCAATGGAGGCACTGAGAGGGCAAGAACAAAGTAAGTGAAGAGAAGCACAAACACACAGCACGAAGCAACCCTCAGTGTGGAGTAGGGGAAATTAAATGTATTAGCTGCACTAAGCAACACTATTAAAAATTTTAGTCATTAGTCTGAATAAAAAAAAAAAAAAAAGTCGACAAAGTGTTTATAAATCAAATATGTGGAATAAAGGACACAACTTTCCATATGAGATGGATGACAGAGCAGTATAAATAAAGATTCTCCGAGAACCAAACACAAATCCCAAGTGATTGATCGTGTTCTCCATGAAGAAGCCATATCTAATATTCACCACATGTAGGGTCTTCACATGAGCATCAATAGCCAACTTTCATCAGGAGATATACCACTTTCATGAAACTAAGAGACAAGCTTTGCTCAGAGCCCACTTGGAGAAAACCCAGCACATACACAAGGAGAAAAAATTACTTGAATTTTACATCAGGATGGTATAAATTTACTCATCGACAACCCTGCATATCTGGAGCTGAAGATTGACTTTATTCTGGAATGAGTCAATATCATAACCAAAAACCATTCTGATTTTGAGGACCAATATTACCTCCAAATCAAAGGGATGGCAATGGGCTCTGCTGTAGCACCTGCTTATGCCAATGCCTACATGTTCTTGTTTGAATAGTCTCAGTTTCTCCTGGAGTACATAGATGATATTTTTCTCTGATATGTACTGGATATCAACAATTTTTGGCAAAGACGGCTAATGATAGCAACCATTTTAATTGCCCTGTCAAAATCGACAATGACATGCGGTTATATATTGGATGTGCAGGTTTCTGTCTAAATTATAGGTATCAAATCGTATTATCAAGAAAGAAACGAATGTCAATAATATGCTGTTAGCCAACAGCTTTTATCCATCCAGTCTGAAAGAGATGGCAGTTCCTTCTGTATTGGACTTCCGGGCTGCAGCGGACCCCCAATAAAAATCTGCCACCACCAATGAGCAGTGGCTGGACAGGCAGTCTGGACTGCGATCAGCAGATAGTGCTTTCAATACTAAGCGCCTCCCTACCTTTCAGCCGGCTCCAATGCTTCTGGGAGCTACAGGCTATGCAGTCCCAAGAAGCTGCGGAGGAGAAATGGGGAGATGGGCATAAGCAAATTTATCTGCCAGCTGTAATGGCCTTCTAGGGGCTGCAGCTGTTGCAGTCCCTAGAAGCCAGCAGCTTGTGCACATGCGCAACTCTTTTTTTTCAATCTAAAGCACTTAGTGCTGCACCTTGTGCACATGCGCAAATCTCTGTTTTATATTTATTTTTTCTCTCCTCCTGCACACACTGTGCTGCTCAGGAGGGCAAAGCAGCAGCAACCACTGGTTGGAGCCACAGAGTTCCATAGAGTACATAATATTTTCTCTAATCCTGAGACAGCACGGAATGCCAGGACTAAAACTGGCAATTATTTCATAGCTAGAAACTTCAATCAACATCTGAACAAAACCACTATAGAATTACTCCACATTCCTTGTGATTCACATTTATTCCCTACACCCAAAACTAAAAAGATTGGTCACAATGGGAAAAAGGTTGCCTAATATTAAAACAAAATTCCTTAACCACAGCAATAAGGAATAATTGGCTTTGCTGGATTTCTGATAAATCCTTGCCTGCTATTTACCCACTGAAACCTCTCATGAGTTACCAAATGGGAGACACCCTGAATATGCATCTTCTCAAACTTTTACTTCTAAAAAAATTTTTTTGAGGCATTAAATTTCTGACCTGCAAAAACATGATCACCTTTGAAATGAAGTGCTCGCTTCATGTTTAAGAACCTTTATTATATATGTCATGATATGTCCATATCGCTTGCTGCATGTAGGAAAGATGAAGCACACCTAGCGGGAACATATGACCCTAAATTGAATGGCCATAAAAAAAAGCACTACTTATGGGGGTCAGCGACAAACCCATAGCACATAACTGTGCTAAACTCAAATGCCCTGTAAATTCAATCAAACATATGGTCACAGACCATATTCCCACCTATGTCCAGGGATCGCTTAAATCTAGTCCTTAGACTTGAAGCAAGATAGAACTTTAAATTAAACACTCCAAGCCCCTCTGGACTCAATGACCACCACATTTTTTGGTGCGTTTTTTGTAGGCCAGACCCTCTTTGCATCCTTACATTAAATGAGTCATCACATTGGTGCCTTACTATCTCAATTTTTACATTAGCATGTGGTGTCCAATATTTTGTCCTTCTGTTTTTCATATTGTTTATCATTTTTATCCTACTCCCTTTATCCACACTTCTGCACTATTATTATTATAAGAAGTTTTCAATTCGTTTTCCTAACATGCGTGTGAGCGACACAACAGAACTAATTAAATTTTCATTATTGGTCCACGACCTTTTATCATATAGCTCTCTACATCAGTGAGTTAATACATTTAATTTATTTTGTATAGGAACATTCTGTCTCCACTCCTGGGAAGAATTTTTTCATGTAAAACTGTGTGTGTAAACACCCTCAGGCTCCAACCAATATGTACTTCTCAAAGGAACTTTATTCCCTTCATGCTATTATATAATCAGGTAAGCCCATTTATGATGTTTGGAACATCAAAGATACACTTTATAATGACCGGTCTGCACGTTACTTTTTTCAGTCCGTCTCCAAATGAGTTTTATACATGGCTTATTGCAGTCCTGCGCTTAGACTTACGATGCTTAGCCTGACTGTTACTGAAAATGGACTGCAAACAACAAGTGCTCAATGGATCTCATGCTCCTTGTAATTTAAGCCTCCAATAGGAAAGTGAAAATAAAACAAGGCTGATATATAAAGTATTATTAAGTAATAAAGCACAAATTGAAAAACACAGGAAAGGGAAAAAAAAAAAAAGACATTCTATAAAAAGGTAAGTAAGATTATGCTGAGCACAGAGCTTAATTTGGTGGATGGGCACCGCACCCAGGAGAACAGACCCAGACCAAATAGAGGTTTTCAAACACCATGCAATCTCAAACACACATAATATCCGGATACCACTACAAATCCAGCATTAACAGTATTTTTGTATACAACTTCTATCATTCTCCATTATGCACAGCACTAGAAACTATATTAATAACTTACAACATAAGCCATATGGATTCACATTGTCTCACAAACGCAAAATACTCACAGAACTACCATATATGCTATTCTTAAACACTATAGGAGCGTACACACGTAACAATTTTTTGAATGATTTAACTATAACGACGTCGTTATCGTTCAAAAAAAAAAAAAAAAAAATCGCTCGGTTTCAGAGTTATAACGATGAACGAAAATCGTTCAAGCGTGCTCTCGTTCGTAGTTCATTTCAGACTGTCCAACATAACGATTTTCATTAAGGGAAGGAACATTTTTCGTTAATCCTTGTAAAAATCGTTTATTACACTTCAAAAAATCGTTCACTTTTTCAAAGGGAAAATCTGACAGAAAATCATTGGTTACAAAATCGTTACGTGTGTATGCACCCTATGACTAATGTTCCAAGTCAAAAAAAAAAATACACACACACACACGCATATCTATTGAGTATTTAACAGTGGTCTAAAATCAAGGTCTACACCTGAGAACTTTCAATTACAGGTGTCGTTTATTATGGATTTGCATAACCCTACATATCAGTAGACACCACAGTATACCTATGATAAAGTCACGAGAGTAACGAAACGCGTTACTGTGTTTCTTGAACTATTAGTTCAGCCGACTATGCACCGAACAACAAGGACAGCTGCAGTTATTACACTGCTACATACAACTGAGCTGCTCCTTTTTTTGTGGATTACAGTGCTAACTTTATTGTGGGCAATTACTTGAACCCGGACGACCTTAAAATTATCACAGCAGGCTGCAAGCTCTGTATAGCTTCAATTATAACATTGCTGGAAGCATTTTGGTACACACAGTTGCGGCTTTCAAATACTATGTGTGACCGAGTTACCTCATCTCCGCCTGTGAATCTATTGTGGAATCAATTAGTCATCACTGTAGGCATGGTTTTCAGACCCGAGGACATCACTAAGATGAATGCGCTCTCTATAGACTCACTTAAGGTTCCTATTCACCAAGTTATACTATCCAGTCTATACACTTGCATGAGACTATTGCAACAATATATAGCAGGAGCATTTAACTTACAAGTTGCTGTTCTTACGAATACTGGATATTAACATTACAAAAAGGTTGTATGTTACTTATTTGATTGTGCACAGAGTACCCATTTTCTATATTTTATTACATTAGCATTGCTTTTAAAGTTGTGATTTATTAATATTTATATTTTATCAAATGCATTTTGTTTCATTGATGAGCTATTGGTGGCAGGAGAATCATAACAGATTGTACAGATTAGAGTAAATCAAGTCATTCTATTTCTTCAAGACCATGGATGGCTAAAATTGGAAGAAGAGTCAGTTAACTCTGTCACAGCAAAACAAGTTTCAGGGTGTACATAAAGACGGGAAGCCAACGGAAGAAATCCCGACTGCCGACTTCCTGACTGTCTAATCCCAAGAAGGTACTAATGATAGGCGTCGAAATCCTGACGCCTTTCATTAGACCTATGCTGGGAGCCAACTCCCGGGATACCAATCGAACGTAAGCTTGGTGCGGACGGCCACGGGGGGCGGGGTGGGGTGGGGGGGTTAGGAGGGTTAGGCACCCCCCAGAGGGTGGTTAGGGTCAGGCACCCCCCCCAGAGGGAGGTTAGGGTCAGGCACCCCCCCCAGAGGGAGGTTAGGGTCAGGCACCCCCCCCCCAGAGGGAGGTTAGGGTCAGGCACCCCCCGGGAGACTTCGGGTTAGGCTGCGGGGAAGGAGGGGGGTTAGATTTAGGCACTTGGGGGGGGGGGGGAGGGGTTCGGGTTAGGCACCCTTAAAGGAGGGTTAGGGTGGAGAATTAGGTTAGCGATACTTACCAGAAAGAACAATCAGGATTTTCACCTCTGACGGGATTAGAACTGCTGGCGGTAAATCATACAGATTCCCATACAGACACCCTATAGTATAGAGTGGCACTCTCAGAAGAAAGGAGCATAAAGAGAGTCAAGCATTGTCAGCTGTAATACAGTCACAATGCAGAATCCAGATTCATACAGCTCATCGGTTACTAGGAATGTTTTCCCGCAACCCTAGATACAGTGCCATGAACAACATATAATAAAAGAAAATTACCGTGGAAGCTCCTGCAAAAACAGTCACAAACAGGTACCCCCCTTGCATTACCACATCTAGTTGGAACAATCCACCAGACAGTCTCACACATGGTAGCAATGTACACAGCTAAAAGACAAACAAGCATGTGCCTAGGGGTGCCAGTTGCTGGCAGGAACTGCAGCATCAGAGCCCCGTTATGCTGCTGGCCTGATGGGGAAGCCAGATGATGGCTTGTTTTGTTTTTTTTGTCATTACAACTTATGAAATAACAAATTGAGGTGCGTGAGGTGGAGCTTAGGTTAGGGATGCCTTGGATATTCAGATGCATTTCCAACTGTGTCCAACAAAGGGTTGGAGCTGGTAATGACATCATGTATGTGTATGTGTTGGCGGCAGCCAATATGTTCAATAATTTTGTGCTTGGGGAGGCCTGACCCTTAAATCACGCCCTGGGAAGAACTGAAAACCATTCATTAAAACGGGACCAAAGACGCACATCTAAGTGACCTGTTATACTTCTTGCAAGTGCAATACCAAGGGGGTTGTGTAAGGACTATAAATACCTCCATAGTTTTGCATGAACACTGGGGAATTCATTATTATTGATGAACTATCCTGTGTTGTTTTTATTTTCTTTGATGTACCATTGGATAGACTTCTTACAAGACAAGCATATTGTTAGCCTTCCATATACACCAATTTCCAGATATTTGGATAGGTAACTTATGTTTTGGTCCAAGCTTACAACCAAAGCGTGGAGTGGATCTGAAATTCATATTAAAACTTCATTGTGAAACAGCTGGTTTGTTGGTTTATATACTGTATTCACCTTATGTAACGCCAATTCATTGTCAATGTTTCCTCCTAAGAGGAAAAAAGTAAGAATTAATTTACAGGTATTTAGGCATTTCTCGTAGACCATTTTACTGATTGATCAGGCAGTAAATTTGAATCTCCATATAAACTGTATAATAAACATAAAAACACAAATTCTTACTAATAAAAGAATCCTCACTGCAAACACCATCTAGTAACTGTAAAACAAACAAAAAAAAAAGTGTTACGCTTGCCTCGCAAAGTGTGATAAAATAGCTTTAGTTTAATAAGCTCCTCAATATTATGAAGTACGATGCATTGATTACAGGAGCACAAAACTAACTTGTTTGTTTTGAAACTAGCTGTGTAAAATGACTGTTTTGTGTGGCATCCCATTTTCCCTTGCACCCCAGACATGCTGTTTTACTTATTTATTGTATACCAGAATACTCAATTTAGGGAAACAAAATTTAATCTCTTTCTCTTCATTCTAAAATTGCTGTATTTCAAATGTATATAAAAGATACCATGCCATTATGTTTTTATACCGTAAGATTCTTCAATATTGGATCAAGTTGTATTTTACATGTCACAATCCTTTACTATTGCCTATTCTCAATTTTGCTCTAAATTAAGATTAGGTGATATCAAAAGAACACTCAAAATAAAGCTTTGTGAAATCAAATATATAGAATATTCACCTTGTTTGGAATCGGTAACAACGGAGTAGTGTCAAGAATGTCACTGTTATAAGATCTTTCTCCTGTTTATGAAAACAATCACTTTTGTCATACAAATGTGTAGGTAAGTTTCAACTATAGAAACAGCAAATTAAATAATATTTTTTTCTAATTGTACTAAGTATATTCGCAGATTACATATGGTTGAATTGTCTGAAAAGCAGTCATCTTGTTTAAGGACAATGAGCAAGTCCCCCAAATGCAGCCCTCCTATTCAATGAAATGCAGCGATGCAATAACTGGTGCAGGCTTATTGCAGATCATCACAGTTTCAATGTTATGTTGTACAAAAATAACCAAAAAAGCTGCAAATTTCTGTTTATACATCTGGTTTCTCATGAGGACATTACAACAGATAACACTAAACTGACTATTCGAAGTTAAAGTTAAAAAGGTGCTTTGTATTGTTGAGAACCCATTTTCTTGGTAATCTTTTAAGATTGGCTGCATGTGGACATTAGGGTGAACATCCACTATAGTAGATGCCTATACCCTTTACTCCTCTGTTTAAGAAAAAAAAAAAAGGTATTGTAGCACGTGTACAGTTATTTATCATTGCGATCTTTAAGTGGTGTGTATGCCCTTAAAGAAATGCATTATGATGAGAACTATGAAGAGGCTGATAACACTACTACTAAGATCCTGCTTGTCTCAGTGAGACAGCAATCTGTACAGTAAAGGTGCGTATCCACTATACTACCTTACTGAGCAGTAATTGGCCGCAAATCGGGCACCTAAATGTCAAAAACGACCAGTGATGCGCGTGCCCGCTGGTCGTTTTTGACATCTATCATCGCCCGTACATGCTGGTCAACCTGACGATCACGTCAGGTTCAGCATGTACGGGGATGATGTATGTGCCTACACTGAACGGTCAGTGTAGGCACATCACAGACTGTGAAACGACAGCACGATTGCAATGTCGTAATCGTGCTCTCGTTTCTCCGTCTATTAGTGGATACGCACCTTAACTTAACCTTAGCTGTATTACTTTTAGAAAACAATGTATGAAAAACATTGCTTTTATTAATTGGGTGTAAAAGCAACTGCGACAACTTACAATTAAAGCATGAAGCAAATGAAGAAAAGGATAGGAACACAAAAATCAGAATAGTGGGTAACAGTAGGAAGGATGTGTAAGGAGGTGTAAACCATATCTTGTGCTGTGTAACTCAGATATTAGTGTACTGGACATGCTACTGTATATGTTGAAGGGATTACACAAAACTGGCACTAGATCGACTATAGTTTTATACAGTGCATCCGGAAAGTATTCACAGCGCTTCACTTTTTTACACATTTTGTTATGTTACAGCCTTATTCCAAAATTGAATAAATAAATTTTTGTCCTCAAAATTCTAAACACAATACTCCATAATGACAATGTGTAAAAAGTTGGGAGATTTTTGCAAATTTAATAAAAAAAATAAAATAAAAACCCACCAAGAAATCACATGTACATAAGTATTCACAGCCTTTGCCATGAAGCTCAGGTGCATCCTGTTTCCACTGATCATCCTTGAGATGTTCCTACATCTTAATTGGAGTCCACCTGTTGTAAATTCAGTTGATTGGACAGGACTTTGAAAGGCATACACCTGTCTTATATAAGGTCCCACACTTGACAGTGCATGTCAGAGCACAAACCAAGCATGAAGTCCAAGGAATTGTCTGTAGACCTCCGAGACAGGATTGTCTCGAGGCACAAATCTGGGGAAGGGTACAGAAAAATATCTGCTGCTTTGAAGGTCCCAATAAGCACAGTGACCTCCATTATCTGTAAATGGAAGAAGTTCGGAACCACCAGGACTCTTCCTAGAGTTGGCTGGCCGTCTAAACTGAGCGACTGGGGGAGAAGGGCCCTAGTCAGGGAGGTGACCAAGAACCCAATGGTCGAGGCGTGGCCATGGCGGCGAAGTAGATTGACGCATAGTCTGCAGGCTCTCCCAAACAATCTCCTAACTACCCTCTCCTGCGACCAGTGGACAACCTCCGGTGGGGTACTTATCTTCCCCTACATCTCTGGATGCTGGTGGTCCAGTCGGCGGGCGCCAGGGACAATCGTGAAGTACAGGCGCCATCTGCGAAGTATCCGATGGTCGGGTGGCAGCACACGCGACACCGCTGTGGTCGGGATACAGGCGCTGACGCACTGCGGGGAGCGGCAATCTCAGAAAGATCACCCTTCCTGCTGGTCCCACTGCCGTGCTCTTGACTTGCTGCCTGGTGGGTCTGCCTTGGCCCACTTGCTGTGTGGGTCTGTTCCTTGCGGGGGCGGCGGCCATTGCTGTGGTAGTGTGTTCCTGTGCTCCCTTCTTCTTCAAGGCCCCCTGCTGGTGAGCTGGTGGAATAAGAGCTGAATAACCCCTTCCTTGCCAGCATGGGCAAATCGGGCCAAGCTGCAGCAGCCAGACTGGAGCATTTTTTCAGATCCTCCACTCCCCACCCCCCTTCTAGTGATGACTCCAGGGTTCCCCCTTCTCTGGCCAAGGATTCTCAGTTGTCCCATAGGGACCCCCATTCTCTTGCTCCATCCTTCTCATCGACATCAGAGGTGACCCTACAACAGGTCCTTGAGGCAGTCAATTCCAATGAGCAGATATTGTCTGCCAAACTATGGAAAGTACAGGCTGATTTGTCCTTTGTGCATCAGGATCTGCAGCTTGTCTGCGAGAGAGTTGGGGAGGCTGAAACTCGCATTTCCACTCTGGAGGACTCACAAGCACCTTTGAAAATTCAAGTGTCCGTCTTGACCTCCCAGCTATCCACAAAGCAGAATAAAATGGCTGACATAGAGGGTCGTCTGAGACGCAATAATGTTCGCTTTGTTAGATTACCTGAAAAGGAGGAGGGCTCAACCCGAGGACTTTCTGGAGAAATGGCTTGTGGATACGTTTGGTCGGGATTCCTTCTCGGCCCAATTTACGGTGGAAAGGGTGCATCGAGTTCCCGCTAGACCGATGATTCCTGGGGCCCCCCCCGCGCACCTTCATAGCAAAATTCCTGCATTACTTTGACCGTGACTCTGCTCCGCATGGCTAGGGTTAAAGGTCCATCTGTGTTTCCAGATTTCGCCGCTGATGTGCAGAAGGATAGGGTTAGATTCATCCCTGTAAAAAGACGTCTCCGTGAAATGAATATACAGTATGCCATGCTATTTCCTTCTAAATTGAGAGTTGTGATAGACTGAGAATCCAAATTTTTCATCACCCCTCGTGAGGCTGCAGCTTGTTTGGACCACAGGGTGCCTGGCGCCAGACAGCTGGCTCCTGATTGACATATATATACCTGGTCACCCGCAGCTGGGCTACTTTTCTTTTTTTCCTTATATGCAAGGATGTCTGCTCTTTTATATTGATGGTGCACAGTTATACATGCATGTATTTTGTACCTACTCGGCTAAAGGTTAAGGCTATACAGTTATATGTAAATTGTAGCGGCTTCCTTTTCATACATGTTTATATTTGTTTATTATTGCCAGACAGAAACATATTGGATTATAGGAACTTCTATTTCATGTTCCACTGGTCCTATATTTGCTGGACAGCCTCATTGCTTTGGTGGCTTTTGTATTTTGTTTGCTCCTTCACTTAGCTGGGTTCTACGGCATAGTGGGTAGCTAATGTTAGTTGTATTTTGGGATTAGGTATGCCAACGATTGGGGTGGTATACAGGGAGGGGGGTGGGTCAAGGGGATTTGTATGGTTATGTTATGTACAGAATTTTTTATTTGTATCTGCGCAGTACTGCTCAAAATGTGTCCATGGTGCTTTTGTTGGGGAGCCCACTCTGAGCCTGTTCATATTCTTGATAAATGTTTATTATAAACGATAATGCTGAATTTATTGACATGGAATGTACGTGGAGCTAATGAAAAGATTAAGCGGTCATTATTTTTAGACTCCTTAAACAATACTGTCCGGATATTGTTTGCCTGTCAGAGACCCACTTGGTGGGCAGCAGAGTTCTCTCCTTAAAACGTCCTTGGGTAGGATGGGCATATCATGCCTCATACAACACATCCTCTAGGGGGGTGTCTGTACTTATAAATAAAAATGTGCCCTTTATACTGAATAGAGTCCAAACTGATATATACGGGAGATTTGTATTCCTAGACTGTAAAATCCACTCTACTCCGCTTTTCTTGCTGGCAGTTTATATACCTCCGCCATTTATTAAAGCTAGCTACTGGGTTTATCGCTGACTCCCCTAACACACACGTTATATGTTTGGGGGACTTTAACAATATTATGAATGTGTATCTGGATTAGTGGCGACAGACACCTGATACTCAGAGTTTGACTAATACTAGCTTTGCGAGGTTTATCGACAGCTTGGGTTGGATCGATGCGTGGAGCAAAAAGCATCCTAAAGAACGCCAATTCTCATGTTTCTCCTCCTCATACAACTCCTTTTCAAGGAGTGATATGGCATTGGTCTCACCTCGCCTAATTTCTATGATATGTAAAATTCAGTACAAGATGAGAGGGGTGTCAAGACCATTCTCCATTGGAACTAGATCTAGGTAGGTCGAGAGGACAGAAATTTTGGAAGCTGCATCCCTCCTGGTTGACGCAGATGGGGGCAGGGTCTGAGCTTGAGGCTCTTTGGATGGGCTACTTCGGAGACAATATTGGGTCTACTAAATCTGAAGTGATATGGGATTCCTTCAAGGCCATCATGAGAGGGACTTTGCTGAAAAGAGTTGCCAAAATTAAAAAATATTATAGAGACAGGGAGGTTGAGCTGGAATGCGCTTGTAGAAGCTCTGAAATACAATTTCTACAGGATGGGTTTGATGCTTCTCGTATCAATTGGCTGGTTGCTCAGGAGGCATGGTCTGCCCACTTGTTAGATAGAACTAATCTTCAACTCCAATTCCATGCCAATTCCCATTATGTATATGCTGATAAACCACGAAGTTATCTAGCAAGATTGGTACAGTCTGATCAACCTGTAAATACCATTTCAGAGATCTTGTAGAATGATAGGAAGACATCAGCTATACCAGAGATAGATTTAGCCACCCCACCATCTCCACGCACGGACGTCTATAGGTCTCATTTGGCATGTAGTGAGGAAGATCTATGTACATATATCGCATCATCTGGGCTGTAAAGTCTTTGCCCGGTGGCTCCACTGACTGCAGAGGAGGTGAAGGGGGCCATTAATACCTTCCCTGGGGGTAAAGCACCGAATAAAGTTGGTATCCCAGTAGAGGTCTATACAAAGCACGCCAAGGTGTTTGTCCCTAAACTATTTGAGCTATATAATGACCTGTTTGAATTGAAATCCCTCCCACCATGTCAGAAGCACTAATTATTGTATTATTATAGCCAGGCAAGGACCCCAGACTCCCGGACTCGTACCGTCCTATTTCTTTAATACCCACACACGTAAAAATCCTGGCCAAAGTTCTGTCTTTAAGACTAAATAAAAGTTATCACCTCTGTGGTCCACTCAGACCAGACTGGCTTTAGGCCGGGCAAGTCTACTTATATCAATGTGAGGCGTGTGTTTACTCATGTTCAGGCCTCTCACGGGGACGAGTCCTCCTCAGTCATTGTGTCTTTTGATTCGGTGGAGTGGCCGTTCCTGTGGGAGGTCATGAAATGTATGGGTTTTGGCCAAGTTTACTTACGGTGGGTTCAGCTGTTATATTATAGGCCTGTTGCTAGGATCTCTGTCAACGGCTTTATTTCCTCACCCTTCATGTTGGAAAGGGGTACGAGGCAGGACTGTCCACTGTCTCCGGCCCTCTTTGCATTGGCAATTGAGCCCCTTGCCTGTGTTTTAAGGTCACACCCTAACATTGTGGGCCTTCAATTAAGCACCAGAATAGATACTGTGGCTTTATACGCCGATGACTTACTTTTATTTTTAACTAATTATATAGAGGCTATGCCTACAGTTCTTCAGGTTATTGACCTATTTGGCGTCTACTCTGGGTTAAAAATTAATTGGAATAAATACTTTATACTCCCTCTTAGAGGACAGCCCTCTTCCCCTGCGTTGGGTATCCCAGTTTAAATATTTGGGCATTTGCATTACAAACTTCCTACAAGATTGTTTAAAGCTCAATCTAGAACCCCTGTTTGTTTACCTAAAAGCCAAAATTAAAACTTGGGGTAAATTGCCCCTCACGGTTACAGGCAGGATCAACCTAATCAAAATGAAAAAACAACCTAAAATATTATATATACTCCAGCAATCCCCAGTGTTTATCCCTGCCTCAGTATTCCGAAAATTAGACAGTATGTTATCTTCCCTGATATGAGTGAATAGACGGCCTCGCCGTCTATTCACTCATAGGCTAAAAATAGGCTAAAAACTCATAGGCTAAAAATATTGATGAGACCTAATTCCGCTGGAGGGTTAGCACTCCCTAATTTTCAAGTTTACTACTACGCGGCACAACTAACTTACGTAAGAGATTGGCTTCAGGATAGCTCTCCCACTGCCCTACACTCACTGCTGGTGTCTCAGGCTTCCCCTGGATACACGTCCCTACAGGCCTTGTTGAGTGACAGGGTTGATAGCTCCCATCCCCAAATATTGATACAGGCTGTTAGGATTTGGCGAGCAACCCTTAATATCACGCTATCCTCTGGACTGGATCCCGACACACCTTTATGAAACTCTAGGGCATTGTCTGAACTGAGATCACTTAAGATTAGACAAGTGTGGAGTACCAAAGGTATTGTCTCCCTGGGTCAGTTATATGTAGGTTCTACACTCAAATCCTTCACTCAATTACAGGAGGAGATTTCCTTACCTAGAGCATATTTCTACAGATTTCTGCAACTGAGACATGCCCTTGCTGTTCAGTTTAGGGCTAGCCCCCCAGACATTGTCATTTTCTATTAAAACAGTACTTATCTCATTGGGTCCCCATAGGTCGCTGTCGTTTATTCATATCTTTCGTCCTTTCACCACGATTCCAGGTTACCAGATCTTAAAGTAATATGTGTGGCTGATGTGGGCTTAATGGATGATAGTGAATGGGATATGGCTCTGAGAATTCCCCGTACCTCCATTGCCTCAGTAAGATTTCAGAAAATCCAGCTATATATCTTACATAGAGTTTATTTGACCCCAGTTAGGCTAATAAAATTTGGGGGCCTCGCTTGCAATATTTGTCCGAAGTGTCGGATAGCTGTCGGTACTTTTTGGCACTTACTCTGGGAATGCCCCATGGTTCAGACATTTTGGAGTAAGGTTATACAGGTTCTTTCCACTACTGGGATTCAGGCCCCTCTTCTCACCCCGAGGGTATGTTGTTTTGGTATCCTGGAGGATACCATTCTTGATAGGTATGGTAGGCAGTTTGTAATCAATATGTGTACCTTGGCTAAGATTAGTATTGCTCGCACCTGGTTGGCCTCTCAGGGTCCGGACTTCTGTGCATGGCTCGTATTTTCCGTACCACTGTTAGGCAAGTTAAATACCTCTGCTTATCTCGAAGGGCAGAGTATAAATTCGACTGCATCTGGTGTAGATGGAGTGGGTCCAGATGGGCTCTCTCGGATGTGTAATGCCAAACCGCTGCTATATGGTACAGAACAGGCATGAGAGGAGCTCCTCTTCTCTCTTTTTATAATAAAAATATATATATATATATATATATATATATATATATATATATATATATTATTTTTTCCCTTCAATTTCTCTTTTTGTTGTTTTGTTATAAAAGGGGATCTGACCACTATAGGACCAGTCTAATAGTTTTGTGGTATAGATGTCCTAAAGGGTAAAATTACCAGAACGCCTATATGTTAGGACTGAGATATACCGAATAGTTCTGATTTGTAACATATGTGGCATCTCTATACAGTTGGAATGTAGGTTTACGTATGAAATAACTAAGGGGTATACACACAATGTTTAAACTTGTACCACGTTTTTCTGTTTGTCCCCCTATTTGACACAACGTTCTGTATGCAGTGTACTATGTTATTACTGTTATTGATTGTATTGGATGTTTTACATCTCTTTTCTTGAAAATTCCAATAAAAAAATTACTCAATATATAAAAAAACAAAAACCCAATGGTCACTCTGTCAGAGCTACAGCATTCCTCTGTGGAGAGAGGAGAACCTTCCAGAAGGACAACCATCTCTGCAGCAATCCACCAATCAGGCCTGTATGGTAGTGGCGCCAGACGGAAGCCACTTCTTCGTAAAAAGCACACGGCAGCCCACCTGGAGTTTGCCAAAATGCATCTGAAGTACTCTCAGACCATGAAAAACAAAATTCTCTGGTCTGATGAGACAAAGATTGAACTCTTTGGCGTGAATTTCCAGGCGTTCTGGTTAGAGGAAGCCAGGCACCGCTCATCACCAGGCCAATACCATCCCTACAATGAAGCAAGGTGGTGGCAGCATCATGCTGTGGGGATGATTTTCAGCGGCAGGAACTGGGAGACTAGTCAGGATAGAGGGAAAGACGAATGCAGCAATGTACAGAGACATCTTGGATGAAAACCTGCTCCAGAGCGCTCTTGACCTCAGATTGGGGCGACTGTTCATCTTTCAGCAGGACAACGGCCCTAAGCACACAGCCAAGATATCAAAAGAGTGGCTTCAGGACAACTCTGTGAATGTCCTTGAGTGGCCCAGCCAGAGCACAGACTTGAATCCAATTGAAGATCTCTGGAGAGATCTGAAAATGGCTATGAACCGACGCTTCCCATCCAACCTGATGGGAGCTTGAGAGGTGCTGCAAAGAGGAATTGGCGAAACTGCCCAAAGATAGGTGTGCCAAGCTTGTGGAATCATATTCAAAAGGACTTGAGGCTGTGATTGCTGCATCAACAAAGTATTGAGCAAAGGCTGTGAATACTTATGTACATGTGATTTCTTAGTTGTTGTTTTTTTTTTTAATTAAATTTGCAAAAATCTCAAAAAAAAAACTTTTTACACACTGTCATTATGGGGTATTGTGTATAGAATTTTGAGGACAAAAATGAATTTATTCAATTCTGGAATAAGGCTGTAACATAACAAAATGTGGAAAAAGTGAAGCGCTGTGAATCCTTTCCCGAATGCACTGTATAATGAAAAAATACACATTAAAGTACATTTATAGAGTAAATCAAAATTACATTTAACAACTTTAAGAAAAACAACCAAATGAGCCAGCATGCACGCACAAAGGGCATATCAACATGTATTTAATTTATTCAACAAGAAAAAAAAAGCACAAAACTTTACCAATAAAAGTCCAATTCAGGATGACAGAAGATTCCTTAAAAGGAGTGTAAAAAAAAAAAAAAAAAAAAAAACACGTTAGGTTCTTCGGTTCAAGATATAGACACTGGGGGGATGAATTCAATTGTGTTTTCAAGCCTGATCTCTTGTCTAAAGTGACGGGAGATCGGGGGGCGATATTCAATTGTTTTGGGCACCCATGCCCAAAAGCACACGATTTAGACGCGTTAAGCAGCTAAACCTGTGCAAAGCCCTCGTTAGCGCACTCAAATAGCAGTTTGGGTGCCCAAAAACTGATTTATTGCTGATTTTTTCTTGCCACCTCAAGAGAGTGAGAGCATAAATTTGTGCATCCTTGGCATCTACGCCTGATCGGAGCAACAATGGTATTGCTCCGCTGGGCGCCGATTACTGACAGCTACGCGCAAAAACAATTGAATTCCCCCCTTTATATACAATAATATTTTTCTATTCACAGATTTTAGTATTGAAGTGCAACATCTGAACAATGAAAACACTTAGTACATCAGCTATATTACTACTCCATGTAATAAGTGGTACTTGTGGTAATGCTTTTCTATTAGAATAAAAAAATGTAAAAAGGAAAAGTATGATGGCAGGTGTGCAATGCAATTGTGGCTAGAGATCTGCAGATGCTAAGCTTAAAAGCTCCCACAATTCCTAACACTCAAGAGTCTGATTGCTCAAACTCCCATGAGTCAAGAGATTAGCAACATTTTCACGGTTTCTCTGTGCTATTCATGTCATTCTACATTTGGCTGCAGAATTGTGCATTCTCCAATGAACTTAAACACTCAACACAGAATTCCACATCTTGGGCTCTATTTATTAACATTATTTTTACTAAAATAAAGTGAAAAAGGGTGTTTTCACACCCTTTTCACATTATTTTAGTTTCACCTAAAGTTACTACAGGGCAATTGGAGTAGAATTCATAAAATTCTACTCCAAGCCCTAATTATCACTTATTTTTAGTAAGCAGATCGCATTTCCCATAATTGTAATGGGAAATGTGATCTGGCCAAAGTTAATAAAAATAAAATGTGAAAAAATACCGGGGAAAGCTCTGTGATAATAACGCCACCTGGAGGTTGCGTTATCCAGTGTCTCCCCCGGTTACCGGACTCCTGCTCTGCTCTAACAGGCAGAGTAGAGCCCGGAGCCGGCCCCAGTGATCAGCTGATCTGTGCTATAAAAAAAAAAAGCTTACCTGAGTCCAGGGACCGGTGCTCGCGTGATGTCCTCCCTCCTGTCAGCTGGTCTCCCATGGTGCACTGAGATCCGGTCGTCACCTGACCGGGTCTCAGTGCAGTATGGGATGTCAGCTGACCGGAGCCACGGAGGACATCACCGAAGCACCGATGACTACAGGCAAGTGTAATTAAGGGAGGGGGGGGGGGGGAAATCGCAGGGGGGGGGGTCCGCGATTGCGGGGGGCAGGGCTTAGAGATGGTTAGTCGGCGCATGCGTCGGCACTTGTCACTGTATTTTTTGTGATAAGTGTGCGAAGGTGATTCGCAGGGACGGAGCTTTATCGCAAGCTTTGTCCCTGCAAGGGATTTGTAGTAAATCCCTGTGATATTGCCTGAATTCGCAATGCGAATTCAGTCGGTAATATCACATTACAATCTGCATTACAAATGCGGATTGTAGTACATAGAGCCCTTAGTCTTTGTGTTTTTTCCCTTATTGGCTGTAATTTGAATCAAGACTAAAAACATTTAATCCAAAAACAAAAGTAAAACAGTGGGGACATTAACTTATTTCATATATATTATTTATTGCAGTAATACACAATCTTTCATATACGTCATGAAACGCCAATAGAGTGGCTTTACTTGAACATAATGCCTGCCCTTTCACTTTGTAAAAAAACTTAAAACCTTGATGGGCTCACTTCGTATAAAAAAAAATATCTGGACAAACTAACTCTACACCTTACCTATCCGTTAAATCACATTACTAGCTGGAGGAAATTGTTATTCCCAAATCAGCCAGAAAGCTGCTTCTCCCAAGAAAACGGCCCATCTCTTTAATAAATATTGATTTCAAAATGATCATATCCATTCTTGCGTCTGTGTGCAGTGAGTATTTCAACAGATAAAATGTCGACATTCTCAACAGGGGGAGGGGGGAGGGGCTGAGGTTGAATCTGGCATACTGACATGTTATTTATGCAGTACCATTTATTTGTATAACCCACACATTTTGCAGCGCTTTTACAGAGAATATTTGGTCATTCACATCAGCCCCTGCCCTAGTGGGGCTTACGACAGTCATGTGCCAGAAAAACTGAGGCTCCTGTGTAGTAACACCTAAGTCCTCCTTTCAATCGGATTAAAGCAGAAACACGGTAGTGCATGGACTCCATAAGCTCTCTGAAGTACTGTGCAGATCAGGGGTATTCAACATGCGAACCCCTAGCTGCTGTGGAACTACACATCCTAGCATGCCCTGCTTTAATGGCGTGCTAAAATTGTGGCAGCGCATGCTGGGATGTATAGTTCCACAACAGCTGGGGGGACGGATGTTGAAAATCCCTGGGGTAGATAGTGAACACCGTGCCACTGATGGTAAATTGAACTGCATCCCACATGTGTTTTATTGGGTTCAAATCCTACAAATGAGGGGGCCAACTAATAATGCCAAACTCAGAAGAATGCTCTTCAAACCATAATCTGGCTACAGATGGTGGTGCATTATTACTCTGTAAGAGCTCCCTACCGTCTGAGTCAATGCATGGCATGAATGGGTGTAAATGATCTGCAAAGATGGAAATGTAGCGTCACCAGTCAGCGATGTCTACAGATGTATGAGAAGTCCTAATGCATGCCAGCTGAAAACCCCACACCAAAAACAGAGCCACCACCACCCTGTAGCGTACCTTTTTGGCATGGGACCCAATTGCTTTGTGAGGTTCTCACACGAGTAATAATCCATTTGCCCAAAACAGTTGGAACCTCGACTCATCGGACCTGGCTGCGTGTTTCCAGTGACTGTGTTCTCAAGCCAGAAGGATACACAGAGCATTGTGCCCATGGGGTCAGCAATGGGGCCAGAGAGTACTGTCAGCTCCTGTACCCTATAGATGAAAAGGGAACTTTGCACTGTACGAACACTGATATTACTTGCTGCCCCAGCTTTACATTTTTCTGTTATCTGCAGCAATGTTCCACGCCTGATCGGATGTTAAAATGCGCTCCCAGACAATGCTATCCAAGATCATCAATAGTTTTTTCCTGATGTTGTGTAGTCATGAAAACTTTTTGTACAGGTTATAAAACAAAAAAAAAAAAAAACTACAAGAGACATATGAGTGTTGCTGGCAGAACACATCAGCAGGTAGCAAAATACACAATGAAAGGAGATATCAGTAATAAGTCAAGCATGAGCGGCTCAGTTTAGACACGGTTCTTTTTGCCAAATTAACTGAAGTTCAGATTTAGCTTATTGGCTATCCAAAACCCATGAGAGACAGATATCCAATAATATGCAGTGTTTGAGATCTGAACATAAAGTAAAACCAAACCGCTCATCTCAAATATATAGTGCTTTAATGGAAGATACCATTTAATTCGGGGGAGTGGTGACATGTATTCAAAATGGAAGTAGCGGTTTCCATTTTTTTTTGGCAAGAATGTATATTCCCGACCACATATAAAACAGAAAATGTTCCTGCTAGACTGCAGGCAGAGCAGGGCACTGGGGGTGCTGGTAGGGTCTCTGCTCACTCTCAAAAAAGGGGGCATGTCCAGCCTTGTGACACACCTGCAACTTGTCACACTCGGGGGTGTGCCCAGCACTTAAGGAGGTGCTGAGCTTCCCCAAGCACTCTAATCACCCGGCGGTGATCGGTCACCACAACTTTTCTCACCCGCGGGAGGGACACTGTGGCCCTTGGATGGGGAAGGAACAGGGCAGGCTGTTTTAGTGTGGTGCTCCTAAAAGGGTAGGGCACATTTTGTTCTTTTAAGATCAGGTAGGGCGCGGCACACCGCTCAAACAGCCTGGCGGGAATACAAAATAAACATTTGTCAACAACCAATTAACCTACTAATATGATTATGGACTCTAGCGTTCCCGCTAGACTGTTTTAGCGGGCGCTGTGCCGTCCCCTCCTTCTGGAGCGCCCTGCCCTCACTGAGCAGCGCCCCACTAAGACTTCACCCGCAGGTTGCAGTGTCCCACGGGCGGAGAAATGTGCGGTGACCCGGTCACCGACTGTGAATAGACGCTGGGCGCATGCGCCCGGCATCTATTCTACCTGTCAGCAGCGCTTGGGGGCTGCCCGGCGTGTCCGTAAGAGCCGAGCACGCCCCCAAGAGTGACGAAAAGGGCACACGTCTTATAGACACACACCCTTTTCAATGACCACGCCCCCTTTTCGGGTCTGCGCGTGCCTTCGGAAGTGCCCTCTCTAGCTCCAGCGCCCTGCCTGCCGCTAGAGTGAACACTAGGACTGTAGGAGAAAACTGGAGCACCTGGAGGAAACCCAAGCAAGCACTGGGAAAATTTTCCAACTCTACACAGACAGGGCTTTGTTAGTAATCGAACCCAAGACATCAGTGCTGAGAAGCAGTAATGCTAACCACTATACCGGGATGTAGTCAAAATCTAGACAGTCAAAACAGACAATCAGGACCAAAATGTTGACAGGGCCTAAATAACAACTAATGGAGACCAGTAAACAGTGAGCCGCCTGTCATGTCAGGCTGATTGCAATTACCAACTCAGATTATACTACTGTGCTATGTTAATTGCAGTAAATCTGGTAGAAAAATAGCACACAGTCTGACTGCAATTAGCATATGACAGAAGTATAATAAGAGTTGCTAATTACAATCAGTCCGGTATCATCCCGGGAAAACAGGGACATATAAAAAACAATATCTCCACGTTTCCCACCTGCTGTATTGCTACCAGCCTTCCACCAAGAAAATGCCACAGTCCCAGTGGGATTTCAAATTTCCCACTTAGTACATTTCTCCCAAGACTCCTATCTCAAGATAAAAGCTTCAACTTCAAAAATATAGCCAAAGCAGTCATACCTATTCTATGGAAATTTAAAAAAAGGTTATTTCACTAAAACTAAGGGCCTTATTCAGACCTGGTCGCTAAGCTGCGCTCGCTGCCAAAAGGGGCCAGATATGCAAAACCCGCAATCGCACTGTCTGGCTTAAGGACGTCCTCTATGTCTTAGAGGGCGACGGCAGTGAGCGGGAGTGTAAAGCCGCCCACCTCTCTCTCTTAGCACACGTCATCTCCAGGAAGTGTGATTAATTGGGAACATCGAAACCCATCGGTTATGCACGCAGCACTTGCGGTAGACCCTATCCCACCGCAAGCACTGTGATCAGTTGAGGCAAAAAAACAACCAAGTGACGTGTTCAATGACGCTACTTTGCTAATTATGCACACCCATTAAACTCAGTTTTGACGCTCAGACACACCTGCGTTCGCACATCCACTTCCCCGTTCACAAGCACCTTCCCGTCACCACCCACAAACGGCACTGACACTCAAAGTAGCGTCCAGTCTGAACTACAAGCGCAGGATTCCCGGCCACAGTGACTGGTTCGCGCAGGCGTACTTTGACGCATACGCAGATGTGCGATAATCAACCCTAGCGAGCGAGCGCAGCTTAGCGACCGGGTCTGAATCAGTCCCTAAATCTTTACATAAATACGGAGGAAATACTATCTATACACATATTTATCATTTGCAGAAGACATCATAATGCGGCTATACTAGCTACCCAAAATTGGTAGACCCAATGATCGGAATAGGCCTACTGTGTGTCCGAGAGTCATATGGCGGCGCGAAGGAAGTCTCCTCGCTCTGTGGAGGTCACTGTGGCTATGGTTGATATAAACACAGTATTTGAGAAACTGACAGTCATACTGATGGAATGGAGGAAATGGTAATCCCTTTAAAACCTTATCACTATAATCTACCAATTAGGACTCAGACTCCTATTCTAGAATTGAACTCACTATGTATTAATGATTCTTGAATGTCCACCACACTGTACCTATTGTTTACCTGGATAAGATTTAATGATTGTTTTTTTTTGCTTTTGTTTTTTTTTTACTTCCCTTCAAAAGTTAAAATAAAAATGTTTTTTGTTTTTTTTACCTGTGTCTTTATTTTCTGTGCACGAGGGCCTAGGTAAAAAGAAAGGAAACCAACAATTAAATGTCATAAATATATAATCACTTATATTTCCTTACCTGTAAAAATTTGATGCACGCACGAAGAGGGAAATATAATCGGTTCCTGTCTTGCAAAATCACAGACTTTCCAAGATTTTGCCAGCCACTCTTTAAACAGCGATGTTATTAAAGGCAAAACCTGCAGATACCTATTACAGCTCTACAGGAGGGAGAGCCAGCATATAAATGGATTAAAAAAGGGGTGCTCCTCCCCTTTCTCTGAATACAGAGGACAGCAGCAGCACAAAGTAGGTGCCCAGTAAAGCTGCGTACACACTGACAGATACATTGGCCAATGAATTGATCGGCCAATGTATCTGCTGTACGTCGGCCAGTGTGTACCCCGCAATATGTCGGTGAACTTCATCGTACACCAACATATCGCATTGGCTGTGTGTACGGGCAGCCGCAACCCGAGGGCACAAGCAGATGATGGCCGTTCAGTGTGTATGAACTACAATTATCTGCAGCTATATCTGTCAGGTGTGTATCCACCTTAACTCATCCCATTACAGGGAATCACAGAGACAAAGGCTACCAGAGTTGAATGAAAGCACTGTGTCCTTGTGGTTTTTATATGACCCTGAAGCCAATTCTCTCAATCTCTACTTATCTCTATATAGCTGTGTAGACTTAAGAGCAGGGCAGTGATTGCGCCGAGTGACAATATATGTGGGTCCCAGGGACCCAATCACAAAAAAATATTTAAAAAAAATGGGGTCCTACCTGACCATTTCTGGGTCCCATCATAATTTATGCTTTAGAGCTCCCCATATGCCTCTCAGACCTCCCCATATGCCACCACACATCCCCACATACCCCTAGAATGCCCATCTGATACCCCCAACAGCATCAGATATTCCCACATGCCCCTTAAATGCATGTTTAATGCCTCCATGATCTTACAGGCGATATGACTTGTCTGTACACAAAAGCCATAGTGAATAAGTAGGTTTACCATACCATCCCTTTAAAATGATACAGTTATCGATTACACAGGTTCTGTGGCTAATTAAAACCAGATGAAATCCAGGCTTGAAGTCAGCCAGAACCACAGAACCTGTGTAATTCCTGAGTGTCATGTTTAAAAGGGATAATATGAGATATGGTAAGAACTTACCCTTGTTATCTCTATTTCTACGAAGTCCATAGGGTTCCACAGGATACCTTGGGGTATACGTGTGACGTCAGTCGCAGGGCACCAAAGAGTTAAGCTTTCAGCCTCCCAGGATGCACTAGGTCCCCCTCCTATACCCCGCCCCCGGGCCAAGGCACCTCAGTTAGTTACCAAGCCATAGGCCGGAGGAGGAGAAGGAAGAGAGAGAACAAAGATCTGGACACATACAAGAATCACATTCTCACCAGAGGGAGACGGAAAACCGGTGACCAGAGCAAAGCCCATCTGCAGCACAGGTGCGACAGGGCGGGAGTCCTGTGGAACCCTATGGACTTCGTAGAAATAGAGATAACAAGGGTAAGTTCTTACCATATCTCATATTTTCTACTTCAGGGTCCATAGGGTATCCACAGGATACCTTGGGGATGTCCCAAAGCAGTATCCTTTAAGGGTGGGGACGCTCCTGTGCAGAAAGGAGAATCCGCCGCCCGAAGGAAGCATCCTGAGAGGCGAAGGTGTCAAACCTGTAATACCTCACGAAGGTATGGACAGAAGACCACGTAGCAGCCTTGCAGATCTGGACTGCAGAGGCACCACATCGAGCTGCCCACGAAGTACCCACAGACCTAGTGGAATGAGCCTTCACAGAAGGAGGAACCGGCAGGCCTTCATGAAGATAAGCTTCAGAAATAGCCATACGGATCCAGGCTGCCAAAGTTTGCTTTGAAGCAGGCCAACCCTTTTTACGGAAGCCATAGAGGACAAACAAAGCGTCCGACTTCCTAAACGAAGAAGTGCGGTCAACATAAGTCCTTAAGGCCCGCACAACATCCAAAGAGGCCTCACCCACGGAAAGACCCGGTGAGTTAAAGGCCGGAACAACGATTTCCTCGTGAATATGAAACTGGGAAACAACTTTGGGAAGAAACTCGGGCCGAGTGCGGAGCACTGCCCTGTTCCCATGAAAAACCAAGAAAGGGGGTCTACAAGAAAGAGCCCCTAACTCAGAAACACGTCTGGCCGAAGCATTAGCCAGAAGGAAAACAGTCTTAGCTGTTAGCCATTTAAGATCCACTGAGCCCAGTGGTTCAAACGGCGGTCCTTGGAGAGCCCTCAGGACCACAGCCAAATCCCAAGGCGCCACAGGTGGAACAAAGGGCGGCTGAATGCGGACAACACCTTGCATAAAGGTGCGCACATCCGGGATTGTAGCAATCCTACGGTGAAACCAGACAGATAGGGCCGAAACCTGTACCTTCAAAGAAGCAAGGCGAAGCCCATGATCTAGTCCCGCTTGCAGGAAGGCGAGAATCCGAGACAGACGAAACTCCCGCGGTGCATAACCTCTCGGTCGACACCACTGGAAGAACGTATGCCACACGCGATGGTATATCCTCGCGGAAGACGGTTTCCGAGCTCGCAACATGGTACGCACCACAGAGCTGGAAAACCCCCGGGACCTCAGCATGGCCGTCTCAACAGCCACGCCGTCAAAGACAGCCGAGTCAGGTCCGGGTGACGACAAGGACCCTGAGACAAGAGGTCCGGTCGTAGCAGCAACCGCAGAGGACTGTCCACGGACAGACCCTGAAGGTCTGAGAACCAGTGCCGTCTGGGCCACGCGGGAGCTATCAACAGGAGCGTCCCTCCTTCCTGTTTTAATTTCCGGATTACCCGTGGAAGAAGGGATACCGGAGGGAACAGATATGCGAATCGGAACGTCCACCGGACGGACAGAGCATCCACCAGAGATGCCCCTTCGTCTCGTGTGCGAGACCCGTACACCGGCAACTTGTTGTTGTGCCGGGACGCCATTAGGTCGATCTCTGGAAGACGCCATCTGTCCACCAGTAGTTGAAAAACGTCCGGGTGCAGGGACCATTCCCCCGGGTGAACATCCTGGCGACTTACAAAGTCCGCCTCCCAATTGAGCACTCCCGGGATGAAGACCGCTGATATGGCCGGAAGATTGCGCTCCGCCCAAACCAGGATCCGAGACACCTCTACGAGAGCCGCCCGACTGCGAGTTCCTCCTTGCCTGTTTATGTAGGCCACGGTGGTAGCGTTGTCCGACTGGACCTGCACCGGGTGACCCTGGAGAAACTGCTGTGCCTGCTGGAGAGCATTGAAGACCGCACGGAGTTCCAAGATATTTATTGGAAGCTCCGCTTCTGTCGGCGACCACCTGCCCTGGAACAAGTGTGGACCCGAAACTGCTCCCCAGCCCCGAAGACTGGCGTCCGTTGTCAACAGGACCCAATTTGGAACCCAGAACGAACGTCCCTTGTTGAGGTGGGTCGTCTGTAACCACCACACAAGGGACAGGCGAACCTCCGGGGTGAGCACAATCGTCTGGGACTTCAGAGACTGAGGCAGCCCGTTCCACTTGGACAGGATCAGGTGCTGCAGAGGTCTGGAGTGAAACTGGGCGTATTCCACCATGTTGAACACCGACACCATGGAGCCCAGTAACCTCATCGTCGAGTGTAAGGACACCCGGCGGCTGTGCAGACAACTGCGCACCCTTGACTGTACAGCAGAGATCTTGTCCTCCGTCACGAAGATCCTTTGCTGTCCCGAGTCCAATAAGGCTCCAAGATGCAGAATCCTCCGAGACGGGATTAGAGTGGACTTCTGCCAGTTGATTAGCCAGCCGTGCCGTTGCAGCAGTGCAATGGTCAGGTCCAAGTGGCGTAACAGGAGCTCTGGAGATCCTGCCACCAATAACAGGTCGTCCAAATACGGCAACATGCGGACTCCCTGCAGCCGCAGAGAAGCCGCCATGACCGCCATCACCTTGGTGAAAACACGTGGTGCTGTCGCCAGGCCAAAAGGTAACGCCCGAAACTGAAGTGGTCGCTGCGGATTGCAAACCTGAGGAACTGTTGATGGCGCAAAAGAATAGGGACATGCAGGTAAGCGTCCTGTATGTCCAATGACACCATGTAGTCCCCAGGTTCCAGCGCCAGAATGATGGACCGTAGGGTCTCCATCCGAAACTTCGGGACCCGCAAAGACTTGTTGAGTGAGAATCGGACGATATGACCCATTGGGTTTCTGTACCAAAAATAGATTTGAATAGAAACCCTGGCCCCTCTGGGAGAATGGAACAGGCACTATAACTCCAGCCTGGAGCATAGTGTGCAATACCTTCCGCAGTTCCGTAGCCCTGTTCCGGTCTGATGGTAGACCCGTGGTGAAGAATCGAGCCGGGGGTCTGTGACGGAAGGAGAGGGTGTATCCGTGGGAAGCCACCTCCAGAACCCAAGTGTCTATCGTAGTGGTTGACCAACACTGGGCGAACTGTAGCAGGCGGCCTCCCACCCTGGGATCCCCCAAAGGGAGGCCCGGACCGTCAGGCCGCAGGCTTGTCATCTGGCTTGGGGGCCGGACATCTGGTACTCCATGCCTGCTTCCGGGGCTTGGCCGATTTCTTAGGACCAGCCTGTCGAGGAAACGACTGTGGTTTGGGCCTGCCCTGGGCCCTAGATGACCGAAAGGACGATGGTCCAGAACCAGAAGGAGCAGCGGCCGACGGGAGACAAGCCGATTTTGGCTGCCGCCAGCGTGGCCACAATCTTATCCAGATCCGGACCGAAGAGAACTTCTCCGGAAAACGGCAACGCTTCCAGACCTTTCTTGGAATCTGCGTCCGCCTTCCAGGATCGCAGCCACAAGGTGCGACGAGCAGCTACCGCTGCTGAAGAAATTCTAGACACCAGAGTACTAATGTCTAGAGCCGCCTCGTTGATGTAGGTGGCCGAATCACGGAGATTGCAAATCAACTCCGCCTGTTCGGCTGGACAGTCGGATTCAAAAGAAGCCTCTAATGAATCCGCCCAGCGCTCCATCGCTCTGGCAACCCAGCAAATGGCCATAGCCGGCCGTGCTGCCCCCCCTGCAAGGGAATAAGCGGACTTCAGGCAGATTTCTACCTTGCGGTCCGTAGCATCCTTAAGGGAGGACATGGATGGCATCGGCAATGTGGCACTACGGACAAGACGGGTCACGTGAGAATCCACCTGTGGAGGGGATTCCCACTTAGCAAAATAATTATCCGCGAACGGATAAGCCACCGCCAGGCGTCTCTGCGGCTGGTATCTTTTGCCAGGTTGTTTCCACGCCTCCTCTAAATGGTCCACCAACTGACCCGAAAGAGGAAAGACTGTGGCATCGCCCTTCACATCTTTGAAAAAGGCATACTTAGATTTAGCCGCTGGGGGAACTTCGTCCTCAATCACCAAGGCTGTGCGGACCGCCCGAATAAGTCCAGGAATATATACTTTGGACTTAGCATCAGTGTCCTTAGTATGGAGAGGTTCCTGATCGTAAGGATCCAGAATCTCCCCATCATCAGACGTCCCTTCGTCATCCTCATAAGGAGCGGACAGAGACGCCACCGGCCTTTTATGAGGCCGCATCACAGACTCCCCTTGCAACACATCCGACAAGTGCTGTACAGAACTCGTCAGGGAGTTAACCCACGCTGGTTCCTGAGAACCCGGGAGCGGGGAAATAGGGAGACTGTGGGGTACCACCAATTGTCGTGGGAACCCCTGCATGGGTGACGACACCACAGACTGCTGGGACAAACCCATCGGAGTAAACGCGGGCTGCGGAGCTAACTGGCCCACTAAAGCTGTTAACGCCTGAGCGAAACAAGCCCAGGGCAGCTCCTGTACCGGTGCTGTAACCGTAATAGGCCGCGCCATGGACAAACACTGCCGGCAAAGGCCCTCCGCGCTACCCTCCCCCTCCGCTAACGGTACTTTGCACGTGGTACACTGTAGCCGGAGGGGAAAATCACTTTCAGACATGATGGCACCACGTATGTGACCTCTCTCACCAATTAAGTATTAAATAGGCGAGAGACCACCCTGCAGCACCACACTGCAAGGGCTTTAAAAGAAAGAACAGGGACAGTAATAAAGCTGACAGTTTAGAGAAGAAAAGTTACAGGCAGCGCTAGCACAGTCACATACAATGCAGAGAAATAACAATTCCTGCACTAACAGCGCTGATCACTCAACTACACAGACACAGGGCCTGGTAGGACACAGCGCTGCATACACAGACCTGAGCCACAGCGGAGGAGAGGTATGCGGGGGGACCCAGACCACGATGCTTCCTTCCAGGCTTCCAGCAGCGTTCACCATGCGTTGCAGAGAAGATGGCCGCCGAGGAGCAGAGAGAAGCTGGCCTGGGGGAGGAGCGCTGACACAGGACCAGTCAGCACAGTGCAGAGAGGGCTGTGTGCAGCGGGGGAGGCGCCGGCTGTGAGACAGGGAAGGCGCGCTCCCCTGGCATGCATTTAACCCCTGGGACGCCGCAGCGCTACCGCTCTGCTGCGGTCCGCTGTCCCAGGGGGTAGTGGAAGCGCAGGTTGGTCGCCTGGCTCCACGCTGCAGCCAGTCCCCAGGGAGCCCCCTGCCTGGGGACTTAGGACCATGTGATCAGCGGGGACCCACCACGGGACCCCGCTGCTTACCTCTGTCCCCCTTGAATCCGGCCATGGTCCGGAGCATCTGGGGTCACCGCTAGCTGTGACCCCAGACGCCCACCAGCATCCCCGGATCAGTACCGGCGTTCTGGTACCAGCGGGGTGTAGGGAAGACAGCATGGACGTCAGGACTGACTGTCCATGCTGTTCATCCAGATGTGCAGCCACAGCTGCATGAAGAAAAGCTTCAGGGGCTCTTCTAGCCCCCACTCCAACAGGTGCACCCGACTCCGGCCGGGCACCAAACTAAACTGAGGTGCCTTGGCCCGGGGGCGGGGTATAGGACGGGGACCTAGTGCATCCTGGGAGGCTGAAAGCTTAACTCTTTGGTGCCCTGCGACTGACGTCACACCTATACCCCAAGGTATCCTGTTGATACCATATGGACCCTGAAGTAGAAAGTATGGTTAGCCTATGAATAAGGCATTAGGTAATAAGAGACATATCAAAGGATATATGTGGAATATCCTAGAAGGCAACCATTTTTGGTGTTGGAATGTAAATATTAAAAGCTACTGGGATGTATGTACAGGAGACCACAGCAGATATTACAGATATCTGCTGCAATGCCCTAGTCTTCATGTTAAGGCAAGCTGGGGCACCTTATCAGAAAGGGACACTTCCGTCCGAAAAAGGGGTGTAAAAATTTTGAAAAAAATGACGTGTCTTTGAGTTGCGTCCCCTTTTCACCACAGTAGGGGGCGTGCCCAGCACTCACGGAAATGCTGGGCTGCCCTCAAGCTCTCCCTGCAGTGTGAATACATGCCATGTGGGTCACTGCGGCTCAAGGGTGGGAATTGCTGTTTTAGCTTTTCACTGTATAGTAGGTCATATTCACGTTATGTCACACAGTAATGCACCTTATAACAGTTATGCCTTTTACATATTTATGCCACAGAGTATTGCCCGTTACACCATATGCCACACATTCATGCCACAGTGCCCTTTACACATTATGCCATACAGTAATGCATGGCCTTTAGATGTTAAGCCACACAGTACCCCAGCAGCCTCTTACCTAACTGTGTCCCTCTAGCAGCCCTCACCTGCTGCCTGGCCCACCACGGCTGCATCAGCAGACAGCTGCACCAGCCCGGCACTCAGTGCAACCCTAGATTGAAACTAGCATTGCTGTCATACAAATCTGGCACTGTGCGTAAGCCAATTTGAGTTTGCGGACTGGCAGCTGCTGCCGATTGGTTGCTGATCTGTGAGCTCCGGTTGGCTCATGACCGGTGCCTATTTGAATGACAGCGGCGCTGTTAGTGATGCGTGCAGGACAGTGGGGCCGTGGCCCTGGAGACGCGCTGCTGCTGAGTCACAGGGAGGGAAAAGAGCAGGAGAGTATGCTGGCTAGGACTTGTAGTTCTATTTCATTGGAGCATGCTAGGACTTTTAGTCCTATATCATTTGGAGATCATGCTGGGACATGTAGTCCCTATAGCATTCGGAGAGATCTGGGGAGTATGCTGGGGCCTGTAACCCACAGTAGATACTGTGAGACGGTGAGATTATGCTGAGCCTTGTGGTTCCATAACAGCTGGAGGCTGTTACCCACAGACCGGGCCCCGTTAAACAACTTACCTCAACAGCCAAGGCAGTATCAGATACATATCTGCTGCCAGTAGCACTGTCAAGACTCCAGAGCCCAGCCCAGGCATTAACTTCCTAGTCACAAGAGGAATGGCCGCGGCCATTTCCTTAGAGACCATCTCACCAGGTGGGCCTGCGCATAGCAGCTGCAGGAATGGAGACAAAGGAGGGAGCTACAATCTCTCTAGTGTCTGACCGTGTTGTGAGGACACAGTGACGCCGGCCAGTTGCAGGAGAGATGGCGGCGCTGTCCCCGAAAAACGCGCTGTGCTGCGACCAATCCCTGACAGGGATTGGCCGCGGCACAGCGAGTCCCAGCTTTTTTTTTTTAAAGGAGAGTCCCCGGTCCTTAATGCCGGGGAAAATACGTGCTATAGCGCGTATTTGCAATCACTGGCAGGGTGTGATCCCTCATCAATTCCTCTCAAAGAGCAGCTTTGAAATTAATTAATGAGGGGGTCATACCTTGTTCCCAAGTCTGCACAGTGATTGTTCAGTGACAATCCCAGAGATAGCCAGACTTCTATATTGAAGTGCTTGAATTTTACTTAATATCCTATAAAGGATGTAGCAACCCAGTGGGGTTGTTGTGGTGACTGAATGGGAAGATTGTGGGCACTGAGTGGTATGTGTGTGCCACATAACTGCTCAGACCTAAGGTGCATAGACTGCATGTTTGTATTCCAATGAGCACACTGTGTGAATTCGCAGCTCACTCTGTGAGAGTGCTGAATCTGTAGTTAACCACAGAATGTGATGGCATACCATATCTGTATTGTGCACAGAACACGTCGATTAAGGCGTCAGCCTTAATGATCGGAATTTCATTGCTTTTTTAAGTTTGTGTGGCAGAACTTCAGTAGGTTTTGTGAAAATTCAGATCATGTCTTATGGTGCATACACACGGTCAGATTTTTCCTTCAGATTTGAACGATAACGATTTAAAAATCGTTCAGTCGTTCATATCTGAAGGAAAATCTGACATATCTGACATGCCTGAACGATGGACGATCAACGATGCGCGTTCCCGTTTGTCAGATAACGATATCTGACATCTGATGGGTTTGCAGTCAGACTTGGACGATTCCATTCATTTTAATGTAGTCAAAAATCGTTCAATCGTTCAAAACTTTGGTAAAATCGTTCAAATCGTTCAATCGTTCAGTCGTTCATCTGACAAATCTGACAAGTCTGACAAATCTGACAAATCTGACCGTGTGTACGCTCCATTAGAAGTCTTAATGGGACATGTTGTCAGGTTTTTTCCCCTGTCCAAGGCACCCCAGGCCTAGGCTGATAGCCTGGGGCTATCCCCGACACCCCTGGGCGGTGGGTGTCGGGTTGAATATGTATAGTGTATTGTTAAAAAAAAGATTGTCTTTTGCAGGTGAACCACAGGTCCCAGCAAGCCTCCCCTACATGCTAGTACTTGGACAACCACAAGTACCAGCATGCAAGGCATTAGGGTCCACTGGCACCTGTAAAAAAAATATTAAATAAATACAATACACTCTAATATTGTAATATTTAATTTTACTGCGTCTTCTCCTGTGGGGCGGCAGCCTTTAAGCTCTTGTGTGGCCGCCGCCACCCCAGGGCTTCGTTGTCTTCGCCCGACGGGCACCAACCCGCCAGGGCCTCGGCATCTTCACCTGGCAGGCGCCAACCCGCCAGGGCTTAAGCGCCCAACGTCTGGCGTACTGCAGCATTTAAGCTGTCTCTCGGATCCAGGCCCGCCGCCAACGCCCGCACTGCTGCTGAGTCCCTCACTGCCGACGCCGCTGATGGCCGGGTCCCCGCCGCTGCTAACGCCCGCTACCATTGCTGGGTCCTAGCACTGCTAACGATCGCAAAGGACAGCCATCTTGGTGCACCCAAGTGAAGTCACAGTGAGTACAGCTGCTGAAGGCACCAACTGAGGCTGCACAACAAGTTGAAACTTTCTAACTGTATAATGGCACATTTGTGAGGTAATAGTTTAGAAACTAACTTTCTAATTTACCAGAACCCCAAAAAAGCACCTACCCTGGAACTACAGCTACCTAATAAAATAAACCCAAAGTCTAAATTCGCCCCCTACCCTGACTTATGCCTTCCCAAAAATCCCCCATAGAGAACAGCAGAAAAGTGGTCCTAATTGGGAGCGTCAGAAAAACTGACATTTGGAACTTTAGATTACTCCCAAATTCTTTTTTTTTTGCCATGAAATTTGTAATACAGCACCGAGCGACAGTTCTACCCATCCATGCTAAATTTCAGCTCAGTACCTCCAATAGCTTTTGAGGTGTAGCCCCTTAAACTCCATGCCTCCCCCCCCCCCCCCCCCCCTCCGGAGTTCTCTATGGGAGAATTCCATTTTCTTTTAGATTCAGCCTCAATATAAGGGCACGACTGTGCCCTTATAATACACACACAAGCATACAGTATATAAATACATACACACACACAGCCACATGTGCTATAGAATATCTTGTTACATTGCTTACCAGAGCAGAAAATTTCTTACCATTAGGCTTTTCATATGTGAGGTCTTCAATGTTCACAACTGAATCATCATCGAAAGGAAAATCATACTGCATTTAGAGAAATGGGAATGCATTAAAAAGGTTAGCAACCCTTGTTTGACTCCAATGTTATACATATAACTATTTGACCGGTACTTAAGAATATAACAAAAATAATCAACAATTTCTTATACATTGCTTGAGGCATGCTTATTACATTTAAAATGTCTTATGCCCACCTTTCACGCACCTATCTTTTGTATGAACAAGCACACAAGTCATGATCTAAAGCTAGTTGATGCTGCTTCAGTCTGCAAAAGAGGCATTTAGAACAACTGTTAACAATGCCTAATTGTCTAACTGACTTTGGGCCATTCCAAACCAATGTATACGTTTATATTTTATGCCACATGTACATTTGTGGACATTTTAGAAGCAAATACATCCGGCTTTGCAACACAGAATGATTGCTATTCTAGTAACTAATAACGTGATCCTTCCTACAGGGGAAAAAAGCAAACAATACTTAGCATAGGACAAAGACAATTGGCAGGGACGTGTACGTGTGTGTGTACGTGTAGAGATAGATATCTATCTATCTCACATACACACACTGTGACAAAAACGCTGTACTTGATTTATCAAGACCAGGCATCCTTCTTCATTGTTCCATCGTCGGCTCTCGTCGCTCATGTGTCCATTGCAGGCACTTTCAGCAGTGGACAGGGGTCAGCATGGGCACTCTGACCGGTCTGCAGCTATGCAGCAATCTACGATGCACAGTATGTTTGACACCTTTCTATTATAGCCAGCTTTAACTATTTCAGCAATTAGTGCTACAGTAGTTCTTCCTTGGACCACTTCTAGTAGGTGATATCCACTGCATGCTGGGAAAATCCCACAAGACTTGCCATTTTGGAGATGCTCTGACCCAGTCTTCTAGCCATCACAATATGGCCCTTGTCTAAGTTGCTCAGATCCTTGCCTATTTTTCTTGCTTCCAACACAACAACTTCAAGAACTGAGTGTTCACTTGCTGCCTAGTACAGTAGTTCCCCAACTGAGTGACATCAGCAGTTGACGAGCTAAGGGAGAGGAGAGACAGTGGTATCTGGTCAACCACTAGCAAGAGATGTGAGGGGAGTGAGGTGGTGGGACCTTCCTCCAGCTCTCTACTGTGTAGCTACTAGGCACACGGGTGTAGCATGTGCTGCAGCCTGAAGTGCAGGCACCAGCAGAGGTGCCACCTGGCTGGCAAAGTCAGCACTTAGGACCAAAGTGAGCAGTGCTGCTCAGTACTATTCACAAGTGTCAAGAGTGTCGCAACGTGTGGGGTCAAGGGTGCAGCTCCCAACAAAACGTTCCATTCCCTAGAATGAGAGAGATCAGCACTGAGATTTCCAATGCAAATCACAGATCTCTCGCACAACAGTCGCTCCCCTACTTCCCGCTGCCCCAAACACGTAAAAACTTCCTTCTGCGCATGGTTGTTTAGAGCTCATTGGGGGGAATTCAATTCGGTGCGATGTTGAATAGCGATGGGAGGGAGCTACCGCAGCTATTCAATACATCGCGCTGTTTGGGCAGGCTAAGGATTTCTACTCACACCCCCCTGGGGATGCGAGGAGAAATCCAACCAAGTGCCAGATGCGCAGATGTTTTCCTGTTTAGCGCGGCTATTAACAGCCGTGCGCCCGGTACTTTGGTCAGAGAATGCCGGTTACCGCGCCTTAACACCCTTGTTAAGGCACGAAAATCGTCATTCTAAGACCACACAGCGCACTGAATTGAATAGCTCCGGGAGCTCGCTCCCGGCGCTATTCAATTCGCGTTAAATTGAATTGCCCCCATTGAGAAGGACGGCAGCGGAGAAGTCAGGACGGCACTGCAGCAAAAGAGGAGCGCAAATATGACAGCCAGGCTAGCCCATACATGGTCCTAGCAGTGATGAGTGATAACGGATAAAATTTTAGAAAGCAAAAAAGATTATAGAATATATTGGCAGAGTATACAGTGGTGCTGGGTGCGCAGTGGTGTGCGAATAAGTTGTCTACTGTGTGGACTAACATGCAAACAGGTGTTGATTTATGAACAGGTAAAAACAGGTAGCATAGGACATAGGGTAATACAGGCAAGGTCTGTAGATTGTATGCAGCTCTTCTGCTCCACGGGAGGTTTCTGTCCTCCCTGAGCTCGCCTTAGGACACCTGCATTACGGTTTGACAGGGGTACCGCCCCAGTCAAACTCCCCAAATTGCAATCTGGAGCGTATAGGATATGCTGGGCGTTGTACTGTGCTTGGCGTTATACAGTATGCAGGCATACTGTAGGATGACAGCGGAATTCTACTGTGCTGTGCAGTGGTGACACAGGGCAAAGTAGTATCTGTAGGGCTCCCTGTAGTGAGTAACTCAGGGTCATGTCCGTTCATACAGGACGCTGGGGAAGAAAGACACACGGTGTAGCAGCGCATGCGCAGGAAGTGCATGCCGGAGGTTAGGCCTCCATGCAGAGCGCTCCTCTAGCAGAAGAGTGGGAACAATAATAGAGGTATGTGGAAGCATGGGAGCCCAGAATGGCATGTGCTGTAGCATGTGGATGCATGTGTTGTGGTATGTGGAAGTAACAACTAGTGTTAAATTGTCTTTGAGAATACATTGAAATCCACATTATGGTCAAGCACTTCTCTACAAAATAATAGTTGGAGTCTACCTTTTTACAGATTTCAATCAACTGTAGCTGATACTTATTCTCATTTCTGTTAAAAGATGCAGCCAAATCCATGTGTACTTCAAATGTAACATTTGGAGGAGTCTAATGGAGAAAACAAACACAAAAACAAAAAAAATGAACATTCATTACAAGTGTCATGCTGGTCAGTATTTCCAAATCCATCCTAACAGAATAAAATGAGTCATTGTTTAAGGGAAGTGAAGAAAACTTGCGCGAACACGAGGATAGGAGTATGCAGCTCGAACTTCTGGAACTCAACCCCTACGTTCCTAGAAAATGTTAAAAGTTGAATTAAAATAAAATTTTATTTAAATAAACAATATCCGATTTAATCAAATGGGAGGTTGTTCCAGCGCTTCCCCAACCTATAGTCTCAAGATGTGTGGGTTTAAAAAAAAATGGTGTGGTCTAGCTACCAACAAGGCAGGACGTGCCCCCCTGAAGCTCCTGCTGCCGCCTCCTTTCTTCAGTTTTTTTTTTTTTTCGGCGGAGGGTCTCAGTGCCCTCTATTTTGCTTCCTGAGCATCTCCCTGTCTCTTCTGCACTCGGAGACCCCTCCGCTAAGACTCCAGATGGTCTCAGTGCCCACCCGCGGTTGAGGCCCACTTGAGATGCAGAAGCCGCAACCTTGATTTTGCCGCGGCCTGAACAGCCACCGCCCAGTTTCTCCATTTTGACTAGCTTTCTGGCAGACGTACCTACCTCCCCTGACCTGCCGCAGAACCCGCGACCTACCTGTCCTGCTTGATCAGAGGACGCTCCACTCTCTTGGGGGTCCGGAGTTCCAGCTTGTAGCAGCCATCCATCTTGAATTGAGAGCCCTTCTGCTGCAGACTGGTCTCAGAAGCTGTAACTGCTGCAGCTTCTAGAGGGGGGCTTCTAAACTATTATCGTTAACCTCTGAGCCTCCTTAGCTTCGGGAAATTTGGGTGCCTGCATCCAGGACTCCTCCCCCATTTTGCCAGCAGCTGCTAAAAGGCAGATTCACCTACTGCAAGCAGTTTATCCATCAAAGTCTGCTGGAGGTTGCACAATAGGATCTATATCTGAGGGATGAGATTTTCTGGCTGTATTCATACTCCTGTACAGGATTTCAAGGATTATTGTTCCTCTCAAACCCTTGCTAAAGTGGCTTCTTAAGATGCAATACTTTATCAGTCCCCTGCGGGTCTGGACTCCAAGTTTCACCTTATAATGTTACAGTGAGGACTGAATGCAACTCCTACTACTTCGCAATACCTACCTACCTATTTTCAAAAGATACACTTCTACATTTCTTTCTCTAAGGACCATGCCTAGGCCAGAAACATATGGGGTATGGGGGGTTGAAACAGACTTATGCAAACTTCTTGAGATTTTGGGATATGTTGTTGACAGTAAAAGCGACTGGAAACTCTAACACACACACACACACACACCCCCACCCCCCCACTCCAATTCGGAGGACTCTGACCCCTCTCCTCTAACCCACAAAGATCTACAGTCTCTTCCATGGTCTGTTCAAGCAGTTCAGATGGAGGTCCATAAGGCGGTTAATTCTCTTAAGCCGAGTTGAACGATCATAGTGCCAGAACTGATCACCTTGAGTCTAACCTGGATGAAATGGTTTCTTCTCAGCAGGCAGCGTATGCAGAACTCCATCGCTTGAGGCAGGATATGCTTCTCCTTCAAGACCAACAGGAAGATAAGGAAAGCAGAGCCAGGCGTAAACCTACTCAGGAGGTATCCCTGAGGAGATCAAAAGGTCCTCTTTGGATGAATACATAAAGAAGCTATTATCCCATCCATCTCCTGCAACCCCTGAAGACCATCTCTTGCTGGACAGAGCGCATAGGGCCCTCCGCCCTCGGTCAAAGGACTCGTCTCAACCCAAGGATGTTATTCTCCGGTGCCACTACTATACCGTTAAGGAGGATATCCTGCGTGAGGCTAGAAAAAAATACCCCTTGGTGTCATTCAGATGTACTTCTCTACAAATCTATGAAGATATTGTGCCAGCTACACTTCTGAAGAGGAAGGATTTTAAAGCTATCACGTCCCTACTTAGAGGCAACAGACGTTATCAATGGGGTTTTTCCTTTCCCCATTCTGATATGGCACTAAAATAGATTTCATTCAGTCAGCACCTTGGAGGAGGCTCTTGTTTGCTTGAGACCCTGGAACTTCCCTCTCCGTCCCCCTTATCGAGCAATACGACCTCGAGTCACGATGCCAGCTCTCCAGACCCCACCTCTACTCCTCAACAAGTTTTAGTCACAAATGGACGAAGGTATTGTCAGTGAAGAAATCGGCTGCTCTCGGTCCTGTAACTTGACTCTGAGCTCTAGTCATTAAGTTTTGTTGGCCATGTCCCCCTTGTAGGGTGTAACACCCTGATCCGGCCTTTGCAAACACCTGGCATTCTTTTTCCCACGGCTGGCACCATAGACAAGATCTCGTTTTTTACTCTGGTCTTTCTTCTAAACGTACAGCTAGGGCGAAATTTTATAATTAAAACTCTCTCTCTGGCACCCTTTCTTATAATCCTGAGATTATTATTATCATCATCAAGGAACTCCACTCTTACTATTCCGAGCTATACAATTTTAATAGCTCCGGAATAGGACCCAAGTAATGGATGATATTACGGAGTTTCTAAAATGTGCCAGGCTTCCTAGGGTCTCTCAACAGGAAGCTGCACAACTGAATTTAGATATAACGGATGAGGAGATAGCTGAGGTCCTTAAGGCCCAGAAATCCTCTAAAGCCCCTGTCGGCTTCTCTGCAGCCTATTATAAGACATTTTCTGCTGTCCTGGTCACCCACCTCTGCTCCCTATTTAATGCTATTCTGCATGGGGCTTCATTTCCCAAAACAATGTTGAAAGAGAATTGTGGTGATACATAAGCAGGGAAAAGACCCACGTGACTGTGCCAACTATAGGCTGATCACACTACTTAATTCTGATATTATCTATGCAAAGATTTTGGCTACACGGTTGAATGATGTTCTCCTGACCTGATAAATTATGACTTTATAATCAGGTGGAATTTATTCCAGACCGTCAGGCCAGGAACAATACCAGGAGAGCGATTGACCCTGCCTAAATTGTTAAGCATAGGCAGTCTCCCTTGATTATGTTGTCTCTAGATGCCGAAAAGGAATTTGAACGCATTCAGTGATCTTTTTTATTTAATGCCTCAAAAGCCTACTGCCTTTCAGCAGAGTTCCTCGCTTTATATTCCTCTCCTACGGCTAGAGTTCTTACAAATGGATTACTTTGAGCTCATGGTACTAGACAGGGATGCCCGTTGTCGCCCCTGGTCATCGCCCTATTAACTGAACCTTTAGCTGCTATGATTCAGCAACCTGACTCGGTCCTTGGAGTGGAGGTGGGATCTCGGGAATTTAAGATCTCATTATTTGCAGACAATGTTCTACTGTCCCTCTCACACACCCCCAAACCTCACTTCTGGCCCTCTGCCATATCAGGAGTATGGATATCTCTCAGTCTATAGAATTAACTTCTTTAAGTCTGAGGCTATGTTGCTCCAGGTTTCCTCCAAGGTGAAGAGTCTACTTTTGATTTATACTTTTAAATGGCAGGATCGTAGCATTAAGTATCTCGGAGTATATAAACACGTCTCATTAGGACTTCCTAGATCTTGAAAACTTTCCACAGCTCCTGGACAAGATTAAATAGAGATCCCACAGTTTGGAAAAGATACATCAGTTCCTGGCTGGGGAGGATCATTGCTAGCAAGACGAATCTGGTCCCTAAACTCCTCTACCTATTTCAAACCCTTCCAATGAAAGTCCAAAATAAAAATTTTAAAGACCCTCTCTATTACGGTTTGTCTGGAATGATAAGGCCCCTCGGATAGCCTGGAGTATACTTAAACAACCTAGATATGGGGGGGTAGGGAATTAAAAGACATTCAATTATATTATCTGGCTAGTCACTTAAGCCAGGTAGCAGCTACCTTTGCCCCTCCCGATTCTATATCCTGGGTAGATTTAAAGGCCCAATACCTAGGTGTACATTTCCTGGCTTCTATTTGGGGTTTATCTCGTAATCATTGACCTTTCTCTCTAAACTTTTTCTCTCTGTTAAATTCTGTATGTCCTTGTGGGATTTTTGTTGCTCCCGATACAAGCTGTCTACCCCCTCCTATCCTCTTGTCTCACTATGGAACAATCCTAATTTTCCACCTGGGGTCTCTTCTCCCCATTTTAAGCTCTGGCAGCAGGCTCAAACTTGCTTAGTTTAAGACCTCACCTTCTAATGATTGGGCCTCTATAGATGATATTAAGCAGGAATTCCCTTCCCTCTGCCCTCCCTTTTTCAAATTCTTCAATGTCCGTCACTTTCTCAGATCTCTTCCCCAGGCGTCCTGTATGCCCTCTTCCCTTTTGAAATTATTTTCCCTAGTTGGCCACTTCGCAGGGGAATGATCTCTTCTATCTACGAGGGTAGACTGAAAAGTAATGAGACTGATTTTTAGATTCAGACTCAGATGACTCCACAGGATCTGAACATTTTTTTTTTCTAAGTAGCGTCCTTCACATTCAATAAATTTTTTTCAGCATTTCAAAAATGATTCAAAAGACGTGAAGTAGACTGTTCTGTGACATCACTTTTAGTGTTGCAGCTGTGGCATTTTTCACTTCATCGTCTGTTGAGAACTTTCCATGCAGTTGTTTTTTCAGAGATGAGAATGCCCAGAAATCCCAGGGCACTAAGTCCGGGGTATATTGAGGGTGTTCCAGTGCGTCCCATTAATTTCAGTCAGTGTTGCCAATGCAACATAAGCAACATGTGGTTGGGCATGGTCTTGGAGCAAAAACCACTTTTTTTTAGCAAATGTGGTCTTTTCCTCTTCATGGCTCCACGCAAATGGACGTTTGCACACTAGTCACCATTAATTGTCTGTCCACGGGGAACCCAGTGCTGTAAGATCATACCATGCGCATCAAAGAACAGCAGAAGCATGATTTTAGATGCCAGAGGAAACAGAATTTTTGGGCAGAGGCGAATTCGCGTGTTTCTATACACTGGACTGTTTGGATTAAGGATTATAATGATGAATCCACAATTCGTCACAATCAATGTCAGGAAATCCGGTATCCTCTCCAACATTTGAACGGTGTTCTTGCCCGATTCAACTAGTCGTCGCATCTGCTTTTCTGTGAGATTTCTGGGTACCCACCTGGCACACACGCAATGCATTTTCAGTTCCTTTGTTAGAATATGCTGAACCCATTCTGTCATTTTGCAACATCTCCGCAGCTTTGGCAATGTTGACATCTGTAATCGCTGTGGATGGTCTCCCAGAACAGGTTTCATCAGTCACTCGTGTAGTACCCTGTTTGAAAAGCTTCCACCACCGAAACACTGCAGCATGGCTAATTTTCTTCACCGTATGCTTGCCGTAACATTTCATGAGTTTCATTTCAGCTATTTCCAAGTTTAACATAAAATTCAATCAATCACACATCTCTAACGTAATCTCACAGACATATCTTCCTCACCCGCCATGAAGAAACGTACTAAGAATCTTCCACTCGCTGTGACCAAACAAAGACTACGGCAGTCCAACCGCAGGTTCAGACACACAGATGTATGAGCTTCACAATAACCAGCATGATGTTGCCACATCTACTTATGGGACAGAAGAACAGATGCAGTTTCATTACTTTTTAATCAGCCCTCGTAAATTTTGCCTATTGATGTTACGTCTGTTCCTCAGGGCCGCCCTGAGCAGGAGTAGGAAAGGGATCTGGGACCACCTCCGGATGACTGCTGCTGGGAGGAAGTGAGGGAGAATATAGCTCCCTCACTATCTCAACACAAAGTAACTGCATATAAACTTTGCCATCTGTGGCATTACACACCGGACATACTTTCCAAAATGTTCCCTACCTCTGCTGCGGGCTGTTGGCGGAACTGTGGCCACAGAGGAACGCATCTCCACATTTGGTGGACATGCCCTCAAAATTGTTCCATTTTGAAAGGAGGTTCTCTCAATTATCAATTCCCTCTCTGGCCTCTCGCTCTCTTTGAATCTATGGGTGTTCCTGCTCTCATGACCATTTCCAGATATAAATTTTCTGCTGAACAAATTGTTCTCCCATATCTTAGCTGTGGCTAAATCTTTATTAGCTAGAAATTGGAGATAACCTGACCCTCCCGTAGTTTCTGTCCTTGTGAGTTACGTTTGGTATATTTCTAGCATGGAAAGAGATTACATGCTACCTACACAATTGGCCTCACAAAATTGAACTTGTATGGGGCCCCTGGCTCTTGAGAGAAAGCCATCGCTCATCTCCCTCTCGATTGGTGCTCTCTTTGTGCGTACAGGGTTCTTAAACAGATTGTCTGCCTTGCCGTCCAGGGGTCCTCCTTACCGGATTTTGGCCTTTGTGGCCTGGTAAGGCTTGGTCCATCACTTACCATTTGTATTTTTGTGTTGGGTATTGTTTGATATATACCTGTCTTCTACCCCTTTCTCCCCCCTCCCCCATGTCTTTGGTTTTTGGGTTTCCATGCCTAGCTTTACAAAACTGCTGAGACATTTTTGATATATAAGTTTTATTCTTTTTGATGTGGATTCTATTGTTTGCTTTACCAAATAAAAAGTAAAAAAAAAAAGGAAAACAATTATATCGTACAATGCGAGTCCAAAAACACACACTTAAGATATATGCTCACCGTAAAAGTAGTATTGCACCATTACCCATTGGTGATTGCACTGTCAATGATGGTGATTTGGACCAAATAAAACCTACAAGATCGTACTCACTAGGGGAGCCAATCCCACCCAATTATTGTAATCCCAGGATACGGGTTGAAAAAAAATCTCAATCCCGGTATTCCCGGAATTGAAGAGCATGCTCTAAGAAGCCAGCAGAGACACGCATGAAATGTGTTCGTTTATCCCTCACACAGCTTATCTTCACTCATACAGCTCTTCCCTCTAATGCAATTTATCTTCCCTGATGTGGCTCCCCTCCCTCATGCAGCTCTTTCCTACCTCTCTCTTGCGCACCGTGATGTCCTTCTCAGTACTCCTCCACCACTTGACCCCTGGGACTCCCTTAAACAGGCTGTGATACTGACTGTTGGTGAACTGGCATGCGGCCGCGTAACCTATGACGTTACTCCTCTGCATTGCAGTTATAGGTCACGGCACAGGCCGCTGGAAGAGCCTAGCGCTGCCCAGGCCAGAAGAACAGATAATTGGTGCCTCCAATTTTAGGATTAAAATCCCAGGCTTTTTGAGGCTAAACCCTGGGATCCCGCGGATTGACTTCCCTATTGTTCACGCCAGGCTGTTTGAGCAGGGCGCCGCGCCCTGCCCGATTTTTTAAAAGGCAAAATGAACCCTGCCCCCTTTAGCTAAAACAGCCTGGCCGCTGCCGTTCTACCACCGCGTGAATAGATGCTATGCGCATGCACATGGCATATATTCACATTAAGGAGAAGCTTCAGGGAAGCCCAGCACCTACCCCTATTAGTGACATCTAGGGGGCCACACCGCCCACAACAGTGATATCGGCAGGTCTGTACCCCGTTCACCGACCGGCCACGCCACCTTTTTGGGCGCACGCTACTGCCCCTCGGTCCCCAGCACCCTGCCTGCAACTGATCCTAGCAGTTTCACTACTTCCCTAGTACTCACCCTTTATAATGTGTAATTTGCCTTGTACATTTATTAATAATCTAGATGTCTATTAATTTAATAGTAATGGAGTGCTTCCTCTTATCTCATTATAGAGAGGTATAATGCCTTAAATAATCTATAGTGTTAGGGATGGTCCTCCCAATTTAAGACGACACAATCAATATATAAAAAAAAATACTATTCATTCAAAAAGGTGAAGATACATTAGTCTTAAAGAAGAAAACAAAAAATTGCAATTAAAGTATTAAAATAAGGACAGAAAATACTAAAAATTATAGAAAATAAGAAATGCAGGAGCGAATGGGAAAAGAGTAACCTCAAAATAGCTGCAACATGAATCACAAATCTCTGATGCACCCTTGAATTTCTAATTTTCTATCAAATTTATTTTTTTGCTTTTAGTATTTTTGTTCTTATTTTAATACTTATATTTTAATCTTAATTGCAATTACTTTAAGTTTTATGCTTTATGGTTCAAGTAAATTTTTTATATATTGGTCATGTCTTCTTAAAAATCGGGAGCACCATCCCTAAAGAGATTATTTTTGGAGGCACCAAACCCGGGACATTAAGATTACTTAAACCCACAGGTAGTGGCGCATGCAATTATCTGTTCTTCTGGCCTGGGCAGAGTGGAGCTTTTCCGGCAGCTCAGAACCAGCCCGAGCCTTATACCTCTCTGCAATGAGATAACAAGACTATCACATTACTATTAAACCGACGGACATCAGGATTATAAATGTTCAGGGCAAATTACACATTTATAAAGGGTGAGTACAATCTTGAAAGATTTATGTGATCCTGTTCACCATACCTAACAGTAGACACTATGTTGCTTTTTCCATAACCCTTTCTGAGTATCCTGAGGATCACCTACCAGAAGATTTAAAAGCCAACAGTGAAATCTGCAATCACCAGTGGGTAATGGTACAATATTACTCAAGGCTCAATTACATTCAACAATTGATGAGCATATCATATTGGAGTGTCTGTTTATGGACTCAGTGTACTCTATATTTGGTAAAATAACCCACACATCTTGAGACTAAAGATCATAGAAGCACTGGAACAACCCCGCATTGGTTCATTACCTATGTTTCTCAAATCATACCAGGAAGTAGAATGAAAGCACTTAAAAGCAAAATCTGAAATGCAAAGAATTACTGGCTCTACTGCTTCCAGGCAATCCATTCTAAAAATATAAAATAACTTTTCCTTGATGGATTGGGGTGGGGGGCTTACAGGCTGTAAACACAGCTGGAGTATTTTATTTTTTTATTTTATTTTTTAAGCAAATGCACTAATATGAAGAAGAAACCTCCTTCAGCCTCTAGAAATTCACTGGTCAGGATTGGGGATTACTAAAAATGTCCACTCCGATGTAAGATAAAGATAGTTCATCAGGTCAGGGGTGGAACCATCAGCGGTGCAGCAGGGATAAAGGGGCCCGCAGCCGAACAGTCTTTGCTGGTCTGCTGACAGCTGTACTGCCCAGGTCAGCGACTTGCGTGTGAGTGGCAGAGACGGAGCACGACATCACGATAGTCTCGTCCCTGACGTGAAGAGGAGCACAGTCTGTATACGATGGAATAAAGCATTAAGGAGCAGCGGTGGGGTGTGTCTGCACAACTAGGGACTTTGCAGGTACACCAAATAATGCTATCATTGTGTACCATTATACCACATTTCAACTGTCTTAATGACGTAAAAATAATGCAAATTCACGATAGAAAGTATATGAGAATTTATAGGACTTTGACAAGTCTCAGCTGCAAAAGGTTTAGATATTTTCTATCAGTAGCAAGCAGACCGTGGTACTGTAGATTGTTACCCTGGATAAATATTGAAAGATCATTTTTATCATAAGTAAAGTACAAATATTGCATAGAAAATATTCTAAATGTTGCAAAATGAAGAAGCCTGCAAAATCTGTGAACCAAATTAAATGTTAAAGACCGTAATTCACTACCTAAAAATATCAGACACCCTCTCTCACTAATCAAATCTTGTAACAATGTCTCAGTTAATCAGATCCACATGCTACCAGTCTAACTCCACAACTGGTTGATCTTCCACCGAAGTGAGCTCTCCTATAGAAAAGCCCCATCACACTACGGACCTGATTCAGAGATGTATGCTAAAACGATGGTTAGCGCACATCTGCGATGGTGGGAAGACTGTGCATGCGCAGGAGGTGTACTGTGCATGTTCAGCCCTTCATCTGCGATTTCACTCGCGGACTTCCTTATCTTGCAAGCTGCCGGGAATGGGTCAGGCTGCGGTAAGCTTCAGCTACCGCAGCCCGGACAAATGAGCCATAGCGACCAATGGTCGTGATTGTTCGGATGGTGATCCCAACATTATGATCTCAGTCGCAGCGCTGGGGTTATGCAGATGCAGCAAGGTGGTGTCTGACACCTCCTTCTGCATTTGCATTTTAGATGGACGGAATTGCACAACCGCTTGTGTGCGGCAATTCCGTCCATCTCTGAATCAGGATCTACAGTATATGTAAAGCTTCCACAAATCCATACGTAGAGTGATTTTGGAATAATTTTCTGTTAAGATGTCATCAATCATTCTTAAGTGTGGACAGGGTGACAGTGTTCTCCCCAGAAATTGTTTCCAGCCGGTGGCATCAAGCAGTAGCCGGGTGGGGGCTTTCGCAATTATGCGCACGCCAAGAAAAGAGGTATCTGCCTTACCATTCCAGCCCCACAGGTCTCAGGCTGCTCCCCCACTGGCTCTCAGTCAAAAGTGCCCGTTATGCAGTGCCCCCTGTAGTTTTCCCCTTTATACAGTGCCCCCTGTAGTTTTCCCCTTTATACAGTGCCCCCTGTAGTTTTCCCCTTTATACAGTGCCCCCTGTAGTTTTCCCCTTTATACAGTGCCCCCTGTAGTTTTCCCCTTTATACAGTGCCCCCTGTAGTTTTCCCCTTTATACAGTGCCCCCTGTAGTTTTCCCCTTTATACAGTGCCCCCTGTAGTTCTGCTTTGCCCTTATGCATTGCCCCCAGGCTGAAGTAGTGCCCCTATGTAGTGCACCCAGGCTGGCCCCTTATGCAGTGCCTCTAGGCATAAATAGGGCCCCTTAGGCAATGCCCCCAGACTGGTCCCAGTCCCAGCCCAGAACTTACCTTAACTTGCTCGCCGCTCGCGCTCCCACTGCCTCGCTCTGACTGGATCTAACGATGCGCTCGCAGAAAACAGCCTGGGGAGAACACTGACATTTATAGCAGTAATGAAAAGATAGAATATTGTAAGATACTATGAGGACAATATAAATAGTGAACTTTTGTTCACAGGAAAGACGATATTCCTAGTTTTTGCAAACCACATACACAAATATATTCCTTTAACCACAAGACCAGAAGTACCAAGGGGGAAGGGGGGCTTTGGCCAGCCATGGAGAAGTGGCATGTTCACCATTCTCTGTGCACTTCACAGCAGGGGATGTAGTCAGGATCCCGGGGGTGATTATCCCGACTGTCACAATACCGGCAGCAGAATCCAGACGAATTCCGATGGTGAGCATTAGGGTAACATTTACGGTTAGGCTTAGGCACTAGGGGCAGGGTTAGTGTTAGGCTGTAATAGGGGACGGTTAGGGTTAGAATGCTCACTAAAATCAATCAGGATTTTGATCGTCGGAATGGTCACTGCTGGGATATCATACCCAACTCCGCAGCAGCACACATAAGGTCCTATTTACTACAATCCACATTTCAAATTCGATTGTAGTGTGATATTTTTGCCTAAATTGCAAATTTAGGAAATATAGGAATTTATCAAAAATCCCTTGCATGGACAGAGCTTGCGATAAAGTTCTGTCCCTGCGAATCCCCTCCGCAGTCTTCTTACTGTATTTCTCACACAAAATACAGTGAGATTCTGATTCACAAACCTGCCCCGCAAGCATCTGATCACACCACCCTATAGAACTTGGGCCCACAAATAAGTCTTGGTGGCCCAGCATATGGCAATTAGGAGAGTTTTGTTTCATAATTTTTTGTATTTTCTTATAACAGATTCTCCAATGCTGGGAAATTCACTATGCCTTGTGTGTGCTGCACCTAGTCTTAAATTGATATAGACACCTGCAGCTCCGAATTCAGAAGCATCTAGAGAATTTTAGCAAACTGAGTATGCGCTGCAGCAAACATACACAAATCTTTTTTGCATCTCCAGGCAATTCTGAGTCGGACAGATCTCAGCCGCTTCTCTCCATACAGGAAATGTGTTTTTCTGGGTGTCATCCACGTAAATGCACAGAAAAGAACTGTGGTGTGCAGATTATATATTTTTACATACATAAAATGTCCACCCTCGTTTCATCTTCAGCATCCTGGTAGATGGCAGATTTTTAATCAAGAATGTCTCGTTACATTTTTCCATTCATCCTTCCTTCAATTACATGAAGTATGCTAGTACTGTATACTGAAAAACAGCCCCACACCATGATGTTCCCACCTCCAAACTTCACTGTTGGTATGGTGTTTTTGGGGTGATTTGCAATGTAATTTCTCCTCAAAAAATGGTGTTTTATGGCATCCAAAGAGTTCAATTTTGGTCTCATCTGACCAGACTATATACTCCCAGTATTTCACAGGCTTGTCCAAATGTTGTGCAGCAAACTTTAAATGAGCTTCAACATGCTTTTCCTTCAGCAATGGAGACTTGTGTGGTGAGCATGCATACAGGCCATGGCGGTTGAGTGCATTACTTATTGATTTCTTTGAAACAATTGTACCTGTTAATTCCAGGTCTTTCTGAAGCTCTCCACAAGTGGTCCTTGGCTCTTGGACAAGTCATCTGATAATGCTTTTCACTCCTTTGTCAGAAATTTTGCGAGGAGCAGCTGGTCGTGGCCGGTTTTTGGTGAAATTATGTTCTTTCCACTTCTGGATTATGGTCCCAACAGTGCTCACTGGAACTTTCAGAAATTCTTCTGTAATTAATGCCATCAGTATGTTTTAAGAAGGTCTTGAGAAAGCTCTTTAGTTTTACCCATCATGAGATGTTTCTTGTGTGACACCTTGGTAATGAGACACCTTTTTATAGGCTTTCAGTTGAGACTGAACCAGTTTACATTAATTTGCATTGACAAGGGGCAGGATTGCTTTCTAATTACTGATAGCTTTCAGATGGTGTCTTGACTTTCCATGCCTTTTTGCACCTCCCTTTCTTCATGTGTTCAATACTTTTTCCCTGTTTCATTTCACATAACTTAATTTATGGACATATATGGTTTGATTTCTTTGCATGTGTGGATTGCATGGGTTATTGTGGACACTTGGTGAAAATGTCATTATTATTATTATCTTTTATTTTTATGGCGCCACAAGGGTTCCGCAGCGCCTTACAAAGTACATAAACATTTGAACAAAACAAGAAAACACTGACATACAGTACAAGACATTGCAGGACAAGTACATGGTATATAAACATTTGGAGGATAGAGTAGATAACGATGTAAGTAAAGGATGAAAAATACATGAGGTAAGAGGGCCCTGCTCGTGAGAGCTTACATTCTAAAGGAGGGGTAGACAGACAGGGGCAACACAGAAGGGGTAGATAGTGAGGAAGGAGCATGGAGCAGTGGGTTAGGATGTATGCTGCGGAATGTGTATAAGATGACCTTGTGTTATGTCAAAATTGAAGTGCTTCATTCATCTATATGACAAAAATAGATATTATTTATGTGTTATTTGCATAAGAAATGTACAAAATAAAGTAGTTTGCCCTTTAATTTTTGTCTGTTAAATTTTAGCATCTAAATACATCCAGCTAAAATGTGGCTATTATGGGACTGTCCCGCCATCCTAATAGCGAGTACTATAGTCCCGGCTGCTGGATGCTATGCCATGCTCCTGTGAGTGGGTACTACTTACATGCTAGGCCCACCTACAGAGAGGTGCAGCCATGCCCAACATTCAGTGGCCATGCCCCCTCCAGGGAGGCACCCCCGGGATGTTGCTATACTCTGGTCCAGGATTTCTTATGGCAGCCCTAGAGGGGACCGGCAGAGACAGTAGGGAATAGGGCTTAGTGGTGGGGTAGCAAATCCATGGAGGGAGGGAGGTAGTTAAGAGTGGAGGAACAGGAAGGGTGGTTGAGAGAAGTAGAGGGTTGTAAGGGAGACTGGTGAGAGAAAAAAAGGTGGAACAGCAAGTGGAGGAGACTAGAGGGGGAGGATAGTGGTGGAAGAAGTAGGTAAAGCAGAGGATTATGTAGACACTGAATAAGGGGGGTGATTGAAGTAAAGGTGTTCATGCTGTGGTAATGAGTGAGGTGAAAACTGGAGTGGAGGCTGTGTGATGTAGGGACAGTGTGGATAAATGTGGTTAGATGTTCAAATACAGGTAAAAGAACAGTGCTGCCAATGTATGAGCACAGCTCCAAAAGTGAAATATAAAGAGAAGTAGATGAGTAATGGGTGTAGGAATTAGTTACTAAAATAAGGAATGTTAAAGTAGTTAGTAGTGAAGCAGTGGAGAGAGGCAATACAGTACAAACAGGATTTTCAGTAGCATGAATGCAAAAATTACAATGTACAGAGCCAATCTAGCCAAAGATGTTTTAAACAACAAGAGCAATCAGTAAGGGCAGCACTTGAAATGTTTAAGCAGGGAGTGTAGTAAAGAGTTTCCTGGATATACATACAGCAGCTGTTAATGATGGTGAACTGGCTTATTCCCACAAGTATGTTTGTTGTCCTTCAGAAAGTGTTCTGGATTTCAAGATGTTCTCTTTCAGTTTAACTCCAGCATAACTCCGTCATAGTTATTAAATTGTAAGTACACTTATAATCTAACACTTGAAACGAACACTAACTTTAGCAGCCAAAGGCTTTAGCAGCCTAACAGATCACTAATAAGTAAAGCTACAAACATGTGTCTGTGTGTTCACTGATACTCAGTACTCAACACACACTAGATTGGGATGCAATAAAGTCTAAGGTAAACAAAAATTGAGATGGGAGTAGACCATCACACATTCACCAGAGGGAAAAAAAAAAAAAAAAAAAACTTACTTCATTTATAGTAGTGTCAACTAATACAAAAGAAGTAGTAAATTACCTAAAATAATTTTTAAACACTGCGCAATGGCAATCAAGGCATCTGATGAGAACAGAAGTAGTAAATTACCTGCAAATCAGGCGAATGCATGGTGTGCATATGGCTAATAAAATTTCCAGCATAACTTCGTCATAGTTATTAAATTGTAAGTACACTTATAATCTAACACTTGAAACGAACACTAACTTTAGCAGCCAAAGGCTTTAGCAGCATAACAGATCACTACAATAGCAACTTTACAAAATGTGTGTCGAAGCTGGATAATTGGCTGAGATAAGAGCAGCTTAAAATGAGATCGTAACAACGCCATCTTGTGACTGGCCGCAAGACGCCATCTTGTAAATCAGATCGCAAAACTCCATTTTGCGAATGGCCACCCAGCTCCATTTTAGCTAAACTCACACTTAAGTACATATGGCGATGTTACTATTAGCATCATGCGTTTGCATCTTACACCATTTCTCATACACACATAAATACGCACAATTGCGCTGTTAACGAGTCGCACATTAGCGAATTGATAAGATCCTGTATGAAAACGCTGTTTGTTAGCTTCATGCGCATGCATTTGCCCCAAGTTAACTAGCGTCTTTATATCAAACCCCAAATACTTACACAGTTCATATTCACATAAAAGGTCTCAAGCTTTAAAGTATAAGATTCAAGTTTGTTCATTTATTATAATTGCTGTGAAATAAAGGTTATTTGGTAGCTAAGGTTTAATACATGATAAGTAAGTCATGTTTGATATTATACTGATCTGCACTCTTTCAACAGCATTCTGGTATCGTCAGTGTGAAGATCGCAACATGCATTCTCAACTTATGGACCGCAGAGACAAAGCACCGAAATGTACATTATATGACCAACTGTTAGGATGTGCATGAGGCAGGAAACCAGAGACAACCAGTTGTTAGAGGCTGGACTGTGTATTTGAATCAACCTGTTAAATGCTCTGCAACAGATGCATTCTCCTTGGGAACCAATGGCATCAGCGACAAGCCTCTCTAGTGTGTTGTCTGTTTCTGTGAGAGTATAAATGTGTGTTGTGACCCCAGTCTGAGTCTTCTTGCTGAATGCTGATAGACGGGGGTTTCTTGCTGATGCCTACATCTGGTCCAGAAGCGCTGCGTATGTATAACTGTACTTGGGTCTGTATAATTCTTTGCGCTAAATTGTACTTAGATCATAGTGTGTAACTGACTGTACTTTTACTTGAAATATCACTTTGTGCTTTGGAACCACAGGTTCAAGGTCTAGAGTCTTTATTTACTGTATGACTGCGTACGCAAAATAGCGTCATCCTTAGAGGTTTATAGGCAGGATATTAGAAGGTATAGGCAGGATATTAGAAAGTATAGGCAGGATATTAGAAAGTATAGGCAGGAGTGTATAGAGGTTCTAATTCAATATCCTTATATGAGTTATGGTAGACTTATCTTTGTTAACTCTTTTTCTTTGAAGTTCACAGGGTCCACAGGAACTACCTTGGGGTATGTAGCTGGAGTAATCCATTGCACCAAACAGCTATGGCTTTCAAACTCCGAGCATGCACAGGACCTCCTCCCTATATACCCCGCCCCCAGCCACAGGCATTCAGTTCGTAAACGGCAATAGACGGAAAGTGGAGAAAGAAGTACAACGTACACAAGAAACACTCAAAAAACGAAGAGGGAATCAATGACACGAAGAAAAAAGAAAGAAACTGAGACCGGATGCGTCAGGGTGTGTGCCCTGTGGACTCTATGAACCTCGAAGAGAAAGTTAACAAAAAGGTAAGTCTACCATAACTCTTATTTTTTACTTCGGGTTTCATAGGGTCCACAGGAACTACCTTGGGGATGTCCTAAAGCAGTTCCCTTAATGGTGGGGACGCTCCTGAGCAGAGAGGAGAATCAGCCGCCCAAAGGTTAGCATCCTGGGAGGCAAAAGTATCAAATGCATAGAATTTGATGAAAGTGTGGACCGAAGACCAAGTCGCCGCCTTGCATAACTGTTCTGCAGATGCGCCATGTCTAAACGCCCACGATGGTCCCACAAACCGAGTAGAATGTGCCGTCACAGTGTTCGGAACAGGGAGTATACACATGAGAAATAGGTCATAAGCAGCCACCGAGCCAGAGACTGCTTGTTAGCTGGCCAGCCTCGCTTATGAAAGCCATACAAACACAACACAAAATATGCATCTGACTTCCTGATGGAGCTGGTACGATCCACGTAGATACGAAGAGCTTGAACAACATCCAGTGAAGCTTCACCTATAGAAAGGCCAGAAGACTAAAAGGCTGGGACTACAACTTCTTCATTCATATGAAAACGGGATACCACCCTTGTACAGCTCTATTCTGTAAGCGCTCCCAAATCAGAAACTCTGCGAGCTGAGGAGATAGAGAGGAGAAAGAGAATCTTCGCTGTCAACCATTTGCGGTCCATTGTGTCTAAAGGTTCAAATGGGGAAGCCTGCTGCGCAGAGAACCAAGGATAGATCCCACGGTGCCACCGGAGGGACAAACGGAGGTTGCAGACAGAGAACACCCTGAAAAAAATGTTCTAACATCTGGCAGAGGGGCAATTCTGCACTGGAACCAAACTGACAATGCAGAAACCTGAACTCTCAAGATAGCCAGGTGAAGACCTAAGTCTAGTCCCTTGTCCTGGAGACCTTGTGGTTGTGACGCGATTCCATGAGGCCTACGTCCGGTAGTCCCCACTTGTCCACCAGGAGCTGAAAGACATTCAGATGAAGAGCCCATTCTCCTGGGTGTATGTCCTGACGACTTAGAAAATCAGCTTCCCGGTTTAGGATTCCTGGGATGAATATTGTAGAGATTGCTGGAAGACATCCCTCATGACTGCTGGACTTCGTGTGCCTCCTTGATGGTTGAAGTAGGCCACTGTTAGTGTTGTCGGACTGAATCTGTACAGGCCTGCCCTGAAGGAGGTCCTGCACCAGAACGAGCACCCTGTGCACTGCACGAAGCGCCAAAATATTTATGGGCAGGTGACTTTCCTGAGCTGTCCATCTTTCCTGAAAGGTGTGATGATCCTTCACGCACCCCATCCTCGTAGACTTGCATCCGTGGTGAGGAGTGCCCAATCTGAGACCCATAATGGGCGACCTTTGTTTAAATGAGTCATCTACAGCCACCATGCAAGGGAGAGGCGAACCTCTGGCGAGATGCAGATCGTTCGAGACTATCAGATTATACTGACCATCCCAATGAGACAGAATCCATTGTTGCAGGGACCTGAAATAGAACTGAGCATAAGCCACCATGTCGAAGGTGGATACCATGAACCCCAGGACCTGCATTGCTAAATGAACTGACACTCAGATTGTGGAGCAGTTTGTGTACCCATAATTGTAGGGCAGCAATCTTGTCCACTGGTAAAAGAATCCTTTGTCCCAGGGAATCCAGCAGCGCCCCCAAATGTACCATCTGCTGAGTTGGCGAAAAAGGAAGACTTTTTCCAATTAATTATCCAGCCGTGCACTTGCAGACAGGAAATGGTAATTTGGAGATGGTGTGGTAAAACCTCCGGAGATTGCGCCAATATCAGTAGGTCGTTCAAGTATGGTAGTATCCTGACTCCTTGTCGCCTGAGATGAGCCGCCATGACTGCCATTATCTTGGTGAACACCCGAGGGGCTGTAGACAGACCAAAGGGCAGAGCCTGAAATTGGTAATGATGCTGACCCACAGCAAACCTCAAACTTTTGGTGAGATTCTGCAATAGGTACATGCAGATACGCAACCTGTATGTCCAGGGAAACCATGAAATCTCCAGGCTCCATTGCCAGCATAATTGACTGTAGGGTTTCCATACGGAACTTGGGCACATGGATGAATTTGTTGAGAAACTTCAAATTCAGAATAGGGCTATGTGACCCATTTGGTTTCAGAATCAAAAACAAATTTGAATAATAATCCCCGTTCCTGTGATGCAACAAGGAAGGTGTTATTACCCCTGACCTCAGAAGGGCACAAAAACGTTGTACTAAAAAAATCTTCTGAGGGGGTTGCCTCAGGAACGTGAAGGCGTATCCGTGAGAGATCACTTCTCGAACCCAAGCATACGTAGTTGCCTGATGCCAGGTGTAAGAAAACTGGAGAAGACGGCCTCCTACCCTGAGATCCCCCAGGGGGAGGCCTGCCCCACCAGGCAGCAGGTTTACCATCCGGCTTGTAGGCTGGATGTTTAACTGACCAAGATTTCCTGACAGCTTTTTTGAGGGAATTATCCTGTCTGAAGAAAGACTGTCCCTTTGCCCTTCCTTGCAGGCGAAAGGACCTAGATGACGACTGCCTATTCTTAGGGGTAGTCTTAGATAGCAACACAGCAGATTTAGATGCTGCCAGAGTAGTTACTATGTTATCAAATTCTGGTCCAAACAGTACCTTCCCAACAAAAGGCAAGGACTCAAGGGCTTTCTTGGACCCTGTATCCGCCTTCCAGGTTCTTAGCCAAAGGGTTCTCCGAGCAGCAACCAAAGTTGCTGACACCTAAGAAGCCAAAACACCTGCAATTATAAAAGCTTCTCCAACATGCGCAGCTGCTTCTCGCATTTGCAGAGATAAGACAGCTGTTCTCTGGTACCATCTGGCATACTATCTTCCAGAGATGTCGTCCATTCTTCCATAGTCTTGGTCACCCAGGTTACAGCCATAGCCGGCCCCGTAATAGATCCAGATAATGAAAACACTGATTTCAAGTAGTTTTCAAGCTTTCTATCTGTAACCTCCTTGAGTGAGGATGCGGAAGGAATAGGTAATGTAGACCTCTGGATTAATCTTGTCAAATGAGGATCTACTGTTGAATGTAACAAATGGGAAGTTCCCCCACCAGGTACAAATGGGTACCGAGAAGTTAAATTCTTTGTCGCATGGAAACGCATGGAGTATTCCATGCTTCAGACATGAGATCCGTCAGTTGTTCAGACTGAGGGAAATAATCTTTTGCCACTTTCTGACGCCTAAAGACAGGAGTCTTAAGCTTTGTACACACGTAAAGATTTTCTGTCCAACCATCCAACTAGTTGAATGGTTGGAATGAAATTCTGGTACAGTATGAAAGCAAATGACAATCAGCAATTTGCTCCCAAACGCCGGAAAATGGACAAAAACTGTTGTTTGAACAAATTGTTTAGATCAAACATTTAACAAACTTCTCTGACGACCATTTTCATCTGTTTTCTGGCATTTAGCAACAAATTGCTGATCATTTACTCCCATACGCTAACAGATTTTCATTCCAACCAATCAACTAGTTGGATGGTTGGACAGATAATCTTTACGTGTGTATGCAGTATTAGACAGGCTGAACCTCATCTTTCACTATATTCATGACAGATCTAATCCGCTCTCAACAGAGAGGGGACAGCCGAGGATTGGTGGTCTTCCTCAACTGAGTAAGAACCGGAACGCTGAGTAACTCTGATGATGATGCAGTGTTAGGATCCTGAGGCATCGCCTGAAGGGATACTCTCTTATGCTTTTGCTTTACCACAACTGGTCTATACGCTTACATTACTTTATAAGCGCCCATAGATGGCAGCATACTCTGACTAGAGTGAGCATAAGCATCAAACCAAAAAGGATTCATGGGAGATATACATAGAAGGATGTAAATGCTGTGGATACCCCATAGTGGGAGGCAGTACCGTTGCAGGAGCCTATGAAGCTGCTGCACGGTCCACTAAATGCGACAAAACCTGAGACAAAAGGCCACCTAAGGTGGCTCTTGTGCAGGTGCTAGTGTACTGGATTGGAGAGGTGGCTGTTTACTACAGAGAACACTCACCATCTTGCACAAAATCCTGCTCTGACAGGCCTGCCAAACAGGATTTAGATGATACCAGCGCAGGAGGCTCAACTTCCTTCTTCCCCTGCCTATAGACATAACAATGTATCACAGGTATAAGGTATAAATGCAATGTGAAAGTCTTCAGAAGTAAATGTGAAAAGACAAATGAAAAACCCCACACACTTGTACGGGAGAGGGAGAGAGAATCTTACAGTTTAGAAATATAAGGCAGTATCAATACAGCAGCTAGTATTAAAGTCACACACAATGTATATATAAATTCAATGATCTCTGAATCAACTGACCAAACCCCCGGGGGCTTGGTAGGATATAGAGCACTGTATACCTGACCCACAGGAGAGGCATACAGGGAGATTGACCCACACCTCTGGAAACCAACAGCTTTCAGCAGAGCACTATAGGTGGACTGTGAGCGTCTCAATACACAAGGTGGTCAGAAATAACAAACCAGATGCGGGAACCCACACAGGAAGTTGCGTCTGAGTTGGGGGAGGCACTTCCTGGGGAACGCCTATCTCCCCTAAGCTGCGTTAGTGGCACGGGTACGCTGGCCTCACAGTAGTAGACGCTACTAGTGCGTCTAATACCCATCCCCGGCGTTAGACGATAAGTCCCCGGCAGTCTTAGTGAGGACACAGCTCGCGGGCCCTCATTAGCAGCAGCCTCCGTTGCGTCTCCTACAACGGAAGCCAGGACTGCAGCGTCCCGACAACAAGGAATCACCTTACCTGGTCATCTCTTTGGATCCGATTGCAGTCTGGGCCCCAGCGTCACTGCCAAGCTTCGCTGTGACCAGCCGAAATCCCAAGGGCCCGTTGCAGGAGCTGGCGGTTTGTCATCAGCGGAGGTAGTAGGAACCGTAGTACATGCATCCTATTTGGACGCTTAGTAGTACTCAACCCAGTAGTATAAAAAAAACAAAGGTAAATAAAAAAATTAAAAGCCTGGGATTGTGTAAGCAGTCCCGCTGTTATAACAGGTGCGTCTGGATACTTGCCGAGCACCAAACAAAGAAATTGAATGCCTGTGGCTGGGGGCAGGGTATATAGGAGGTTCTATGGATGCTGGGAGCTTGAAAGCTGTAGCTGTTTGGTGCAATGGATTATTCCAACTACATACCCCCAAGGTAGTTTCTGTGGACCCTATAAAACCCAAAGAAGAATTATATTTACTGAGGAAATGTTAATGTGTTCAATACTTATTTTACCCACTGTGTACGTGTATATTTATTTTTTTCCAACAGCAACTCGGACAGAGAAGATCCTGGCATAAAAACCTCAGTCACATAGAGCGACTGAGGACTTTATGCCAGGATTTTCTCTGTCCAAGTTGCTGTTGGAAAAAATATAACTTGTGTTCAGTTGCGGACTGGAAGTATAACGTATTATTCAACAAATTGTGATTTACCCCTGAAATCCTTATAAGGACGAAACCCGTTGGGTCATATTGTTGGTTGAATTGTTCATGGTCCTGGTGAGCATTCACCATAAGGTGTAAAAGGAGAATATATAATGTAAGCTGGTTATTTATGTTATTAACCATTTTTATGTTGAAATACATTTTTTTTTAAGATTATTAATGTTGGCTTTTGGGAACGTTCTGTCTGAGTGATTTCTTGGTGTGAGGGTATATTCCAGTACGCCCCAAAGGAATGATTGGTCGCTTGGAGAATTGTTTTATTAATATTTTTCTTCCTATTGAGAAGTCTTGGTGGAAGTTCCAGAAAAGTACCTTTGAAGAAGGATACAGAACTATTGTCGTTCAGCCATCCGAAACTGATACACTACCATTAAAAGAGACTATGGGCCTGATTCAGAGACGGACGCTATTTGCGGACGGTCGTTCAGGAAAAGGGGGTGGCTATTCAAATGAACCGTTCGCTCTTTGCGGTCTGTTGATGCCTCCATGTCTGAACGAGCGAACAAAACTTGCGGTCGTTTTTTGGATAACTACGCCCCCTGGCCGCTCGCATCCTACGTCATGTCCGCTATTTATTAGATTCATCGAGTACATCGACCAGCGTTTGAACTGCTAGCTATTCTTGTGGTTGGGTTTTCCTACCACAATCTTGCGAGCAGTTCTGACTATTTAATAACCCAGTGACGTGGTCAATGACACTGCTGTATTAATTATGCACACCCATAAACGCCCGTTTTGACCTTTAAGCACGTATGCGTTCGGATCTCCACTCCCCGTTTTCAAGCACCTTACTTTGTTACCACCCACATACGCCTCCTCCTGTCACTCAAAATAGCAGGCATTCGCTATTTAGCGAACAAACGATTTTCGGCCGCACTGACTGGTTCGCGCATGCATATTAAAATCCGTACGCATGCGCAGTTGGGCAAACATCACTCGGAACGAACGAGCGGCCGCTTACGAGCGGCTCTGAATCAGGCCCTATGTTCAGTTTAAGGGCTTAGCACCAATTCATTGCCTATTTTAGGTGTATTTATTTAATAACTTGTATAATCAATCTTAAAATAAAATTTTTGAGTGCCCTCTTTTTCTTTGTTTTGGAGATTAAGTATAATTTATTGGAGGTCTTACTGCTTGACCTAATAAACAAATATATTTATCTAGAGGGAAATATGACAGTAGGTTTTTAATTGGAGTGAATCAAGAACCACAATCAGTGGTGTAACTAGGGTATTTGGAGCCCAGGGCAAATTTGAAAACGGAGCCCCCCCCCCCCCACATCCCGATATGTGCGCGCGAGGAAAAAAGATGGCCGTGGTCACTTAAAAATGGGGCGTGTCAACATGACACACCCTTTTATTTTTGCGCTGAACATTCCTATCCATATGCACCTTAACCCCAGTAGTACCCCTTATACAGTACCCCCAGTATGCAGTTGTGGTCCCTCTTATGCAGGCCCATAGTAGTGCCCCTTATACAGTATCCCCAGTAGTGGTCCCCCTTATACAGCCCCCAATTAGTTCCCCTTACTTAGTGCCCCCAGTAGTGGTCCCCCCAAATGCAGTGCCCTATGTAGTGTTCCCCCTTATGCAGTGCCCCCAGTAGCAGTCCCCACAATGCAGTGCACCCAGTAGTGGTATCCCCTTATGTAGTGCCCTTTATATAGTGCCCCCAGTAGTAGTCCCCCCCCCCTATGCAGTGCCCTTTATATAGTGCCCCCAGCAGTAGTCCCCCCCATGCAGGTTTCCCAGTAGCGGTCCCCCTTATGCAGGCACCCAGTAGTGAGCCCCCCTATCTAGTTCCCCCTGTAGTGGTCCCCGCAGTGCCCCTAGCAGTAAGCCCCTTATATAGTGCCCCCAGCAGTAGTCCCGCCCCCCCCCCCCCCTCCCATGCAGTGCCCCCAGTAGTGGTCCCTCTAATGCAGGCTCCTAGTAGTGACCCCCCCTATCCAGTGGTCCCTGTAGTGGTCCTTCCTGTTATTGCCCCCAGTTGTGGTCCCCCCAGTGCAGTGCCCCTAGCAGTAGGCCCCTTTTATAATGCCCCCAGTAGTAGTTCCCCCCCCAAGTAGTGGTCCCCAGCAGAGGTTCCCCCTCCCGATTAAGTGCCCCCTGCAATAGCCCCCCCCCCCCGCCCAGTAGAGGTCTTCCCAATAATGGTGCCCCCAGTAATAGCCCCCCCCCCCCAGTAGAGGTCCTCCTAATAATGGTGCCCCCGGTAATAGCCCCCTCCCCCAGTAGAGCTCCTCCTAATAATGGTGCCCCCGGTAATAGCCCCCCCCCCCAGTAGAGGTCCTCCTAATAATGGTGCCCCCGGTAATAGCCCCCCTAGTAGAGGTCCTCCTAATAATGGTGCCCCCAATAATAGCCCCCCCGGTAGAGGTCCTCCTAATAATGGTGCCCCCAGTAATAGCCCCCCCCCAGGAAAGGTCCTCCTAATAATGGTGCCCCCAGTAATAGCCCCCACCCCAGTAGAGGTCCACCTAATAATGGTGCCCCCAGTAATAGCACCCACCCCAGTAGAGGTCCACCTAATAATGGTGCCCCCAGTAATAGCCCCCCCCCCAGTAGAGGTCCACCTAATAATGGTGCCCCCAGTAATAGCCCCCCCCCCCAGTAGAGGTCCTCCTAATAATGGTGCCCCCAGTAATAGCCCCCCCCCAGTCCCCCCCAGTCCTCCCCCAGCCCCCCCAGTAATAGCCTCCCCCAGTCCCCCTAATAATGGTGCCCCCAGTAGTAGCCAACCCCCCCCATTGTGCCCCCACCCCAGTAGATGTCCCCCCAGTGGTAGCCACCCCCGTTGTGCTGACAGGTTTTTAGAAATACATATATAAAAACTTACTTACCTGAATCCACGCTGCTGCTGCTGCTCCTCCAGTCCGCGACGCCGCTCCCGCCGCCGCCCCCACCAGTCCTCCCGGGCTGGCGCACTCAGCATAATTAGACAGTCGTCATGACGTCTGTCCCATTACCCACTACAGGAGCCGGACGGAAGTCCGGCTCTTGCAGTGGGTGCTGCAGCAGTCAATGAGAGTCTGACTCTCATTGGCTGCTGTTTGACACACGCATTGCCGCCAGCGCTGGCGGCGATGCGTGTGTTATGCACATCCTGAGCCCACCTCCTGGCGCTTTTGGGCAAGCGCTCAGGGGGAGGGAACGGGCTCAGGTGTGTAGCACAGGACCGGCGCTGGAAGCCTAGCGCCGGTCCTGTGAAAATGTGTAGCGCTGACCGCACTCATTGCGGTCGGCGCTACACTGGCTAACTAGGGCGGGCGGGCCGGTCCCACGGAGCCCAGGGCAAGCACCCCCGCTCGCCCTGCCCTAGTTACGCCACTGACCACAATATTTATTTACGTATAATACTTAGGGGTCGATTTATAAAAATACTGAAGGCCTTTTTTCCTCATAGAGAAATCGCATCACACTATTTATAAAAAGCTGAAACAGCAGTAAAATCTCCCAGATCTCTGTTGTTTCTCTTTGCACATACTGGAAGTGCGTACCCATTGTTTCAAACACTTCCGCAATTTAGAGAAAACACATGTTTTGCTAATGTATTGTAAATAACAAAAAACTAGAATGCTTACAGGAGCCCTGTCACAGAGAAAAGCAGGGAAGTTACCAGTCACTTGGCTCAGTCAAGTTAGTAAACCTCTCTGAGCGAACGCAGCACATATGCAGTATGGACACTGACATCATTGCTAAGTCGCTAAGTCTTTGCCGGGGCAGACTTTACCAGGTGGTCTGTCTCGACGTTAGAAATTATATAAATATAGTGAGAAAAGTAAGTGGAAATGCAGCAAAAAGCTGCAAAATTTTAAAATACATTTGAGCATTTATTTTTAAATCGATCCCCTTTATCCTTTATTTGTATTGAGTATATTTATTAAGCAGTGTATTTTTGAAAACCTTTATTTTTGCAGATTTTCCCTGCCAAATTTAAAAGGGCAATAATATTTAATGCAAAACAGGCCTTTGCATTTCTATTATTGCTCTTTTAAATGTCAAGAAAAATTGGCAAACGTCATAGGTCTTACAAAACCATTGCTTAATAATTATAACCCCATGGTGCCTATGTATTAATATTCTTGGCATCTGTATCGTGACTGAGTGAAAATATTGGCACTATGGGGAATCGGACACACATGTGCATAGATTCAGTTTCCTATGCCGGATGGAGGTTGCAGGAGACGGATTGGAAGATCCTTCTCATGAGAATATTCCTCCATAGGCTTAAGGCCCCTACACACTACATGATATTGCTAACGATTTAGCCGATACCGACGTATCAAAATGACAAATCTTCAATATTGTGCAGTGTGCATGCACTACATCGTGTATACGCACTACCGTGGGGTCGTCAGTCCCATCGCCTGATCTTTTGTACATGCAGCTGAGGATCCCATGCAGCAGGGGCAAGCATATCGGATGGTCGGGCACCGGATCACCCAGTGTGTACGGACCGCCTGATATGTCGGCCCGTCATCGTGGGTCGCATCGCTGGGTACACAATCGTTTAGTGTGTACCCAGCTTAAAAGTGGTTTACACAATCTGAAGATGGTGTAAACCAATACTGGGTACACACTAGGCCGACTTATCTGACGAATGGTAAGTACATATACACAACCAGGCAGGCATTTCAATTTTCCCACCCAGTTGAGCTGTCACTCATACACATACACACTAGCAGATACACCGATATATCGGTGCATCTGCTGTGTTGCACAGCCGATTCGATATGTCTGTGAACAAGACATATCTGGGGTGCTCACCCGCCGACACGCTCGAGATATATTGGCCATTCAAATGAACAGCCGATTTATCATACAGTGTGTACCCAGCTTTACAGACATAGGGGTTAGACCACAGTCCAGTTTCAGCAACAATAATAACAGCCACATTCTGTATATTTCTATAACACTACTCACAGAACAGTATACAAACGTCTTAACTCTGGTGATGAGTAAAATAGGTTTTATGGTGGTAATGAGCCCATCAAAACAACAATGACAGCACATGTCTAGGGAGCAGAGGCTACCCTACCTGGCGGCGCTTACAGCGGCTCCGGCTCCGGCTCATGCTCTCCGCAGTTCCCGGCTCCTCCTATACACACAGCGACTTCAGCACAGCTACGGAGCCGAAATTCAAATTGCTCGCCTCCTGCTACTTACTACTCTGTCATTGGCTCGGAAACGTATGCATGCCGACGTCATTTAGCAGCTTCCGCTTTTCCTGAAGTAATCATTTGTCCTCTGCAGCGGCCATGTTCCCGGAGACCAAATAATCACAATTATTCCCCATCACACTGAAGAGAAACTAAAATTAAATACACTTTCCAAAATCCAAATACCATTACATGTTGCAGTAGCACACTAACTTTTTGCTGCCATAGGTGTAATATAAAACTTGTTCTGTTCAAAAAGGAGAATGTTTCAGGCAGGGCCCTATTTAGCAAGGAATTTTCATAAAACTATGTAGAAACTGCAATGTCTGCATAATTTTATTAATTGTTGCTGTGTACTAATAGCACAATGCAGGAGATTGCATAAAAATCTCAGTCAGAGTGCTAATCAGGACTGCAGTTCGCAGTCCCCATTATTGTCAATGGGGACGAGTACGATCTGACCCCTAAGTACCAAACTCTGAAAAGCAAAGCTTTTCTGTGTTTGGCCCCGTTCGTTTACACCATTTTTATATTGAGTAAACTGATTTAAGCCTATTGAGGCTTAAAAGCAGAAGAGAGATCTTCTGATCTCTCTCGCAGCCTTCGGCGGGTGGCGGAAACTGACTTTGTGCGCACATGCAGTGTCAGCTTCTCTCGGAGAAGTCTCACAAACGTGAAAGACTTCTACAAAATGCCAGGGATGTAACTCTTGGAGACAGCGGTTACCACAGCCTTGAGAGTTTCCCACAGTGCAAAGCCGGGATACTTTCATTCAAGATGAAAATATGCGCCATGAAACGGAACCTTAATAATTGTGGCAGTTCTGCAAATATTAGTATATAGCTCCCTGCTCCCATAATCACAAGTTAAATCGTATTCTTGTGTAAAGGAACCACTTGGCGATTATTTCTTTGGATTCTTCTTTCACTTGAGTGAATCGTGGAGAGCCCCCGTCGACCACCCCAACTCCCCTCCAGGTGTTGTGGAGTGTGATTTGTACTGTCTCCTCGTTACTGCTGCTACAGGGTTCCCCAAGCAACTGTCGAAGCCGGATAATTGGCTGAGACAGGATCGGTTTAAAATTAAATCTGCACGACGTCATTTTGCGACTAGCCGCCCAGCGCCATTTTAGTGAATCTCGCCCATTATAAGTACATACGGCGATGCTATTATTTAGCGTCGTGCGATTCCCACTCAATAGAAAGAAGTTCAAAGTCCTCACCATATAAATACAGACAGTCACTAAAACATATAAAATGATTAACCCTGCAAAACACGTACCATGGTGTACTCCACAAACATGTAGTCGCACAACGCTAACTAGCGTCTTTTCCCAAAACCCCAATACTTACACACTGCACACTAAAGGGGGGTATCCACTAGACGATAAAGTTGAACGATTGAACGATAATGATAAAATCTTTCGATAATCGTTCGATAATCGTTCAAACATCGTTTGAACATCGTTTGTAAATCGTGCAGTAATTGTTTCTAACGATGTACGATGCGCGCTCCCGCTGGTCGTTTGATCGTCTCCTCCATCGACTGAACATGCAGGTCAATTTCACTTGATTGCTTACAAATCGTCTACACATCGTTCACGCTGAACGATCAAACGATGAACCACTATCTGCCCACTATAGCTGAAAGCTCTCAATCACAGATTAAAACAACATAGTTTATTGTCTTTTGCAACATATCTTTTGCAAATCTTTTGCAAATTGTTCAGAGTGGAAGATCATATTTCAAGGGAAACTTCAAGGTAAAATCGTTAAGAGGTTGGACAGGGATAAAATCGTCTAGTGGATGCCCCCCATTACATAAAAGGTTCCCTAGCATTAAAGTGTAATATTCAAGGTTTATTCAGTATTATTAATGTTGTGAAATAAATGTAATTTGATATCTAAGGTTTAGTACATGGTAAGCAGACCGTGTTTGGTGTTGTACTGATATACTGTGTCTTTGCAGATTTCCGGTACCATCGGTGAGAAGATCGCAACATGTGTCTGCAAACTATGGACCATAAAGAGTTCAAAATTAAAATGTACTCTGTAATGTAACCAGCTTAGATTTATTATGCAGCTGGAAAAAGGACACAAAGGGCTTTTGGAGGCTGGATTGTGTCCATACGAACTGACCTGAACTATACTGTAACAGAAGAACCAGGAAGAAGAACCAATGGAATCATGCCAAGCTGTTCTATTGTATTGCCTATCCCTGTAAAAGTATATATGTGGGCCCTCTAAACCTGGATGCCAGTCTGCTTGCTTTGCTGTTGACGGAGGTTTCTACTTTGATGCCGGTATCTGGGTCCAGTGTGCGTGCGTATGTAACAACTGTACCTTGGGTCTGTATGATTTATTTGCGCTAATTGTATTTAGATCACAGCGTGTAACCATCTGTTTTTATATTGAATAATAACTTTTTGTGCTTTGGAACCACACTCAATGTCTGAAAGCATTTATTTCTTGTGCGACTCATAACGCTAAATAGCGACAATTTTAGAAGGTATAGACAGGCAGGGATCGATACAACGGACTGATGTCATGTGCGCAACCTCCAACTACGCATGCAAGGCTTTGCCAATCATCTGTCCCCTATAGGATTAGGATGTGCTCCTAAGTACCTCCTTGAGGGAGACTGTGTATACACATACCGGTATATAATCACAGGTGGGTGCTCTTTACATTCCACTGCCACCACTGAGTGCTACAGATACCGCACACCACCTGCGTTAACCTGCTCCCGGATGGACCTGTTATACTGTAATTTCCTGCATTTTATACCCGCTGCATTATCCCAGTGTTGACTAGCATCCTCTGTTCTACCCGGGTTAATAAACCAATCTCTTGTTAACAGTGGCGTAACTATAAATTTTGCTCCCCCCTGCCAAAAAGTTTCTGATGCCCCCCCCCCCGATGGCATTTTGGTAAAATGAATACAGGGCCGTTGATACGCAATTTGGCTCCCAGTGCAAAAGTTAAAAATGTTCCCCAAGCCCATAGACGGTTTACAGTATTTGTCATTTTTCCTCGTTATAGTCATGGCCCTTACACATTATGCCACACACCATAATGCCCCTTACACAATATGCCACACACTGTAATTCCTATTACCCCAAAGTGCCACTTACATATTTGCCCTACAGTAAGGCTTCTTAATACTTTTAAATTACCTGCCCGTTATCAGGGGTCTCATGCTCGTTGCCAGGGGATTCATGCTCATTGCCAGGGGATTCATGCTCGTTGCCAAGGGTTTCATGCTCATTGCCAGGGGTTTCACGCTCGTTGCCAGGGGTTTCACGCTCGTTGCCAGGGGTTCTATGCTCGTTGCCAGGGGTTTTACGGGAGAAGATGCAGCTTTCTACATCTTCTCCCGGCAGCTCCAGCGTTCTCGGCTCTATGCACTTGCCTAACAGACGCTAGAGGTCCAGTAGGACCTCTAGCATCTGTCTCCCCCAAGCGTCGGCCATTTTTGGAGGGCCATTTTCAGCAGATTCCAATATGGACGGCTAGTCCGCATGGAATCTGCAGCCCCCAAGCCACCTCGCCCCACAAGCTTCCGCGTCCCCAAGCCACCGCGGGATCTGCGGGGGCTGTAGTTACGCCAGTGCTTGTTAAGCTAGTTATCGTGTGATCTGACCTCTATCATGCACTGCTGCCAGTGGGGAGCTGATGTGATAATGTGTTTATATTCTTCATATAAATATATGCACACATGTACATTTCCACACTTACACAAAACCACACACACAACATGATTATAACATTGACGGGCAAGTATAGCAGAGAGAGACAGTGCAGGGAGGGGGCGGAATGGGGTGGGCTATTGTGACTCACTGGCACTGGCATTAGGGACATACTGCTCTCGAGAGGGACTCCCACCCACTTTCTCATGCCCCAAATTCCTACCTGATAAAAGAACTTGGACACAGGGCCTGTTTCAGCAAGGAAGGCAGTTGCCTATACACACGCAATTGGTCGATTAATTTGCACTGTGCATGCATCACAGCGTGCATGCGCGAACCAGATGCTGTGGTCAGAACTGCGTACGCAGAGGTTACGCAGACCCATGGCAGAGTGATTGATAGGAAGTGCCATCTGTGTGTGGTGATGGATGGGTGGCCATGTGAACGCAGGCGTGCCAGTGTGTCTTAACGCCGTTGCAGGGGCGTGCATAAATTATCCACTGCGATACCAGACACCTCCTGAGTGAGTTCTGGGCTTCCTTAACTGTGCGTATGGGTCCGATGTTACTCGATGTTACCGATAAATTAGCTATGTTGCCCTAGTATACTTATGTGAGTAAGGGGAAGTGGGCATCCTTCTGTCAGCTGCGTACGCAATGTGAATGCACACATTTAAATAGCACCACTGATATTAGCTACTGCGGTGTGTGCGTATAAGCAGAATTGCGTTCCTTGCTGAATCAGGCCCACAGTCACAGCCATGAAAATGTTTCCTGTGCACAGTTGGCCTGATTCAGACCCGCTCGCTAAGATACATACTCTCGCTGCTGCCGATGGTATGCATTGCGCGTATGCATCGCAGTGCGCATGTGCATACCTTAGCGAAAGTTCACAATGCATTCGCTCACTGCACATAGACAGCCCAGCAGAGTTAGTGACAGGAGAAGCCGTTTGTAGGTGGTAACAGGGGCTGGCCATTAAAAACGGGGGAGTGGAGGTGCAAACGCAGGCGTGCCTGAGCATCTCAATGGCATCATAGCACACGTTACCTGGCTTGTTTTTACACTGAAGAGCTCGCAGTACTTGCGGCAGGGTATGGTCAACCTCAAGCGCTGCGATCGCATCCGATGTACTGATGGTTGCATACACTTCCTGGACATGACAGGCACAAGTGGACGTCTTAAGACAGGCTGGTGGGTGTCTGCATACACTATGTGATCGCTCTCTAAGAAGTACTGGGCGTGCTAATGCATTGTTGTGAGATAGCGCTGCCTACGCAATTGGCAAACACATCTAGCGAGCGGCTCTGAATCAGGCCCAGTGTGCACCGAACATGCGCACATACCCCAATGACATGTATGTGCGTGTCCATCATGCGCACTGGGTGGTGCAAGCAGCACCTCACTCCTCCTGGAAGACCCTGGCTCTCTGTAGAACTGTCGCTGTCACAACATTTTCTTAAAGGAAAAGTTGCATCATCCAGCTGGGAGGACAGCATATGCTTTTGGTCTTGCTACTGTGTGCGCTAAGTTTGGCGAAGAAATGGGGAAGTCATCCCCTCCACTGTTACATTGGGCTAAGAGGAAGCACTAGGATATCAGCACAAACAGGGCCTGATTCAGACCCGGTCGCAAGTGCTGAGCGCTCACAACTGGGTCAATGGTGGACCAGAGCGCATGCGTACGACGGAGCCGGCTCCGTCCTGCGCATGCGCGAGACCCGGATAGCGATGGGAAATCAGTCACTCCGGGTCTCATGCCAAAGGGAGCTTGCTGTCGATGTTGAGTGACAGCACGCCCCCTTTGGTGGGCGGGCCGGGGGAGTGGCTGCCCAAACGGAGGTGTCCCCATGTGAACGCCTCCGTTTGGGGCGGCCCCACTGACATCACGAGTGATGTCAGTGCGAGAGATTTCGGCTCTGTTAGAGCCGAAATCTCTCTGGGGCTTGCGGCAACGAGACCCTACCACAAGGGTCTCGTCGCAAGCCCGATGGTCGCGATGGTCTTGACCATTGCGACCATCTTCCTGGCCGCTCACTATAGCTGTGGGTGGTCACCCACAGCTATGCGAGCGGCCAGGAGGCCGTTCTAAAAAAAAAATAGCCCGGCCCTGATTCAGAGCGAGCGCTCTGTGTGCAGCTTCTGCCTCCCGGGTCTCAGCTTCTGCCTCCCGGGTCTCATGCCAAAGGGAGCTCTATCAGAGCCAAAAGCAGTCCCACTGACATCACTCGTGATGTCAGTGGGGCCGGCCCCAGACGGTAGGCGTTCCCATGGGAACGCCTCCGTCAGGCCAGCCACGCCCCCAGCACGCCCACCAAAGGGGGCGTGCTGTCACTCACCATCGACAGCACGCCCCCTTTGTAGCGAGACCCTTGCCCGTCGCTATCCGGTTCTCGCTCATGCGCACGACGGAGCCGGGTCCGTCGTGCGCATGCGCACTGGCCCAACATCGACCCGCTTGCAAGCGCTCAGCGCTCGCGAGCGTGTCTGAATCAGGCCCAGTATTTACTTCCTTCATTGCTATGTCTTTAAGTGAGGATGATGTGCACGATTCCACCCCAGTCCTGCTGTCACATATATATTACAATACAGGTGGTGCAGGGTGTGTATTATACCTCACATATGTGTGGTTTGTCACAAACAGTGTGCGTAACTCTGCTCCCGCCCTGCTGTCATGCAGCTCATGTGCTGCAGGGTTAGGTGTGGGAGACATGGTGCAAGAGGGATTACGTATGAGGTGTTATAATCTTCCAGGCCCCTCTATTGTCTCAGCCACCTTGCAGAGGCCTCCTTGGGCATCCTTTGCTCCGGCATTGATGGTCATAGCCGGGCGTTTGGCAGTACCTTCTGTGTTTCCCCCGATGGGATTCCCACAGTAGTCGGTTTTGCCTTCACAGGGCCTGCCTCAACAGGTACACCCATACTGTCCCTCTATGTCTCCTCCATGGGTAAATACTCTCTTTACAACAGTGCATAAACTGGCGAATACCTCTACTGCCCTCCAGGCTCTGCTACAGGGGGATAAACCCCTTAGACCGGCTATAAGGCATATGCCGCCATCTCAGTCTACACTAAATGATGACGATGCCATGACATTTGGTGACAGGGAGATTCTAGATGTCTCTGACTTGAGTCCTCTCCACGAAAGGTGGAGACAAGGTCTAAGATAACGTTCTGCCTGGGTTATAGAAGAGGACGAACCCCAGCTACCTGGCTACCTGGTTACTTCTGAGGAATTTCCTTTATCTGATCAGCCAGTAGAGCACATGTAAGTGGCTTGGAAATGCCTGGGAAACGTTCCCAGCCTCAAAGACGCCTGGCTTACGCCCATCCCTTTCCTGAGGAACATTGTACCAAATGGGAATCATCCTCCTGAGGTGGATTCTTATGTGACGCGCCTAATTAAAAGTGCTCCTCTACCTATGCCGTCCATATCTTCCTTAAAAGATGCTGCGGATAGGAAGGTGGAGGTTGGTTTAAAGTCAATGTATTCTCTTTCAAGGACAGTCTCCAGGTCGGTCAGGGCTATCTCCTGAATGGTCAAGGCTATGGAGTTCTATGCAGACTCCCTAGAGGAGTCCTTGCCTTCAGATACTACCAGAGATCAAGTGAATCTGGTGAGTAAGCTCCGTGAGTCGGCTGCATATATTTATGAGGCTGCTTTGGATGTCAGCGTCTTAACTTCCAGGATTTTGGCTGCTGCTGTGTCAGCTCGCCGTTCCTTACGGCTGCGCACTGGGAGAGCAAATGCGGACTCTAAGAAAGGATTAGAGTGTTTAGCTTATAATGGTGTAATCTTGTTTGGTCCTGACCTGGACAAGATTGTGGCTAAATTGGCAGCGGCTAAATCTGAGTGTCTACCTTCAGCATCTACTTCTTCAGGATCCCAGACCTCATCCTTTCGGCCCCAGGGTAAGCCTTGGAGTCAGCCCATTTTCCTTGGCTGTCAGTTCCCAGATATTACTGCCAAACCCTGGATGCTGTCCTGGAGTATTAGATGTCCAGCAGGCCAGGTCCGATGACCAGTCCTCGACCTGACAGGACGGGCCTCCCCTTGGGGGGATCCCAGGGCGGGAGGCTGACTTCTTCAGTTTGCCCAGTGCTGGTGTCAGGTCACAACAGACACTTGGGCAAGAGTTGTGATCTCTCTTGGGTATGCCCTCTCCTTCTGTAGAGGGCTTTCCCTCCGGTTTTTCTACAAAGGCCCTATGTCAGGCAAGGACAAGGCCTTACAAATCCAGAAAGCTGTACAATCCTTGCTTCAGGCAGGAGTCATTGTCCCTGTCCTATTTCCTCATAAAAGGAACTGGTTATTACTCCAATCTCTATCTGGTTCAAGAACCTCCCCTATCCTCAGTCTCTGGTCCCTGAACAAATTCCTCATAGTACCTCGGTTCAGGATGAATACCCTACGCTCAGTTCTACTAGCTATGGAACCTGGAGATTTTATGTTGTCGCTGGATATTCAGGATGTATTCCTGCATATTCAGACTGCTTCATCTCACCAGCGGTTTCTCTGGTTTGCTATACAGCACAAACATTTCCAGAGGCTCTGCCATTTGAACTCTCTACTGCACCTTGGGAGTTTACCAAGGTTTTGGCAGTCATGGCAGCCATCTGCAGCAGCAGGGTGTCCACCTGTTACCTTACCTGGATGACCTCTTCCTGTTGGCAAGGTCTCCAGTGGTACTTCACCACCATCTACAGCTTACAATTTCTGTGCTTTAGACTCAGGGGTGGTTGATATGTTGGATGAAGTTCTCCTTGACTCCATCACAGTGGATGCTCCATCTGGGAGGTCTGTTGGGTTCACAACAGCAGAGACTCTTTCTCACTATGGAAAAGATCTCAATACACTCAGCGATGCAGGTACAGGGATCCATGGTATCGACATTTGGCATGGTGGAATGTGCTCGGTTTCATTCCAGGCCTCTGTAAAAATTAGTTTCTCCAGGTGGTACGGATTACCCCATCGGCTATAAGCACATATGGTAGTGCTCTCTCCAGAGATGCATCTGTTTCTTGCCTGGTGGCTGCAAACAGGTCACTTCACCAAAGGCGCCCCCTTTTGGATTCCAGACTGGGTCCTCCTGATGACGGACGCCAGTCTCCAGGGGTGGGGTGCAGTGACAGATCCACCCTTGTTTCAGGGTTGGTGGACAGCAGATGAGTCTGCCCTGCCAATCAACATATTGGAACTTCAGGCGGTCTTCAGGGCCCTACAGCAAGCCAGACTGATACTTCACGGTAAGCCCGTGCAAGTTCAGTCAGACAGCGCCGAGACTGTGGCTTACTTCAAGGAGGAACTTGAAGTCAAGTGGCAATGACAGAGGTGTCACGCATTCTGACATGGGTGGAAGTTTATCTCCCAACCATATCGGCGGGTTCATTCCAGGAGTTCTCTATTGGGAAGCGGACCTTCACGAAGTGCTTCCCAGGGAATGGTCTCTTCTCCAAGAGGTGTTTCAGCTCCTAGTGGATGGTGGGGTCTTCCAGATGTGGACCTCATGGCCTCCTGACACAATCACAAGCTGCCAGTGTATGGGTCCAGACCAAGAGATGCCGAGGCGATCTTGGTAGACGCTATGTTGGTACGGTAGACCTTCCAGTTTGTGTACCTGTTCCCTCCACTCTCCCTTCTTCCTCGTGTAATTTGGAAATTCAAACAAGAAGGGGGCACAAGTGGCTCCAACGTGGCCCAGTCATCATTGGTACTCAGATCTGCGGAGCCACTACCTCGACACTCCGTTGCTGTTGCCTCGATGTCTGGACCTGTTGTCTCAGGTCCTTGCCTTTACCCGGATCTGGGTCATCTGTTTTTGATAGCTTGGCTCTTGAGACATCCTTTCTAAGGTCCAATTTTTTTTTCCGGGTCTCTGTGGTTAACACCATACTCAAAGCAGGTCAACCAGCCTCTGCTGGGTTTTGCCACAAGGTGTGGCATACCTATTTTCAAAGATGTCATCTCAGAGGTTACGACCCGCAGGTGTTTCGGATATCCAGAGTTTTGGCTTTCCTGCTGGTGGGTTTGGCTCTTGGTTTCCACCTTGCCTCACTGAAGGTGCATGTCTCTGTTTTCTCAGTGTGGTTCCAGCGTAGGATTGCTCCTCTTCCTGATATCCGCACTTTCCTACAGGGGGTTCTTCGCATTCAGCCTCCCTTCGTCCCTCCTGTGGCGCCTTGGGATTTGGCTCTTGTACTTAGGGCCTTGCAGGGTCCTCCATTTGAGCCACTGGGCTCAGTAGATCTCAAGTGGCTTGCTGCTAAGTCTGTTTTTCTTCTGGCTATTGCTTCTGTCAGAAGAGTGTCAGACTTGGCGGCTCTCTCTTGTGGTTCCCCATTTCGTTTTTTTTTTACCAGGACAGGGTGGTGCTCCGGACTCGCCCTGGGTTTCTTCCTAAGGTGGTTTCTATTTTCCACATTAATGAGGAAATTAAAGTTCCGGCCTTTAATTCTCCAGATCTCTCGGCAGGTGAGGCCTCATTGGATGTGGTATGTGCTCTCAGGATTTTTGTGGACCGTACCAGTTCCCTTCGGAAGTCAGACTCCGTGTTTGTACTTTATGGATTCCACAAGAAGGGATGGCCAGCCAATAAACAAACTTTGGCTAGGTGGATTCGCATGACAATCTCTGAGGCTTACACTCATGAGGGCCTTCCAGTACCGCCCCCTGTTACTGCTCATTCTACTCGGCTGTTCAGCTTTGCAAGGTGGTCACGTGGTCTTCTGTCCATACCTTTTTGAGGTATTCTGCTTTTGATACCTTCGCCTCTCAGGAGTCTCCTTTCTACACAGGAGCATCCTCACCCTTAAAGGGACTGCTTTGGGACATCCCCAATGTATCCTGTGGATCCCTATGGACCCTGATGTAGAAAAGAAGAGATAGAAGAACTTACCTTTGTTATCTCTATTTCTATGAAGTCCATAGGGTCCACAGAACACCCACCCTGTCACACTTGTGCTTCAGTTGGGCTCTGCTCTGGTCACCGGTTTCTGTCTCCATCTATGGGCCATATTCAATTACCAGCGATATTATCGCACCCACGATAAATTATCGCACCCGCGATAATATCGCCGATTTTTTCGGCGATATTATCACCAAGAAATGGAGAAAACTTTTCTCCATTTTTAAAAAGGTGGAAAATGTGCAAAATCCCTATTTTTGTGTAAAAATGTGGGGATTTCTTACAGAACCCTTTGGACAGCTCCCCTAATGATACTTCGGTGATTTTTTTTTTCGTAACTTGCGTACTTTGGCGAAAAACGACCGCTGAAATTTCAGACAAATGTATTTATTTTTTTGTGAAAAATGCATTTAATGTATTGGGGCTGGTATTTTGAAGGGACATAAAGATGCGCCAAGTGTTTTAAACGTGGCTGGCGCAGGCGGCTTCTCAGCGGTTTTAGAAAACCCTCTGAAATACCAAACCCAATACGTTAGACGCATCTTTCACAGGAAAAAAAAAATTTTGTCTGAAATTTCAGCGGTCGTTTTTCGACAAAGTACGCAATTTAAGAAAAAAAATTAGCTAAATTATCATTAGGGTGGCTGTCCAAAGGGTTCTGTAAGAAATCCCCACATTTTTACCCAAAAATAGGGAATTTGCAATTTTTTTCACCTGCCCTAGGCTGGAGAACAGTTTTCTCCAGTTTTCAGGTGACAAACAGCCGTTTTTCGCTGTCGTTGGTAAAATCGTGCGCAAATCGTGCGCAAATCGGCTGATCGCGGCCGATATATCAGCCGATCAGACGGCTAATTTGCAAACAATGCCGAAATCGGCCGATTTCGCCTCTAATTGAATACAGCCCTATGTGAGAATGTGATTCTTGAGTGTTCCAGACTTTCTTCTATCTTTTTTATCCTCCTCCGGCCTTTGGCTTGTTATAAACTGACGTGCCTCTGGCCCGAGGGCGGAGTATAGGGGGGGACCCAGTGCATCCTGGGAGAAAAAGTTTAACTGCATGGTGCCCGGATGACTCTGCCATACCTATACCCCCCCAAGGTATCCTGTGGACCCTATGGACTTCGTAGGAAGAGAGATAACAAAGGTAAGTTCTTACCATATCTCTTCTTTTCTCTACTTCCTCCTCTGTCTTTTTAGCCCCCCATCCCACCCATTATTTTTCTCCCTCTCTCCCTTGTTACTTCATCTCTCTCCATCCCCTCTGCCTGTTTCTCTCTGACACTGTTTCCCATTTATTCTCCCCCTTTTTTAAGTACCTTCTTTCTTTCTGTCCCCCAACTCTGTCCCCATATACCCATCTCTGTTTTCTCATGCTGTCTTACTATTTTTCCCCATCCCCCTCCTGTCCCTTTCTATCTTACCTGGTACTCTCTCCTGTCTGTTGTTCTTATCCCCCCTCTCTGTCTTTGGGCTCCATTTAACAACACCACCAAATACCGGTAGCATATTTAATTCAGTATCACTGTGATACTTACAAATATCCCGCCTGTATTTAATATAAATGACTTATATAGCGAAGTCCAGCACTGTTTTCCCCAGCTGCTGCATCCTCTGATGAGTAGCCGGCAGTCTAACGCTGCTGGCATCGGTAAAGAGTCATAGGGGCCTATTCATTAAACCTAAAAATTCTCTGGAGATAATTAGCTTTAGAACTCTCATGGAGTTCTAGCTAATTATAGGTGGAATTCATCATTCCACCTCTCCATAAGTATCTATTCCGAAAAGCTGTCATTTTTGCGATGACAGCTTTTCGGGAAATAGATACTTTTCCCTGCCTACACTACCTTATCGCATCTGGAAACAGTGCTGCGCATGCCTACAGATGCGTTAAGTTTGTGTACCCCCCCTCCGCTCACCTCCCCCCCCTACCCCCCCCGACTTATCTGTCCGCGCACCAGCCACCGGCTCCGTCCTGCTGGTCTGTCATGTGGTTTCCCAGCAGACCACATGACAGATTAGAAAAAAAAAATAACTTTTTTTTTTTTGTCTAAACTTTCTTGTGCTCTGCTGGGGAGCACACATGACAGACCAGCCTCCGGAGCCTGAGGACGGAGCAGAGCGCCGGAGGGACTCGTCGGGGGACCTGCACACGCGGATATAGGTAAGTTTCACCTGCTATTCGCCACCTCACAGTGGCGAATAGTAACTGCATCAAATTCCGAAAATTGATAATTTTCGGAATTTGATGAATACCACAATTTCCACATCCCCATACTAATGTATGGGGAGTGTGGAAATTAACGCACGGGAACTTAGCAAGGAGATATCTGTGATATCTCCTGTGCTAAGTGGCTACATGAATACCAAAATAACGTTATTTAAGGAAAATGTCCTTAAAAACGTTATTTTAGTGTTGATGAATAGGCCCCATAAACAGCTGTCCCACTGCTTGCTGAAATCTGAACGGATGTCATAACCGCTTTGCAAGTGCTAAAGGGATAATCAGACTACAATGTTATTGCATTTCCAGAGGGAAAAGTATGTATGTTTGTTAAATAATTATTGTACAGTATGGGCTAAACAAAGTGGCTACTGCTGGTACATTAAGCTTGACAGTATATTGCTAGAAATTGACTTTGTACGTTCTAAAAGTGATTGCTGCTTATAGTACAAGTGGAAGGAGAAAAGCTTGTTCATTATAGATGTGTATGTGGATTAGCTATTGCTTGCATGGCACAAAAGCCAGATAACCCAAGTGAAGTTGTTGCTAAGTTACAAGTTCAGAGGCACATATTTGGAGTGAAGGGGGGGCAGAGGCACACATGGGGAGGGGGTAGATGCACACATGGGAAGGAAAGGGGGGCAGAGGCACACATGAGGAGGAAAGAGGCACACAGGAGAGAATGGGGGTGGCAGAGGCCCACGTGGGCATTTCTGGGGAGATAGTGGTTTGGGTGCACAAGTAACTGCACTTTTCTATGGCACACATGTGAAGTCCAAGTTTAAAGTAGCTTCATTGTTTGTTTGTTTGTTTGTGTGTGTGTGTGTGTACAGCAAATTGTGGTACGTAAGAGTATACCCCTTTCACACTGCCAGCAAATAAGCCGTTGCACATGACGCACAGCAACTTTGTTTACTGTGCAGTGTGAAAGAGCCCAGTTGAAATTACCCCGGTCGGCATTTCAACTCGGGTAATGAGAAGGGTTGAACACGAGTTCAACCCGGCTCGTGGTGCAGTGCGAATGGGTAACCCAGGTAGATGCCAGCCAGGTCCCGTTCACTGCATAGGAAGAGGCGGCGCTTGGAGATGATGTCATCTCCAAGCGCCGGCTCTGCAGTGATGGCGGTGACATAATCTACCCGGGATGGACACGTGTAAAAATCCTGGGTGCAACCCAGCATTTGCGATGTGAAAGGGGTATTAGTGGGGTGAGGTTGGGCCTGCCTTGACTGTCCAAAAGCATTGGTCTGCCCCCTACGTAAAGGGGGCGCAGTTGGCAGTGATGTGTATGTGACAGGTCACCTGTGGCTACCTACAGTATTACTGCTGCTGAACTGCTCTTCTTCTGAAAGCATTTCTGTGAGGTGTCTGTGAATTCTGTGACTGTAATCTATCTAATAGGTAAGTACAAGGCATTCTGCCCCTGCATAATACCTTGTGCTAGATAAGGTTATTCCTGGTAATGAAGGGAAACCTGAAAAAAACTATCATATGGAAGCTATTGAAATGTAAGTGTAACTTTAGAATAGAAGCAGTTAGGTTTTGTACTTTTGGCTTTTGATAGTTATTTCAAAGTACTTGTTTGGGAAGAGGGTTTGTCATTTAAAGATTGAGGCCCTGATTCAGACCTGCTCGCAAGCGCTATGTGCTCGCAAGCGGGTCGATGGCCGGGCAGTGCGCACGCGCCACGTGTGTACTGTGCGTGCGCGAGCCCCGGAGCGAGCGAGAAATCACTCGCTCCAGGGCTCGCAGCAAACCGGGGTGGCTGTCGATGTTGATAGACAGCTCACCTCGTTTTGTAGGCGGGGAGGGGGGTGGCTGGCCAAACGGTGGCGTTCCCGAAGGAACGCCTGCCGTTTGAGGGCGGCCCTACTGACATCATTCGTAATGTCAGTAGTTTAGCTTCCTGCTCTATTGCGATGAACGAGACCCTACCACAAGGGTCTCGTCGCAAGCCCGATGGTCGCGATGGTCATGACCATCCGACCATCACCTAGCCGCTTGCAATAGCCACAGCTTAGCGAGCGACCAGCATGAAAAAAAACAATGCCGCCCTGATTCAGAGCAAGCACTCTGAAAGAGCGTCCGGCTCTGAATCATGGCCTTAGGTCGGAACATGATGGTGGACTTAGGAGGAAACACTGCCTTACTGGAGAGATATTGCCTGAGGTCCAAAGAGAACAGCTACACGCCATCTGGGACTATCCAGAATCCCTGAGACTGTTCATATGGCATACAGAACAACTTTTATCCAGTTGAATATAGGCCCTCATTCAAAGCCGCTCGTAAGCGGCCGTACGCTCGTAGTCATCCGATGTTGTTAAACCACGCATGCGTCGGTGTAACAGTGCGCATGTGCGTACGGCTGATTGCGATAATTTTTTCAGACGTTCGTCGAATAGCGAACAGGAAGTGACATGTCAAATGTGATTGACATAACTGTCCGTTTTGGGGCGGTGACGGGGGTGGCGATGGGAAAACGCAGGCGTGTCGAGGCGTTTTTTGGGCGTACATAAATTATCTGATGCGAACGGCCAATGTGAACAGAAAAAGTGTTACGTCACTGTCTGATCCACTTTCCATTAAAAGTGCTCGCTCAGCTTGTGGTCTGGTATTCTCTACCGCAATGACGATGGTCTCTTCGTTCTTCCCGTGGCTCATCGATGGTTTCCCGATTTATCAATTGAGGCCTCAAAAACAATCAGTTTTGAATTGCAAAAATGCTTGTAAGGTGTTTAACAAATAGGCTTTTTTTAGTAGCAAAACACAGTACGCAGGTGAACTACTCAGCTGCTAATTTCTGGGTTACACAATCAATTAGTTTACAAATTTCTTTTCAATTTGCGTGTTTTTGCCAAATTTGTTTTCTTCTTTTTTTAGGGCAGCAATATTTTACGCATGTTTGTTGTTTTTCTTCATTTTTTAGGGGCCAAGAAAACAATCGTCCTTTGGTTTTTTGCTAAGTGTTAATTAAAACTCATAAATTTTTAACCCTTGGGGGTTTTTTTGCAAAAATAATGTTTACATTTCCGTTGTATTGTTTGTAATTTTACCTTTTAACCAGTTTTGGAATAAATTAACAATAGAATTGTGTATATTTTCAACATGATTTTATTTTGTGTTTTTAAAAAAAAAAAAATTTGGGGGGAAATAATAAAAACTTGATAACGTAAAAACAAATAACAAATGATTTTAGAAACACACAAACAAAATAAGTGGCATTTGAAATACACAAACAAACACAATAAATAAAAAATTCACAAGAAAGGAGAGGGAGGTTTTGGGCATTAAGGAATATGGGGCAAACACAGAGAAGGATTATGGGAAAATTAGCCAGTGCTGTCATCTCCTTTTGGCCCGTTTGGCCGGGGTAGGGAGGAAACCTGAACGGGTCCGGGATGTCCTTCTGCTGGCCTGGCCAGAGGCAGATGTTGTGGCCTCTGGACTAGGCATAGGGCTAGGCACATTTGGAGGGATGGCTGTTGTTGTGCCAGAGGTGGAGGGTCCTGATGTCCCGGCAGGAAGGGAGGCCAGCTCCAACATGTGCTGGCGAACGAGCTGCTCCAGGGCATTTGCTATTCGCACGTTGGCCCCAGTATTTTCCGCCAGGGCCTTAGCAATGGTCACGTTGGCCGCAGCACTTTGCTCCAGGGCGTCCGCCACCCGTAGCAGATTGGCGTCCATCCTCAGCACAATCTCGGTCTGCTGATCCGTTTTAATATTGAGATCAGTGAGGAGGCCCACTGCCTGCGAGGGGGAATGCCCTGGACTGTCTGCCACAGGGTCCCCAGCCGGATCTACTGCTTCCTCCCCTGCAGAGCCAGCAGAAATTCTGCGGCCAAAGCTCCCCTCTGGAGCAGACTCATCCGCCTGTGTCTCTGTGAGAAAAAAGAGAAAAAAGTAACATTATAATCTAGATATTGTCCCAAACACATTTCTGAGTTGTTAACATTACAACATTTACCTGGGGCAACATGAGGAGCCGCAAAGTCTGGCATGTCGGTATCCATGTTCGACACGCCAAACACCTCCTCATCCTGCACACACCCCTGGGCCATCTCCTCCAAATCTGTGAGCTCCAGTGACACAGGGGTGGGACCCCCACCTGTCCCCCCTGCATGCCTAGCCCTATCAGCCAGTTTTTGCTTAAGACGATATTTGAAGTCGCTCCATCTGTGGGGTAAAAAGTTGGCATTATTCCTGCAGTATTTGGACCTGTAAACACTTTTTACTAAAATGTAGTTTTTACGTACTGGCGTTTGACCTCCCGGGTTGAACGTTCCAACTCACCCATCCTATTGACACCACTGGCTATGTCATCCCACATTTTCCATTTCTGGCTTGCACCCATATTCCTTGCTGCCTGTGGCAGGTTGTCATTGCACATTTGCACCAAAACCTCCATCTCCTTTCTTGTGAATTGTGGCTGCCTTTTTTTTTTGGGTTTAGTTGGCCTACTAGGCCCAGCAGCCTCTTCCATGGCATCCTCAACACCTTTTTTAAAAATGGGATTAACATTTATAATGTAAAGTGTTCCCAAAATTATTGTTAAACATAATCCTTTTGCCCAAAAAAGAGAAATACTTACCTGGCGCCTCTTGGCCAGTGCTTTGCTGCTCTGTAGTCATTTTGGACTTTCAGGTCTCACTACAGCAGACCGATTTGGGTTTTCAGTGACGTTTTTATACATGCGTCAGCATTATTCGTCCGCATCATTGACTGTGCGCTCCTATTGTCCGTCCTTAATTTGAGCGGGAAAATAAAGACTATTTATGGCTTGGTGTAACTGGAGTCGATGTGACATGTTGTTTATTGGAGGTTTGGCGTTGGAGTGGTTTTGAGGTTTAGGGCTCTATTAACATTATTTTTACTAAAATAAAGTGAAAAAGGGTGTTTTCACACCCTTTTCACATTATTTTAGTTTCACCTGTAGTTATTACAGGGCAATTGGAGTAGAATTAGTAAACTTCTACTCCAACCCCCAGTATCACTTATTTTTAGAAAAGCAGATCGCATTAGCCATAATTGTAATGGGAAATGTGATCCGACCATAGATACTAAGAATAAATTGTAAAAAAATATCGGGGGAAGCCCTGTGATAATAACGCCACCTGGAGGTGGCGTTATCCAGGGTCTCCCCCGGTTACCGGGCTCCCACTCTGCTCTAACGGGGAGAGCAGAGGCGGGAGCCGGTACCAGTAATCAGCTGTGTGGTCTAAGCAGACCGCAAGCTGATTGCTGTAAAAAAAAGGAATCCAGGGACCAGTGATCGGGTCTCTGGTGATGGCTCCTCTCCGGTCAGCTGGTCTCCCACAGTGCACTGGGGCCCGGTCATCAGGTGATCGGGCCCCAGTGCAGTATGGGAGATCACCTGATCGGGAAGCCCGGAGATCACCGGAGGCCAGGAGGTGCAGGTAAGTGTAATGAAGGGAGGGGGGGGTCGCAGGGGTCCGTGATCGTGGGGGGCGGGGCTTAGTGCCGGGGGGCGGGGCTTAGCGTCGGTGGGGGGTAGTAGCGGTGGTCGGTCGGCGCATGCGCGGGCTCTTAGTCACGGTATTTTTTCCGAAAATACCGCGACTAGAGTGCGGATGGGATCCGCAGGGACAGAGCTTTATCGCAAGCTCTGTCCCTGCAAGGGATTTATAGTAAATCCCTGTGATATTGCCTGAATTCGCAATGCGAATCCACTCGGTAATATCACACTACAATCCACATTCAATATGCGGATTGTAGTAATTGAGCCCTTAGTGAGTAGAAGGAGGACATTTTCGGAGCGATTTTTTGTTTTTTTTCTAGCTTCTTTCTTTTCCTTTGGTTATTTTTAGGATTGTTTGGCTATTTTTTTGTGTTTTGTTGAGTAAGTATTTTTAAAAACCATTGTAAAAAATCATAGTAAATAGTTTACAAATGTTTTTAATATTTTTTTTTTGGTTTACAGTTATTTTGGCATTGCCCCAGTGAAGTTTTTGAACTTTGGGATATTTGTCTGTTTTTGGTAAGTGTTTTGGTTTTCAGGATTTTACAAATTAGATGTGTTGTTCTTAGCAAATGTTTTGCGAACTAATGTTGTTTTTTTTCTGGGAACAATCATGCCTTACCAGTAAATGTAGCGTACTATTTTGCGAACTAATGTGACTTGATTTAACTGTTATAGTAGCGTACTATTTTGCGCAGGAATGTGTCTTGATTTAACTGTAAAAGTAGCAAACTATTTTGCGCAGGAATGTGTCTTGATTTAACTGTAAAAGTAGCGTACTATTTTGCAAACTAATGTGTCTTGATTTAACTGTAAAAGTAGTGTACTATTTTGCGAACTAATGTGTCTTGATTTAACTGTAAAAGTAGCGTACTATTATGCGAACTAATGTGTCTTGATTTAACTGTAAAAGTAGCATACTATTTTGCGCAGGAATGTGTCTTGATTTAACTGTAAAAGTAGCGTACTATTTTGCGCAGGAAAGTGTCTTGATTTAACTGTAAAAGTAGCGTACTATTTTGCGAACTAATGTGTCTTGATTTAACTGTAAAAGTAGCGTACTATTTTGCGCAGGAATGTGTCTTGATTTAACTGTAAAAGTAGCGTACTATTTTGCAAACTAATGTGTCTTGATTTAACGGTAAAAGTAGCGTACTATTTTGCGCAGGAATGTGTCTTGATTTAACTGTAAAAGTAGCGTACTATTTTGCGCAGGAATGTGTCTTGATTTAACTGTAATGGTGCATACACACGATCAGATTTTTTCTTCAGATATGGACGATAACGATTTAAAAATCGTTCAGTCGTTCATATCTGATGAAAAATCGTTCATATCTGACATGCCTGAACGATGGACGATCAACGATGCGCGTTCCCGTTTGTCAGATAACGATATCTGACATCTGATGGGTTTGCAGTCAGACTTGGACGATTCCATTCATTTTAATGCAGTTAAAAATCGTTCAATCGTTCAAATCGTTCAAAACTTTGGTCAAATCGTCCAAATCGTTCAAATCGTTTAATCGTTCAGTCGTTCATCTGACAAATCTGACAAGTCTGACAAATCTGACCGTGTGTACGCTCCATAAAAGTAGCGTACTATTTTGCGCAGGAATGTGTCTTGATTTAACTGTAAAAGTAGCATACTATTTTGCGCAGGAATGTGTCTTGATTTAACTGTAAAAGTAGCATACTATTTTGCTAACTAATGTGTCTTGATTTAACTGTAAAAGTAGCGTACTATTTTGCGCAGGAATGTGTCTTGATTTAACTGTAAAAGTAGCGTACTATTTTGCGAACTAATGTGTCTTGATTTAACTGTAAAAGTAGCATACTATTTTGCGAACTAATGTGTCTTGATTTAACTGTAAAAGTAGCGTACTATTTTGCGCAGGAATGTGTCTTGATTTAACTGTAAAAGTAGCGTACTATTTTGCACAGGAATGTGTCTTGATTTAACTGTAAAAGTAGCATACTATTTTGAGAACTAATGTGTCTTGATTTAACTGTAAAAGTAGCGTACTATTTTGCGCAGGAATGTGTCTTGATTTAACTGTAAAAGTAGCGTACTATTTTGCGAACTAATGTGTCTTGATTTAACTGAAAAAGTAGCGTACTATTTTGCGCAGGAATGTGTCTTGATTTAACTGTAAAAGTAGCTTACTATTTTGCGAACTAATGTGTCTTGATTTAACTGTAAAAGTAGCGTACTATTTTGCGAACTAATGTGTCTTGATTTAACTGTAAAAGTGGTGTACTATTTTGCGCAGGAATGTGTCTTGATTTAACTGTAAAAGTAGCGTACTATTTTGCAAACTAATGTGTCTTGATTTAACTGTAAAAGTAGCATACTATTTTGCGCAGGAATGTGTCTTGATTTAACTGTAAAAGTAGCGTACTATTTTGCGAACTAATGTGTCTTGATTTAACTGTAAAAGTAGCGTACTATTTTGCGCAGGAATGTGTCTTGATTTAACTGTAAAAGTAGCATACTATTTTGCGAACTAATGTGTCTTGATTTAACTGTAAAAGTAGCGCACTATTTTGCGCAGGAATGTGTCTTGATTTAACTGTAAAAGTAGCGTACTATTTTGCGCAGGAATGTGTCTTGATTTAACTGTAAAAGTAGCATACTATTTTGCGAACTAATGTGTCTTGATTTAACTGTAAAAGTAGCGTACTATTTTGCGAACTAATGTGTCTTGATTTAACTGTAAAAGTAGCGTACTATTTTGCGAACTAATGTGTCTTGATTTAACTGTAAAAGTAGCGAACTATTTTGCGCAGGAATGTGTCTTGATTTAACTGTAAAAGTAGCGTACTATTTTGCGAACTAATGTGTCTTGATTTAACTGTAAAAGTAGCGTACTATTTTGCGCAGGAATGTGTCTTGATTTAACTGTAAAAGTAGCGTACTATTTTGCGAACTAATGTGTCTTGATTTAACTGTAAAAGTAGCATACTATTTTGCGAACTAATGTGTCTTGATTTAACGGTAAAAGTAGCGTACTATTTTGCGCAGTAATGTGTCTTGATTTAACTGTAAAAGTAGCGTACTATTTTGCGCAGGAATGATTTTTGAATTTTTCCTTGTAAAATCATCTCTTACCACTAAATGTAGCATACTAGTTTCTTCACTAATGTGTGCTCCCTTCTCTATTTTTTCAAAAAAATAATTTGTTTACAATCCTATTTTATAAAATTAATCTAAAACATATTTTATACTTTGGAAATGTAGGTTGTTCTGCACAAGACACGGCCCAGGCCTGTAAGCATCTTTGGATTTCTTAGAAAAGATAAGTATATTTTTCTTAACACATTTGTCTAAAACAATAACTACGTGGCTTACCATTTCAGGTTGATGTTGGTCGTATTATATTGGCCATGGTTCCAGAACCCGACCAACCTCAACTTCGTCCCAGGCGTAGGCCTCGTAGGCGTGCAAGGCCCCAGATATATAGAACACGTGTCACCGTTTTTGGAATACCAGATGATGAGGTATTAAGGCGATACCGTCTGCCGCCCCAAATCATCATAGACACTCTCTTTAATAGAGAGTGATCTTGAACTGCAAATTGACAGTCCTACAGCAATACCACCACTTACTCAATTAATGTCGGTGTTACATTTTTGTGCCTCAGGAAACCACTGTGGGAATAGTTGCGGGAATATCCCAATCCTCCTTTTCAAGGATCCTGAGGGCAGTGATGGAGGCCCTTTTCAAACACCTCCATCATTTTATTCAAATGCCATTGGATATGGGTACCCTTAATGTGGCGAAGGCCAATTTTTACCAAATAGCTGGCTTCCCACACATCATAGGGGTTGTGGATGGCACTTACATACCACTTCAGCCTCCAGCAAGGCTGGAGGCTATTTTTAGGAACCGCAAGCACTTTCATTCACTGAATGTAATGGTGGTATGTGATGCCTCCCTCCAGATCCTGTCCCTGAATGCCAAATTCCCCGGCAGTGCACATGATTCCTTCGTAATCCGGCAATCAGGGATTTGGCACAAATTAAACAACCTACAAGCTGGTGATGCGTGGCTTCTGGGTAAGTTGACACCTTCTGTTGCAACCAATGCAAAGCTTGTTACACAATGGTCCTGATGTTTGTTTTCTTTTTTTCACAGGAGACAGTGGTTACCCTTGCATGCCCTGGCTGCTCACTCCTTATTTGGTTCCCACACCAGGGCCACAAAGTGAGTATAATTCCGCATTTACAGCCACCAGGCAAGTGGTGGAGCGCTGTATCGGCCTTGGAAAAGGCCGATTCAGATGCCTCCACCGCTCTGGTGGCGAGCTCATGTATTTGCCGGCTATGGTTTCTAAAATTGTGGTCCTGTGTGGGATATTTCACAACATCGCCATAAGGAGTGGTGTCCCAATGCAGCCAGAGGATGCCTTGCCTGAGGATGGCCCCCCCGAGGTTGGTTGGAGGTCAGTATGTGGTGGGGCCATACGCGATGACATTGTGGCCAGATTTTTTAGGTAATTATTTTCAAAAATTAAGTTAATTGACACAATGTAGACATGTAAGATTTTAATGGCCAAATTTAATTTGTGTTTTATATTTTTTTGTCTTTTATTCCATAAAATTAACCTAAAAAATTATGCCTACTACCTGATCCAAAAAATTTACTTCATGTGGACACATTGAATATAACTTCGGGAACAATGGTTTCTTCGCCTCATTTGTGGATTCATGTTGGCATGCTACTTCTTCAAACAGTTCTTGATTGTTGTTGTTATTTTGTTCTTTTTGGTGTTGTTTGGATTTTTGTGTGTGTTTTCACTGTGTGAAATGATTGTGCCAATTCACTTTGTGTTTATTATTTGTGTGCATTACATTTATTTTTAACGTTAAACAAACATTTCCTTGTTAAATTACAAGCAAGTGTAACCTTGTCCAAAAAAGGCAAACTTGCTTAATGGCTAATCCTGTAATGTGTTAAATTGTAAAGTATTTTACCCTGCTTTGTGGCTAAAAACAAACCCCAAAGGTATTATGGTGAATCAGTATGTTTTCTAATCTAGCCCTAAGCAGGTTTTATTTAATTTTTACATTACCCACAAAAAAATTAAAAAAACATTTGCAGTTAATTCTACAAATCTATTGGTATTGTTAGGTGTTTAATGTGCGAGCTTACATACTTACTTGAGCTTTCTACAATCTAATTTACATTACTTAAAAACTCATGCTACAATAGTCGACTTATGTAAGGTTCAACAATCTAATATTTCCAGACAAGGAATGAGACTTTAATAAATCAAAATATATTTTATTTTTGTAAACATTTTTTGGGGGGAAAAACAAAAAATTTGTGGCACAGGAGCGCCAACATATGATCCAGGACCACTAGCATGCCTACTACATGGCCCCTCAACCTCTGCAAGCCAGCAAACATTTCTTGCATCCGCGTCTGGTCCTCTGTGGGTTAAAAAAATGTGTGGATTACTAAAATGACACCTTAATTTATATGTTACCAACAACTTAAAAATCAGACTATACAAAAACAAAAGAAAAAAAAATAGGGACAACTACGCAAAAATACTACATTTGTTGGTACCGTAAACAAGAAAGACACAAGTGTTTGGACATGTGTCATATGTGTAAGGGGAAAACATCCTAGACATTGTTTCACAAAGATATATATCCAAAACATTAGAAAAACTTGACAATTTTGAACAGCACAGGCAAAAGGACAACATCAACAAAGAACCAAACATTTCAAAAGCAACCATAGTTTAAAAGGGAAACATACCGGTCATTATGCTGACTGGGCCAGGAGCCCCGAAATCTTCCTCCTCAGAGGTGGGCCAGTGCTGGTCGGATGGAGGAAGGGTGATTTGGGAGGAGGTTGAGGGTGAGGAAAGGAGAGGGGTGGGTGGAGGGGAGGGTGATGAAAAGATAAGGGGGGGTGGAGGGGAGTCTGAATTTGGAGGGATGGGAATGTGATGAGAGGGAGGGGCATAACTGTCTGCCAGGTCTGGGGTGGAGGGGGAATTTGCGGAAGGTTGGGTAGAGGATGTTTGGGAGGGAGTGGGGGATAGGGAACGAGCCCGACGTCGTCGAGTTTGTTGACGTCGAAGTCTGCGCTCAGCCCCTAAATGAGGTTGAAAAATTATATTATTACATATTTAATATTTTTAAATCAAAATTTACACACCAAAAATATATTTAAAAAAAAAGCGCGATACGGAAAACATGCACACGCAGGTTTGACCAAAATAAAGAAACAGGGCTATATGGAAAACATGCACATGCAGGTATGTCCAAAATAAAGAAACAGGGCTAGACGGAAAACATTGTCCATTGTGTTTATTTGTTTGTTTAATCTGTTGGTGTATAACCAATGGTTTACAGGCACCATATTATATTGCATTACAATTGTAGTGACTATTATTGTGAAACTTTTATCAGTAAAAGCAACATTTGTTTCTTAGTTGGTACCCTCTCATCATTTTGGGTTCTACTACTTTAGAATAGATTTAGAATATACAGAGTTCAGGAAATAGGTTGTGCGCAGCATCTGGTCCCCACGTTTCTCTAGACGGAAAACATGCACACGCAGGTATGTCCAAAATAAAGAAACAGGGCTAGACGGAAAACATGCACACGCAGGTATTTCCTAAATAAAGAAATAGGGCTAGATGGAAAACATGCACACGCAGGTATGCTTACATGTAAAATGTAAAAAAAATACACTTACTTTCCAGAATTTGCTGACGCAAATTGGCCAAAAGGCGTGGGGATCTGCGGCGTAGATCTGACCATCGCCTTTCGAGCTGGCCGATATTGCGGCGGTAGCCCAACATACGCAGCCGGCGCTGCACCTCCGCATAGGCTTGCCGCTTGCGGCGGTTAGAGATGGGGGCCGGATGCTCTGTTATTCTCCGGTCCATCACATCTGTGAGGACCAGGAGTTCACAACGACAAAATGCTGTGGCTCTCATGATAGCAATGATTTTTTCAACACAAAACAGTTTTAATAAAGGTCCCAGAAAAAATTTGATTGGCTAATGTACTTTGAAAATTAACAGAAAACATTCTATTGGTTATTGTATGAGTCATGTGACCTACACCCTCACAAATATAATGTGAGTTATGATAGGCTTGATGCAGTGACATGCGTAAGCAAATTTAAATATTATTAATAAAGATGAAAAATCTGCATATAAACTAACGCAAAACAATAGTAGCATTCAAACAAATTTTAAATTTGAAAAACCATCCCCTTGGTATAAACGTACGTATTCTGCGGAAGGAATGACAGACACGAACAATAATAAAGTTTATTGACATTGTAAAAAAAAACGGATTGCAAAGATGTGAATACCAATTAAGCTAATGAATATACTGATTGCTATTAATCGATTCAAGTATGTTTGCAGAATGAAATAGCAGGCAATCGAAAACTGACAGGCCCACTTCTGGATTTGACTTGTGCGAGCGTTCCCTGCAACCAAAGAGGAGACGGACGGTCGCTATTTTGAACGTTCGCTAGCTAGAGGAGGGGTTGGGAGACTATGGGGCGGAAGATTAGCTGCGAGCGAACATATGAGCGAGCGCTTGAATTTACATTTTTTCGCTCGTACGCCGAACGAACGGCCACTTGCGTCCGGGTCTGAATCAGGCCCATAGTTCCATCCTCCGTGTTGGAATAAATTTATTTTAGCTATACCTGGAAGATCTCCGAGCATCCATTTCATGGGATATTGATTGCCCTTTGGAAAGAGTCACCAGGAAAAGATATTTTCTAAAGGCTCTTCCCCGTCTGTAAAAGGGTGAGTGTGATTATCCACCCTCCAGAATTTTATAACTTACCATACAGTATTATACTATATTTAGTTTTTATTTTCTTGTATTACCAAGTTACAAGACAGTGTAAGTAATTTTATTGTTTGTACTGGTGTTCCCACCTGGACGCACCTTTGAAGTGTTTTATAATGACACTGTACTTTCACGTACTTTTTTCCATCTCTTCCTTTCTGCATATGCACATGTATGAGAAATGTATATATACAGTATGTTTGAGGAATATTTAGTGAGTGCTTAATTTTGTGTAGTTATCATATTTTCTTTTTTCCCTTACACCTTCCTCCTTTTCTAGCACTGCAGCCACATCCTCTTCTCCATCACCCTGCTCCTTCCCTCATACACCGGCCACATCATCTCCTTCATCCTTCTTGCCTCACACCCTGGAACCTTCTGTCCTCCACATTGTGGACCTCATTCAAGCAAGCGATCGCTCTGAATGAGGGCGGCCACTTACTTTTTTAAATGCCGCCTTCTGGTCGATCGCTAGGCTGTGGGTTACCACCCAAAGCTCTAGCGACCGACCAGGGTGATGGTCGCGACGGTAATCACCATCGAGACCATCGGGGCTTACGACCAGACCCTAAGGTTGGGTCTGGGCTCTCGTAAGCCCCAGGGAACTTCCTGCTCTGTTTGAGCAGGAAGTTCCCCACTGACATCATCAATGATATCAGTGGGGCCGCCCCCAAACGGCAAGCGTTCCGACTGGAACGCCTCCATTTGGCCGGGCACGCCCCCGGCCCGCCCAGCAAACGGGGCGAGCTGTCACTCAACATCGACAGCTCACCCCATCTGCTACGAGACCCCTAGCAACGGAGCGCCCGTTGCTAGCCGGGTCTCGCGCATGCGCACGACGGAGCCGGCTCCGTCATGTGCATGCTCTGTGGGGACCATCGACCCGGTTGCGAGCGCATCGGCTCTTGCGACCGGGTCTGAATGAGACCCTGTGTCCTGCATAACCTTGCTCATTCCCTCACATCCCAACCACTTCCTCTCCTCCATCACCCTCCTCCTTCCCTCACACACTGGCCACATCCTCCCCTCCATCATCCTCCTTTTCTCACTATCTGGCCTCATCCTCTCCTCCAAGCGGAGCGGGTCAATGGTGGGGCACTGCGCACGCACTGACAGCAAGAGAGAAATTCTCTCGCTCCGGGGCTTGCTACAAACGGGGCGGCTGTCGATGTTGATTGATAGCTTGCCCCGTTTTGTAGGCGGAGTGGCTGGCCAAACGGAGGCGTTCCTGAAGGAACGCCTGCTGTTTGGGGTCGGCCCTACTGACATCACGAGTGATGTCAGTAGTGAGCTTCTGGCTCTATTAGAGCCGAAAGCTCACTGGGGCTTGTGTCAGACGAGACCCTACCACAAGGGTCTCCTCACAAGCCCCGATGGTCGCTATGGTCAAGACCATCGCAACCATCACCTGGCCGCTCGCTAGAGCTGTGGGTGGTCAACCACAGCTTAGCGAGCGGCCAGGAGGCCGGCTTAAAAAAAAAAAGCGGCCGCCCTCATTCAGAGCGAGCGCTCGCTTTTTGCGAGTGGCTCTGAATGAGGGCCTCTGTCCCCTCCACTCCTCCATCACCCTTCTTACTTTACAGTTGCGGGCTGCAGTGCTCAGTAAATATCAGAAAAAGCGGGTCAGTGTTGCAGCCGCTGCTCCTCAAGTGCCTCCATGTCTGCCCCCAGGTTTACCATAAAAGATTGCGGGGTCCAGTACAAATGAAACAGACAGGGCCCTCCCACCTCCTTGAATCCTATGCCCACCGATGCAGAGGTGTAACATCAATGCAGCAATGCCTCTCCCCACATAAAATAAGAGGCACAATATCAGTTGCTGCCTGAAGAAAGCCTGTGTGGTTTTCAAGTATAGCAAACAATACAAAAATAAACCCACTAGTCTGTACTAGTATTGCCCAAAATATTTTTCCAAATTAATAGTAAATGTAAAATATGAAAAAAACTATATGAGTCAGACATTAATAAAAATATAGAGGTTTACTATTCATATAAACAGCTGCAGACACTATGGGGTATATTTCAGTGGAGATGTTGCCCATAGCAACCAATCAGATTCTTGCTTTTATCTTTTAGAAGGTGCTAGTTAAATGTTAAGTAGAATCTGATTGGTTGCTATGGGCAACATCTCCATTTCTAAAGACTCTCACTTTAGTAAATTTACTTCTAAAAGATGGATAGTAACATAACTTGATGTAGGGCCTCATTCAGAGATGTGGGTATCCTTTTGTGAATAAGCTTCATGGTGAAACGAGCGTCAAAACCTCTGGTCTGCTTAGCACCTCACCGATCCTTACCTGACCTGCACTGTCAGTGTCAGAAGGGAGTGATACCGCGGACACCGCTGACCGTGACTCACGCTCCTGGCACTGCACTGAACCTCACCTGACCTGCACTGTCAGAGTCAGAAGGCAGTGACACTGCATACAGATGGAGGCTGACCGGGAACTCGTTTATCCAGCACAGTGCAGATTCCTATGACTACTAGGACACATCCATCTTAATACATTTATTTATTTATTAACAGTTTCTTATATAGCGCAGCATATTCCGTTGCGCTTTACAATTTTAAACATAGAACAAAACTGGGTAATAAGAGACAGATATATAGGTAGGAAGGCCCTGCTTGCAAACTTACAATCTATAGTCTATACATGGTCACAGCTACCCTGTATCTTTCCCTCTGGTGGCTAGTCTGACTGATTTGATCCCTGCAATGCCACACTGGCAACAGGGATCACCTAACACCCTGGTAATTTGTAACAGACAGCCACTGCACTGTTGTTTCATTGGACACTAGCTTCTCCACTCCCTTATCACTCGTTCAATACGAAGTATAACTGTTAGGTGTATAGAAGAATTTGTCTAGAACAAGTCCCGCAACAGCCTTGAGGACTGGCACACTTGGCAAGCTGCGGCAGTTATACAGCCTTGAGGGCTGGTAAGCCTTGGCGAGATGTGGCCTTCGGGCCGTGAAGCAAGATGCGGCCTCTGGGCCGTGTAGCAGCTTGAGGGCTGATAACCCTTAGCAAGATGACGCTGTTGTGCACCTTGTGCCACCGGGTTACACAGGCGGCAGTACACTTGACTGCGCACGTTGGGCGCTGAAGTGCGACGTGCTGCCCGGTTGACACAAGCAGCAGTATGCTAGCATGCGTACACTGGATGCTGATGTGCGACTTGTGCCGCCCGGTTGACACAAGCAGCAGAACGCTGGCTTGCATACACTGGACGCTGAAGTGCGGTCCGTGCCACCTGGATTACACAAATGGCAGGCTGCTGGAATGCGGACCGTGCCACCTAGATGACACAAACGGCAGAAGAAATACAAAGCAGGCAGAAGAACTGGATACTCGACTAAAACAAGAGACTTAACACCAGAACGGGAAACACATGAAAAAGCTATCACTGGCGTCTGAGCAGCCTTTGCACCAGAAATAGCTGCAGGAGCCAATCCAGATCAGACCAGGGATGACGGACAGCTGGTAGGAGGAGTTCAGCGAACGGTCACCTGGCATTAGCATCGACGGCTTGTGACAATAACAAGAGACAGTAGAAGTGAAGAGACACTTAGATCAGGGTCACAACTAGGGGGGGCTATGGGGGCACATGACCGAGGCGCCGGATGTGAGGGGGTGCCGAAGAGACTGTCAAGACATGGCCAGACTGGTCATCTGTCATTTCCTTCTTCCCGAACCCACCACTATGTCTCTGCCCCCTGCCTTTCCCTGTCCCTGTCTACTTTGTTCCATCTGTCCAAGCAATCTGTATTCCATTAGAGTACAGCTCCCTGCTTTTCACCCAATCACTGTCCTCGCGACCGTGCAAGTGCATGGAGCGCTCCATCCCAAAACTGCCTGTCACTCATGGCAGAAGGGCCCGCCCCCCTGTACTCAGCACATTGTGCGGCCACAATCACAGACACTGCTCAGCCCCAGGGGCGGATCTAGACTGTTCTTTTATGTGGGGCGATTAATGACTAATTATGACTTCTTCTCTTCCTGTATTGGCACCTCCCCTTTCTGTTCCCAATGCCTCCCCTTTACAGTTTTTTTGTGGCCACATTTATTATTACAATGTATATATTTATGTATTCACTATGTGTGAATACATATTTTGAGCACCAGCAGCCATCTCTCTGCTCCCCCTCCCCCAGCTCCCCACACCAATTCCCTGCTCCCCCTTCCCCAGCCATCTCTCTGCGCCCCTCTTCCCCATGCCCCTGTAGTAGTGCCCATATAGTAATGTCCCCATAGTAATGCACCTGTGCCCATAAGGTAATGCCCCTGTAGTAGTCCCCATATGGAAATTACCCCATAGTAATGCCCCTGCAGCGCCCATATGGTAATACCCTATTAATAATGCCCCTGTACTGCCCTTTTAGTAATGCCCCCTGTAGTGCGCTTATAGTTATGCCCCTGTAGTGCCCTTATAGTAATGCCCCTGTAGTGCCCTTATAGTAATGTCCCTGTAGTGCCCATATATATATATATATATATATATAGTAATGCCCCCTGTAGTGCCTTATAGTAATACCCCCTGTAGTGCCCTTATAGTAATGCCCCTGTAGTGCCCTTATAGTAATGCCCCCTGTAGTGCCCGTATAGTAATGCCCTTATAGTAATGCCCCTGTAGTGTCCTTATAATAATGCCCCCTACAGTGCCCTTATAGTAATGACCCTTGTAGTGCCCTTATAGTAATGCCCCCTGTAGTGCCCTTATAGTAATGCCCCCTGTAGTGCCCTTTTATATATATAGTAGTGCCCCCTGTAGTGCCTTATAGTAATGCTCTCTGTAATGCCCATATATATATATATATATATATATATATATAGTAAGGTCCCCTGCAGTGCCTTATAGTAATGCCTCCTGTAGTCCCTTATAGCCGCTGACACACACACACACACACACACACAAAAAAAAACTTACCTTAAACCCGCTCCTGCGTCCTCCGCCCTCTGGTCCACCAGGCTGCTCCTCGGAAGTCGGAACTATGGGAGAGCTGTCATGAGACGTCTCTCCCATAGTGCCCGTGGGGAGAGCCGGAAGCTGGAGTTCAGGGGAGAACTCCAGCCTCCGGCTACCGTATTGTCTGCATCGTGCACTGAGCTGAGCAGTCTGTGTTCAGCCAGTGCTGTGATCGGAGCCTGTGTAATGTGCTCTCCGCTCTCCGCGCATTACACAGGCTCCGATCACAGCACTGGTTGAACACAGACTGCTCAGCTCAGTGCATGATGCGGACTGTCTGTGCTAGGGGGGGCGATCGCTCCAATCGCCCCCCCTGGATCCGCCACTGCTCAGCCCTCCTGGTTTTGGCCCTTGTGATGCTGGAGCTACATGGGACAGAAGCTGTCCGGAACTACAGTACATGGCATGGGATACTGCTGGACACCGGCTTTGTTGTGTGATGAGGACAGCTGTGTAATTTATGGCCATGGCAGCAAACTGCTTCTTATGCTGGGTACACACGGGACGATCTGTTCAGCAAACGTTATCGCTGAACGACCTCCCTTGAAATTCCTGGTGTGTTGGATGAACGATATTATTCATTCACACACCAAAGATATCGACCAACGATTGCAAACCCCTATGGAAAGTGCATGATATCGTCCAGATTGGCCTGCATGCATGCATGATGGACGATATCGTTATCATCAACAGGGCCGACCTAACCTATACGCCAGGTACGCGGCCGCATAGAGCGCCAGACTGAGGAGGGCACCGCGGCAGTCACCCAGCCGGAGGCTCGAGTCCCTGCTGGAGGGGGAGGAGGGACCGCTCTCCTACCCTCTCACCTATAGAGCGATGAAGCGATTGGATTACCAAAGTGATGATCCGTGGCCAGCAGCTGACCCAGCAGCTGGCCGCACTGAGACCTACGCGGGAGGGGGCAGGGCCGGGTGATGGGTCATGTGCCTCCGGGCAGACTGTGTCACTGTGACACAGCTGCCTGCGCAGGTGCACCGCATCACTCAGGAAGGCGCCCGCCGACGTCACTGCCAGCCAGACCTGTTCCCCGCCTTCAGTCCTCTGCTGCCACTGTTGGAGCCAGCAGGTAAGTCTAAGTAAGGGGCTGTGATGGAGGAGGACTGTAATGGAGGGGCTGTGATGGAGGGTTGCTGTAATGGAGGGACTGTGATGGAGGGGTGCTGTAATGGAGGGACTGTGATGGAGGGGTGTTGTAATGGAGGGACTGTGATGGAGGTGACTGTGATGGAGGTGACTGATGAGGGGGAGTAAGAGGGGCTATGTTGAGGGGCTGTGAAGAGGGGATATGAGGGGCTGTGATGGAGGTAATGGAGGTGACTGTGATGGAGGTGACTGTGATGAGGGGGGGTGAGTGGGGCTATGTTGAGGGGCTGTGAAGAGGGGATATAAGGATCTGTGATGGAGTAGCTGTGATGAGGGTGATATGAGGGGCTGTGTAGAGGGCATATATGGGGCTGTGATGGAGGGGGGCTGTAATGGAGGTGTGTGATGGAGTGACTGTGATGGAGGTGACTGCGATGAGGGGGAGTGACAGGGGCTATGTTGAGGGGCTGTAAAGAGGGGATATGAGGGGCCTGTGATGGAGGGGCTGTGATGAAGGGGATATGGGGGCTGTGATGAGGTGATATGAGGGGAGTGAGAGGGGGGTTGTGATGACTGGGGCTGTGGTGAGGGGTGCTATGAGGGGCTGTGTTGAAGAGTGCTGGGCTGTGAGTGGCTCCATGGGGGGGATGAGTGAGCTAGGATGAAGATCCACTGAGGGGTGCCAAAATCTATTACTGCTTACCAAAAAAATTTGTCTCGGGCCGGCCCTGATCATCCACCGGGAGCGCGCATCGTTGGATGTTCATTGCATACACATGGAACAATATGAATGATACATCGTTGAACAATATCGTTTATATTGTAACGATATATCGCTCCATGTGTAGACCTTTAGTCACAGGCAGATGTATGCCTGTGACTAAAAAGCAGTTTGCTGAAAGAACCATCAGCGCTGCAGACCCCTGACTCTCCTCCCCCTGCTTATACAGTTATAAAGGCACACAGACACAGAACCTCCCCATGTGTGCCTCTGTCCTAATCCCTCCCCTAGTATGCCTATGATCCCCTCCCATAGTGTTGCTCTGACCCCTCCTAACAAACTGTGCTGCTGATCCCACCTACCCATTTGTGGTTCTGATCCCCGCTACCCATGTGTGCCTCTGGCCTCAACCTACCCATGCATGCTCTGGCTGCTGCTGCCCGCGGTTGAGGAAGACGGAAGGACTGGGAGCTGTCCTCTGCAGTGCTGCCCAGGTCAGGTAAGTCATCAGGTGGGGGGCTGGGGACAACTAATGTGTGTTTTATAATTTTTACTTTGGGGAACAATGTATTTTTTTTTTTTACTGTGGGGGACTGTGTGTATTTTTTCCCTGTGGAGATCCATGGTACCCTAATGTCAGCTTACTGTGCTGCTGGGAGGGACACTGCTGTCACCTTACTGTGCTGCTGGGGGACCCTTACGTCAACTTAATGTCCTGCTGGGGGAGACCCTGATGTCATATTACTGCGCTGCTGGGGGGGCGATAAATTATTGCCTTGTCCCGACTGACAAAAATCCTAGTTTCAGCCCTGCTTAGATGTCCTACTTTATCTAATCATACTGTAATTGAATTTATTATACACATATATAACAATATGGATATTCTGTTGTAAATTAATTTATGGAATTTATGCAGCAAAATATGGTACTTAATGCTGCATTGTTGATATGTTAACGACACATGTATAATATGACCTTGTAAAATTGTTGCTATAGATGGCTTTTCTTCTTATTTGCTTATATCCTTGGTGCCTATTTACAAAGAGACTAGATAAGAAAGAATACTGAACCTATCCAGATATATTTATGGTTCATGTTTTTGGATGTTGTCCCTGTGTTCTATAATTTTGGTATTTTTACTGTGAATCCTCTTATGCAATATGACTTTGCTGATTTTGGGCCTGATTCAGAGCCGTTCGCTAATTGCGGTCGTTCGTTCAAAAACAAGGGGTGGCTATTCAAATGATCCGTTCGCAAATTGCAGTCTGTTCACACCTCTAAGTCTGAACGAGCGAGCAAAACATACGCTCGTTTATTTGATAAAAATGCCCCCTGGCCGCACCACCATACGTCATGTCCGCTATTTATTAGATTAATCGAGTACATCGTACAGCGTATGAACTGCTCGCTATTCTTGTGGTTGGTGTTTTCAACCGCTATTTTGCGAGCAGTTCTGAGTTACAAAAAACCAAGTGACGTGGTCAATGACGCTGCTTTGTTAATTATGCACTCCCTTAAAACGCCCGTTTTGACCTTTAAGCACGCCTGCGTTCGGATCTCCACTCCCCGTTTTCAAGCACCTTCCCCTGTTACCACCCACATACGCCTCATTCTTTCACTCAAAATAGCAGGCACTCGCTATATTGCGTACCAACGATTTTCGGCCGCACTGACTGGTTCGCGCATGCGTACTAAAAACCGTACACATGCGCGGATGTGCGAACATCGCTCGGAACGAGCGTACTGCCGCTAGCGAGTGGCTCTGAATGAGGGCCTTTGTACATTCATGATTAGTCCATACATAATGTATTGCATTTGAAGGAATAATACCGCTCTCTGGGCCTGATTCTGACCCGGTCGCGAGCGCTGTTCGCTTGCAATCGGGTTGATGGTGGGCCAGTGTGCATGCGCACGACGGAGCCGGCTCCGTCGTTCGCATGCGTGAGACTCGCATGCGTGAGACCCGGATAGCGACGGCCAATCCGTCGCTCCGGGTCTCGTACCAAAGGGGGCGTGCTGTCGATGTTGAGTGACAGCATGCCCCCTTTGGTGGGCGGGCCAGGGAGTGGCTGCCCAAACGGAGGCGTTCCCATGTGAACTCCTCCGTTTGGGGGCGGCCCCACTGACATCACGAGTGATGTCAGTTGGAGAGATTTCGGCTCTGTTTGAGCTGAAATCTCTCTGGGGCTTGCGGCAACGAGACCCTATCACAAGGGTCTCGTCGCAAGCCCGATGGTCGCGATGGTCTTGACCATTGCGACCATCTTCCTGGCCGCTCGCTATAGCTGTGGGTGGTCACCCACAGCTATGCGAGCGGCCAGGAGAACGTTCTAAAAAAAAAATAGCCCGGCCCTGATTCAGAGCGAGCGCTTTGTCAGAGCGTCCGGCTCTGAATCAGAGCCACTGCCTGTGACTAGAGGTAATCCCTCCTTTATATAACAAATAGTTTGATATTATAATTTAGGATTACCTATTAAATATTTTCACCCAATTTTACTGTTATTAATGGTCGACTCTTGACTTTCAAAAAACAGATATATTTTTTAAAACATAACATTTTCATCATATTTTTTAAAGAGTATACTAATAAAAATTACATTTTAATATGATTACCATTTCAAACATAATTTTGAACTAAAAAGAGTTCCCCAAAAAGGAGACTTCTTTACTTGCCTGTGCAAGGAATATCATATTTATATATTTATTTGGTTTTCAAGTATAGCAAACAATACAAAAAAAATGACTAGTCTGTACTAGTAGAGCCCAGAATAATTTTCCAAAGTAATAATAAATGTAAAATTTTTTAAAACTATATGAGTTAGACATTAACAATAATAACAATAATATGAAGCTTTAATATTCATATAAACTGCAGACACTAAAAGATGAATAGTAACAACATATAGGACCTCATTCAGAGATATAGGCAAACCCGATGGTTTGCATACATCTCCTATGGTGTAAGGACTGCTTGTGTGCAGGATGTGCACTGCGCATGTGCAGACCTCCATCTACAAGTTCACTTGCAGTAACTACAAGCCGCAGCTGTGGCCATTGAGGGCGGGGAGGGGTGTCGCCAGCCTGTGTTCCCCTCTACTCAGGCAGCCTGCACGGTGAGTGTGTATGTCTGCGTGTAGTACACTGAGTCTGCACGGTGCAGACTGCTTTGCTGTCACTGATTGGCTGGAGCCTGGAAGCACTGCTAAGGGAATGGTACTGAAAAACCGACAGGATGAAGATCCAGACTAGGGCAGGTAAGCTAGCTCTCCGTTCTGGCATTGGGATTAAGTAAGGCTTCTGTATTTCTACGCCTATCTTGAATCCCTTGCCGGGATTCCAATGTCGGGATTGAGACCGGCGGTCTTGCGGCCGCCGGTCTCATAACTACATCCCCGGCTCAGAGAGCTATGTCCTGAGTGCCGCCGCAATGCTGCCACTGAGTGACAGCGGACGCAGGCCATTAAACGACATTGTACTGTAGAGGGAGTTCGGCCCAGTGGGAAGTGTCCCGCTATCCCAGTGGTCTAATCCGCCCCTGCACAGTGAGGCAACTGGTTTTAATCACATTTCTTTCTGTAATTCATGATTTTCACACAATTTTGTTGTAGTTATTATGTTTTTAATTATATTTCACTGACAACATAAATTTTACTGTGAAATAATAAGTTATGTTTTTAGCTTCTTGTGTACCACTGTACAATAACTGCTTTTCTTTTTCTTTGTTGTTAATCAATTTAACTACAGTGACTTAAATAAATCTCTCCAGCGCCTGAAACTACCAATGCACTAAACCAAAGCCTGCTGCAGCTAATATAGGAGAAAAATTGCTAACTCCACAGAAATACAGTACACATTAAAAGGAAAAAACTGTGCTGGATAGATGCAGCTATCAATTGACACAATATAATAATTTATTGTAACAATAAAAATTATGCTACACAGTATAAAAGTCAAATAAAAATCAAATGATTTATTTTACAATAATATATCTATATTCTGTATAGGATATTGATCATTCAATAAACTAGCATATAAAAATAATACCAAATCAAACATAAAATATAAACCATATATATGGTGCTAGACAAAAGTATAGCTGGAAATGTATGAATGAGGCAGATGGAATCTATGAGCATAACCCGGATAAGAAGAAATGGAGGATCATATAGAATGTCAATGGACTAATTAATGTCCATATGTAACATGCAAGAGTTAAATTCCTCTAAGTTTCATAGTGATAGCACCGGCTGCTTTAACATTTTCCTTCCAATATCAAAGGCTGTGATACTTGTTGTTAAAACACTCTGCGTCGACTGTCTGTGTTAGCTCCGCCCCGGACCTTGAGTATCCTGCAGCTCGCTCTCACAACTAGGTTCCGCCGGTTGTAATAGTGGGACGGAGAGCTGTAGCAGTTAGCACTAGGCATGCAGTGTGCCGGGATAAGCAAATAAGCTGCGTCATTGAAAATCATGGACCTCTCATCTGGGTGCTTAGTTATACTGCTTTTATATCGAATTCCGTGTCTGACCCGGAGGTTGGAACAGGGGGGGTCATTCAGACCCGCTCGCGAGCGCAGGACGCTCGCAAGCTGGTCTATGTTCCCCCAATGCGCATGCGCACGACGGAGGGAGCCGTCGTTATGGGTCTCGCGCTAAAGGGGGCGTGCTGTCGATGGTGACTGACAGCACACCCCCTTTAGTGGGGGTGCCAGGGGCGTGGTTGCCAGACGGAGGCGTTCCCATGGGAACGCCTACCGTCTGAGTCCGGCCCTACTGACATCACTAGTGATGTCAGTGGGAGTGATTTTGGCTCTGATAGAGCCAAAATCACTCCAGGGCTTGCAGCAACGAGACCCTACCACAAGGGTCTTGTCGCAAGCCCGATGGTCGCGATGGTCTTGACCATCGCGACCATCTTTTTGGCCGCTCGCATATGCTGTGGGTGGTCACCCACAGCTATGCGAGCGGCCAGGAGGCCGCTCCATTTTAAGGTAGGAGGGCACTGATTCAGAGTGAGCTCTGGTCAGAGCGTCCGGCTCTGAATCAGGCCCTGGGTTCCAATCCGGATCAGACCCAGACTTTCCCCGGCGCCGACCCAGGATATTCCTGAGTTGGCCCCGTTCACACTGGAGCCGGGACCTGGCTTTTCCGGCATTGAAGTGGACGCTTGGAGATGAATTCATCTCCAAGTAGGCCCGGTGACAGGGGGGACAAAGGGGACACCAGTACCGGACCCCAAAGCTCAGGGGCCCCCCGAAGATTCAGGGACAAAAAAATGGGACCGCAGGACCTATTAATACCTATTAAACATCAGTGCTGCTGTTAGACAGGAATAATTTTTCCCTGTCACAGCAGCCATCCAGCTGAAGCCCCCCCACCGCCACCTTTCCTTCCCCAAGTCACCGCACTCTGACACGCAGGAGCCAGTGCTCCTCCTGGGACCACATCCCAACCCAGCGCCAGCACGTAATCCATACTTAAACCTCCTGCTTCCTGTTCCTTCCTCTGCTCTCACTCATCAGCTTCCTCTCCTCAGTTCAACTAAAAGTCTACCACTCCTCCCCCCTCGCGGCCCACCGATCCACCCCCCCTCGCAGTCCGGACCCAGATCGCGCCGTTTACACTGCAGGTTTCACGGGTTATTCCCGTGTTAAACCATGCAAGTGACCTGGGTTGGATTGCCGGGAATCCAAGACTGTCCCCTTTTACAGCATGGAGCTACCCGGGTTAACCCTGCAATAACCCAGGTTTTAGCTCTGGTATAAAAGGGTACAAGAAAAAGCCTCTTGAGCTCAGTCTGGACACCATAAAAATAAGCAAGGCAGCAACGCATTTCGTCCATGACGCGGGAGTAATTATATTCAGCATATTTATGTGTGGGACTGATATAGTTCCTAATGTAGAGACATCATAATACCATTTTCTATACTGTGTGACTAAGTTACTCAGAAAAAAAATGTCACACATTACAGAGTATGATTTACTTTAGTTCTTGAATACAATCATTAGGCTGTGAAGTGGATCAGCTCCAGATGTGGGACTCAGAGTAATTACACGCAGCATATTGATGTGTGGGATCTATATACATTTTAACTATACAGTAACCAGCCAGTAATATTACAATTATCCCTTCTGATTTTGACAACTATTATATACATCATGGAATTTAATTGACTTCACTTGTGATAAATAAGGCATAAGTGGCATATAACATATGATACATTTGTGAGTAATAACAAAGGCAGACTGAGACATTATAATTTGATTGCACTTTAATAAATCAATTAACGATTGTGGCATACACATTTATGATTGTCAAATTAATGAATTACGTTTATGGCAAACACAGGTTTTTAAACCACATATACAAATATTAATATTTTGCTGACCTTATTTTAGGGATTTAATAAAGGTTATGTTTTAATAGTTACTATGTGTCACTATACGATATAGAAATAAATATATATAATTGGAATCAGTCCGTGAGTACACCTTAACAGGAATACTTTTGTCTTTTTTTTTTATTTTTTCTTCATTTATGTGGATTTATCCGAAAGTCTTCCATTCCTGCAAGGGACATTTTCTTTTTTATAGAAAAGACAAGTCCCTACCCATATTATCCTTGTGGGAGTTTGTGTGGAACAACGCTGTAACCCCCCACTCCTGGACTTATATATGGGAGACTGAACTTTTGTTGCTGCTGCTAGCTCCCTGTCCCTGGAGATAGTGTACTCATGTATATAGAAACAGCCATTAGAGTATTTCACTACTAGTCTGTTTCTCATCATGTGTATGTGCTGAACAAATGATTGGGAACCCAGGAAGAACCTAACTTTGTCTGTGTTAAATGAACTGTCTGTGGTTAATAATACCTCTTTTCCACCAAAAACCCAGGTCCGACCTGGGTTTTTGGACATGGTTCCAACCCTGGTCAGACCCAGGTCAGACCCATTTACACTGCACCTTTGATCTGGGTTACTCCCAGGTCAGCCCTGTTCACACTGAACTCAGGTCTGCCCTGCTAAACCTGTGGTCATAAAAAGTGGGAGGTGACTGCTCCACAACCACCAATCAGCTCATTTTAGGCATGATTCAGATCAGATAACCTGAGTTGCACCGTTTACACTGCACCATTACCTGGGTCCAACCCTGGTAGCTACCTGGGTTGGATTGCAGGGTCACTTGACCCAGGTTATTTTTCAGGGACCCTTTTACACTGAGCTGCGACCCGGGTAGACCCAGCAAAAACCCAGGTTTTTGCTCTGGTGTAAAAGGGGTATATATGAGAACAATTAACACTACAGAGCAATTCACTAACATAGCTACGTAACTTAAGTTGCTGTCAATGAAAATTATGTTTGGAAAGAAGTGAATACCCTGAACATGAAATGCAAAGTATATGTGTCTAGCAATAGAGTTATGCAGGCTTGTGAATATAAAAGCCGTTTTATATATATGATAGCCTTTACAAATAGAGACGCATACTGGCGCAGCAGGCAATATAATAGATAGGCATTGATCAAGTGTGTATTGCTATCATTTAAGCATTAGGATCATAGGTATCCAAACAGTAATATATTGAATTAGGAGATTGGATGTCCCTGTAGGCACTGATTATTTTGGGTTAACTAATAAAAGAAATGTATTTATTTTTATTTGTTTATTAAGTTTCTTATATAGCGCAGCATATTCTGTTGCGCTTTACAATTGGAACATTAATAGAACAAAACAGGGTAATAACAGACAGATATATAGGTAGGAAGGCCCTGCTCGCAAGCTTACAATCTATAGGGAAATAGGCATTGATACACAAGGATAGGTGCTATATATTGCAATTTGGTCCAGCCAGACTTCAGAGTTTCTTGGTGGGCTGCATGATCCAGTCACACAGGAATGTTGGCCAAATGTTAGGATGTTGTGAAAGAAAGACAATGTGTGAGGTTATGTGTGGACTGTGAAAGGGGATGTAATTAGACATGGAAGCTATGAAGGTTACTATATGTGGGCGGTTCTGGAATCTGATAAGCTTGCCTGAAGAGGTGAGTTTTCAGGGAACACTTGAAGGATTGGAGACTAGGGGGTAAATTTACTAAAGTGAGAGTTTTTAGAAGTGAGTTTTAAAAGTGATGTTGCCCATAGCAACCAATCAGATTCTACTTAACATTTAACTAGCACCTTCTAGAAGATAATAGCTAGAATCTGATTGGTTGCTATAGGCAACATCACTTTTAAAACTCACTTCTAAAAACTCTCACTTTAGTAAATTTACCCCTAGATGTAAGTCTTATCGTGCACAGCCCTATTGGTTGAATAAAAACAATATACTAATACACAGTTTGGACTGTATAAACATAGCCAGAACAGGATTGATACATTGCTGGCATAGGGAGTGAATTTTTGAAACATTTGTATCCAATAGAGAGGGGAATTCAATTAGAGGCGAAAAGCCAAATTCCCCTGTTTTTTTTGTGAAAAATTTGCCTAAAAAAAATTCGCCAAATTCAATTCCAGGACAATTTCGCCTAAGTGGAAACAATTCTCCAAAAATGATTCTCCAATCAATAGCTGGTGAAAAGAAATGCAAAATCTTTATTTTGGGGTGCAAACATGGGGAAACAACTCAGACCCCTTGGAACAGCCCCCCAAAGGACAAATCTGAAAAAAAAAACAGAAACAAAAACCTAAGAACACCCCAAAAAAGACATTTCATTTTTGGGGTGAAAATTTAAAAAGTGGGGGGATAAACATAAAAGTAGCGAAATAGACTTCTAGGGGGTCCTCAAGTATGCGTCAGGTGTTTTTGGGATTGCAGGTGCATTCAGCAGGTGAATTTTTCACGTTTTTTAAAAGTTCACTTTAGAGACATAAAAACATGCTAACACCCATTTTCAAGCACCCCAAATTTGACAGGAATACCTATTTTCACCAAAAAATACAGCTTTATGCCATTCTTCACCACTTTTACAAAGACGCTAATAGCAAGCAATTTACACAACTTAAGTACCCAAAATAGTCTTATTAGGGCTATTAGTACACATCTATATTGATTCCCTAGGTTAATATATCTTTTTCTGGGGTACAGACTGATTTCCCCAATTCTTTCAGTACTTTTCGCCTGTACCGCATTCGCCTATTTCCGTCTGTTTTGCAATTGAATTAGGCGAAAAGCGGGAACGAGCACGGAATAAATTTGCCTCTGAAACAGGCGAATGAAGCGAACAGTCGGACAGGCAAAAACTTCGCCTCTAATTGAATATGGCTCATAATCTTGCAACAAATGTATTGAGCTTGAAATAATGGATTTATCTTTGGAGACTCAGACAGTGGATAAACTTTATTATATTTATGAATAAAACAGCACACAGTTGAGTTTTTAATATATCTTTATTCACTTAATTTTCTTTTCTATATCACTTTATATCTCTATATTGTTTTTAAAATTATATTTAGCTCAAGTGACCTTATTTAAGGACATACAGTTCTCATATTATCTAATACTATATATAGAGTAGGACATCAGTACTCGTCACTATATATAGGATCAAGAGGATACTTGTTTTTAATGCATATCTAATAAATATTGGTTTTAGACAGAATGTGAGTTTAGGATAAGAGTGCGCCTCAAAAAAACTGATTCTCTTTTGAATTTTGGTTTGTGTATTTGAATCAGTAGGTGGCACCTTCAATATTTCAATAGAATAAATACTTTAACTATTGGAAAACACGATATTTGATATCCTCATTTTGATACTGTCATTTATATAATAACTTGGTGCGGGAGCATCTTTTTCTGTATAAGCTCCCAGGAGTTTACCTGCTTGGATGAGTGCTTCAATCAGTCTGGAATTCATCTACAGTCGGGATCCGGCATTCATCGCCCGCCGCTTTCACTAGGAGAGCCGCTACCTTGTGTGCAGTGATCCCCACGTACTCAGACACAGCGATGGGACTCGGCTCTGCAGGGCCGAGGACACACACCAGGTGAGCAGTCTTATCTGCATGTACTCCCTGGTCACGGCCATCAAAAGAGGGCTGTGGCGGTAACATGTAAGTCCGGTCCCCCTTTTCTCCCCTCACTATTAAGTGTACATACTGTAGCCATGATCTATATCTTGGTCAGCCACTTACAAATACATACCTGCACTGGTCTGGACTTTTTGTAAAGTAGCAGCTCATTTATTTTTTTTTTTTTTTGGAAACTCTTTTTATTGAGCAAATCACAAAAAAACCAGTACATTCCAATATTCAAAAATAAGAATTAACACATAACATACTTTTATAATGGGAACTGTACCATTTCAGAATAATAATATGATATAGTAGAAAATTTTCTCATTATAAAAAAGAGAAGGAATAAAGAAGCAAGAGAAAAATCTTGCAGCAACGGTGTGGCAATCCGTTTAAGAAATAGAGAGAAAAAATAAAAAAATAAAGAGGAAAAAGGAAAAGAAAGACTTTAGGAAAGACAAAGGAGAATAAGAGGAGAAGAGGGTGGGCGGACTCCATATAGGATCACTTTCTTTCAGATTAAACATGTTAGAGAAAATATATAAAAGGAAAAAATTAATTGTTAAATGGAGAGGAAACATTTTGGTATGTCAGCCAAGGAGACCATATTTTATCAAAGGTTTTGGATGTATTACGTAATAAAGCTGTCATATATTCCATCTTGTATATATACCAGATGCGTGATAATATTGCCTGCATCGGAGAGGGATGAGGGTTTTTCCAATCCGCTGCAATTTGGCAGGTCATAGCAGACACTATATGTCGGAATAACCTATTCTGACACCGGGACAGAGAAGGCAGACCCAAGGGAAGTAGAAAATGCCGAGGATCAGAGGGAATCGTAATATCAAAGAGGTGCGAGAGGAGAGCAAGAACCTCCTGCCATATTCTAGATAGTTTGGGACAAGTCCACCAGATATGCAAAAAACTGCCCTCTCCACCGCAACCCCTCCAACATCTATCCGAAGCATCGGGAAACATTGCTTGTAGCCGCGATGGTACATAATACCATTGGTAAAGCAATTTATAAACATTTTCTTTAATTTTGACGCAAATAGAGCTGGTGGCAGCATTGTCCCATATCTCCGTCCAATCCTCAGCATCTATAGGGTGTCCCAAATCTCGTTCCCACGCTAACTCATGAGGGTCTCGATTAGAGCTTACTTCTTCCGCTAGTAAGGAATAAATAGTAGAAATAAGACCCCTAGTGGAGGGTCTTCTCCAACATAAGGACTCAAAAGAAGTCAAAGGTCTGCTAATCAGAATCGAGCTAATTTTGGAGTGGAAATGTCTAATTTGTAGGAACCGAAAAAAATCTTTGGATGGAACCGCTGCTCTATCCCGGAAGTCAGAAAATTGTGGGAAATTAGTATCTATAGTAATATCATTTACATAATAGATATTGCTCGATGACCAGGCAGTAAAAGATGACTTACATAAACCAGGAGGAAAAGATGGATTATGAAGTAGAGGTATCAAAGGGGACGGGGCCGGAGCTAACTTAAAACATCTATTGGTTAAATCCCAAATTGCTAAAGAACGGGAAATTACAGGATGAGAAGAAACTGTCCGGGGACGATGAATCTTAGGGATCCACAAGAGGGGGGATACAGTAGCCAGTCCCAGCTCCTCGGCCTCGATAGCAACCCAGACCTTCCCCGCACCGAAGTTACACCACTGAGCACAATGAGAGAGCTGCGCAGCATAATAATATTTTTTTAAATCAGGAATTCCCAAACCCCCACCCCTGGAAGGCCGCTGAAGCAACTTTAGTCTGATCCGCGGGCGTTTCCGGTTCCATATGAAATATGAGGTTTGGTACTGAAGGAATTTGAACACGTATGGAGGGATGTAGATCGGAAGGGTCTGAAATAGATACAAGAGCCGAGGGAGAACGCTCATCTTAACTGAATGTATTCTACCTATCCAAGAAATAAAATAATTGGACCAGTCACACAAATCAGACTTAATACAATCTAGAAGGCGGGGAAAGTTAGCCTGAAACAGCTGATGAAGATGATGAGTTAGGAAAACACCAAGATATTTAATCTTTTTTTTATGCCAGGTACAAGGGAGCATGGCCTCCAGTGTTTGCTTTAGGATAGCAGGGATATAGAAATCAAGAACTTCAGTCTTGGTGACATTAATTTTATAACCCGAGTGTTGGGAATATGAATTTATTTCCTCTAGAAGTGAATTTAGGGATCGAGCTGGGTCAGTGAGAGAGACTAAAATATCGTCGGCATATAATGCGATTTTATATTGCGAAGGGCCAGTGGATACTCCCGAGATAGCTCTATTACAACGGATCTTTGCCGCTAGGGGTTCAATAATAAGAGCAAATATTAAGGGAGAGAGGGGACAACCCTGCCGAGTACCGTTAGTTATTCCAAAACTAGAGGAATAGACAGCAGCTCATTTATTAATACAAAAGTAATCGGAGTCCCACCAAGGATTTATTAAGACTGGTCAAGGATGGATACATTACATCTGCTGAAGTGATACACCAATACATTGTTATATGTTCATATGCCACTTTCTAACTTTTACCTTTACCTAAGGATTGACTGATACTAAAGAACGGCTTCATCCGCACAATATTGGAGCATACAACTGGTGCTCCTCTTTTATATAATTTTGGATGAGATCGTGGATTGTGAATTTGAGATTATGACTACTCACTTCTTATTCTATCTGTTTTTATTATATTAGTATAATTTTCTGCATGCAAATTATGAGTATGCACTGAATATTTGCTGATTGTCTATTTAGACCAGAATTTATACTTGCTATTAACAGTGTAATAAATGTATTGTTATATCTATATAGAGTTGATTTGTATCTTTTGGGTCTGGGATAGGCCTATTGGCGCTACCATTTACTTTTATATTCTTACCTCCGGGTTTATGGTGTTGGTGGACTCCTAGGAGAGCTGCTGGCCACGATTCAGCTACAAAGAGGTGGGCGCCCTATCACTTTTCTATGATAAAGTCCTCTGTCTCTGCATAGATTTCTGGGGTCTCAATTCCATTACCATCAAGCCCTTCCTCTCATATCTGAATTATTTGACCACTTAAAAGGAGATCAGATCTTCACCAAATTTGGATCTCAGTAGAGCATACAGTATAATTTAATTGGTATAAAGTGAGGAGATGAATGGAAAACAACCTTCAACACCCGAGATGGGCATTTAAACTATTTGGTTATGCTGCTTGGAGTCAGCAATGCTCCTGCAGTCTTTCAGAGCTTATGAACAAAATATTTAGTGATCAGCTCTACAAATATGTGGTCAAATATCTTGACGATGATATAATACTTTACAAAACTATTGCTGCCCATCATGAACATGTCCAGAAAGTTCTTCTCATCTCAGAAGGAATCACCTCTATTTTAAACTGGAAAAATGCTCCATCGAACAAACTACCATTTGTCAGGATGCAGTCTGGGATTGTCTGCTACTCAGCTGCACGCCGGCACCCTTGGGCTTTGGTGTTCAGTTGCTGGAGTGGAGGTGAGTGGTGACTGAGAATTCTCCCCAGGGTCTGCTAGGGCTTCCGTGCATGCGTCCTGGTACCCGGGGTGCCGGGCATGGCCGCAGCCATGTTGGTCCATATCACCTGACTAGTATACCTACTGGTAGTCCTGCGGTCAATCAGCTGATCCTCTGATCCAATGACCAGCTACCGAAGGGTATTTAAGTCTGACTCCAGGAATAGGAAACTGCTGTTCAACTTCGCTGTTCCAGTGATTGCTATGCTCTCCAGTGTTTTCCACGAAGTATTAGCCCTCACGCCGACCTCCAGTGTTACTTGTATTAGCTCCCATGCTAATTCTCAGCGTGTATCTTTAGCTCTCTCATAGAACTCCAGTGCTTCATGTAACAGTTCCTGTGTTGTCTTTTAGTGTGCTGCTTAGCTCACAGGCTGACTCTGTGTTACATGTGTTAGCCTTCAAGCTGATTACTAATTTAGCTGTCAAGCTGCATCTCTGTGTTTACTTCTCCTTACATATCTCAGTGCAACCTTGTAACTCGATCCTTACCCATTCTCAGTGTATTCCTGTGTCTACATTTCTCAGTGCAACTCTGCGCTTAGGATCTCTATCAACTCTCAGTGTATTCCTGTGACTACATACAGTATTTCAGTGCAACTCTGCTATTGGATCCCTATCAATTCTTAGTGTATTCCTGTGTCTACATTTCTCAGTCCAACTCAGCGATTGGATCCCTATCAATTGTCAGTGTATTCCTGTGTCTACTTTTCTCAGTGCAAGTCTGCGATTGGATCTCTATCAACTCCCAGTACATCCCTGTGTCTATAATCCCTGTGTTTATCAGTGCAAGTCTGCCTCCAGGTTATCTCCAGTGACTATCCTGATTCTAGTGTCTTCTAGTGCTTACTCATCTCTAGGGTTCCTAGTGTTAATCCGTGCTAATATAGTTTTTGGTCTTCCTGCCACTCCCAGGTACCTGTCCAGAGGGCTGCGACCTGCTCACTTGGTGCAGCGAAACCCATATACTATCTGGAGGGGTCACTGGTGAAGACCACCAAGTGAGTTAGACTCCGCACCTCTAGGTAGGTCTCGCCAAACCTGGGTTTGGCCGCAATAGGGAGACCTAGCACTGTCACTCACCTGCTTGTTCCCTAGCCACTGTACCACCTGGCTTTTGTCCTCACCTGAAGAATTTCCCATATGGTTCCTGACACCATTCCTATTCTGGGATATACAGTCAGGTCCATAAATATTGGGACATTGACAGAATTTTCAGATTTTGGCCTCTATTCACCACCACAATGGCTTTGAAATGAAACAAACAAGATGTTCTTTAACTGCAGACTTTCAGATTTAATTTGAGGGTAATTACATCCAAATCGGGTGAACGGTGTAGGAATTATAACAGTTTTAATATGTGCCTCCCACTTTTTAAGGGGCCAAAAGTAATGGGACTATCAACTCAAAAGCTATTTCATGGACAGGTGTGGGCTATTCCCTCGTTATTTCATTATCAATTAAGCAGGTAAAAGGTCTGGAGTTGATTCTAGGTGTGACATTTGCATTTGGAATCAGTTGCTGTCAACTCTCAATATGAGATCCAAAGAGCTGTCACTATCAGTGAAGAAAGCTATCATTAGGCTGAAAAATCAAAACAAACCCATCAGAGAGATAGCAAAAACATTAGGTGTGGCCAAATCAACTGTTTGGAACATTCTTAAAAAGAAAGAACGCACCGGAGAGCTCAGCAAAACCAAAAGACCCGGAAGACCACGGAAAACAACTGTGGTGGATGACAAAAGAATTATTTCCCCGGTGAAGAAAAACCCCTTTACAACAGTTGGCCAAATCAAGAACACTCTCCAGGAGGTAGATGTATATGTGTCAAAGTCAACAATCAAGAGAAGACTTCACAAGAGTGAATATAGAGGGTTCACCACAAGATGCAAACCAAAAACAGAAAGACCAGATTAGAGTTTGCCAAACAACATCTAAAAAAACCATTACAGTTCTGGAACAACATGGGCAGATGAGACAAAGATCAACTTGTACCAGAGTGATGGGAAGAGAAGGAAAGGAACTGCTCATGATCCAAAACATACCACCTCATCAGTGAAGCATGGTGGTGGTAGTGTCATGGCGTGGGCATGTATGGCTGCAATGGAACTGGTTCCCTTGTATTTATTGATGATGTGTCTGCTGACAAAAGCAGCAGAATGAATTCTGAAGTGTTTCGGGCAATATTATATGCTCATATTCAGTCAAATGCTTCAGAACTCATTGGACGGCGCTTCACAGTGCAGATGGACAATGACCCGAAGCATACTGCAAAAGCAACCATAGAGCTTTTTAAGGCTAAAAAGTGTGATGTTATGCAATGGCCAAGTCAATCCCCTGACCTGAATCCGATTGAGCATGCATTTCACTTGATGAAGACAAAACTGAAGGGAAAATGTCCCAAGAACAAGCAGGAACTGAAGACATTTGCAGTAGAGGCCTGGCAGAGCATCACCAGGGATGAAACCCAGCGTCTGGTGATGTCTATGCGTTCCAGACTTCAGGCTGTAATTGCCTGCAAAGGATTTGCAACAAAGTATTAAAAAGTGAAAGTTAGATTTAGGATTGTTTAGTTTGTCCCATTACTTTTGGCCCCTTAAAAAGTGGGAGGCACATATAGAAACCGTTGTAATTCCTACACCGTTCACCTGATTTGGATGTAATTACCCTCAAATTAAATCTGAAAGTCTGCAGTTATAGCACATCTTGTTTGTTTCATTTATAAGCCATTGTGGTGGTGAATAGAGGCCAAAATATGAAAATTCTGTCAATGTCCCAATATTTATGGACCTGACTGTATTATAACTGCTCATGGTCTTCAGATAGATTCAGAGAAGGTAAAAGCCATTCTGGATTGGCCTCAACCTTCAGGCCTTAGAGCTACCCAGCGATTGCTTGGCTTCACCAAATATTATAGAGATTATTCAAGGTACACTCTTCTATGTCAGCACTCATCATTGGTCTTACCCATAAGAAAGCTAACTCTACAACATCACCTCCTGAGGCAGCTTGAGCCTTGAATACATTGAAGGCATTCCTTTCTGTTCCTGTCCTGAACCAGCCAGACAAATCTAAACCTTTCTTCTTTGAGGTAGACGCTTCCTCTTTTGAGGTTGGAGCAGTTCTTTACCAAAGACAGGACTCAGGGAAACTTCACCCTCCTGGGTTCTTTTCTCGACATCTGAAAAAAACTACAGAATTGGTGACAAGGAGCTTCTGGGCGTTAAATTAGCACTGCGCATAATATGTAAGTCCTTCAGGATGTATGTGATCATCATGCTGCAGCAGCAGCAACTGTGTTAAGAGGGTGGGGGGGGTGGTAAAAGAATAAAAGTTCTGCCCAGCCGGTACCGCTGCCCTGTCACTGCAGACCCATACAGCGACAGTGACAGCCTGGACTGCATTGACCTGCTGATGGACATCAGCTGACCTGCTGGCTGGTGAACTTCCCTACAGTTTCCGGCAGTGTCAGCATTTTCCGGCTGTCATACAGCAGTGCTCAGTGCTCCCCCTCCACGCTTGCAGCAAACAGCAGGGATTGGATGGTATCTGGAGATAGACAGGAGGGCTGGGTTTGCTTCTTGCCACTGAGGAAAACCCAGTCCTTCTGTCTGTCTATAGATATAAAGGAGAGTGATCACTCACCCTGTTGTGGGCCATTTTATAAATAGCTCGCTCCGCAGTTGCATTACAATGGCCTGGTTTGGGACCACCTCCACCCTCCCTGCCTGCAGTGAACTCCGGACCAGCTCACCCTCCCTGAGCTCCAGCAATAGTACTGTAAGTATTGTGCTGGACTTTTTTTTTCCCCAAAAGCAATGCCTGTAGGTTGTTAGGGTAGGTTACAGTGTGTATAATTAGTGTTGTTAGATTTAGTAAAGAGGTGTCCCAACTCCAAATGCACTTTATAGTCTTTATTTTTTTTAATTAGACTTTTGTTCTTTTATTTAATAGTTACATTCTAATGCCACTCCCCCCGGCTCAGCCTAAACCTAATCTAGCAGCAGGACTATCTTTTTCTGTTGTCCTGTAATTTAATAGTTGCATTTTAATGTGTGTCCTCTCCCTCCCTCGCATAAATCTAATCTAGCAGCAGAACTAGTGTTATTTTATTGTCCATGAAAAGCACTAGTGCTGCTAGACAAGGCTTCGGCAATATGTTGGTCTGCAGTTGCTATTGAACTACAAATTTCTCAAAACTGACAGCCATTGACTTGCTGGGACTTGTAGTACCACAATAGCTGGAGATCAAAAGGTTTCTCTCTGTGACCTAGCCATGCTGCAGTTCCTGAAGGGAGGTCATTTAGCTCCATGTTTGTAGAAGGTGTTTGTGGATTTCAGTTAATCAAGAGCCTGATATTGAATTTGCTTGGCGGTATTCAATTGTTGCTCCTGTCGGGTGCGATCAACTGCCAGCGCACCATTTCAGCTCGCAACCCCAGGGGGGTGCGAGCTGAGATGGGCGAAAAGTGACCTGTTTGGGCACCCAAACAGCAGTTTTTGTGATCAGCGCAAAAAACAGCAACAATTGAATAGCGCCCCGCGATCTCCCGTCACTTTAGATGGGAGACCGGGCACTATATAAAAATTGAATATCGCCTTCTGTGTCAGGTAGATAAAGTGGTAACTTCCCCTATTCCTCACTCTGCTTCCAGTGGTTGCATTCTTCTATAAAGTAGGTGCTGTGTGGCATAATGTGTAAGGACCATTACAGTGTGGCATTTGTATAAGGGGCTCTACTACTTGTGTCATTATGTGCTGTAAGGGTCACTACTGTGTGACTTAACATGTATAAGGGGCACTACTGTGTGGCATAATGAGAATAAGCAGCTATACTGTGTGGTGTAACGTGTATAAGGGGCACTACTGTGTGGCATAATTTGTATTTGTACTATCGTGTGACCATGCCACTTATTTGAGGCAGGTGGGCCCCAAACCGATATCTTGCCTAGGGCCCCATGAGTTTTAAATCCGTCTCTGGAAAGAGGTGAGTATGGTGGGTTTTTTTTTTACAAGTACCCGTGGATTACTACTTGGAGAAGGGGACGTGATTGGCTACAGGGATACTAGGTATGTGTGATAGTGAGTGTGTATGTGTGTGTGCATGTATGTTTTAATAAATTTGTACTTTCAAGGTGTATGTTTTGTCTTTATTTTAATATTTCTTTTGCAGGTGAACTACAGGTACCAGTGTGCCCCATAATGCACTTTATGCTGGTACTTGTAGTTCTTTAAGTACCAGCATGCAGGGAAGGCTTGCTGGGACTGGAAGTTCTACTACAAAAGACAATATTAATATTTTAACTCTTTACTTGCACCACATTTTTAACACAATCAGTCTCGGGCTATCAGACTAGGCCTGGGTTGCCCTGGAGAGGGGGCCCCCTTTATTGGGGGTCCCCACCTCCCCAGGGATCCCCCACTTGGACTAGCAGTCAGAGATAATGCTTTACCTGGGGGACCTGGTGAAAGGGTTCCCCTGGCTGTGGCATTACTCCCCCGCTAGTAAGAGCTCGGTGCTGGTTATGGGAAATACAGGGAACCCCTACTCTTTTGTCCCCTGTATTTCCAAAACCAGGACTGGCTCGGCTGAGCCCAGTGCTGGTTGTGCTAAATACAGGGGACCCCTACTCTTTTGTCCCCTGTATTTCCAAAACCAGGACCGGCACGGCTGAGCCAAGTGCTGGTTGTGCCTCATACCCTACATTGTTTGTTCCCTGTATTTTCACAACTAGGACTGACTGTTAAAAGCCTGTGCCTTTTTTTTCACACAGATGCATGGACGGATCCGTCCATGCTTCTGTCTTATTTATATTTTTTATCAGAGTCTAGCAGCACAAATCACACAGAAGCATGCGTGCATCTGTGATTATTTTTTTTAACAGTTGCATGCATCACGTATCTCCCTGATCCGTGCATGCATCCATCTGCTATCGCGCAAGATCTAATTATATGCAAATCATTAGATCGCGCACTGTAGATCTTGTGTCACGTTGTGCAGTTTTTGCTGCACATTGTGTCCTGGAGTGCCGGGGACAGTTCAAAGTAAATCGTTAACGAGATTGTATCGTTGACTACATCATTCCGTGTGTAGGGGCCTTAATAGCCTGCACAATGCCATCAAGATCTCAGCGAGTCTGCCCGATGTTTAAAAGGGCAATTATTTAAAAGGCAAAAGGTTGGTTTAGCCTTTTAAATGATTACCCAACTTGCTGCAATCTTGACGATTCCTGCATCGCGAAGACTATTGCATTCACCCCATAGCATTTATTTATATTGCTGTTTTAAATCTTATCTATCAATTAAAGCCATGATTGGTGACTTTGACAAGTTATTATAATAATAATGCTGCATTGGTCATAGAGGTAATGTATGGTCCTATTAACTCATTCGTGCTTGGCCCGCATACTGGCTGCATCCACCTAGACCACAGGTTCTCAAACTCGGTCCTCAGGACCCCAAACAGTGCATGTTTTGCAGGTCTCCTCACATAATTACTAGTGAAATAGTTAGCTGCACCTGTAGATCTTTTAAAATGTGTCAGTGAGTAATGAATACACCTGTGCACCTGCTGGGTGAGCTGCAAAAAGTTAACTGTGTGGGGTCCTGAGGACTGAGTTTGAGAACCATTGCCCTAGACCAGTGGTTCTCATACTTGGTCCTCAGGGCCCCACACAAGTCACGTTTTCCAGGTCACCCAGTATGTGCACAGGTGTATTCATTACTCACTGACACATTTTAAAAGATCTACAGGTGCAGCTAACTATTTCACTAGTAATTATGTGAGGAGACCTGCAAAACATGCACTGTTTGGGGTCCTGAGGACCGAGTTTGAGAACCTGTGGTCTAGACATCAGTGCTCACATACAGTGATGCATGCTTGTGTATCAGCCAGGGATCAGAGCCTCGAGTCACACCGCCCGCACGCGACGACAGAGGAATCTCATTCGGCCATTGGCTCGGGTAGCAGAGCCCTACAGCCAAACAGCGAGAGTTCAAGATACAACAGTCGCTACTGTACCCCGCCCATCTTCCTCTTATCTTCTTCTCCCAGCGGACAATGAGGTTCCCGTCAGCCAATCAGTGGACTACTTGCCGCAGGCGCAGGATGAATACGTAATAACTTTGTGCCGGAACATCGCGGCCAGATTGTTCTGCCAGCAGGAGACCTAGAGACATATAACAGCCGTAATATATGCGAGTATCTGCTGAGGCAGCTGCGGAGAACAGGCTAAGACATGATCGAGCTGAATAAGAGGAAGGGGATGGAGCTGGTGGCCATCCCGGCCAAGAAGCCTCGCAATGAGCTGTTGGTGGCGGCGGTGAGTGCTTGATGGCTCCTTCTCCCCCACTGTGTGAGCGGTCCCTTTGTAGCATCTGCATTCGGGGTGTTCCTCTAAGCGGCGCCCGGACTCTGTGTTACCCAGCAGCGGTATCCGGGTGTGCCGGCACCTGGCGCCGAGGAGGAGGAGTGGTGGTGCTACTGTGCCCCTGCAGTTGTTCTGTGTGAGCCGGTTACTGAGCAGCAGTTAGATTAGTCTGGTCGGCGCTCTGTATATAGGTACCGGTGTATGGGGGTTACAGGTACATGTGCCAGGTGTAGCGGTTTCTTCTAAACACTCCTGCATGAGGATTGCTCATTCCCTTCTGTGTACATATTACAATTTCCTGTAGTATAATGGGATAATAGTAGAAAAAAAACACCTAATGCTGCTACACACTGTTATATATTTGTACAGCCGATGAGCGACCTTTCACATAATGCGTCTGCAGGTGTGTACAGATGATAGGTCTGTGAACAACACCATTCAAATCAGATTGTCTCTGCAGCTGATGTATCGTGTGTGTGTGTATATATAGCGTTCCCGCTAGGCTGTTTTAGTGCGGCGCCCTGCCCTCCTTCTGGAGGGCAAAAAGCACCCTGCCCTCCAGGAGGAGGGCAAAAAGCGCCCTGCCCTCACAGCCTGCGGGAGCCGTTCTCACCCACGGGACGGAGTGTCCCGCGGGTGGAGAAACATGCGGTGACCCGGTCACCGCCTGAGAATAGACGCCTGGCGTCTATTATCCCTTTCTGTAGTGCTTGGGGGCTGCCCGGCATGTCCGTAAGTGCCGGGCACGCCCCCAAGCATGATGAAAAGGTGACGCGTCTTATAGACATGCCCCCTTTTCATGACCACGCCCCCTCTTCGAGCGCGCGCCTTCGGTGCGCGCACTAGATTGCCCTCTCTGGCTCCGACGCCCTGCCTGCCGCCGGAGCTAGAGGGAAAATATATATATATATATATAATATATATATATACACACACACACACACACACGCGCGGCACTCAGAGACTTTCAAATGGAATGTGCAAAAGCAATACTTTAATCCATCAACGTTTCGGGACCTCCCGTCCCTTCCTCAGGATGTACAGTACAGAATGACAAACATACAAACACACAACAGCTATAAATAGCTTACTACCTGTCTGGACGCGTGGTGCACATCCCGCTCGTCGCGCCGGAGACCCGACCGGAACACAGGCAACAAGCCAGCCGGAAGCTCTGTGCGTGTCACGCACCGGAAGCACTCCGTGAGTCATGTGCCCATGTGATCACCCCTGACACGACAGCTGATGGAGGCAACCCGCAGCCCAATGGTAGCCAGAGCAACCCACTAGAAAGACATGACAATACACAAGCGAAATATTACATGCAAACATGCAAAAACAGTATGAATGATAATCTTAAATACTAAAAAACAGCAAGATACAAAAGACTATTAGTGGCACAAATTGCAACCACTTGTGGGCAAGAAAATAAATTTAAAAACAAATAATAAATGAAGAAATGGTACAAAATAAAGAAATAATAAAAAATTAAATGACGAAAAAACTGTCATATATGTCGGCATGAGTATAAAGTGAAATACAAGCAATATTATTCATGGATTAATGTGAGATGATACAGTGAAAAAAATAGTGAGGGTATCCACAAGCTAAATACAAAAAAACGAAAAGAGTAAGTGAAAAATGTGTGTTATAAAGTGACAACTAATGTGAGATAAACAATAAAAAACTGCTGAGACAAAAAATTTTTTTTATGTAGCAATAATACTACAAGTCTACTAGTGAATGTGTCCTGGTCTACTCAAGGAACAACAAGGTAAGTAAAACCCTTGTATAGAAAAGTGAAAATATAACCTTTGAAGTTAAAAATGTGTCTGGTAGTGTGAATGATGCTCATGCCGCCATAAATGTGACAGATAAACTGTATAAAATGACATACATGCATATGAAAACCTATAAACACATCGGCTAAACCCTATAAGGACAAACCGTCCATGCTGGCATGAATACAAATGAAAACCTAAATATGCATCTGCTGAACCCAATGCTGTAACAGTATAACATACGTGGGCCATGCGATAGCATTGAACTAAAGTTCTAAAACCATGTGTTACATATAAGCAACTTACTGGTCTCTGGCAGAAGCCAAATGGACCGAGCAATATAAATTTAGATAAGAACCCTTTTTTTTGCTGAGAAAGTTTGAAACTGATGTCTTAAATGTTGAGATGTGACACTTCCCTGATGCCCAGTTATACACATCATTGAGGGGTGGCAATCGATCTAAAAAACTTCTGCAGCTTGAGTCAGCATGGATATATAGGTTGGACACCTTATCACTGCGAGGGCTTAACGAATCCCTGGGGCTTAACTGTTTCCTATAAACCCAGTTCTTATCTAAATTTATATTGCTCGGTCCATTTGGCTTCTGCCAGAGACCAGTAAGTTGCTTATATGTAACACATGGTTTTATAACTTTAGTTCAATGCTATCGCATGGCCCACGTATGTTATACTGTTACAGCATTGGGTTCAGCAGATGCATATTTAGGTTTTCATTTGTATTCATGCCAGCATGGACGGTTTGTCCTTATAGGGTTTAGCCGATGTGTTTATAGGTTTTCATATGCATGTATGTCATTTTATACAGTTTATCTGTCACATTTATGGCGGCATGAGCATCATTCACACTACCAGACACATTTTTAACTTCAAAGGTTATATTTTCACTTTTCTATACAAGGGTTTTACTTACCTTGTTGTTTCTTGAGTAGACCAGGACACATTCACTAGTAGACTTGTAGTATTATTGCTACATAAAAAAAATTTTTGTCTCAGCAGTTTATTTTATTGTTCATCTCACATTAGTTGTCACTTTATAACACACATTTTTCACTTACTGTTTTTGTTTTTTGTATTTAGCTTGTGGATACCCTCACTATATTTTTCACTGTATCATCTCGCATTAATCCATGAATAATATTGCTTGTATTTCACTTTATACTCATGCCGACATATGACAGTTTTTTGTCATTTAATTTTTTATTATTTCTTTATTTTGTACCATTTCTTCATTTATTATTTGTTTTTAAATTTATTTTCTTGCCCACAAGTGGTTGCAATTTGTGCCACTAATAGTCTTTTGTATCTTGCTGTTTTTTAGTATTTAAGATTATCATTCATACTGTTTTTGCATGTTTGCATGTAATATTTCGCTTGTGTATTGTCATGTCTTTCTAGTGGGTTGCTCTGGCTACCATTGGGCTGCGGGTTGCCTCCATCAGCTGTCGTGTCAGGGGTGATCACATGGGCACATGACTCACGGAGTGCTTCCGGTGCGTGACACGCACAGAGCTTCCGGCTGGCTTGTTGCCTGTGTTCCGGTCGGGTCTCCGGCGCGACGAGCGGGATGTGCACCACGCGTCCAGACAGGTAGTAAGCTATTTATAGCTGTTGTGTGTTTGTATGTTTGTCATTCTGTACTGTACATCCTGAGGAAGGGACGGGAGGTCCCGAAACGTTGATGGATTAAAGTATTGCTTTTGCACATTCCATTTGAAAGTCTGAGTGCCGCCTCTATGTGTTCATATATATTGGGGGCTCTGACCCTCGCAAGGAGGGCACCGTGAGCAGGTACAATTTATTTCTTCAATCAGGAGTGCCGGATCAGCTGTGTTTCTATCTATATATGCATATGCACATGAAATCATAGGCGGCACTCGGAGACTGGTAAAACACGTGATACCCTCTGCTGAGGGACTTTTAATCAGTCGACGTTTCGGGGTCTTCCACCCCTTCCTTCTGTTGTCCTGAGGAAGGGGTGGAAGACCCCGAAACGTCGACTGATTAAAAGTCCCTCAGCAGAGGGTATCACGTGTTTTACCAGTCTCCGAGTGCCGCCTATGATTTCACGTGCATTGGGGGTGCTGTCCTCCTGGAGGGCACCGGAGCAAGGTTGGACTGCTTGTCCAGGTACACAGAGTGAAGGAGTGCCGGAGTATTATTATATATATATATATATATATATATATATGTGTGTGTGTGTGTGTGTGTGTGTGTGTGTATATATATATATATGTGTGTGTGTATGTCCATCTGACACTGTACAGCCGACCTGTAATTTGGGTAGTGTCTAGATGTCCTTTGCCGAGCGAACCCTGATGTCATCAGTTACTATCCAACGCCATTCCCTACAATGTTCTCCCCAGAATTTTTTTCCAGCCGGGTGGCATCAAGAAGTAGCCGGGCTGGGCTTTCGCAATATTAAAATGTTTGGCATCCTGACCTTATAGTGATTTAAACTTGAAATAACAATTTATATATTTTCTTAGAGGCCCAGATACTGTTCCCACTTGCAGGCTACAAAGAATATATTTTTTACACAGCTCTACAGATACTGGCCCCACTTGCAGGCTCTCTTTTGTCAGTTCAGGCGACTGTTCCCACCTTAACTTTTATACACGAGGAGGGATCTTTGCCCTACAGTCTGACACTGCTCCTGCTCTGTGATGGATAACTGCCCCCCACCCCAATGCCACATCCCCTGCTCAGCACTCTCTCCTGCCCCAATGCTGCGTCCCTTGCCTGGCACCTGTCCCAATGCCGTGTCCCCTCCCCTACACCTCCCCCTGCCCAAATTCGCAGTCACCTGGAACCTTCACCAGCATGTCCTTATTGCCGGCAGACATGGAGCCTCCAATGTGAAGAATGTGACGTTGGCGCAGCTCTGCATCGCATCCGTGGCAACAAGGACACATTTGAGGGTGACCGGGAATGCGGTGCATTGGGGCAGAAGGAAGTGCTGGATGGTATGCTGTTTCTGCCGGACAATGCGCCCGCAGAAAACAGCCTGGGGAGAACACTGCCCTACTATCTATGTGGGGATAGAGGTAGAATATACACTTGTGGAGAGCGAAGCGAGTCACTGTGCCCGTAGCATGGCGAGAGAGTAAATTTCTTCTTTTGGTGGCCTTTATGGGCATGCAGCTGCACTTCCGCCCTCACCCCTAGTCACTTCCAAGTCCTTAGGATGAAGGGCAAATAAGTTCAACCCTGTAAACTGGCCACAGGAACTGCAGACACTGACTTCATAACTGGGCATGCAAATCTACATGCCCGACCCTGTTGTTATGTCTATCCAGACAAATTGAGTGGCCGTTTGGTAAGTGTGTAAAGCTTACTAAATCGGTGGGATGGCTGGTCAGCTGCTGGTTCAGCTAATTGTGTAGCCAGTATTACGGTTCATTTCTTTATAGTTGCCATTGTGCAGTCTGTTACTGTCACTAATGAATTTCAATAATTAACTTCACTCATGTTTGACCAGCCTTATAGATAATTCAATTTAAATACTGCGCTCAACTCAACCTTTACCTAAGCTAGGGAGCTGGTCCCATGTGAACTGATGGAAATATTATGAGTCGGTATGTTTATGAAAAAGAGGGGGTTTAATGTAAAAGATGCATGCACAATTCCTATATAAGTCACTAAATATAACATAGACAAACAGATTGGTTGAGATAGGTAATACACAATAACCAAATATAATAGTCAATTAAAACAAACATATGTAGGAGATCAATAATATTGATAAACTGCTGCACTTGCAGATGGCTGGATAACAGAAGGAAGGGAGTACGGAGAGAGCGGCAACCAGGGGGTTAACTAACGGGCCACCTCCAGAGCAGCTGTTACCGTGGTGTGGGGAATGTTATGGTCGGACTCTGGAAAGCCAATAACCATACACCCCTGCCACACCAGAGACTTGCCTTCCTCGGTCTCGTATGGTTATTGGCTTTCCAGAGTCCGACCATAACATCCCCCACACCACGGTAACAGCTGCTCCGGAGTGCGGCTCCGGCACCTGCACCGGAGGTGGCGGTGGCCCGTTAGAGTTAACCCCCTGGTTGCCGATCTCTCCGTACTCCCTTCCTCAGGAAGCTTAACCCGGGCATCTCACCTTAACGCTTCAACATATTGTACTGTATAGTATCAGCGGGTTGCTGCTGCTACCACCCACAATCTCATTCAGAAAGACTTTTTCTGCCCAGAACTCCCTTCCAACCAACGATATTCCTTGGACTTAATCTGAGTTCTGTTATCCAGCCATCTGCAAGTGCAGCAGTTTATCAATATTATTGATCTCCTACATAAGTTTGTTTTAATTGACTATTATATTTGGTTATTGTGTATTACCTATCTCGACAGGAAACTTGAGAAGACTATCTTAATATGGGAGCTAGCAGGTTTCTGCTGTTGTTTTGTGTATGTTATTTCAAGGTACTTGTTTGGGAAGTGGGGATATCATTTAAATATTGAGTTTATTGCAATTACTACTTTGCAGGGCCCGCCAAGATCATCCAGTCTACAAGCACCAATCATGCTGTTGTCTGGACATGAAGGAGAAGTTTACTGCTGCAAATTTCACCCCAATGGGCTCACCTTGGCATCTTCAGGGTTTGATAGACTTATTCGTAAGTGGTTTTAAGTTAATAAGCTGAGGTACATAGACATATTCCTTCTATGTTTTGGTGATGTTGTTTCTGATGTATTTATTAACTTGCAATTGATCTCTTTGGCGCACAACTGTAATTAAAACCCTCATCATTATCCGTACTTATTGCTTGTCCTTTTGTTTTCTTATATTGCAGTTCTTTGGAGCGTATATGGAGACTGTGATAATTATGCAACCTTAAAGGGGCACAGCGGTGCTGTGATGGAATTGCACTACAATACAGATGGCAGGTAGGTCAGCAACACAGGGGTCGTTGTTAGACACTTGTATGAAAAATGTGAAGTTAAATAGAGTTGTGATCTGATTACGAGTTTCAGTTTTCATATTGATGATAAAAAATAAAAAAAAATCCCATGGCTCTGCATAGCTCACCACATGTTAATTACTGCCAGTTATTGATGCCTTGTAAAGATCAGTGGATTCATTTAAAGCTCTGGTGACTTTGACCAGCACTAATTGGATTGACTACTTTGAGAACTCTGAGAGCCTCCCAAAGGTTCTGTTACCCAGGAGAAAAGGGTAAATCATTTAAATATTTTTCTTTTTATTATCTGCTATTTATACCTCAAGTTATAATTAGCAAAGATTTGTCTTATCAATGCCCCTTTCTATGTTAAGCTTGGAAACTTAAGTGTCTTACTAGAAATAAATGGTTTAGGCCAATTTAAAGTCTTTCCAAACTGATGTCAGTCTCTACGTATTATTAGAGGCTGTGACATCACTGCTTGGACTGATGTGTGGGAATGCTTTGATCTGATCTTCATAGATATAGCTTCACTAGTTAAATACACCTAATTCCATTTAAAGTTGTGCTGATATTAAGCAAAATCTATAGCAATGCTCTTGTTTAATTCTAAAGTATCAATTACCCCAAACAAAATTGTGATTGTTACGTATATAAATATTTATTCAAACTATATTTGAATTATGGGCTAACAAATTATTTTCAGTCCAACACTTGTTCCCAAAAACGTTGGCATATGAATGTGTGTTTTACAATGCAGGTATTATTTATTACTTGTTAACCCCAAACCAGACCTGTATTGATATATAATTTCTGTAATATGTCTTAATGCATTTGTTAATTTTGTAGATGTCATGGAATATATGCATTAATTGTATATATGACTATTTCACATTGTAAATGTATTTTAATAATTTTATTTATTTTGAAACTGGTGTTCAATTGACAATACTCATAATTCCTTTTGGAGATAATTGCGTTGCATCGATGAGTTTTCCTTTACATATAGAACATCTAGAAAAAGTATGAAACCACTGAGAGCAGCTGCTTTGTGTGTTTGTGTGTGTGTGTTAAAGAGATAATAAATTATATATATATTTATTATCCACTGTTCAACGCTCCAACAGGGGCTCAAGTATTATGAAGCCAGCACTCTTTCTCCAAAACATCATATTTAATAGTGATAGTCTGTATAGATACATTGCATGGCAGCATGTATGGCAATTAGTTCAGCATATCATACATTACTTGAACCAAATTGGAAAGCCTAACTGGGGTCCCAAGTCATTCCCAGTGCATAATCCCAACAGCTGTTTCTACTGCAGGGTCCATAGGGTATCCACAGGATACCTTGGGGTATAGGTGATGACGTCAGTCTTCAGGCACCACAGAGTTAGTTTTCAGCCACCCAGGATGCATCTGGGTTCCTCTCCTATACCCCGCCCCCGGGCCAAGGCATCTCAGTTTCGTCGGTGCCTGGCCGGAGTCGGAGGCACTGTGCAGAGGGGGGGCTATGAAGAGCTCCTGAAGTTTCTTTTAAAGGCAGCGCTAGCTGCACATCTAGGAGTACAGCATGGACAGTCAGTACTTACGGCCATGCTGTCTCCCCTACACCCCGCCGGTACCAGAACGCCGGTACCGATCCGGGGATGCTGGTAAACATCTGGGGTCACTTCTAGCGGTGCCCCCAGATGTTTTGGACCATGGCCGGATCCAGGGGGATGCAGGTAAGCAGCGGGGTCCCGCGGTTGCTCCCCGCTGGTCACATGGTCCTGAGTCCCCAGGCAGGGGGTTCCCTGGGGACTGGCTGCTGCTTGGAGCCAGGCGACCAACCTGCGCTTCCACAACCCCCTGGGACAGCGGGCCGCTGCTGAGCGGCATGCGCTGCGGTGTCCCAGGGGTTAAATGCATGCCAGGGGAGCGTGCTTTCCCTGTCTCACAGCCGGTGCCTCCCCTGCTGCACACAGCCTCTCTGCTTAGGCTGATTGGTCATAGTGTGTCAGCGCTCCTCCCCCAGGCCAGCCTCCTTCATCCTCTGCTCCTCGCTGGCATTGCGGTCTGGGTCCCCCAGTATAACTCTCCTCCGTTTGCCAGAGGTCAGTGTATGCAGTGCTGAGTCCTACCAGCCTGAGGGTCTGAGTAGTTGAGGATCAGCGCTGATAGTGCAGGGATTTGTTTCTTCTGCATTGTATGTGACTCAACTGCTAGCCCTGCTGTTTGTACTTTCACTTTCTACTGTCAGCCATATAACTGTCCCTGATCTTGCTCTGCTCAAAGCCCTTGCGGTGCGCGGAGTGCAGGGCGTTTTTCACACTATACCAATAGTATAGGTGTGAGTGTCACATACTTTACCATCATGTCTGAGACTGATTTTCCTCTCCAGCTCATGTGTACTAAATGTAATGTACCGATAGCTGAGGGGGAGGGTAATGCGGAGGGGCTATGTCGCCAGTGCCTGGCACTGTCACGGCCAATTATGGTCACGGCTCCGGTACAGGAACCTCCCTGGGCTTGTTTCGGTAAGGCGCTTACAACCCTTGTGGCCCAGCTAGCTCCGCCACCTGTGTTTACCCAGACGGGTCTGTCCCAGCAGTCAGTGGTGTCATCACCCATGCAGGGTTTCCCGAGATAACTGATGGTACCCCACAGTCTCCCCAATTCCCCTCACCAGGTTCGTCAGGAGCCTGCGTGGGTTAATACTCTGAATACATCGGTTCAGCATTTGTCCAATGTTTTACAGGGGGAGTCTGTGTTGCGGCCTCATAAGCGGCCGGTGGCGTCTGTCTGCTCCTTATGAGGATGACGACGTGACGTCTGATGATGGGGAGTTTCTGGATCTATCTGACCAAGAACCTCTCCGTACCAAAGAGCCGGACGCTAAGTCCAAGGTGTATATCCCTGGTCTTATTCGGGCAGTCCGCACGGCTTTAGTTATTGAGGATGAGGATCCTCCGGTGGCCAAATCCAAATATGTTTTTTTTTTTTTTTAAGGATATTAACGGTGAGGCTACGGTGTTCCCTCTTTCTAATCAATTAGTGGATCATTTAGAGGAGGCGTGGAAAAATCCAGGAAAATGGTATCAGCCCCAGAGGTGCTTGCCGTGGCTTATCCGTTTGCGGACAATTATTTTTCTAAGTGGGAATCCCCTCCGCAGGTGGATTCACGTCACACGCCTAGTCAGAAGTCCCACGTTGCCTATGCTTTCGCTGTCATCCTTGAAGGATGTCACAGACCGCAGGGTGGAGATCTGCCTGAAATCCGTTTATTCCCTGGCAGGGGGAGCATCCAGACCGGCTATGGCCATGTGTTGGGTAGCCAGAGCTATGGAGCGCTGGGCGGATAGTTTGGAGGCGTCTTTGGACTCTGACTGTTCGGCTGAACAGGCCGAGTTGGTGGGCATTCTCCGAGACTCGGCCGCTTACATCAATGAAGCAGCCTTAGATATTTGTATGCTCACCTCTAGGATTTCCTCTGCGGCTGTGGCTGCTTGTCGCACCTTATGGTTGCGTTCTTGGAAGGCGGACGCTGATTCCAAAAAGGATTAGAAGGTCTGCCTTTCAATGGAGAGGTCCTATTTGGTCCAGATCTGGACAAAATAGTAGCTACGTTGGCAGCAGCAAAATCTGCATGTCTCCCGTCTGCTACGATGCATTCAAGTGCTAGTATGTCGTCCTTTCGGCCTCACAGGGTCCAAGGTAGGCCTAAAGCACAGTCCTTTCCACGACAGGCTAAGAGATCGTTCAAGCCCAGGGAACAGGCCTGGAGTACCAGACGTCCGGCCCCTAGGTCAGATGACAAACCTATGGCCTGACTGTCCGGGCCTCCCTTTGGGGGATCCCATAGGGGGGGGCTGCCTGCTTCAGTTCACCCAGTGCTGGTCGAGAACTACGATGGACACTTGGGTTCAGGAGGTGGTCTCTCACGGGTATGCCTTCTCCTTTCCCAGAGGGGCCAGGGTTTCTATTCCAATCTATTTTTGGTGCAGAAACCCAATGGGTCTTACCGTCCAATGCTCAACCTAAAGGCCCTCAACAAGTCATTGAAGGTGCCTTGGTTTCGGATGGAGACCCTGCGGTCCATTATTCTGGCACTGGAACCTGGGGACTACATGGTGTCATTGGACATCTAGGACGCTTACCTGCATGTCCCTATTTTTTATTTTTATTTTTTTTGCGCCATCAGCAGTTCCTCAGATTTGCAACGAAGCTGCCTTTTGGCCTGGCGACTGTTCCACGGGTATTCACCAAGGTCGTGGTGGTCATGGTGGCTCTCCTTATCTGGACTACCTATTGATAGCGGGGTCTCCAGAGGTTCTTTTACACCATCTGGATCTGACGATTGTGGTACTGCAATGTCACGGCTGGTTGATAAACTGGCAGAAGTTCACTCTCACCCCGTCTGAGGATCCTGCACCTCGGGGCCTTCTTGGACTCCAGGCAGCAGTGGATCTTTGTGACGGAGGAAAAGATCCTTGCTCTGCAGTTGAGGGTGCGCAGTTGTCTGCAGTGTCGTCGAGTGTCGATTCACTCGGCAATGAGGTTATTGGGCTCAATGGTGTCGGTATTCGACATGATGGGAGTATGCCCAATTTCACTCCAGACCTCTGCAGCTATTGATCCTGTCCAGATGGAATGGATTGCATCAGTGTCTCAGGTCCCAGACGATAGTGCTCACTCCGGAGGTTCGCTTGTCTCTAACTTTGTGGTTGCAGACTATCCACCTCAACAAGGGTCGTCCGTTCTGGGTGGCGAACTGGGTCCTGTTAACAACGGACGCCAGTCTCCGGGGCTGGGGAGCTGTCACGGGTCCACACTCGTTTCAGGGCAGGTGGACTCGGGCAGAAGCGGAGCTTCCAATAAACATTTTGGAACTCCGTGCGGTGTTCAGAGCTCTCCAGCTGGCGCAGCCGGTTCTCCAGGGTCACCCTGTGCAGGTCCAGTCGGACAACGCCACCACAGTGGCCTATTTAAACCGACAAGGAGGAACCCGAAGTCGGGCAGCACTCGCAGAAGTGTCCCGCATTCTGGTCTGGGCGGAGCGCAATCTCCCGGTAATATCAGCAGTGTTCATCCCGGGAGTCCTCAACTGGGAAGCGGATTTTCTCAGCAGGCAGGACGTGCATCCAGGAGAGTGGTCTTTGCACCAGGATGTCTTTCAGATTCTGGTGGGCAAGTGGGGTCTTCCACAGATAGACCTCATGGCGTCCTGACACAACAACAAGTTGCCGGTGTACGGGTCTCGAACAAGAGACGAAAAGGCGATTCTGGTATATGCTCTGTCCGTCCAGTGGACGTTCCAGTTTGCCTACCTCTTCCCTCCGTTTTCCCTTCTTCCGCGGGTAATACGGAAATTCAAACAAGAAGGAGGTACGCTACTGTTGATAGCTCCCGAGTGGTTCTCCGACCTCCAGAGTCTGTCTGTCAGACGTTCCTCTGAGGTTACCATTACGACCAGATCCCCTGTCACAGGGTCCTTGTCTTCACCCGGACCTGACTCTGCTGTCTTTGACGGCGTGGCTGTTGAGACGTCCATGCTAACGTCCAGAGGGTTTTTCTGGCTCTGTAGTGCATGCCATGCTAAGAGCTTGGAAACCTACCTCGGCTAGAATCTACCATCGTGTGTGGCATACTTTCTTCCGGTGGTGTAGACCTAGAGGGTATTTCCCTAGGGAGTTCCGCCTGTCTAGGGTGTTGGTTGTCCTACAGGCTGGACTTGATCATTGGCTTCGCCGGGCTTCTCTGAAAGTGCAGGTGTCTGCCCTGTCAGTCTGGTTTCATCGTAGGATTGCTGCGCTTTCTGATTTGCGCACCTTTTATGCAAGGTGTTATTCGCATTCAGCCACCTTTTGTCCCACCGGTGGCGCCTTAGGATTTGACTGTGGTCCTGAGAGTTCTCCAAGGATCACTGTTTGAACCACTGGGGTCAGTGGACTTTAAATGGCTTACAGCTAAAATCATATTCCTTCTGGCCATTGCCTCGGCCAGATGTGTGTCTGATTTAGGGGCTCTCTCCTGTAGACCCCCTTTTTCTGATTTTTCATAGGAATAGGGCGGTGCTTTGCACTTGTCCGGGATCCCTTCCCAAAGTGGTATCCAGTTTTTACGTCAATGAAGAAATTGTTGTGCCGGCTTTCAATTCACCTGAACTTTCAGTGGGTGAAGCCACTTTGGATGTTGTGCGGGCCTTAAGGATTTATGTTGACCGCACTTCTTCGTTTAGGAAGTCGGATGCCTTGTTTGTCCTCTATGGCTTCCGTAAAAAGGATTGGCCTGCTTCAAAGCAGACTTTGGCAGCCTGGATTCGTATGGCAATTTCGGAAGCTTATCTTCATGAAGGTCTTCCAGTTCCCTCCTCTGTGAGGGCTCATTCCACTAGGTCTGTGGGTCCTTCGTGGGCAGCTTGACGTGGTGCCTCTGCAGTTCAGATCTGCAAGGCTGCTACGTGGTCTTCTTTTGACACCTTTGCCTCTCAGGATGCTTCCTTCGGGTGGCGGATTTTCCTCTCAGCACAGGAGCGTCCCCACCCTTAAAGGATACTGCTTTGGGACATCCCCAAGGTATCCTGTTGATACCCTATGGACCCTGCAGTAGAAAATATGAGGTATGGTAAGAACTTACCTTTGTTATCTCTATTTCTACGAAGTCCATAGGGTTCCACAGGACTCCCGCCCTGTCGCACCTGTGCTGCAGATGGGCTTTACTCTGGTCACCGGTTTTTCCGTCTCCCTATGGTGAGAATGTGATTCTTCTGAGTGTCCAGATCTTTCTTCTCTCTCTTTCTTCTCCTCCTCCGGCCTATGGCTTGTGACGTAACTGAGATGCCTTGGCCCGGGGGTGGGGTATAGAGGGACCCAGATACATCCTGGGAGGCTGAAAACTAACTCTGTGGTGCCTGAAGACTGACGTCATCACCTATACCCCAAGGTATCCTGTGGAGCCCTATGGACTTCGTAGAAATAGAGATAACAAGGGTAAGTTCTTACCATATATCTTATTTTCGGTTAGTACCGTCAGGGGAAAAGCTAAAAGGCTTTTCCCCTGATGATGGTACTAACCGAAACAGCTGTTGGGATTATGCACTGGGAATGACTTGGGACCCCAGTTAGGCTTTCCAGTTTGGTTCAAGTAATGTATGATATGCTGAATTAATTGCCATACATACTGCCATGCAATGTATCTATACAGACTCTCCAAAACATCATATTTAATAGTGATAAAGAGTGCTGGCTTCATCCCTACTTGAGCCCCTGTTGGAGCGTTGAACAGTGGATGGATATGGATATTTAATGGACTGGCCTTGCACATTTAATGCAACAGTGTAGTGTGATTCTCTCTCGTGTGTGTGTGTGTGTGTGTGTAAAATATATATATATATATATTTCTCCTTCATCCACTAGGGGACACTGGAGTTCAAGACAGTGGGGTATAGACGGTGGTAGAGTAGAGCCTGGCACTTTAAAAAAAATCTAGAAGTGTGACTGGCTCCTCCCCCTCTATGCCCCATCAGCCCCAGTTTTTAGAATGTGCCCGAGAGAGCCGGAAGCACATCAGGCTGTCTCCAGCCTTTTTTGAGTATAATTTATTTTATTTAATTTTTTTAGAGCTTTTTATTTAAAGCATTGAGGACAGGCAGACTGTTTACTGTGGCAGTCTGCCTGCTACGTGGGAGCCGCCGGGAGGGCACCACACGGCTACTGCAGCCTGTGTCCGGTGACCCTGAGGGGGGACTTTAACAGAGTCATCAGACTCCATGAGGACCCGACACAACTGAAACCGGTTCGTGTCCGGGTTTCCTCATTTGCCCCCCAGCCCAGCAACCCGGCCGCAGCAGTTTGTAAGTATATCCCACCACTCCTGACTAGCTGGAGCGGTGGGCCAAAACGCTGGGCTTAGGGACAGCGCGTGCTGCGCGCTTGTCATACACAGCTCCTTCCAACCTGCCACGTGGTGGTGTCGGAGCTGCTGACGAGACCCGCCGCTGCACTCAACAGTCAGCGTCAGGGTCTCTGGCTTATTCCTAGCCATCACCCTCTTAATTGAAGGAGGGGATGGAGCGCGGCCCCTGCAACATCAAAAGCGCGGTGATGCCGCGGCGGTCACTGAGGACACCTGCTCCTCCCTCCTCTATATAGGAGTTGTAATGCTGGGTGAGTAGATCACACAGTAATGATAGACGCCGCACTGCTGCTCATTAAACAGTACAGCGCTGACAGGCGAGGTCCCGCCATCTGCACAAGCAGTGTAAGGTGCCGGCTTCGGAAGCCAGACGAGTCCCTCTACAGGAGGCAGTGCAGCGCTGACAAGCAGCGCGGTCCTTGGCGCGCATATATATAAAAGCCGGTATTATGGAAAGGGCGCGTCATGCATGTTAGCGGCGCCATCTATAGTCTGGCCCGTGCTCTCCCTCATCTGAGAGCAGCGCGGTTCTACCAGTGCTCGCTTCAGCAGATAGATTAGCTCTATAGCAAAAGGGCTTTAATGTTATAACTAACCAGCAGCTCTCCTCTAATATACAAAGGAGGAGACGCCGCGACCCTATGCTTTTTAGTGGCTGGGCTGACAGACGGAGCGGTGTCATCCCACAGCCCCCGGACGGGCACTTAGTACTTCAGCGGCGGCATGGCTTCCTCCACTAACGTGTAGCAGCCTGCTTTTGGGGGTGTTTTCCTGTTAGCGCAGCAGCGCAGACATTCTCTGCATTAGTTCCCCCGCGAAGAGGCACCCAGACGGAGTGCTGTGCAGACAGCCGCCTGCATGAGGGAAAGCACATTAAGTGTAATGGTTAGCGTTACTGCCTCACAGCACTGAGGTTATGGGTTCAGTTCCCGCTACGGCCCTAACTGTGTGGAGTTTGTATATTCTCCCTGTACTTGCGTGGGTTTCCTACGGGTACTCCGGTTTCCTCCCACACTCCAGCAGCCGCCTCCCGTTTTCCCTCTTTCGGGCTGCCCTAACAGCAGGGATTATTAGCGTGGGTCTCCTACGCGCCACCCTCCCCCTCCTACGCTGGGAATGCTGAAGCGCAAAAGGTAGGGGATGCCTGTCACTGTTTGACAGGAGTAGTGCTAGCTATAGTAGATAGCTGGTTGCTAGCAGTATGGGAACTAGCCCAATACCCTTTTTGCTTAACACCGCATTATGCGGTTATGAAAGTAAATGACTGGTATTACCCCCTGTCAGGCTTCCCCTTGGTTCTATACAAAGGTTGCATAGCTTAATCTAATTGCTTGTGAAGGCTACATCAGGGTGCACTAGCTACCCTGCCTAAATGAACATTGTTTTACATTGGCTCACCTTAGTCACTGTTCTGGTGCTGCTGCCAGAATTTATGGTTATAGCATACCCTTAACCCAGGGTTAGCAGATTATTGCGTCCCATACCCAGGTTATGGCTCACCTTATAGAGGGGCAGTACTCTTCCCATACATATATGTGGCAGCACATATACTAACTTATAGGCTGGTTTTTAAAAACTTCTAGTTCTCACCAGCCTTCTGTGTTTACCTTAGAAGGTATGCATATGTGCATCTATATAGATTATATTTTAGGTGCTCCATTCAGCAGCACATACAAGAGGAAGTTAGTTACTGCCGGTGTGGGGGTTGGCATTGCTGCCTCACAGCATGGAGGTTGTCTTTTTGATTCCCGCTTTTAAAGTAAGTAACCAGTAACAGAAGGGTCCCAGGATAGTCTGGGATAGCACGCTGCTAAAATATCCTGCTTCCTATGCCGTAGCAGAATGACGACCACAGGCGGCACATGAGCAGTTCCCCTGCGTGGAGGTAAGCCACATGTATGTATTTGTATTTTATACTAAGCCCTGCTTTAAAATATATACATGTCTGGAGTGAATTTTGTCTTGTGGCTCAATTCCTTCCATAGCTCTACTATTGCTCATGTTCTATTTTCAAATTATTATTGTCACCTACTAATCTTGTATGTAGGTATGCATGTTTGGAGATAAATATCTATCGCTTCTTATCCTTACCATAAAGGTAGAGGTAGGATCTGTTATCAGTTTTATGTCTGGTACATAGCATATTTTAAAAGAGAGGTTTGCGATTGGAGGCTGGTCTCTCCTGATGCGGTAGTTAATACAATAACTCCGCTTTACACCATCTGTCCCTAAGGTTTTGTATGTGGGTATATACCTATATTCCACGGATGGGAAGCCGCCTGGGATTACCAATAGCTGTCAGCTTTATCCATATATATATATATATTAATGGTGGCTCTATAGACTAGAGTCAAGTTCTGCAGCTTACATAATGATAGTCGCAATTCCCTAAGGCATTGCTTCTGTAACCCTATACATAACTGGGGCCTTCTTGTATGTACGTGTGTGTGTGTGTGTGTGTGTGTGTGTATATATATATATATATATATATATATATATATATATATATATATATATATATATATATATATATATATATAGTAGCTCAGATGGTGTGGTGGTTGGCGTTCCCGCCTCCCAGCGCGGAGGTTGTGGGTTCGGTTCCCACCTTTCCCACATCAGTGTGGAGTTTGTATACTCTCCCTGTGGCACTCTGGTTTACTCCAAATGTGAGTGGCCAACTTGTCACCATATAAATAACTGGTGATTATTTAATCATATGTACTTTAATCCTCCTGGGGTTATAGTTCTGTTCTTGTCAGTCCCTATCTATGACGCCCCCCTTTAGGGTGATCTATGATTATTTTCAACTTTGCACTTGGTAGCAAACTTATAAGACACTAAGAAGGCGGGATATTTGTGTTATGTATGTATAGGTGTGTATAATATATGTATGTGTGTGCGTATATATGTGTATATATATATATATATATATGTAGCATGCTGATCTCCTGAGGCAGGACATGTATAGATATGGCATGCTGATCTCCCCGTGCAGGAGTCTGACAAGTAAACTTGCTGTGTAGGCACTACTCTTCCTTTCAAAGAGATTGCCTTCTCATGCAACTATGTTGTCTGTGTGTATGTGTGTATATATACTGATATATTCCCATTCCTTGTATGAATATTTTCTAATAATTGGAAAAACCTGGTTTTTAACCCTATGGGGGTTATCACTACAGATATATCCCTTCTTTTCTGGGGATAACGAACGCACTCTGTCTATGTACAGGTACCCTTCTCCGTATAGATTCCGGTACTCCATATTATTGTCTTGTCACATATTTTAATACATGAGTGTCTAAAGGGCCCCTAGGTACACTCTATCTGTACATAGAGCATCCAGGTTCTATTCCATCCTCAGGGCTTCATTTGTTAAATTAAATGAAGGCCTAGGGCCACCCGCTGATATAGGCAGGGTCAGGCCTGGATTGTATTAGATTTGTGGGCGTAATACACACTTCACCTTTATAAGTGTTAATGTACTGATACTTACACGAGCAGACCGTTTTCTGTTTTATGAAAAGTTTCTATATGGATACACATCCCTAATATAACCAGCTCAGGTGCAGAGTACTGTTGTACAACCTTCTTGTCTCCACTAACATTTTGCTAGTTTATACAGTGTTTTCTACCTCAACATCTCCAGGCTGAAGTCCGTGCTGTAGAGCATAGGGTCTTAGCCCACTGAAGCTACTCCCTATACCTGATGGGGCAGGTTGCTGTGAGATGGAAAAGGTCAGTGACATTCTACATAGCGTCCAGAGGGCTTTTGGACGCTCATAGGTAAGCGGGCTTACCCCACTAATGCCCAACCTGACATGGCATAGCCGTTATTCTCCCTTATGCACCCTAGTGGTGGTCCTAGCAGCCATCCGCTCTGTTAATCAGTTGGCTCTACATTTTAGAGCTTCCCTGGTGCATAGTTTTAACATTGAGATTAGTGACACTATTCTACTAGAATCTGTTGACTGGTACCTGACTGGTACTTTCAGGGTTGTCCTAGTGCTCTAGCCTTGCTGTATGGAATGCTTCCCTATATTGGTAGCTCTCCCTGGGTGGCTGTTGCATACGTGCTCTTTAACTGCTAGGGTATCCTGTGTGTTTCAGAATATGTTCAGGCCAGCAGTTGGTACTGTCTACGCACTTCTATCATGTTGGGAATTGTCTGTTGTTTTGGAGTTTATGGCTGTGATTTTCTTTTCAGCTGCAGGTGTTCAGTCGCTGTTTTCTACTCTGTTTTCGGAGTGGGGTTCTGCTGTCTGACCCTCTGAAGGTATTGTAATCTCAATCCTCTAGATGCTGCCTCTGCTTCGTCCCCAGTGTGATCTCCACTCATGGTCTTTTCCTTCTGCTGGTTTACAACTTTGTAGTAGTTGGACCTCCAGAATGGTTGATGGTGACTGTTCGGCCTTGACTTTTACCTCCCTGCAAATCTCTTTGTTAGGAGTCTGTGGACAGGATCAGCACTGTTTCTGTAGATTGGTATCGTTATACTTGTATCTATATGATTATGTCCAACAGTGCTGGTATTCTGCTATCTGCGACAGCTGCAGTTTCCTGTTTCCGAATCTGGTACGGTTTTCTCGAATTTTGTTCTCGGGTTACTGCCCTTCTCATATGGATTCTGGTTGGAGCTCTCTGCTCCCAACAGTCTGGTTTGGTCTGTTTTCAGCTGAGTTTACAGTGTTCTGATGCTTCTCACCTGAGGGTGTTTTCTCGCTAGCCACTTATTCCATTCTATTTACGCTGTAAGTTGTGGAAGTTCTGTGTCTGTTCCGCTTGGAGTTCTGATTGTCTCCTGGCTCACTACACTTGATCCTCCGCTCTTGCCTTCCATTGAACCTCTGGTTCTTGGCGGTCCCTGTTTCTGTTGGCCAAAGGGTCGGCATGTTCTCCGCACTTCCCACCCAGGAGGTTGGCTTTGGGACGTCCCCACTGTCTTGAACTCCAGTGTCCCCTAGTGGATGAAGGAGAAAACAGGATTTTGGTACTTACCGATAAATCCCTTTCTCCGATTCCACAGGGGACACTGGACGCCCGCCCAGCGCTGCGTACCTGCCAGTTGTTTGGTTCCTTCTATGGTTTTGTGACTGCATAATTCCCTGCAGTGGTTTCCTCTGTTCTCCTTCAGTCGGTCTTGTTTCGTTCTGTGGTCTTCTCCTTCTCCTTGTTTTCCTGTTGTCCTCCGTCTCCTCTCGGGCTCAGTTCTTAAACTGGGGCTGATGGGGCATAGAGGGGGAGGAGCCAGTCACACTTCTGAATTATTTAAAGTGCCAGGCTCTACTCTACCACCGTCTATACCCCACTGTCTTGAACTCCAGTGTCCCCTGTGGAATCGGAGAAAGGGATTTATCGGTAAGTACCAAAATCCTGTTTTTTATATATATATATAATATATAGATATATAATTTATTTATTTATTTTAGGTCTAAATCCTACTCCCCTCCCATATTATTAGCCACAAGGGGGCTTTTCTTTGTTTCTAGTTTTATACCCTAATCTTGGGCATCCCTGATAACAATCCATTTTTTTTAATTTTATTTGCCAGTTTAATAATATTTAGTCAAGTAAATGTGATGTGGTTTCGAGCACGTTTTAATATTTTCTGTGAAGCTCATGGTTTATATCCAAACACAAATTATTACATACTTTATAATCAAGTGTGTTTTACTGCTTGGTTAAGGACATTATTTCTCTTTTTTTTGTTTGTTTGTTTTTTCAGCCTGCTCTTCTCTGCTTCAACTGATAAAACTGTTGCAATTTGGGACTGTGAAACCGGAGAGAGAGTGAAGCGACTGAAAGGACACACCTCATTTGTCAATTCTTGTTACCCAGCCAGACGAGGGCCGCAGCTGATCTGTACAGGCAGTGACGATGGGACAGTGAAGGTCCGTACAGCTGCTCTTTATTGTTATACTAGAGCAGACCCACTTGGATGCTGTCTGAGGTTAATTCAGTGGGTAAAATTAATGAACACATTAAGACTCTTCACTTGGAAAAGGCACTTACTGAGAAATTATAAACATACATTAAAGTTAGAGAATAAGTGTTTAAGTTGATTTGCTATGGTGAAGTAAATTGCTGAGAAGACTCCTTGCTTATAATATTACATTTCTTTATATTGTAAAATATGATCGCCATGTTCTGATCCATGTGTCTTTGGCCCTCATTCAGAGCCGCTCGTTAGCGGCAGTACGCTCGTTCCGAGCGATGTTTGCACATCTGCGCATGCGTACGCGTTTTAGTACGCATGCGCGAACCAGTCAGTGCGGCCGAAAATCCTTTGTACGCTATATAGCGAGTGCCTGCTATTTTGAGTGACAGAATGAGGCGTATGTGGGTGGTAACAGGGGAAGGTGCTTGAAAATGGGGAGTGGAGATCCGAACGCAGGCGTGCTTAAAGGTCAAAACGGGCGTTTTATGGGTGTGTATATTTAAAACAGCAGCGTCATTGACCACGTCACTGGGTTATTTTATAGCCAGAACTGCACGCAAATTTGTGGTAGCAAACACCGGGCCTGATTCAGAGCCGTTCGCTATTTGTGGTCGCTCGTTTAAAAACAAGGGGTGGCTATTCAAATGATCCGTACGCACATTGCAGTCTGTTCACACCTCTAAGTCTGAACGAGCGAGCAAAACATACGCTCGTTTATTTGTTAAAAACGCCCCCTGGCCGCTCGCATCCTACGTCATGTCCGCTATTTATTAGATTAATCGAGTACATCGACCAGCGTATGAACTGCTCGCTATTCTTGTGGTTGGTGTTTGCTACCACAAATTTGCGAGCAGTTCTGGCTACAAAATAACCCAGTGACGTGGTCAATGACGCTGCTGTTTTAAATATGCACACCCATAAAACGCCCGTTTTGACCTTTAAGCACGCCTGCGTTCGGATCTCCACTCCCCATTTTCAAGCACCTTCCCCTGTTACCACCCACATACGCCTCATTCTGTCACTCAAAATAGCAGGCCCTCGCTATATTGCGTACCAACGATTTTCGGCCGCACTGACTGGTTCGCGCATGCGTACTAAAAACCGTACGCATGCGCAGATGTGCAAACATCGCTCGGAACGAGCGTACTGCCGCTAACGAGCGGCTCTGAATGAGGGCCACCAACCACAAGAATAGCGAGCAGTTCATACGCTGGTCGATGTACTCGATTAATCTAATAAATAGCGGACATGACGTAGGATGCGAGCGGCCAGGGGGCGTTTTTAAGAGATAAACGAGCGTATGTTTTGCACGCTCGTTCAGACTTAGAGGTGGGAACAGACAGCAATGTGCGTACGGATCATTTGAATAGCCACCCCTTGTTTTTAAACGAACGACCGCAAATAGCGAACGGCTCTGAATGAGGGCCTTTGTTTTTATCTCCCACAAGTGTAAATGGCTTCTCCTGATGGCATTTTTATCAGTTTGCACAATGTCTGCAGAAATCACAAAATGTGATTTCACAAGGGGCATGTTTGCCATGAAAGAAGCCCTAAGAGACATAAGGGCACATTTACTACAATCTGCATTTAAAATGTGGTTGTAGTGTGATGCATCCAAGGAGAAAATATAAAAAATCCCTTGTAGGTACAGAGCTTGTGAGAAAGCGCAGTCCCTGCGAATCCCCCTCTGCACAATTCTTCTGAAAAATATAGTGATTCTGTATGTGCGTACTCTCCCATCACCCCCCACCCTTGCCTCCTCTCCACGCTATGTGCGCAGTCAGCTGAGATGCAGTGCCGCCCAGCGCGGATGATGGGACCCGGAATGCAGGAAGTGCATACACACTGCAGTAGGGCAGGCGAGCGATGTGCGACTCACGGTAGCACGCATATCATGGGTACACACTAGAAGATGTACCAGCTATGTTACTCCGTTCTGCGGGTTTGAATGACATCATCTAGTGTGTACCCACCTTTAGTTTAGTAGTTTTCTATTCCTACAGATTGTGGTCTATTTAAAGTCAGGGAACCGGAGGGAATCCTGTGTAACGCCATCTGAAGATATCGTTGTTATCACAGGGTTTTCTCTAGTATTCTTTTACATTTGAACATTATTGAAGTTGAAGCAGATCACATTTCCCATAACAAGAATGGGAAATACGATCTGCTTACTAAAAAAAAAGTGTGAATTTAAGGACTTGGAAAATAATTTCGTGAATTCTCTTCCAGAAGGCCATTGATGCATTTAGGTCATACTAATATAATGTGATAACTCCTGTTTTCACATTAATTTAGTAATAATATTGATAAATATGCCCGATAATAGTCAGAAATGGGGGACTGTGTAAAAAGCTCAGTAGGTGCTGCTGGAGCAAGTAAGCAACAACCTGGGAGGTGGAATGTCACAGGGAGTCTTTCACTCTAGATAATCTTGGTTAGACATGACAATGATTAGAAGCATTGCATTGGAAGAGGCAAGTTTAGTTGGTTTGGGTTCAGGATAAAAATGAAATGTCTCCTTTTATGATCTGCTAGTCTACTCTCATTCTGTGCTGCAGCTCTGGGACTTCAGGAAAAAAGCGGCAGTACAGACCTTCCAAAACACTTATCAGGTGTTGTCTGTCACTTTCAATGACACCAGTGACCAGATCATCTCAGGGGGGATAGATAATGACATAAAGGTGAGTACTTATCAATTCTTTATACAGTAAGTCTGGAATATTTAAGTAAAATATTGTGTCCTGTTTAATTCTTTCATCAAACATGAGTTTTAGTTTTTGATTATCAATGTCTGCTACATTTTAATGGGTTATGCTCCATGCTAGATAAGCAGACAAGCGTTCTTGGATGGGAGTCGGGTATACTTCTCTTCCTTATGAAGACATTCTTTTTATTTTGTGGAGAAAATTGAGGTTCCTTGTGCTTTATTTACAAACACGGATATATAAGTGTTGTGCATCAAATTAATCAGTGCAATCTCCTGGTGCATCTTGGTCAGGTTGCATTGCGATGAACACCCATTTTCTAGTGAAAGGCGCTTGGAACCTGGTGGGTCACTTAACAAAGAGTCTCAAATCACATGGTGTATTGAGGCTGGATATATATCTCTCTTCAGTGGTGTGTTAAAAACTACCTGTCAATACCTTTTTTAGTGTAGAGCAGTGGTTTTCCAAACTTTTTTTAATCGCGGTGCCCTAGAGTAACAGCATTGTTTTCACGGCAGCCCTAAGCCAAATGTTTGTTATTGAGGAATTCAGAAAAATGTAGTGAAGTATATTGTGCTTGCCTGTTATCCTTAGGCTCAGTTATGTGGTGGTGGACAGGTTTGTGCTTCTGTTTGTCCACATATTTACGTTACATTGACCATAAATAATTTGAATTGTGCTGGACCACCAACCTGAGGCACCCCTGCAAGAGTCCTGAGGCACCCCAGGGTGCTATGGCGCACAGTTTGGCAACCACTGGTTTAGAGCTTAACACATTGTAAGGACTTCTATAAAGTATTTAAAACAGGGGTCTTTCAACCCATGGCCCCCCGATGGTGTGCACAGGCACACCCTAATGTCACCCCCTCACCAGTGGCATGGTCCAGGTCAGTTTCAGTTAGTGTAGTGCGGACCGCAGTTAGTGCAGTCCGCACTACACAGTAACAATCCACACCACAAACTGTGCCGGGTAGTACACTCATTCTACCCGGCGGCGTTGTTTGTTTTAGCAGCCAATGCGAGGCGGACAACCTCTCATTGGCTGCTTCATCCAAGTCCGGAGCCGGGCTGGAACTCGCTCATGAGCTCCACCTTCCAGCTCCCGCAGTGGGTGATGGGAGAGACGTCATGACGTCTTTCCCCTAGTACAAAAAACAAAGAGCCAAGAAGGGCTAGTTGTTGGGGCACTCTTAAATCAAATTTAATAAAATTTAACCTTTATTAGTAATTATTAAAAAGCTGCGGATCTCCTTATTTTAATAGAATAAATAGATACGGCGAAATAAATATTCAAATAATTCTGGGTAATCATGCGCCTATAAATTCTAGATTATTTATTCACATCATACAGCAGTTTTGTATCTGGTGATCCTGAAATCAACATAAACCAAATCAAATGTAATCACTTATGTCCCTGCTATTATACACTTAGTCCCGTTCTGCTCCTAAATATTACCTACAACACCCAATATTCCCTGGTGGTCTCCCATCCAAGTACTAATCAGGCCCAATACTGTATAGCTTCCAAGATCAGATGAGATTGGGCATATTCAGTAAGGCATGGTTGTATAAACAGGAGATTGGGGGTCCTGGTGTAATATAGTTAAGGGCATTATGTAGGACTAACTCCGTATGAGAAGTCCGCTTTGATTAAACAATGGACATAAATTCCAAACAAAGTATTGCACCAGCATACTTTGATTGATGAATAAATTGGTTATGTTACCTTCTAAAGTATGTATATCATATTCATATAGCCATATAAACAGATAATCTAAATGCAGGTATAAGTAATGTCAGTCTAATAGTGCCTGGGGATAATCATATCACATGTAAACGGCATTTCTATAATATTCATATGTTTGTACATGGGTATGCAAATTCCATATGTTTCGGTAGGGATGGTGCTAATTTATATTCCCCTAGAGCACTTAGCAGACACCATACATTTTAACCAAACAATACATAACATAATTTGTATTATTAACATGAAATACGGATGTACATTGAATAAGTCATCACATGGTCACAACACACAGAGAGGTAATAAAAAAGAAAGCGAAATGTATTGCTAGTGTCCGTTCCCCTAAGTTACCGGGGGCAGAGACCAGGCGCCAATCAAGTCCTCATATAAGGATTGTACTAAGCTGTATTCCCCTGGAACATTTAATAGATAGCATACATTGTTGCCAAGTAATATAGTTGTACACTGTTTTGCTATATTTACAATGGATACAAGTGTGTCTCAAAATCATCACACAGTGATAGTAAAAAAGAGCCAAATAGGTTATTCAAATCTATTCCCCTGAATGATGGGGGAAGGAAAGCTGGACATAAACCACGTCCTCATGTGTGCAATGAAAAAATAACCATGTGAAATAACATCAAATCTACCCCAACTAAAAACTGGGGAGTTTACAGCAGTACATCCACTGTGCTGCCACAATAGTCAGATCATAAATGAGCCTGTGTAATCAGATAATAATGGGATTAGAAAAAAAGCCAATGGCGCTGCAAAAAGTACACACATGCAATCACAATTCAGAAATTAATTAAATAAATTAATATTATTAATGTTAATAATAATAAGGATACTGATGTTTCACGCTGCTGCTAAGGTTGCCAACCATACATGAAATAGAAAAAGAAAAAAAATAACAGCGCTGTGGAACACCAATTACCAATGAAATATATGACCAACTATGTCAGAAAAAATACCAATTTAATGAGTTCAGAAAACCTTTAAAATGGATACATCATTGGCCAATGAAACATAAATACAACATGTAATAAAATTTGTAACACTGTAATAAACAATTCCACTTTAGAGAGAACATATTTAAAATGTATCAATGAGTAATTCTGCTTATATTTGGAAAGCAGTGATCTTAACTTCAAATGGCTCCTTGATCACTCGCTGTACATATGAGGGAGAAATAAAATTCAACCTAAAAGAGACTGTTAGTCTATTGACTTGTTTTGTGTATTTAAAGTCCTGGACAGAGGTGTATATCAAATGTTCCGTACTGTGCAAACAAAGCCAAGTTCCAAAGCCTTTGTGAAATGAGTCTTTGGATTTCCTGGCTCATAGATACACCTGTATGCCGGGGATTTTTATATATACTACAATGAGCTGTAAAGTGCCTCACATGTAATGCAAATGCTCAATTGTTGATAATGTACTCCATCTGCCTTATGGCAGCATATGGTCAGACCCTTCCTTATTCTTTATGTGCACGATATGCACTAACTCACGTGTATTAAGGATGGTCGGCGATGAACGCCGGCCTCCGTCTGCCCCCGCAGCCGCGTATGGTATCCAGACCTTGGTTTGGTCTATGTGTGCGCGGCGGGCACTGGCTCCATCTGCCCCGCAGCCGCGTGTGGTCTCCAGATCCTATTGTGGTCTGTGTGTGCACGGCAAGCACTGACTTTAGTTCCGGTATCGGAGATTGTTGCCACAGCCGGCTCAGCCGCTGATGGGGGAGGGAGTCACTTGTGTATTGCTGCCTCGGGCTGAAAAAAGTTGTATCTCCCAGCAATTGAAATAGAAGAATAGCAGTCTCTCACATATGATGATAGTGGTGGCCGCTAATGCAATGCCTGACTCGTTTCTTCCCATCGGGATTTCCTCAGAGGGGGTACAGGCATACAGGTGTATCTATGAGCCAGGAAATCCAAAGACTCATTTCACAAAGGCTTTGGAACTTGGCTTTGTTTGCACAGTACGGAACATTTGATATACACCTCTGTCCAGGACTTTAAATACACAAAACAAGTCAATAGACTAACAGTCTCTTTTAGGTTGAATTTAATTTCTCCCTCATATGTACAGCGAGTGATCAAGGAGCCATTTGAAGTTAAGATCACTGCTTTCCAAATATAAGCAGAATTACTCATTGATACATTTTAAATATGTTGTCTCTCTAAAGTGGAATTGTTTATTACAGTGTTACAAATTTTATTACATGTTGTATTTATGTTTCATTAGCCAATGATGTATCCATTTTAAAGGTTTTCTGAACTCATTAAATTGGTATTTTTTCTGACATAGTTGGTCATATATTTCATTGGTAATTGGTGTTCCACAGCGCTGTTATTTTTTTCTTTTTCTATTTCTGTGTAATCAGATGCCTGCAAGAAAGCATGAGCCATAGGGCAGACAGGTCTCCAAATTATACTATAAGAGATCAGAGTGCTGTATCTCCGTTCATGCGGAGTGTAATATGCTGAACTGACGCGGCGGCCAGACAGCAAGTGTACATACGTATCGGGGTCACCGTGCGGGGGTCTAGTCCGTGCACTGACCGGACCTCCTATGCTGTGGAAGGATGGCCGTTTCGCCTGGTTGGTGGCTTGATCACCTCTCCATTGTGTGTTCCTGTGCAGACTGTGCTTATAAGCCTGAGAGGAGGTTTTTCAGCGAAAAAGTTTAGGGCGTGTCTGCACACATTATCAGGTGTGCTAAAAAGGAACAGCTCCTATTTATTTGGGCTGACAATATCATACATCACACCAGAGTAAGGCTCATAATTATGCCTATAATTATATAATTCATTGCATGTTTACACATATCAGTTTAGAAAGCCGGTGCCGGGTAGTACACTCATACTACCCGGCGGCGGTGTGTTTGTTTTAGCAGCCAATGCGAGGCGGACAGCCTCTCATTGACTGCTTCATCCAAGTCCGGAGCCGGGCTGGAACTCACTCATGAGCTCCACCTTCCAGCTCCCGCAGTGAGTGATGGGAGAGACATCATGACGTCTTTCCCATAGTACAGAGGGTTGGACAGCGGCGGGCGCAGGAGCGGGGATTCAGGTAAGCGTGTTGTTGTTTTTTTGTGTGTGTGTCTCTCTGTCCTTTTATATGTAAGGGGCACTGGCACTGCATAATGGGGACTACTACTGGGGCCACTGCTTAGGGGGGACCACTACTGGGGGCATTGCTGAGGGGGGGGGGGACATAAATGTTTGAGGATGGGGCTACTATCTGACATTAATGGAGGAGGAGGGACGGTTATGGGGTATAATTATAATTGTTGGAGGAAGGGGCTGTTCTGGGACCTAATTAAAATGATAGGAGGGTGCAGTTATGGGACGTAATTGTGAGGAGGAGCAGAGTCTAAATACTGCAGTATAGTTTAGTGGCCCTCGGGCTATGTTGAATTTTTTTTATGTGGTCCAAATTGTCTTTAAAGACCTGTGATTTAGAAGAAAAGAAATTATGGTGAGTATAGTCCAGTATTATAATCCAATGACTGCATACATTTCTTTTTTTATCTTCTTTGTCAGGTTTGGGATTTGAGGCAGAACAAGTTGATGTACACGATGAGGGGACATGGGGACTCTGTGACAGGGCTCAGCCTCAGTTCTGAAGGCTCTTACCTTCTCTCAAATGCTATGGATAATACAGGTAATACAAAGCAGAGAAGGGAGTAGGAGACATTGAGAAGGTATTGTACAGGTTTTGCCTATTTGCAAAAGAAATGCACTGTAATCTGGGTGTATTGTAGCTGCTATTTTAAGTTCAGCTAGAATTGTCCTCATTTGTTCACTCTGAAATTGCTATGACAATCTCCAATGTGATAATCTAGCTGGATGCAGCTTCTGCAAGTGGCTCTCACTGCTACTCCTGTCCATGTACAGCAGCTTTTCTTCTTACTGATAAGTTATGTAAATAGTGTTATGCTGAGATTTTTTTTTTTCTTTATGGAGAACAAATATCTTGTGTAACATTAAGCATAACATGTACTTCTAATTAAAGAGGTTATATTGCGCTTGTAATTTTTCAACACCCTGGATAAATGTACTTTTGTCAAAGTTGATGAAAGGCAGGGTAAACTGAAGCCCCCCAATTCCTTCTCTAAAATGTTTATACGACGTCTAAAGCCTCTTCCCTTCCAAAGAAATAGCATCTATCACAGGCACATTGTTGTTTTCCTTCTCTTTGCCCCAGCGTCACCCCCATTGTGGTGTTAATCCCTGAGTGATCTTTCTCCTCCTTGTGTTATCCTTGTTGCTGTGATACATACAGTATGTGTACTCCTTTGTTGTTTCCATGTGTAATCTGCCCCTACACACTATCCCCTCTCCCTTTCTGTGCCCATGGTTTTGTGCTACATTTCCTACTACAACCGCTCTGCATTGCTGGGTTCTCCGGGGCAGAGGGACGAGTGCGGTTTCTCGCCTACCATAAACAGAATGATAGGCGGTGTGTGCTGCCAGCACCAGTCTCTATACAGAGGCAGAAGAGGTGTAGGAAGTGTTGCAATAGGGGAGCTATAGAAAATGGCTAATGACTTATTGCTTTGCATCATAAGCGAATACATAAACATAGAAAAGTTGCCTTTCTGCATATTGTACTATTTTTTTTTTTTTTTATTATTATGCCATACTATAAAACATACCAATAATGATATAAATTGTGCACCACTGAGAAACCTGAGGAACAGTTTTGAAAATTAGTGCACAGGAACTGGTGGTTTCTCTCATTTCCTACATTAGTGACCGCTGTAATATAGTTGATATGGGCACTTTTCTGTTTGGTAGTGTTGGTATGTTCCCTGTTTTGGTCCGGTCTGCCCTTGCAGTAAATGTTTATGCCAGCATGGGATGACAACAGTGGCATGTGGTAAAGGCTGGGGAGGCACTGGCTAATATCTGAGCCAGATTTGCAGATGCATTTATGAACCCGAGGGTTTATGTGGGCATTATACAAAGGTGCAGCAGAATATAGTGCTGGGAATTTGGTGTGTTTTGATCAGGGATGTGCGGGAATGGTCGACAGGGGAGGCAGTGCCTCACCTTGCATACACTTTACTCCAGCGTTTTGACAATAAAAATAATTAGAATAATATAAAGAAGATATTTTAAATATTTTTTTATAATTTTATTTAAAAAAACCAGTATACCTAAAGAAGAATTGAAAGTATGACGAGAAAGGCTCTGCCTCACCTGACAGCACATCACTGGATGTCAATGGTTCAGGTGTGAGTTAGAAGGGAGATTAAGCAGCCTATGTAAAATGAAAAAGCACTGCCTATGACTTTTTTTTTTTTTTATAGTTCGTGTGTGGGACGTTAGGCCATTTGCCCCAAAGGAAAGATGCGTAAAGATATTCCAGGGAAATGTTCACAATTTTGAGAAGGTTGGTGGCTTTCATCCCTCGTCTGACTCTGCCAGTGCAGGTGCTGTTAAAGACAAGTGGCCTCTTTCTATTGCAGAATCTATTGCGTTGTTCATGGTCTTCTGATGGCAGCAAAATAGCAGCAGGATCAGCAGACAGGTAAAACTATTTGTCAGCTATTGCTATGACACTTCTCGCTCCCAACTTGATTTGTTTCCCCTCATCAGTATAGCCATCCCTGGTGCTGTTTACAAACGCTTGTCTCTTCACCATTCTATTTGTTGTACTGCAGATTTGTGTATGTTTGGGACACCACATCTCGCAGGATTCTCTATAAACTCCCTGGCCATGCAGGCTCAGTCAATGAGGTGGTCTTCCACCCCGATGAGGCAGTTGGTGAGTTTCCTGAGGCTTAACAGAAAATTGGTTAAGGTTGTTGGGGTTGGAAAATGTCAAAAAACGTGATTGGCTACACAATCTATACCAGTGCAGTGTAATTCTGTGATCAGATTTACTGACCATTTTTATTTTCTCTTTCACAGTTCTTTCTGCATCTAGTGACAAAAGGCTGTACATGGGTGAAATCCAGTGATCACGCATCAATTTGTTTAGAATGGCTTTCATAACTCTGTCCTACACAGATGAGTTCTAGTTACCAGAGCCATAACGTTACTAGCTCTGGACCGTGGTGACTTTTTTTTTTTTTCTCTTTAATTCTTTGTCAACACAGCTTGGTTTCTACGAAGAATGTGTGCAAGAATTAAGTTTTTTTGGTTTTTTTTTTACATACAGTATATACACATTGTGTATATTGAAAAGGATTTCTAGTCAGTTTTATCAATCTAACCATTCCCCAACCATCCAATAATGTCAACCTATTTTGTTTATGACTTACTGATACATGCAGTGTCTACCTCATATTTGAGGTGTTTTTAATATTTTTTTTTTTTTTTTTCGTATGATAAACGGTCTTATTACATCTGTGTGAATTGCGGGTGGTTTGTGTTTTTTTTTTTTTTTTTTTTGGTTTTTTTTTCCATTTCTCTGACAAACTAATGACTTTCCATAGTAGTCTGAAGTGTGTATATTTACTAAAGGTCGATTTTTTTTTTTTTTTTTTTTTTTTTTTTTAAACCGAATTTGATCTATTTAATATCAATCAACATCGATGTTGTGTTTCTGGGGCTAATTGACAACATTTACTTACAGACAATTCTGTTTGTTTGTTTTTTTTCTTTTTAATTTCAATCAATTAAAATCAACCTTTAGTAAGTATCCCCCTAGCTGTTCTTTAGCTATACTAGCTGACCTGTTTAATTATCTGGTTTTGAAAATATTAATTTGAACTTGCACCTATACTATAATTTTATTTTTTATGCTACTTATCTGAACAGTCCTTTTAGTCACTACATTTCACTAAAAAATATAAATATTTTTTTAATCTCTAAAATGAAGAGGGCAACTGGCCACGTCAAATTGAGCCTGGTGAAAACCTTTTTAAGAGGTTTCTATGACTTTACAGGTATTTTAAACTTTTCTATTACCTTAAGCAGCTGAGAATATAACCTTGATACCTAACCTACCCCAGAAGTTGAACTTCTCAAGGAAATTGTGTGTCAAACTGCAAGTGTCTGTATTGCTCAGCAACCTTTATGTAGCAGCACCCCAGCCTATACTTGGGATAACCTGTAGCAAGCTACGGGTAATAAATTAATTGCTGTTCCGTGTAAGGACCAATGTTAGGAATTGGTTTTTGAGAGGCAAACTGCACAGAGAAATAATATGGACAATGAAGGCTTGGAGTAATGAGAATAGCAATAGGGGCACACTGGCAAGCGGTTGGAAGGTAAAGGGGATTGGATATAATGATGGTTAGTAAATGTGGAGTTGGTAAGGACGCTGGGTAAATTGGTGTATGCCATGTTTAAAAAGGAAGAATGCATCTCAGGTGCAAATAAGTGCTGTACTCTTCCCCATGTGAACAAAAGTTGTCAATTAAAATGTGTATTATGGCACTATAGAGCCAGTGGATAAATAAGAAATGTTCTCTAAGAATGTCTACCCAGCATCAAATTCTAGCAGTATAAAGCATTCAGAAATAAGGTGGAATTTTAGTTGTAATCTTATTTGTAACCTTAATTGTGGCTGGGAGGCCATTGTACGGCTGTCATTTTGTGTCGTTTTTTTTCTTTATTTATAATTTTAGTTCCAATCTTGTGTTGTGGTACCTCCTGCCTGCCAGTGTGAACATTAAATCTGTTTTGCAATTCTTTCTGCCCTATAGGACCTCGTCTGGAATACCTTTTTCCTTGATCAGGGAAGTAAAAGGTATTGGGTAGTTTATAGATTACTGAGTGTATTTGATACACAAGTTGCCACCAGAACCCAGAATTTTAGCTCCATAAATGTTTTGCCAGAAATCAACTTTAGAAATTAAATTAAAAAAAATTAAATTAAGAGAAGAACAAAGACCATATAGACCTGCAGTGGACTCTATATGATTTAGGTTTTATGATCTGTAGAAAGTATTTGTTTGAAAAGCTCCCTCTAACTATTGATGCACTCTTCAAATGCCAATTTGACCGTCAATATATTACGATTTCCTGTATCCTGGTTGCTGTAGGTATGAGATGTTTCTATAGATGAAGGCACAGGGTTTGTACTTATGTATATTCAAGTGCATATATATTGGGAAATTGACAGAATTTTCATATTTTGGCATCTATTCACCACCACAATGGCTTTGAAATGAAACAAACAAGATGTGCTTTAACTGCAGATTTTCAGATTTAATTTGAGGGTAATTACATCCAAATCAGGTGAATAGGAATTATAACGGTTTCTATATGTGCCTCCCACTTTTTAAAGGGCCAAAAGTAATGGGACTATCAACTCAAAAGCTATTTCATGGACAGGTGTGGGCTATTCCCCTATTTCATTATCAATTAAGCAGGTAAAAGGTCTGGAGTTGAATCTAGGTGTGACATTTGCATTTGGAATCAGTTGCTGTCGACTCTCAATATGAGATCCAAAGAGCTGTCACTATCAGTGAAGCAAGCCATCATTAGGCTGAAAAATCAAAACAAACCCATCAGAGAGATAGCAAAAACATTAGGTGTGGCCAAATCAACTGTTTGGAATATTCTTAAAAAGAAAGAACGCACCGGCGAGCTCAGCAACACCAAAAGACCCGGAAGACCACGGAAAACAACTGTGGTGGATGACAGAAGAATTATTTCTCTAGTGAAGCAAAACCCCTTCACAAAAGTTGGCCAAATCAAGAACACTCTCCAGGAGGTAGGTGTATATATGTCAAAGTCAACAATCAAGAGAAGACTTCACAAGAGTGAATATAGAGGGTTCACAACAAGATGTAAACCATTGGTGAGCCACAAAAACAGGAAGACCAGATTAGAGTTTGCCAAACAACATCTAAAAAAAGCCATTACAGTTCTGGAACAACATCCTATGGACAGATGAGACAAAGATCAACTTGTACCAGAGTGATGGCAAGAGAAGAGTATGGAGAAGGAAAGGAACTGCTCATGATCCAAAACATACCACCTCATCAGTGAAGCATGGTGGTGGTAGTATCATGGTGTGGGCATGGTATGGCTGCCAATGGAACTGGTTCCCTTGTATTTATTGATTTTGTGACTGCTGACAAAAGCAGCAGAATGAATTCTTAAGTGTTTCGGACAATATTATATGCTCATATTCAGTCAAATGCTTCAGAACTCATTGGACGGCACTTCACAGTGCAGATGGACAATGACCCAAAGCATACTGCAAAAGCAACCAAAGAGTTTTTTTAAGGCTAAAAAGTGGAATGTTATGCAATGGCCAAGTCAATCCCCTGACCTGAATCCGATTTGAGCATGCATTTCATTTGATGAAGACAAAACTGAAGGGAAAATGCCCCAAGAACAAGCAGGAACTGAAGACATTTGCAGTAGAGGCCTGGCAGAGCATCACCAGGGATGAAACCCAGCATCTGGTGATGTCTATGCGTTCCAGACTTCAGGCTGTAATTGCCTGCAAAGGATTTGCAACAAAGTATTAAAAAGTGAAAGTTAGATTTAGGATTGTTTAGTTTGTCCCATTACTTTTGGCCCCTTAAAAAGTGGGAGTCACGTATAGAAACCGTTGTAATTCCTACACCGTTCACCTGATTTGGATGTAATTACCCTGAAATTAAATCTGAAAGTCTGCAGTTAAAGCACATCTTGTTTGTTTAATTTCAAAGCCATTTTGGTGGTGAATAGAGGCCAAAATATGAATTCTGTCAATGTCCCAATATTTATGCACCTGACTGTATTTTGAGCAGACTGACGTGAATGACCAAATATTTGTGCTAAAAGCACTGTGAAATATGTATACGCTATATAATTGGCTTAAGATTTGGATTCAGAATTCCCAGCAGCAAGCATTAACTTCAACTAAGAAGGAATGCTATGGGCAGTGGCGTCACAAGGGGGGTGCGGTGGGTGTGGGCCGCACCGGGTGTCACCCTCCAAGGGGGAGACACCAAAATCCGACTCATCCCCGCCCCCCGCTCAGCAGGTCCTGCACTGCAGGGAGACGCCAGGCTGGAGAGGCACTCTCCCTGCAGCAGCTGCTGAGACACTTTTTGCTTCTGCTGCTGCGCCTGTCACACTGAGACAGCCAGGGGCAGCCTTCTATACAGTAAGTGCGGCTGAGCTCCTCATGCAGTCCCCTCCATGTGGGGCAGGGGTGCGAGCGCTAGAGGCCGGGGGCTGATTACTGATCAGCCTGGCTGAAGCCGCTGGGGTGGATGGATGGCAGCTGAGTTTCTGCTCCTCGCTGCTGTCTTACAGATCGTCACGCTGGGAACAAGCAGGGATAGTCTACAAAACATTTTTCCAGTGTTCAAGTGTATTCAGACACTGTTGATTACACTTGAATACTGACAAGTAGTTTGTACACGGTCCCTGCTTCTTCCCAGCGTGACCCTCTGACCTCTCAGTCAGCGAGGATGAGAAGGAACTGGGAGACAGCAGCAGCCAGCACAGCGACTATGCTCTATTATAGATGTATACAGTAGGTGTAATGGGATGTAAATAATTCAATGAGGGAGGAGGGGGGGGGGCATTACCTGTCTGTGTGTGTGTGTTCGTTACGTTAGACCTGTGCCTGCAGGGGCTGTGTTGTCCCTGTCCTTTATCTCCTATTTAGTGATGAATTGTTTTACCAAGTTAACTAAACTAAATCTCTGTAATTGCTTCTGGAGGAGAAATATTGTCAGTTATTTTTTTATATAAACTTCATGGTTATTGGCATGGTCTTTACTGCCTGGTCTGTGCAGAGTTCTGTTTTCATTCCCTTTCCCAATCACTGTCTTGCTTACCTAACCTAGCATTTCCTTTGGGATGGGTAAGGGATGCCAACGTTCAGGATCCTGGTGGTCAAAATCCCAACGCCGGCATCCCAACAGGGTTAGGATACCTACACCTGTCAGTTGGTATCCTAACCCTCTCCCTACCCCCAACCATCCCTCCCCAGTGCCTAAACCTAACCTCCCCCTCCCCGCACTCTAAACCTCCCCCCAGTGCCTACCCCTAACCCTCCCTCCCCAGTGCCTAAACCTAACCTCCCCCTCCCTGTACCCTAACCTCCTAGTGCCTAACCCTAACCTCCCTTACCGCACCCCCTAACGCTCTCTCCTAGTGTCTAACCCTAACCTCCCCCTCCCCACACCTTAATACTCTCTTAGTGCCTAACCCTCTCGCCTAGTGCCTAACCCTTTCACCTCTAGTGCATAACCCTATCCCTCCCCACCTAGTGCCTAACCCTCCCCCCCTGGTGCCTAAACCTAACCTCCCCTCCCTAAACCTAATGCCAGGTACACACTAGAAGATATGTACATATCGGCCAGTGTGTACCCGCTATGTCACTGACGAGGGTTGCTCCCACGCTTCGTCAGCGACATTGCCCATCAGATCTAGGGGGATGGTATACTTATTCAATGGGGGAGGGTGTATTTGTTTTTAACTTGGGGAGGTAATACTGTCTATGCTGGGGATGATGATTAATGTATGTGCGTGAGTATAATTATTGTGTTTCTGTGTGTGTATAAGGGGTGTATTCATATTGTGTTATATGTGGGTCAATGATGGTCTCTGCATTATCTGGCATTCACTGTGACTCTCTACATTATCTGGCGGTTACTATGACGCTCTCTGTATTATCTGGCGATCACTGCAATCTACGGGGCACCACTACTGGGGGCATTGTGTAAATGTGATTGCTGGACTGGTATTTGGGGAGAGTTCGTGGAGCTGCATATCAATTTTTTTCTTTTTGGAGGGGGGGGGTGTCACCATGAGTTATAGCACCGGGTGACACCAGCCCTAGTGACGCCTCTGGCTATGGGATTGGTTTTCATAATCCTGGTGCAGACATAAATGACATGGAAGGCTGATACTAGCACTTACTAATAAGAAAAAGTAAATTTAATTATTTATTTGAGCTTATGGTAGTAATAGTTTGGTATATTGTGTAATTAGCAGCACACAAGAATTTGTATGGGGTTGGGTTGTATCCATTCTGAACTTTAATAGGATCCCTGATTTACCCTGGACTAGAAACTAAATGACCTAAAATAGCATTTCAGGGGTTTCAAAAACCAAAACGACAAACAAATGCATTTTTCTGGTCTGGGGCATAAAGAAGTATCCTTTAATATTAATAACACAATTCATACACTGTTCCACTTTTATAATGGAGAGATTATTTCTTAACATTTATATAATACCATCATATCCTTTTGCCACGTTTTAAGTGGTGAATTTGGGGACCCGTGCAGACAGCAATTTAGGTCCTTGCAGAAGTTCCTGTAAGATCTTCTTGGCAGCTACTGAATTCTACCTAACCCAACAGTTGCATTTCCTACTTGCAATTTCAGGAGCCCAAGTCTACATTTTGTTACCAGTGGTTAAAACTGCTCTCAGGCATCTGGCCCCAAACTCCCTGAATGTGGCTTGAATATTGAGCTAAACTCCAGGGGCAAGAACCTGGAGTTAGTTTGAAATCCAATTTCAATTCTCAATAGCAAAGTCCAAAGTAACACCCTGAGCCCCTTGGAAATGTGACTGCCCATGGACAGGAGGTGGACACTTACCTCTGCCACTATAATAAATGGTAAGTGTTCAAGCTGACTAGTCTACAGATAAGGTGGTTAAGCCTAAATTGGTTAATTGAGAGGAGGGAAGGTTTATCTGTTTACCGCATGTAAAAGAAGGTCTAGTAGCCTGCATAAATGGTATGTCTCTTTATAGGCTTTCTTTTAAAAGACCGTAGCGTCATCTGATTAACACAATGGTAAACTCCTAGTAACACGTTGTGTATGGTAAAATCATTCTCAAAACAGACTGCTGAGAGATTTTAGCAGAATTAATTTAAATGGTTGTGTATGCAAATAAAACAGACCAAGATTTACATAACCTGGGTAGTATTAGGAATTAAAAGACTTACAGCCTCACTGACTAAGTGTTGCATCCTACAAATTTCTATTATCCTGTGCGTTAACTGGCAGTTATTGCCCAATAACTGCACAGTTAATGGGGATTTCTTTTCGGGTCTCAGGAGACCCGAAAAGATATCTCCGCTAAGCGGGGCTAATTGAATACGGGCGGCCGAGCAATTAGCACCCATTCAGTTAATGGGGATAATTGAAGCCTGCCCTAAAACATCAATACAAGCTCCAAATGGAGCTCAAACATAATGTGTAGATTAGGAGTTAGGATGGTTTGATTGAGATGTAGAGATACAGGTATTCAGAAACTGTGTGGTGACCATTGTCGCCATACCTGGTAACCTGTTAGTTGTTTTATCCTTGCCAACCAGTGGTGAACACGTCTGGGGGGGGTAGTAATCTGCAAAGACTTACACAATGTTTGGGTTCAGTAAGTTTGCCTTAATTATTGTGGATTCCATAAATCACACTCTAGCAAATGTTTGTTTATTAATAAATATTAACAGTTAATAAAAAACTATTGTAGAAACAAGCCACAATTAGTGTTTTTGCAAAGGGGACAATACATTCACTGCAATATGACTGTAACAGGCAATATGACATACGTATACAACACTATACCAGCCTATCACTGGATACAGGATTGTGTAAAGGCTGTGCACCTCCTCCCCTGGTGTTGCTAGCAACGAAGAAGGAAGTCCTCTGAGTCTACAGTCAGTATGGCAGAAGCCTTAATCCCTCACCAATCCTGACAATCCGTTCACATACCCTCAGCATTATAAGACATGCGCACAGACATGACATGTGATCACCATAAATTAACACACTAGACTGCAGAATAATCATGGAGCGTTGGGTACGGGATGCCGGCGGTCTGCATCCCGACAGGATTCAAATACCGACCGATCAGTACCCTAACCCTCCTACCTAGTGCCTAACCCTTCCAACTTAGCCCAATTTCTTACAGTCTGGATGCTGGTGCTGGGATTCTGACTGGTGTCGGGATTCCGGCGCCTGCATTCTGAGCCCTGGTCTCCAGAATGACTGACTGAATTTCAACTACCTCCCATCATGGACACCAGAGATGGTGAAGATCGACCTCCACATGGATTCGAATAATTAAGGTTGGTCCCCAATTTCTGTTGATAGTAGTTATTGTCTGGTAAGTACCAGTGATGCAATAGAACTGTGCATTGCTAAAAACCGAAGATCTCCATACATGAGGTAGGGTGCCAAATGTGCCTATCTCTGACATACAGGCATAAACACATGGGGCACCATCATTTAAGAATGGAGTTTTTTCTTTCAAACTATATGCCCACTTAATGTAGTTGTCTAGTGATCAGCAGTCAATATTATCCTGATGGAGATGTCTCTTTCTACTTCAGGGTCCATAGGGTATCCACAGGATACCTTGGGGTATAGGTGTGACGTCAGTCGCTGGGCACCATAGAGTTAAGCTTTTCAGCCTCCCAGGATGCACTAGGGTCCCCCTCCTATACCCCGCCCCCGAGCCAAGGCACCTCAGTTTAGTTTGGTGCCCGGCCGGCGTCGGGTGCACCTGTCGGAGTGGGGGCTAGAAGAGCCCCTGAAGCTTTCTTCGGTGCAGCTGTGGCTGCACATCTGGATGTACTGCATGGACAGTCAGTCCTGACGTCTATGCTGTCTTCCCTACACCCCCGCCGGTACCAGAACGCCGGTACCGATCCGGGGATGCTGGTGAGCATCTGGGGTCACAGCTAGCGGTGACCCCAGATGTTCCGGATCATGGCCGGATCCAAGGGGGACAAAGGTAAGCAGCGGGGTCCCGCGGTGGGTCCCCGCTGGTCACATGGTCCTAAGTCCCCAGGCAGGGGGCTCCCTGGGGACTGGCTGCAGCGCGGAGCCAGGCGACCAACCTGCGCTTTCCACTACCCCCTGGGACAGCGGACCGCAGCAGAGCGGTAGCGCTGCGGCGTCCCAGGGGTTAAATGCATGCCAGGGGAGCGCGCCTTCCCTGTCTCACAGCCGGCGCCTCCCCCGCTGCACACAGCCCTCTGCATGCTGCCGACTGGTCCTGTGGCAGCTCTCCTCCCCCAGGCCAGCCTCCTCTCTGCTCCTCGGCGGCCATCTTCTCCAGGACGCATGGTGAACGCTGCTGGAAGCGCTGGACGGAAGCATCGTGGTCTGGGTCCCCCCGCATACCTCTCCTCCGCTGTGGTCAGGTCTGTGTATGCAGCGCTGTGTCCTACCAGGCCCTGTGTCTGCGTAGTTGAGTGATCAGCGCTGTTAGTGCAGGAATTGATTTTCTTTGCATTGTATGTGACTGTGCTAGCGCTGCTGCCTGTAACTTTTCTCTAAACTGTCAGCTTTATTACTGTCCCTGTTCTTTCTGCTAAGCCCTTGCGGTGTGGTGCTGCAGGGTGGTCTCTCGCCTATTTAAGTTATAATTGGTGAGAGAGGTCACATACGTGGTGCCATCATGTCCGAAAGTGATTTTCCCCTCCGGCTACAGTGTACCACGTGCAAAGTACCGTTAGCGGAGGGGGAGGGTAGCGCGGAGGGCCTTTGCCGGCAGTGTTTGTCCATGGCGCGGCCTCTTACGGTTACAGCACCGGTACAGGAGCCGCCCTGGGCTTGTTTAGCTCAGGCGCTTACAGCCTTAGTGGGCCAGTTAGCTCCGCAGCCCGCGTTTACACCGATGGCTTTATCCCAGCAGTCAGTGGTGTCGTCACCCATGCAGGGTTTCCCACGACAATTGGTGGTACCCCACAGTCTCCCTATTTCCCTGCTCCCGGTTTCTCAGGAGCCAGCGTGGGTTAACTCCCTGACGAGTTCTGTACAGCACTTGTCGGATGTGTTGCAAGGGGAGTCTGTGATGCGGCCGCATAAACGGCCGGTGGCGTCTCTGCCGGCTCCTTATGAGGATGACGAAGGGACGTCTGATGATGGGGAGATTCTGGATCCTTACGATCAGGAACCTCTCCATACTAAGGACGCTGATGCTAAGTCCAAAGTATATATTCCTGGACTTATTCGGGCGGTCCGCACAGCCTTGGTGATTGAGGACGAAGTTCCCCCAGCGGCTAAATCTAAGTATGCCTTTTTCAAGGATGTGAAGGGCGGTGCCACAGTCTTTCCTCTTTCCGGTCAGTTGGTGGACCATTTAGAGGAGGCGTGGAAACAGCCTGGCAAAAGATACCAGCCGCAGAGACACCTGGCGGTGGCTTATCCGTTCGCGGATAATTATTTTGCAAGGTGGGAATCCCCTCCACAGGTGGATTCTCACGTGACCCGTCTTGTCCGTAGTGCCACATTGCCGATGCCATCCATGTCCTCCCTTAAGGATGCTACGGACCGCAAGGTGGAGATCTGCCTGAAGTCCGCTTATTCCCTTGCGGGGGGGGCAGCACGGCCGGCTATGGCCATTTGCTTGGTTGCCAGAGCGATGGAGCGCTGGGCGGATTCATTAGAGGCTTCTTTTGATTCCGACTGTCCGGCCGAACAGGCGGAGTTGATTGGCAATCTCCGTGATTCGGCCACCTACATCAACGAGGCAGCCCTAGACATTAGTACTCTGGTGTCTAGGATTTCTTCAGCAGCGGTAGCTGCTCGTCGCACCTTGTGGCTGCGATCCTGGAAGGCGGACGCAGATTCCAAGAAAGGTCTGGAAGCGTTGCCGTTTTCCGGAGAAGTTCTCTTCGGTCCGGATCTGGATAAGATTGTGGCCACGCTGGCGGCAGCCAAATCGGCTTGTCTCCCGTCGGCCGCTGCTCCTTCTGGTTCTGGACCATCGTCCTTTCGGTCATCTAGGGCCCAGGGCAGGCCCAAACCACAGTCGTTTCCTCGACAGGCTGGTCCTAAGAAATCGGCCAAGCCCCGGAAGCAGGCATGGAGTACCAGACATCCGGCCCCCAAGCCAGATGACAAGCCTGCGGCCTGACGGTCCGGGCCTCCCTTTGGGGGATCCCAGGGTGGGAGGCCGTCTGCTGCAGTTCGCCCAGTGTTGGTCGACCACTACGACAGATACTTGGGTTCTGGAGGTGGTTTCCCACGGATACGCCCTCTCCTTCCGGCACAGACCCCCGGCTCGATTCTTCACCACGGGTCTACCATCAGACCGGAACAAGGCTACGGAGCTGCGGAAGGTATTGCACACTATGCTCCAGGCTGGAGTTATAGTGCCTGTTCCATTCTCCCAGAGGGGCCAGGGTTTCTATTCAAATCTATTTTTGGTACAGAAACCCAATGGGTCGTATCATCCGATTCTCAACCTCAAAGCACTCAACAAGTCTTTGCGGGTCCCGAAGTTTCGGATGGAGACCCTATGGTCCATCGTTCTGGCGCTGGAACCTGGGGACTACATGGTGTCATTGGACATACAGGACGCTTACATGCATGTCCCTATTCTTTTGCGCCATCAACAGTTCCTCAGGTTTGCAGTCTGCAGCGACCACTTCCTGGGGAACGGTCCCTGCACCCGCACGTTTTTCAACTGCTGGTGGACAGGTGGGGTCTTCCAGAGATCGACCTCATGGCGTCCCGGCACAACAACAAGTTGCCGGTGTACGGGTCTCGCACAAGAGACGAAGGGGCGTCTCTGGTGGATGCTCTGTCCGTCCGGTGGACGTTCCGGTTCGCATACCTGTTCCCTCCGGTCTCCCTTCCACGGGTAATCCGGAAATTCAAACAGGAAGGAGGGACGCTCCTGTTGATAGCTCCCGCGTGGCCCAGACGGCACTGGTTCTCAGACCTTCAGGGTCTGTCCGTGGACAGTCCTCTGCGGTTGCCGCTACGACCGGACCTTCTGTCTCAGGGTCCTTGCCTTCACCCGGACCTGACTCAGCTGTCTTTGACGGCGTGGCTGTTGAGACGGCCATGCTGAGGTCCCGGGGGTTTTCCAGCTCTGTGGTGCGTACCATGTTACGAGCTCGGAAACCGTCTTCCGCGAGGATATACCATCGCGTGTGGCATACGTTCTTCCAGTAGTGTCGACGGAGACCGTCTGTCTCGGATTCTCGCCTTCCTGCAAGCGGGACTAGATCATGGGCTTCGCCTTGCTTCTTTGAAGGTACAGGTTTCGGCCCTGTCTGTCTGGTTTCACCGTAGGATTGCTACAATCCCGGATGTGTGCACCTTTATACAAGGTGTTCTCCACATTCAGCCGCCCTTTGTTCCACCTGTGGCGCCTTGGGATTTGGCTGTGGTCCTGAGGGTTCTCCAAGGACCGCCGTTTGAACCACTGGGATCAGTGGATCTTAAATGGCTAACAGCTAAGACTGTTTTCCTTCTGGCTATTGCTTCGGCCAGACGTGTTTCTGAGTTAGGGGCTCTTTCTTGTAGACCCCCTTTCTTGGTTTTTCATGGGAACAGGGCAGTGCTCCGCACTCGGCCCAAGTTTCTCCCCAAAGTTGTTTCCCAGTTTCATGTTAACGAGGAAATCGTTGTTCCGGCCTTTAACTCACCGGGTCTTTCCGTGGGTGAGGCCTCTTTGGATGTTGTGCGGGCCTTAAGGACTTATGTTGACCGCACTTCTTCGTTTAGGAAGTCGGACGCTTTGTTTGTCCTCTATGGCTTCCGTAAAAAGGGTTGGCCTGCTTCAAAGCAAACTTTGGCAGCCTGGATCCGTATGGCTATTTCTGAAGCTTATCTTCATGAAGGCCTACTGGTCCCTCCTTCTCTGAAGGCTCATTCCACTAGGTCTGTGGGTCCTTCGTGGGCAGCTCGACGTGGTGCCTCGGCAGTTCAGATCTGCAAGGCTGCTACGTGGTCCTCTGTCCATACCTTCGTGAGGTATTACAGGTTTGACACCTTCGCCTCTCAGGATGCTTCCTTCGGGCGGCGGATTCTCCTTTCTGCACAGGAGCGTCCCCACCCTTAAAGGATACTGCTTTGGGACATCCCCAAGGTATCCTGTGGATACCCTATGGACCCTGAAGTAGAAAATATGAGATATGGTAAGAACTTACCTTTGTTATCTCTATTTCTACGAAGTCCATAGGGTTCCACAGGACTCCCGTCCTGTCGCACCTGTGCTGCAGATGGGCTTTGCTCTGGTCACCGGTTTTCCGTCTCCCTCTGGTGAGAATGTGATTCTTGTATGTGTCCAGATCTTTGTTCTCTCTCTTCCTTCTCCTCCTCCGGCCTATGGCTTGATAACTAACTGAGGTGCCTTGGCTCGGGGGCGGGGTATAGGAGGGGGACCCTAGTGCATCCTGGGAGGCTGAAAAGCTTAACTCTATGGTGCCCAGCGACTGACGTCATACCTATACCCCAAGGTATCCTGTGGAACCCTATGGACTTCGTAGAAATAGAGATAACAAGGGTAAGTTCTTACCATATCTCATATTTTCAAATGTTGTAGTCCCTAATTGACTTAACTCTTGGTAATGTGAGATTTTTATTTGATAGTGGAAAGTGTCTCCCGAAATTTGGCAAAATATGATCAAGACTGCAGGTGTCTCCTTATGCTCTGGAATCTAGTCATTCTACATGACTTCTTGGGGCCAAATTCAATTTGCACGATAACCCATTATCGCATGTTAAGTAGCAAAACAAGGGGTAGAAAATAATTCACTCAATTCAATTAGCCGTCCAGTCAACGTGCGTTAATTCTGTATTGGCGTTAACGCTTTAAGGTTTGCAAACATTTTAAGGTGAAAATGTTGGTTCAGAACCACTGGGACACCGTTCTTTTAAATAATTAGTCAAAAATATATATTTTTTAATTCGCTTCATTTGGACCATAATGACATGTCAATTTTGGGGTGAAAAACTGCAAAGTGTAGAATGATGGAATTAAAGATGTAGGACAGGTATATGGGGGGGTGCTGTGTGGATGAGGAAGCTGGCAGTGACCGGTTTCTTAAGAATTTTTTAAAAGTGCCTTTAAATAACACAAAAACCTACTTGAATCCATTTTTATGGATTAATTAGGGGTACATAAAAATGGGTGTAAGGTTTTTGCACAAAAATACTTGCTTTCTTTAATTTTGAAACTATTATTGAAAAATGCTTATAAAACCCATTTGATACAATTTAAAAACTCCAAACTTTATTATTTTGGCCACTAACAGACTTATTTATTGTTAGCCAATATTATTTTACCTTTTTTTGGGGGTACATGCTGATATCCCCATTTTCACCTGTACTTAACACCTGTCATCCCTGCAAGAATTAACGGGAGAATGCCCTCAGGCCACTTATCGAATTGAACGATAAACGGGAGCTCGCATACAGCCAATAGGCTTGTTAAGTTAACACTAGTTAAATTAGAGGCAATTAATCATTAAGTTAATTACCCTACTAGTTGCCCGTGAGTCTGGGTTTACATAAAAATGTGTAATATATATACAGCCATGGCCAAAAGTTTTGAGAATGACACACGTATTGGTTTTCAGTGTTTGCTGCTTCAGTGTTTTTAGACCTTTTTGCCAGATGTTACTATGGTATACTGAAGTAAAATGACAAGCATTTCATAAGTGTCAAAGGCTTTTATTGACAATTACATTAAGTTTATGCAAAGAGTCAATATTTGCAGTGTTGACCCTTCTTTTTCAAGACCTTTGCAATTCACCTAGGCATGCTGTCAATCAACTTCTGGGCCATATACTGACTGATCGCCAATTCTTGCCTAATCAATGCTTGTAGTTTGTCAGAATTTGTGGTTTTTTGTTTGTCCTAAGGTCTGGGGAGTTTCCTGGCCATGGACCCAAATTTTCGATGTTTTGTTCCCCAATCCACTTAATTATCAATTTGGCCATTATGGCAAGGTGCTCCATCATGGTGGAAAAGGTATTGTTCGTCACCAAACTGTTCTAGGATGGTTGGGAGAAGTTGCTCTTGGAGGATGTTTTGGTAACATTCTTTATTCATGGCTGTGTTCTTAGGCAAAATTGTGAGTGAGCCCACTCCTTTTGGCTGAGAAGCAACCCCACACATGAATGGTCTCAGGATGCTTTACTGTTGACATGACACAGGACTGATGATAGTGCTCACCTTTCCTTCTCCGGAAAAGCGGTTTTCCAGATGCCCCGAACTATCTGAAAGAGTATTCATCAGACTCACACCTGCCTGCTGCCATTCCTGAGCAAGCTCTGCACTGGTGGTGCTCCAATCCCACAGCTGAATCAACTTTAGGAGACGGTCCTGGCGCTTGCTGACCGTTCTTGGGTGCCCTAAAGCCTTCTTCACAACTATTGAACCTCCTTGAAGTTCTTGATGATCTGATAAATGGTTGATTTAGGTGCAATCTTACTAGCAACACTCCTTTCCTGTTAAGCCCTTTTTGTGCAAAGCAATGATGACTGCATGTGTTTCCTTGCAGGTAACCATGGTTAACAGAGGAAGAACAATGATTTCTAGCTCCACCCTCCTTTTAAAGTTTCCAGTCTGTTGTTCTAACTCAATCAGCATGACCGAGTGATCTACAGCCTTGTCCTCGTCAACACTCCCTCTCACCTGTGTTAATGACAGAATCATTGACATGATGTCAGCTGGTCTTTTTGTGGCAGGACTGAAATGCAGTGGAAATGTTGTTTTGGGGATTAAGTTCACTGTGAAGTGCTGATAGTAGGATCAGTCCAAAGTAATATGAGTCACTTGATATTTGCGGACAAATCTGTCCAGTTATTCGATCTCTTTGGACAAATCGTTTGAATGTTTTCAAGTTTAAATACTGTGAGTTTGCTATTAAGCAAAATATTCCGAAATACACCCGATGAAGTCCTTTTAAGGATGAAACGCATTGGGTGTCTTGTATATATCTACCCATGGTCGGGGTCGTTATTGCGAAATATGAAAAGGTGTGACTATCATTTAATAGAAATTTACAAGTTGTCCGCTTTTTTTTTTTATTGAAAAATTTATTATGATATTAATAGTGGCCATTGGGATGTTTTTGGTGATTTTCTTTGTGCAAGGGTTTGTTTTAGAACAGGCATGTCAAACTCGCGGGCCGCATGAGGCAAAAAGCATTTTATGTGGTCCAACCACGTGTGCCCAAATACATATGTTATGCGGCCCAGTTACTCCTGCCGCAATCAGAGCATAGCGCCGATCGCGACGGGTGACTGGGCCACATAATATTTGTAAAGAGAGAGAAGAGATTACCGCGCTTATAGAAAATGCCCAATAAAAATTAAATAAAATAAAAATAAAGGATAAATGTCACATCAACACTTAAAAGATATTAGTATTATCCTTAGTATTTAAGAGAGATTTCATAAGAAAAGATATAATAAAAATGATCTTTTAATAAGATGAATAATAAAGACAATTACATATAATATAGCACAATGTTTCTTTTATTACACAGTTATATATAAAGCAGCTAATATAAAACAATGTTTCTTTATGTAAACATGACACATTTCAAACATAGCCACCATAAACTCTTAGATGATAAATTATTATTTAATAGTGGCTTAGTATAGCCACGTCTGGCTATTTTTAAAAAAAAGTGAAAAGAAAATGTTTGGTTCTCCCTCAACAGTTCTCAATGGTGGTTGCAGTAAAAAAAAACAAAAAAACTGTAAATCCGGCCTCCTTAAATTTTATTTAACATCCGTATAAATTAATTATTTAGGACCCGCTGTGATCAATAATTCCTGTGATATGGGGAGCTTTTTTTATTTTTTACCCTGTGTAGGGTGCAGTTAGAAGCATCTAATAATAGTTATCTTATTTGAATAAAAGAATTTAATTGTGGAAATGGTGAGATACTGTTAATTGTATCGAATAGTAGCTCAACTCAAAAGTAAACAGTCATCATGAAGCGGGAGTGAAGATACTGTCAATGAAAGACTCACTTTTCAGCTGTTACTTCACGTGGTCTTCCAAAAACCCGTGTGCGTTAAGCAGGAGACTGGAGCTGCATGAGCCGTGCCTCTAGGTCGGGAGAAAAGATCTGTCCAGGCGTCCAATCTATGTCCACAGCCTTTTCAACTGACCGTTTCGTGGCCGCTTCGGGAACTCCTGTCCATGTGAAAGGTATGGAGCTGGACCTTTCCTGGCTGCGCCTCCGTGGCTAGCCGCCTCTCCGTAACGGATGCTTGCACTTTTGCCCACAGACCTGAGATGGCATCAGTGATCACAGGGTTAGCGGACGGTCGTGTGGAGCTTGGTTGATCCACCGGAATAGACCACACACTGTTGAGGAAGAAATGTAGTAGTCTCTAATGTGTTTCTTCCATTCAGAGTTTCTTCAGTGGGGTGTAGTTAGAAAGTGAGGTTGCCTCCCTCTTTATTTATAGATTCCACAGGGTTATTTGTTCACACATGTTGGTATTTAGGAACTGGTCAGAAGATGTCTGGCACTTATGATGAAATACATAGTGCAAGGTGTATAGTAGTGTACCTTTAAAACTACTAATGTATATTGTGTTTTTTTTAGGAAACAAATACACATAGCATAAGTATATACATAATCTGCTTCAGGGGCTGGCTAGCAACTTTTAGCCTGGGGGGCAAATGCATGCAGGCGGCCCTGGCAGAGTAGCGTGTAGCCAGGGTGCCCGAAAGAACGTGCGTGCTACGGTGCCCCCCCCCCCCCCTCAGCCGATGAGTCTGTCTGACTCTCATCAGCTGCTAAAGCAAACACACAGCTGCCGGCTCCGCACTCCGTCCGGTCAGCGCTACACACGCGGTGCAGTCTGTGTCACAGTGACACAGGCGGCCCGGGGGGCACATGGCACCCTGCCCCCTGGCTCAGCCCGCCACTGATCTGCTTAATTTATGACCAGAAAGATTTACTGTATAACAAAGAGAGTTTGTCTCTTTAAAATAGTGACAGTATTATTAGCAACTAAAGAGGCATCAATTATAAATACTAATAAAGTGAAAATAAAGAAGAAGTAGATGAGAAATAATGACAAATATGAATACAAAAATAAAGATAGTAATAATGATGATAAATGTATTTATCCATCTTCTCTAAGATATTATCAGTGGATGGTATTTGACACTTTATTTTTATTATAAAATAAGATACGTATAATAAATGAAGAAATAAGAGATTATTATTTAGATTAATGCTGGGTACACACTGACAGATACATTGGCGATCAATTGACCGGTCAATGTATCTGCTGCCCGTCGACCAGTGTGTACCCGCGATATGTCGGTGAACATCGCCGTTCACCAACATATCACATTGGCTGTGCTGCACAGCCGATGGACAGATATGTCTACAGACATATCTGTCCATCGGCAAGTGTGTATGGGCAGTCTGCACACAGAGGCAGCCGCAAGGAGGGGGAAGGGACAAGGCTGCCGGGACCCGAGGGCACAAGCAGATAATGGCCGTTCAGTGTGTATGACTGACCATCTGCAGATATATCTGTCAGGTGTATACCCACCTTAAGAGAGGCTTATCTAGAAGAAAAGAGATTCATTAAAGCAAAATTGTTTTACTTTTTTTTTTTTTCATGGTTTTGTATTTATTTGTTTATACTTGTATGTTATATATTTATTTACACCAAATTGATCTTATATAGTTATCAATATTAAATATTAGCGTGAACACACGGTATTTTTCAAAAGGTGGATTCATAGTTAATCCAAAATAAAATATAATTATTGTGCAATCCAGAGGCGGGATGAAGAAAAGAGAGACAAAGAGGGGGAAGCAAATGAATATATTCACATTATTTAAATAATGTCTTTGCGTTTCCTTTGTTTAGATCTCTGTTAGATAACGTATCACAAACTTTGGGTTTGTATACACTTTAGTATTCATGGTGTCTGGTTAGTTGTCAGTCCAAAATAAGTATAATTACTAAATTTAATAGTATCCCAAATACACACTCTCTTTGCTCACTAGGGACCTAGTGCAGCCAAGAGAAAATTGTTTGGGATTGTGCATCAACATATAAATATCTTACCTGATGTGCAACATAAGAACTTTGTCTGTTGCAGCATAGAAATGGGGTGAGAATAATGTCACAGATCTAGGAGCAGTATATATAGAGATGTTGGTGAGGAGGGGGAAAAAGGGGGGGGGCTGATAAAGAGGATCTATATATTTCTTGTGCACTGCATAAAGGGCTCTAATACAGGGGGCACTACGTAAGAGGCTCTAATTGCATAAGGAGCTCTTATAAAGGGGGTATTGCATCAGGGGCTCTTATGTAGGGGGCGCTGCCTAAGGGGCTCTTATACAGGGGGCATTGCATAAGGGGCACTACTACAGGGGGCACTGCATTGGTTTTTATCAGTAACCCTTTCTAAATTGCATATAAGACTTTTTTATTCTTGTGGCCCACACACTCTTAGACCTTGAATTTTCGTCCGGGTTGGTATTTTGAGTTTGACATGCCCATTTTCGAATAACCCCAAGGAGGATTCTACAACCTTAAGGAAGGATTTCCGGCTTTGGGCCATATTAAATTTGGAGCGAAAAGCCGTTCCACTTATCCCCGTATTCAATTTGTCTGACTTTTCGCCAGTGCGAAAAGTTTGTGCCTTTGTAACCAGCGGAAATGATTTGCCAATGAATACCCGGCGGAAAAAAGGGCAGAATTGGGGTTTTGGGGTGCAAACTTGCGGCAGCCATTCTAAACCCTTTTTACACCCCTTTGATGCTAATTGCGTCAAAAAATGCTAAAAACCAAAAAGGACACCCCAAAAATGCACTTTGAAACTTTTTGCCCACTTTTTCAAAGTGGGGGTACAAAATCAAAAACTAGCGAAATAGCCTTGGGGGGGGGTCTGCAGGTATGGGGGAGGTGTTTTTTGGATTGCAGGTGCTTGCTGAAGGTGCGTTTTTGGCACTTTAATGCTTGACTCTAGCAACTTTTCATGTACCCCAAATTTGATGGGACTACTTATTTTCCCCCAAAAAGTGGCTAAATGCTATTCTTCACCACTGTCCCAAAGACGCTAAATGGCATCTATTGAGACCATTCAAAGACCCCCAAATAGCTTTAGCAGGGCTAATCGGGGGTACCCATGTCAGAGCATCTTTTGGGGGGTGTCTGGCTGATTTCCCCAAAAATGACAGGACTTAAAGAGTATTTCATTTTCGCCATAAGCGGGGACACGTGCAATAACTTTTCGACCTCTGATGATGGCGAAAAGTCTGGCCTCGGACTTTTCGCTCCAAATTGAATATGGGTCTTTATCTCAAACAGTCCGTATTGTGAGTTCATTCTGAGAACAACTTCAATGGAAGATTTTTAAAAGTTTGCTTTTCCTAATACTGGGTCGCAACTGATTCACATCTTCCGTATATAAGGACTATATGTATATAATTTGTATTAATCTAATGTAAAGACATGTTGTTATCATTTTATTAACACTTTGGTGCACTTTATTTTATTTGGTTGAAATATATATTTTAACATATTCTCTTCATTCATGAATTTTCAAGCTTTATGGATTGTACTATAGCATGTCCTTTTATTTGTGTTCTTGTTGAAAGCCCAATTTACATGATGTGTAATCATATTTCTAACCATACAAATTTATAATTTTTTAACATTTGAATACATAAATATATTACATTTTAAAAAATGATGTGGCCCCTTAGCAACTATTGTCTGGAGATCAATAGAAAGAATCATGGAGGTTGTAGATCACCCAGGTAATAATCCAGTAGTATAATATTTATGATATATTTTAAAATAGATATTAACAGTGGATTAAAAAAAAAAACCATTTATATGGATAGGGCTAAATTCAAACAGCATTTCTAGTACTTTTAGGAAGGGGGAAAACAAACTCATAATGCAGTGAATGTAAAGGAACATAGTGATAAACACTTGATCCAAACTAGCATCAGTGTTATGTTAGCTGCTCCCTTGATGTTGCCGGTACTTCTGTTACTCAACTTTTAGTGGACACAAAGATACACAAGACTAGCAGAGACGCATATGAAGGCAGATTTGCCAATCCTTTTCAGTTAGCATGGCAGAAGCCCAAAACTGGGTACACACCTAAACTATACGACAGTCAGTCCGATTTCACTTATAGGGCGGGATGCATGATGCATCGCTTTTGGAATGCGATGCATCCCTCCACCCTTCGCATGCCTGCCGGCATTGGTAACGCCGGTATGCATAAAGAACACCGCAAAGGACAGCTCTCTCGTGAGCGATGTCCTTTGCAAATGAGGGACTTCCAGATCTATGGCCCAGAAGTCCCTCTGGCATCCTTCTGCACGTGCCGCGGGGGGTGCTGGGATGGATCCGATTGGATCCCTCTTGCAGCACTCTCCCGATAAAAGCCCATAGGCTAACGCCATCTGGCGTTACGGCATCCAAGCCAATAAAAAAATTTCTTCTTCATGGTCCATAGGGCTCCACAGGGAGAAAATGGGGTGTAGGTGGTACTTGGAGGACCGGACACCAACAGCAAAGCTTTTTTTTTTTTTTTCCTATCCCAGGATGCTCCTGTCCTTCCACCTATACACCGCCCACAGCCTGAAGTTTCATTGGTGCCCGGCAGGAGCTGGATCACAGTTAGAACAGTGGGGCTGCTATTAAGCAGCCAAGCTTTATTTTTAATAGAGAGCGGGTCCTCCCGTGTCTATGCGCAGTTTTGCCTCCGGTCTCAGAAGACAGACCGGAGGTGCTGATTTGGACACCGGTTCGTCCAGGACTCCACTAGACAACCAGGGCATAACCTATACTGGCGCAGGGGACAGCGAAAGCCAGGGACCCGGTGGTTGATGTCAGTATAGGGGAGAAGGCCCTCTCCCTGCCGCCCCTCCACCAGCTTGGGGCGCCATTCCACTGCAGTCTTGCTGCTCCTCCCTCACCCTCTGCTCCCTCTGAGACTCACGGCAGCCATTTTCTGCATCAGGTCTCCGGGAACCCTGGGTCCGGTATCCCTGTATACCTCTCCCAGGAGCCAGGTTATACAGCACTATTTCCTACCAGCCACTGCGGTCTGTGTAGTTAAATTTAGTGCCATCTGCAGCTATATTATGCTCTGCATTGTAAGTGACTTGTGCTAGCGCTGCTGTCTGTTTATTGTTCTCAACTGTCAGCTTATACCTTTCTTTCATATAAACCTGGAATACTGAGGTATAGGGGGATCACTGTACCTCACATCTATCTATATTTGTGAGGGCTATAACATACTGTATATCTGTGTTGCGCACTACACTGTGCCATATTGTACATATATCTGGGTTGCTAACCTCACAGTGCCCGATTGTGTGCTACATTGTCCTTGCAGCTATGTCTAGCAAAGGCAAGAATAACAAGCAGCCTGTTGCTCCCAATCTGGTGTCTTGCAAGTCCTGTTTAACAGGCTTGGCTTCAGAGGATCTCATTCAAGATGGTCTATGTGCATCTTGTTATATGGCACCTGGTCCATCAGCCCCTGCATCCTCTCAGGACCCCCTGGGCTTCTTTTTCACATGTGTTGGCAAAATTGAGGACCACCTAGTGGTCCCTGTGGTAGCTCCCCCTATGGGATAGCCACAGCAGGTACTCCCTGCAATCCTTTGCCTCCCCATGGGTAGACGTACTTTCTACCTCGGTGCGGAGTCAGGTGGCTACCTCTAAGGCCTTTCAACAAATGAGGCAAAAGGAGAGACCCTTACCTAGTAGACCTACTAAGCATGCTGTTATCTTCCCAGTCCACCCAGCTATCAGATTCTGAGTTATCATCTGGGGAGGCAGAAGACGGAGACCTCTCGGGAGAGGAGGAGCTCCCCTCTAAATTGAATATACCTGCACTTGTGAGAGCTGTAAAAATCTATTCTTCAAATAGAAGAGGCAGAACCCACTCCTAAGGCAAAAGAGCCACTATTTAAGCAACAGAATGTAGTTTTGCCAGAGTTTCCTCACTCTGATCAGCTATCTGATCTTGTGTGAAGCATGGAATATGCAAAGTAAAATATTTCAGCTGCCTAAAGTAAACGCTTGATTTCCCTTTACCCTCTACCAGCTACTGATTGCACTAAATGGGAAGTTCCCCATGCAATGGATTTCCATGTGACACGACTGGTAAAGAACGCTACCTTACCTATCCATACTGCAACCTCGTAAAGGAGACTATGGATAGAAGGATTGAAGCTTGCCTGAAATCTATATACTCTCTTACAGCAGCTATTACTCGTCCTGCCAGGGTTACGGCCTGGGTGGCAAAAGTCATTGAGAGTTGGGCAGAGGCTCCTAGAAGATACATTTCCCTCTGATGCTTCAAGGGAACAGCTGTACTACACATCTCACACTAGAGATACAGCCGCCTATTTAGGAGAGTTGGCTTTTAATACTGGTCTCCTAGCTTCCAAGGCATCTGTTACTTTCATGGTAGCCCGCCGTATTGTTTGGCTTCGCTCATGGAAGGAAGATTTGGTCTCTAAAAAGGCTTTGGGGTCTCTGCCTTATTCTGAGGAGTGTTACAAGTCGCCAGTGTGATTTGTCACATTCCAACACTTCGTTTATCTCTCTTACCACTTCCGCCTGCCGTGCGGGAAATGTGTCAACTGTTGCTAGGCAATCGGGACGCTGGCTGACATCACGTATTACTGGGAACACAGGATGATTGTTCGTGGCTCTGATTGGTTCTTCACATTTTTTTATGCCTAGCAGCGTCCTCACTGTTTACCAGCTATAGCGTCACCAACACGTATTTTCCTGTTCCTGTTGTACCAGCCACATCACGGCTCACCTAGCCGCACCACGATCATTCCAGGCCGCAGCAAAAACTACCGGCTTTACCAGCCACATCACCGCTCACCTAGCCGCACCACGATCATTCCAGGCCGTAGCAAAAACTACCAGCTGTACAGCTGCATCACGGTCACTCCAGGCCGCATTCATATTACCAGCTGTACCAGCCGCATCAATGCTCACCTATTCGCACCAATGTCACTCCAGGCCGCATCTAAACCACCGGCTGTACCAGCCACAAATACGGCTCAGTCGCACCACGGTCATTCTAGGCCGCATCAATATTACCGACTATGAGCCACATTACGGCTCACCAAGCCACATCATTCACTCCATCACAGCGGACTAAATCGTATCGCGGCATTAGCCGCATTCCAGCTCTCATCACCATCTCCTGACTCCTAAGTGCACCTAGGCATTACCATCAATACCTGTTCACCTATTACTCCTTTTTATTTTGTGTCACGTTAACCCTGGTCTTCCTAGGACATCTGTGTAAACCTCTGCTACCCCGAGTTGAAGTCGAGGTGGCCACCTAAGTACCGGTGGATGTATTCAGTTCTAAGGGAATAGTTGGTGGCTGTTATTGGCAGAAGATCTCGCTTTTAAGGTTCCAAGGATTTACAGAGAATTTTAGGAGACCGTAACAGGGAGATCCTGTTTGCCCAGAGTTGGACAAAATTGTGACTACCTTGGCAGCTTCCAAGACAGCGTTCTTGCCCTCTGCATCTACTACGAAGCTTCGGATGTCATCCTTTCAGCTCCAAGGAAAAGTGTAAGGTCCGTCCATTCCACGGCAGTCTGCATCCACTAAGGCCTCCAAGCCTAGGACCAAGCAGACCTGGGCTACTAGACATCCACCTACCAAATCTGAGGACTCCCAGTTCTGGCGACAGACCACCTCCGATGCCTAGGTAAAAGTGGTCTCCTGAGGGGTTTCCCACCCCCCTCCCTCGCAGTTCTTTTGCACAGGACCCAAGCAAATTCCTGCTCCTCCAGAAGCCCTAAAACATAAGAGTGGCTGCGCGGTCAAATCATATTACAAAGAGAATAGATTCCAATAAATGTAATTTATTGAATAAAAAAATATAAATCTTCACAAAATTGTAAAATTATGATACATGAACATAAACAAAATTAAATACATCTCTCTATAATGAGGATATAGTGAATTGCGTGCTGTATTTAGAAAAAAATAAAACACAAAAAAACAATAGATTAAGAAGAATAATTCATATAAAACTGATCATATTCTCAATATTGAGCTGGAAAATGAAGGCAACAAATGTTGCAATCGTAATTTGTTCATATGAAAGAAGTGCAAATTGCACTATGTAGTAGTTCCACACTCTCTGTAGCCAGATGTGTTGTTTAAATAGGGGACATGTTGAATAGAATGTGGAGATTCAATTTCTTGTTGTGGAGAATGATTGATTATATTTTAGGTACCTGGTATATTTGCAGCCAAAATCACGAGATTCATATTCACTGCAAAACTGGACTACCAGCTCCAGGTACCTATAATATAATATAATCATAATCATGCAGGGGACTGGTCTCTCAATCCAGAAGTCTTTCAGCTACTGATGGACAAATGGGGTCTACTGGACGTGGACCTCATGGCCTCAGGACACAACCACAAGCTTCCAGTGTATGGGGCCAGGATGAGGAACCCCGATGCAGCCTTCGTGGATGCATTATCTGTGAGGTGGACCTATGTGGTGTACCTCTTTCCTCCAGTCTCCCTTCTGCTTTGGGTTCTTCGGAAGTTCAAGCAAGAGGGGGCACGGTCCTGTTGGTAGCTCCGGCTTGGCCCAAACACCATTGGCACTCCAATTTTTCAGAGTCTCTCCATAGACTTTCCTCTACAACCAGACCTGTTGTCTCAGGGTCCCTGTCTACGTCTGGACCTGGCCTGTCTGTCTTTGATGGCTTGGGTCTTGAGACATCCCTCCCAGACCATGCTCAGAGCGTGTAAACCGGCCTCTGCCAGGATTTTTCTCAGGGTGTGGCATACATATTTCTAGTGGTGTGCTACTAGAAACTATGACCCTCAGGTTTTTAGGGATTCTAGAATACTTGCCTTTCTTCAAGCTGGATTGGATCTCTGACTCTGCTAGCCTCTCTGGTTCCAGCGCAGAATTGCTCCTCTCTGATGGTCACACCTTCCTGCAAGGTGTTCTACAAATAAAACCTCCCTTTGTCCCTCCTGTGGCACCGTGGGATTTGTCTGTGGTTCTCCACACACTTCAGTAGATATCAAATGGCTCACTGCAAAGACTGTTTGTTCTGGCTATAGAATCTGCCCGTAGGGTATCTCATTTAAAGGCGCTTTCCTGTCTCTCCCCATTTCTAATTTTCATCCGGACAACTATGCAAGGCGGCCACGTGATCACCTGTCCACACCTTTCTTAGGTACTATGCCTTTTATACATTTGCCTCTCAGGATGCTTCCTTCAGGCGCCGGGTTCTATCAGCTCAGGAGCGTCCCCGTCCTTGAACAACTGCTTTGGGACATCCCCATTGTGTCCCTGTGGAGCCCTATGTACCCTGAAGAAGAAAAGGAGAGTTATGGTAAAACGTACCCTTGTTAACTCTTTCTTCAAAGTCCATAGGGTCCACAGGGCACTCGCCCTGATGTACCTGGCCTCTATGGGTTTTTCTCTTGGTCACTTGTTTCCTTCTCTGTGTGAGTGTGATTCTTCAGTGTACCAGTCTTCCTTCTCTCCTATCCTGCTCCTGCCTTGGGCTTGTTAACAAAACTGAGTTGCCCTCAGGCTGTGAGCGGGGTACAGGGGGAAGGACCGGAGCATCTTGGGATAGAATAAAGATTTGCTGTTGGTGTCCGGTCTTCCAAGTACCACCTACACCCCATTGTCTCCCTGTGGACCATATGGTCTTCGAAGATAGAGAGTTAACAAGGGTAAATTTTACCATAACTCTCTCTTTATTTTATTGATTTTGTCAGAACATCTAAAATGACAGAGCAAATAACAATACAACAGTAAGTGCACAGAGAAACTACGTTATCATGCAAAATAACAATACTAATAGTATTAATGGGGTGCACCTCTTCTTATTTGCTATAGAAGAGAATGCCAAAAAGTGAGAAACTTCTTTAACTGCTTTCCAAAAATCTCTCTCTCGTGATTCCCCTACACTAGCGAAACAACATTCCCTACGGTACTTTAGACACAAATATATTTACTACTGCTCAACTTTTAGAATTGAAAGTATATAAATCAATGTGTCCAGTGGTTAAAAGTATTAAATGTTTTTTGTTTCGTTTTTTTCACTTTGTCCATTATTTTTGCAGGGAGTCATAAAACAATAATCACTAGGAATTACTCCGCTGGTAAGTATTGCGGTCACGTTGCAAAAGGGGACATGTTTACTATCTGTGTAATCAGCTGCATTGGCTCCGGCAGCTTACTTCCAGTGGACAATCTGAGCAACCATAGGCTTGCTTAAATGGTTGATGGTCTTTGTATGCAAGCAGTGGATCACAGATGCCACCGTTGGGAGTCTCTCCTGGCAGCTGCAGCAATGGCATATTTTGCAGTACCATTACATATGGATACGCAGGGCGATAGGATTAGAGTTCACCTCTGAATTAGGCTCTATGTATGGAATCTCAAATGTAAGACCTCAAAATGTAATATAATGTACATGAGACAAATCTAAATGAAGAATACAGAATGAATGACGCAGTGATGTAAAAAACAACTCAGGAAAAGGACCTTTGGAGTTATAAGTCAGGGGATATAAAGGTAAGAATTAATGGGGTAAGCATCTATAGTTAAAAGAGAATATTAAATTAAAAACAACCCCTGACCTGCAAAAACCACAGCACCCAAATGAAAAATACACGAAATAAATGCAGAATAAGTGCGTCTGCAGGTTCATTTCTGCCATGAAATTCAATGTTTTAAAATGTTTACAGCAAAACAGGTTATTCTGTTCTTGTGGAGGGCAGTGATCCATGTTGGCAAAGGACTACCGGTGACGGGCATTATCATAGTGTGGAGAAGGGAATTAGACAAGCAGGATAGTACAGTCTTCTTCAATAGCACAGAGTAGTGTTTTGGGACTCCTGTAAAACTGATGAGGAAGATTAAGGCCCGTATTCAATTTGAAGCGTTAAGTCCGGATCTGCGTTAAGTTACCGCTGATGACTTCATTATCGCCTGTTTTGGTTTTACCCCTATTCAATATGAAAGACTTTCCGCCTAGGCAGAAAGTCAATGCAATGTAATAGGCGGTAAAGTATCGCCTATGAATGGCAGGTGGAAAAAAGTGCAGAATTGGGGTTTTGGGGTGCAACGTTTCGGGAACCCCCGTGCAGCCTTCAGACAGTCCCCCAAAGGTAATCTGTGTCAAAAAAAAAATTGAAATTGAATACGGGGTAAAGCGTGCACGCGCGCGATACTTTAACGCCTACAAAACAGGCGAAGTCGGCGATAAGTCCAGGACTGCGTTAACTTAACGCGGCTCGGCTCAAATTGAATACGGCTCTAAGTGCTTCTGGAATAGGTGAAATGTGCATGTATTTTTGCTAATTTTTCCTTGCTCCACATAGATGTGTGCAGGAAACTTAACAAAGGTTTTTTACAGTACTAAGCAGTAATGTGTGCAGCTGGACATGGTGACTGCACATTGCCGAAAATTAAAACCCCCTAAGTGTATTCATCTGCTGTGTTTATTTTAGTTTTAATGCATACACCAATACAGTACATGCTCTTTTTTATGCTTACGACTTTAATATTCCTGATGTATAAATTACATGTTTTCATATGTCCTTAGTTGCTAAACAAATCTGCTCTGGCAGCATGCTGCTCATAGTGCTAGAGTTTTCAACTTCCAATGTAGGACACACCGCTGAGTGGCAATAGATACGCCCATAGGTGGAGCAAGACACACCCCCTCGGAAGCGCAAAAGTAGGTAAGTATGGTTTTAATTAATATTTGGTTTAAACCATTGGCAGCTCCAGAGGTGGGGCTGCAGTACAGTCCAAAATTCAAATAGTGGAGTGATACCAACTGCCATTGAGTCCCAGCCAGTGATGTTTGGCAGCAGTTGGGGTGACAGTTGGTGTGTCTCCCCTATTTGAATTTTGGACCACACTGCAGCCCACCTCTGGTGCCGCCACTGGTTCAAACTGCGTTGACCGTATACAGGAGTGAAATAAAAATATTTACAGAATTTTATTTCATGCTCCAACACAGTCCTTAGACTAAATAAAAGTGAGGATGTAACCTTAATGAAGTTCTAACTCAAATACCAATTCCTGTAGTATGATGCAATTTGCTTTCTCAAAATAACAGTATTCAGGTAGCATGGCATATAACTGCAAATATCCACTGATCACCACATGTTTTGCTCAAAATAAAATGTCTATATATACTGTGCATTTACAAGACAGGAAATGTTACCTTTTTCTTATATCAGCAATTTTGGAAATGCAACATAGGGTAGTTACTAGTCAGAAGCCTTTTATAATATTTTTGGTTGGAAAGTGTTAAATCGTGAGTGAAGTTCTCACTGTTCATATAATATTTATCTTGCCTAGTACAGAGTTGTGAATATGTGATGTGAATCCTTCCTTATCTGGCCCATCAATTATTTACCTGCCAGGTAAGGAAGATCTGCTCACAAATATACTTGCTATTTCGCCTGCTTATATTTCCAAGACTTATGTAATTTAATGTATACTATGCAGATAAATAACCATCTTTGTGTCTTCATTTTAGTTTTCCAAGACTTATCCCAGATGTTACACTGAAAATCTTTAATGAAGTACGTGATTTCCACAATGATCTTCACTCATTCTAATAAAGCCATAAGAATCCCATAGATACTTCATAGGCTGTGGGAAGAGTGAAAGTGAAATGCACTCATTATATACACTGACTAAAAGATGTAGGGGTAAAATGACTAAACATTGGATTTTCAGGGATTGAAAACTGATGGGTATCGCAGCAGACTGACAGTGGGTTCTAGGTCCAAAATACAACACTTACCTAAGGTCGTTGTGACCTACCATTGATCCCTATCACCTCCCACACTCTGACCAATCAGAGTGCTCCCATTCATTTCATGGCAGTGTCTGCTAGTGACTTGTCATTAGCTATGGGCTTTCTATGGGGCCCATTTATTAATGATCATGTTTTAGACTTGATAATTAAACTTACTTAAGAAATTCTGTAGCTATTGGATATATTAAAGATCACATGCAGGACAGGGGCTCCGATAGTAACCTATTCCAGTGATGTGTAAAGTGATCGCCGATGCGATCACTTTACTTTGGGCCTCATTCAGAGATGGACGCTAATGCAGCTGCGAAAATATGCTAATGTCTGCAAAAATCACCAGAGCATAGAGATGCCCACTGCTGCCTTCGTACCTGCGTGCGACGAAGTATACCTGTGTAAATAGCAGTAACATCGCTGCACATCGGCGGCCATCTTACCCCAGCATCAAGTCTGACCAGCTGCAGCCTTGGGAGCTATCCTGACACACAGAGCTGCGTATGCACTCTCAGTGGCTAATTTACACTTTGGATGCAGCTGCTGCATATACATGTTACTAACTTGGACGCCTCCTCCAAGCATAATGCTGCGATTTGTCGAATGTGTTACAACACCAGTGAGGGATGGTAAATGTGTTACTACAGAGGTGAAGAAGTGAAATGTGTTAGTACACAGGTGAGGGAGGGGATGCATTACTATACAGGTGAAGGATTAATGTGTTAATAGACTGGAGAGATGGAAATGGAAACAATATCCAAGATCTACCCGGGTGAAACCAGGTACATCAGCTAGTGTACCAATAATTCTCATAGTAATGACTACAGTACTTATCAGTACACAATCATAAATACTTAGCGGTTCACAATTATACCTGGTTACTTAAGCATGGAACGATATAGTCCCATGGATTCCTATATAGTCTCGATATGATTTGGCTCAATTAAAGTTCTCCTTAAATGATGAACCTTCTCTCACAGTCCAGGACATATAGACGTGTGCAGATGCCGGCACAAGGGGTGCCGCTCAGGCACTTCCCCCTCCACTGGCTCATGGGAGGGTAGTCCATAACCCGGCAGAGGAGAAAGTGCCAAAGCAGCACCCCTTGTGCCGATGTCTATGCTGCCCTATGCCAGTACACAATGTAATGTAACATAACTGATAAAGTAGCTTTACTATTTTCAACCCTGGTTGTTTTGGGGATCGTGGTGTGCACAGATGAGCCCTTATTTGGATGTATGGATACATAAGCTCTGTATTTACATAGTTGCAGTGCTGTTATATGTATTAGGAGCAATGGGCCTGATTCAGTACGGATCGCAACTGCGATTGCAATAGCAATTACGCATGCAGTCTCACTGCGAAGATATACTAATCCTCTGCGAACGCTATCCCGTCACAGCACAACATAAGGACACCCACCTTACCTTACACACATCCGTAATACTTAGCAAGACTGTTAAACAATCAATAACATCCAGTGGCGGAACTCCCGGAGACAATGGAGTCATTTGCTGGCGGTCGCACCCCTGCACCCTCCATTTGCCGGGCGCCCGCTGAGTGTGTTACCAGCGGGCGCCCGGCTCCTATCCTCCTGGCGGTAGCCGGAGGACGGAGCTCCCTCCTTCTTCCGGGTCCCGCAGTGTACTATGGGAGTGACGTCATAACGTCACTCCCATAGTGCCGAGGAGCGGACGCCGGGGACGGAGTTCAGGAGTGAGCTCCGTCTTCCGGGTCCTGCAGTGCACTATGGGAGTGACGTAATGACGTCACTCCCATAGTGCCGAGGAGCAGACACCAGGGATGGACGGCAGCAGCACTGGAGCGGGGATAAAGGTAAGTGTCTGTTTGTTTTTTTTGTGTGTGCGCGCGCGGTGGGGGCCATCACTACTGGGGGCAACTACAGGGGCCTCACTACTGGGGGTAACTACAGGGGCCTCACTACTGGGGGTAACTACAGGGGCCTCACTACTGGGGGCAACTACAGGGGCCTCACTACTGGGGGCAACTACAGGGGCCTCACTACTGGGGGCAACTACAGGGGCCTCACTACTGGGGGCAACTACAGGGGCTCACTACTGGGGGCAACTACAGGGGCCTCACTACTGGGGGTAGCTACAGGGGCCTCACTACTGGGGGCAACTACAGGGGCCTACTACTGGGGGCAACTACAGGGGCCTATGCAAAAAAAGAGGGATTCAAACAAACGCGATCCAAATTAAATGGTGCAGCACTGGAACTCTGGTGATTATCACAAATTACTCCAACAATAGTAAAACAAAAAGAAATGTTCCTATGCGCTCCAAATGGGAATAACTTTTACAGAATGTTCGCAGTATTCATGAAAAAAGAAATCCAAAGCAATGAAGCACTTATAATGTCACTGTGCAAACAATCCACTGATACATATAGATGGCCAAAATGTCCAACTGTGAAAACATGTAAATCCAAATCCTCAAAAAGTAATCAGTCACCGTAGGTCTTTTTACTCCAGTAATTTTCGTGTATATTCCTTAAAGGTGGTTTCTCTTTAATGTGGTGACATGTAAGATAAGAAAGAGAATTGCCACCATAGCATAAAATCTTTTTAAATTTTATTAGAATATACAAAGTAGACAAATGGAAGCGTACCTTTTATGACCTTTTGAGAAAGGTACACATTTAACACATATAGGGGTATTATTGTGCTCCCCCTGTAGAGCGTTACCTTTCCTGGTCAGCGTGCGCTTCCCAATATAAAATCACCTAGGTGTTTGTATATTCTAATAAAATTTAAAAAGATTTTATGCTTTGCCACTGATCATTGGTAACAATACATTAATTTGGTTGCACAATAGTGTGTTTGCAGTTATAATACATGCTCTATATGCAAAGCAGCTTGGAAAGAGTTAAACTGCAGTGACATGATACACAGGGGCCTATTTATCATACCTAAACTTTCTCTGGAGGTAATTAGGTTTAGAACTCGAATGTTCTACCTAATTACCGGAGGAATTGATCATTCCTCCTCTCCATAACTATCCCGAAAAGCTGTAATTTTTGCGATGACAGCTTTTCATGAAATAGATAGTTATCCCTGTCTACTCTAATTTACCGCAGCTGGAATCTGTGCTGTACATGCGCTGTTACATCTGTAAAAGCAGCGAATGCGCAGCACTACCTACAGCTGCGGTAATTTTGTGTGCCCCCCCACAACCCCCTCTCCCATCTCCGCTCACCTCCCCCCAGTCCCCGACTTACCTGCCCGCGTAGCAGCCGCCGTCCGCTACGCTGACACATGTTCTACCAGCAGAACACAGTACAGTTTAGAAAGAAGAAAAAAAAAATTTTTTTTTTTCTAAACTTTATTGCTTTCTGTTGGGAGAACACAATGTCAGAGCAGCCACAGGAGCCAGAGGAGGGGACGGAGGAAGACGCCGGGGGACCTGCCCAGCTGAAAGCAGGTAAGTGTTACCTACTATACGCCACCTTACAGTGGCGTATGGTAACACCATCAAATTCCGAAAAGACATAATTTTCGGAATTTGATGAATACCATAATTTCCACACCTGACAGGGTCCCAGTGCAATATGGGATGTCACCTTACCGGAGGACATCACTGAAGCCCGGACCATGCAGGTAAGTGTAATTAGAGGAGAGGGGGGGTCGCGGGGAGGGAAGGGGTGGGTCCGTGATCGTGGGGGTGGGGCTTGGCAACAGCGGTGGTGCTTAGTGCTGGGGGGTAGCAGCGGCGGCCGGTCGGCGCATGTGCAGGGCACTAGGCACTGTATTTTTTGCGAAAATCCCGTGATAAGTGTGCGGAGGGAATTGGCAGGGACAGAGCTTTATCGCAAGCTCTGTCCCTGCAAGGGATTTGTAGTAAATCCCTGTAATATTGCCTGAATTCGCAATGCAAATTTACTGCAATCTGCATTACCAATGGGGATTGTAGTAAATAGAGCCCTTAACCAGGAGATATTAGTGATATCTCCTGTGTTGAGTGTCTTCATGAATACTAAAATAATGTTAATTAAGGAAAATGTCCTTAAAAACTTTATTTTAGTGTTGATGAATAGGCCCCACAGTATTAAGTTTAGACAGTGTGTCCCCTGATAGTATTGTATACTGGTACTAAGGATACTAAGCCCAGTTGTAGAGTGAAACTGGCAGTAAAGTAGAAGGATTCTCATTACTTACCGCTCTCATTCCTCCGTCGGCTCCTGTCAGCGTCTTGACATCCCGCTCCAGCAGCTACGCGCACACTGGCGGGCATGGCTCTGCTCCTCTACTTCGGCGGTAATATCTGTGGGCCGATCACGCGGGACAGCGAAAGCGTTGTGGTAAGGGTTGCCCATCCACTCCAGCGAGTCAGGTGCCTCGAAACAGCGGCTGACTGGAAGTAGCCAGAGCTCACTCCACTGCACAGAGCTGCAGCATCAGTTTAGCTATGTGTTAGGGAGGGTGGGGGGGGATATGGGCATCCGCCACTGTAACTACGATCGTTCAGATATATCCAGGTGTAAGTGGGGAGCACACCAGTGTCCCAGGCAGCATCTCCCATCACTTAGAACAGGACAGAAAAAAAGCTTTCTCTGGAGGAGCGCACTACACAATCAAAAATATTTATTGCACAATTTCTCTCACTAAATCAATGAAACTTTCAGGCAGTGGCTTCCCCTCCTGTTCAGGGCAATCTGGGATGACTGAAGATTTTCTTTCCAATTGGATGCTTGGTCTGGCTGTGGCACTACAAGTTTCTTTAATGCAGTTTGTCTCGCTGGGCACTGTCTTTTGCATGTAGCTCGTCTCCCATACAAGTTTCTTATTTCATGCTTCCACAACCTTATGTATCATTTTATAGCAAATTGTTTTTTATTGAATAATATCAAATCAATACAGACATAAGTGAATGCAAACAAAGGAGAGAAAACATTTTCTAAATTAATAATCTGGAATGAATTTACAGAATATAATTTCGATCAAATCCTAGAAAAAACAAAATTCCTGGTCATAGTAAAAGAAAAAACTCTATAATTGAAAATAGAAATATTGAATATTGGGACATTAATGAGAGACTGTAATATTTTGGGGGAGAGACAGAACAAATGGGTAGAAGGGGGGGAGGCGAAGATACAAAAGCATCCAAAGAGAGAGAGAGAGAGAGAGAGAGAGAGAAAAAAAAAAAAAGGGAGGAATATAAGAAAGAGGAGAGAAAAGAAAAAGAGTTGCTGTATGATTGGAGTATAAACCAAAAATGAGGCTACTACAATTTTTTAATGGGTATATTGGCTCCGTTAGGTCACATAGGGCCTAATCAGGAGATATATATAATTTATACAGGTGTAGGTTGGCTAGAGAGAATGTTTCTATAGGACACAGAGTCCTTAAAGTCCATCCAGCAGGACCAAGTAACCCTAAAGGATTCGTAATCGCCATCCTTATGTATCATTTTGTTGCTGAGTGTCTGCTTAGCTCCACACTCCTGCTGGCACACCTTCCCATGTTGTTGTCGAAGCTGGATTATTGGCTGAGACAAGATCAGTTTAAAATTGAATCGCAACGATGCCATCTTGCGACTGGCCGCAATACGCCATCTTGGAAATGAGATCGCAAGACGCCATTTTGCGAATGGCCGCTCAAGCGCATTTGAGATAAATTCACATTTAAGTACATATGGCGATATTACTATTAGCACCATGCGATTGCATCTTTCACCATTCCTCATATACACATTAATACGCACAATTGCGCTGTTAACTAGTCGAATATTAGCGAATGCATAAGATCCTATATGAAAACGCTGTTTTAGCTTTATGCGCATGCATCTGCTCCAAGTTAACTAGCGTCTTTATATCAAACCCCGCATACTCACACATTACATATCCACACTCCCCCACCTGTACTAACACCCCAGGAGCACACTCCCCCACCATACTAACACCCCAGGAGCACACTCCCCCACCTGTACTAACAACCCAGGAGCACACTCCCCCACCTGTACTAACACCCCAGGAGCACACTCCCCATCTGTTCTAACACCCCAGGAGCACACTCCCCCACCTGTACTAACACCCCAGCAGCACACTCCCCCACCATACTAACACCCCAGGAGCACACTCCCCCACCATACTAACACCCCAGCAGCACACTCCCCCACCATACTAACACCCCAGGAGCACACTCCCCCACCTGTACTAACACCCCAGCAGCACACTCCCCCACCATACTAACACCCCAGGAGCACACTCCTCCACCATACTAACACCCCAGGAGCACACTCCCCCACCTGTACTAACACCCCAGGAGCACACTCCCCACCTGTACTAACACCCCAGGAGCACACTCCCCACCTGTACTAAAACCCAAGCAACACACTCCTCCACCTGTACTAACCCCAGCAGCACACTCCCCCACCTGTACTAACACCCCAGCAGCACACTCCCCCACCTGTACTAACACCCCAGCAGCACACTCCCCCACCTGTACTAACACCCCAGCAGCACACTCCCCCACCTGTACTAACACCCCAGGAGCACACTCCCCCACCTGTACTAACACCCCAGCAGCACACTCCCCCACCTGTACTAACACCCCAGCAGCACACTCCCCCACCTGTACTGACACCCCAGCAGCACACTCCCCCACCTGTACTAACACCCCAGCAGCACACTCCCCCACCTGTACTAACCCCCCAGCAGCACACTCCCCCACCATACTAACCCCCCAGCAGCACACTCCCCCACCATACTAACACCCCAGCAGCACACTCCCCCACCTGTACTAACACCCCAGGCCCACACTCCACCACCTGTACTAACACCCCAGCAGCACACTCCCCCACCATACTGTCGAAGCTGGATAATTGGCAAGATCAGTTTAAAATTGTATCGCAGCGACGCCATCTTGCGACTGGCCGCAAGACGCCATCTTGGAAATGAGATCGCAAGACGCCATTTTGTGAATGGACGCCCAAGTGCCATTTTAGATAAACTCACACTTTAGTACATGTGGCGATATTACTATTAGCATCATGTGATTGCATCTTACACCATTTCTCATACACACATTAACACGCACAATTGCGCAGTTGACATGTCGCATATTAGCGAATACATAAGATCTTTTATGAAAATGCCGAATATTAGCTTCATGCACACGCATCTGCCCCAAGTTAACTAGCGTCTTTACATCACACCGCACAAACTCACACATTACATATCCACATACAAGGTTCCATAAGCTTTAAGGTATAAGATTTAAGTTTGTTCATTTAGTATAAATGCTGTGAAATAAAGATTATTTGGTAACTAAGGTTTTATACATGATAAGTAAGCCGTATTTGGTATTGTACTGATGCGTACTCTTTCAACAGAATTCCGGTATTATCGGTGTGGAGATCGCATCATGCATTCTCAACTTATGGACCGCAGAGACTTCAAGCAACATGTATATTATATGAACAACTGTTAGGATGTTGCATGAGGCGGGAAACCAGAGACCCCCAGTTGTTGGAGGCTGGGTTGGGTCTATTTGAATCAGCCTGTTAAATGCTCTGTAACAGATGCATTCCCCCTTGGGAACCAATGGCATCAGCAACAATCTTCTCTATTGTGTTGTCTATTTCTGGGGGGTATAAATATGTGTGCTCCAACACTGGGTCTTAGTCTTCGTGCTGAATGCTGATTGATGAGGGGTTTCTTGCTGATGCCTAACATCTGGTCCGGAAGCGCTGCGTATGTATACTGTACTTGGGTCTGTATAATTCCTTTGCGCTGAATTGTGTCTGGATAAATAGCGTGTAACTGACTGTACTTTTACTTGAATAATACTTTGTGCTTTGGAACCACAGATTCTAGGTCTGAAGTCTTTACTGTGTGACTGCGTACGCAAATTAGCGTCATCCTTAGAAGGTATAGGCAGCATATTAGAACGTATAGGAAGGAGTGTATAAAGGTTCTAATTCAGTATCGTTAGTTGGGGGCTCGTAGTGAAGTCACTTACCTACTCACATGGCACATACGGTTATCGATATCTCAGCAAAGGGTGGAGTGGCCACATGCAGGGTTTACCTGCAACCGCTTTGTGCTGAAAGATCGCTAACTGTTTTCGTGTGAGCGAAGGAAGCTGACTAGAATCCAGGGACTAGAGAGGAAAAAGTTTGTTTTCCTTTGTTGATAGAACCTAATGTTTAAAGGGGTGCCACAGTATTGAGCACGCGGCTGAGTCTGTTTTGCACACAGTAAAGATGCACTTTTGCGTACGCAGCTAAAAAGTTGTCATACGGTTGTGTGGTAGTCGCATTATTGTGTATGCGACTGGTCGCACAATAGCGTATACGTACTTCCGGTTGTGCTGCCACGTGTTTAAATAAAGCCGTTGAGGTTTACATTTTTCAACTGATATCAATATCTGGGTTAACGTGTACTTTTCTGCGCAGGAAAAAGTATGTAACAGTGAGTATTTGTTGGACAAGGTTAAGGGTATCGTATGATCCTTAAGGGCTAGGTGCAAGGGTTAGTCTAGCTGCTCGGTAAGCAGCTTACCGTTCTATACACAGTAGCAGGTGTACATGTTGTCTTTGTTGTAGAAAGGTGCGTGGAAGTAGCCTACTTAAACTTCCATAGGTGTGGAAGTTGCCTTACTAAATCTTATCCGGGTGTGGAAGTTGCCTTTTTCAAATCTTATCCAGGTGTGTGGGCGCTGCCTTTTAAATCGTCCACAGGTAAGTGAAAGTATCTTGATTGTCTTTCACCAGTTTAAATCTTTATTGAAAAGCATAGGATTTGTCTCAGAATGGGAGCAGCACAAACGGTAGAGATGTTAGACAATGATGTGCTGCTAATGGAAGCGCCGATTGGATCGGCCCGTCGTATTATGCATACTAAGTATGGTACTTATGCGATAAGGTATTGTGATGTATGGTTTAAAATGACGATGAAGAGTGTTAGACCGTTTCCCAGAATTGGTAGTTTTGATAAAAATGTACTAGATAATGTTCGGGATCACATCATTCTGATGCGCTCCCGAGAGAAAAAGGTCAAATGTTATGAATGTTTAAAATTGTGGTAGCATGAAGGGGATGCGTGGCTTAAAAATGCGCAAGCGACGCAAACTAGTGTTGTGAGCGCATTGCCAGAGAATACATCCGCGATGCTAAATAGCAATGCGGGCGAGCCGCAAAATGGCGCGCACGTGCAGCAAGGTAGCGTTGTGGAGAGTATTGCCAGCAGTTCACGCTCACCTCTCCCACATTATGTGGATGGAGGTGCAAGTACAGTTATCAAAAATACCCATAAAAATGTAACAAGCAATTTGTACCCTCTCTTAAGCAACCATAAGGAAAATGCTTATGATGTGGATGATGAGCCTATTGTAATGTCTGCCATTTCCCATGCTGTGCAAATGATAGATGCTGCATCACCACAATCACGAGTGGTGCCGCCATCTCCATTGGTAACAGCAAAGGAAGTGCTAACACCCTCTGCACCCGTAGAGGAAGTTGTTAATACCATACATAGCAGCAACAGATTAAACCCCCAGCCAGGTAACAAGGTCAAAGGTAGCAGCACTACCGGTCTGCATCCCATTCAGACAATAACTGTTCCGATTGGAAATGCAGATGCGAACGGTGTAGTGCCCACGAGAGAAGTAGTAATGCATTGTCCTTGGACAAGAGCAGAACTAAATTCCATCATAAATGATTTCCCCGATCCCAAAAAGGAACTAGCCAAATGTCAAAGATTTTTGAGGAATTTGGGTAGTTCTCATGAACCAAATTATAAAGATTGGCGTGTGGTATTAAGGGCCTGTCTACCACGCAACACCGATGTGACAAAATTTATCACGGACTGTGTATTGGATGGTGATGTTCCCTTAACAGATCAAGTAAACCAAGGTAACATTTCCCGCATTGTAACTCAACTAGGTAAATATTTTCCAGTAGTAGTTACCTGGAACAAAATTTTCACCATTAAGCAAAAGGAGAGTGAATCTGCAGAAAATTATTGTGACCGGGCTCTGCAAGCTATCACCCAGTACACTGGGTTAGAAGATATTAAAGATAGCACTCACCACAGGGGAATGATAGTCACGGTACTCACGGACGGTCTGAAAGACGACTTAAAGACTCATGTTCAGACCTCACAACCTGGCTGGAGGGGACTCACAATAGATACACTCATAGAATCTGCCATAGAACATGATAAAAATATCACAAAGAAGAGAGAGACCCAGAGCGAAAAACTAATGGCTGTCAGTATCCATGCTCTGGAAGGAATGACAATAACATCACAGCCAACTGACACACCTGCACCCACACACACACCTGCACCTGAACAGTTACACGTCCTCACCAATCCCACACCACAGCAAACACATCCTTACCCCACATATCATACACAACCACAGGCCTCATACTACCCACAAACTTCATACCTCCCACATAACTATACTGGATCAGAACCTCTATACACCCCTTCCTATACCTTCTAATGTCCTGCCTATACCTTCTAATATCCTGCCTATACCTTCTGAGGATGACGCTAATTTGCGTACGCAGTCATACCATAAATAAAGACTTAGACGTGGAATCTGTGGTTCCAAAGCACAAGTGTTATTCAGATAAAAGTTCAGACAGTTAGTTACACGCAATTGATCTAGACACAATTTAGGCACAAAAGGAAATTATACAGACCCAAGTACAGTATACATACGCAGCGCTTCCGGACCCGGAGATAGCCATCAGCAAGAGACCCCTAGTCATACAGCGTTCTGCACGAAGACTAAGAACCAGCGTTCGAGCACACATATTCATACCCCCCTCAGAATAAACAGGACAATAGGGAAGTTTGTTGCTGATGTCATTGGTTCCCAGGGGAGAAGCATCTGTTACAGCACATTTAACAGGCTGGTTCAAATAGACTCTCCCTGCCTCTAACAGCTGGGGCTCTTCCTCTTCACGCCCCCTGCAACATTCTAACAGTTGTTCATGAACTATACATTTTGTTGCTTGTAGGCTCTGCGATCCATAACTTTAGTTCGCATGATGTGACCTCCCCACCGATAACACCGGAATACTGTAAAAAGAGTAGGCATCAGTACAAGACCAAACACGACTTGTTTAGCATGTGTAATACCTTAGTTATCAAATACCTTTATTTCTCAGCATTTAAACTAACTGAACCAACTTAAATCATACACTTTAACGCTTATTGAACCTTATGTGTGAATATGTAATGTGTGGGTATTCAGGGTTTGATATAAGGATGCTAGTTAACTTGGGGCAGATACGTGTGCATAAAACAGCGGTTTCATACAAAGTCCTATGCATTCGCTAATATGCGACTAGTTAACAGCGCAATTGTGCGTATTAATGTGTGTATGAGAAATGGTGAAAAATGCAATCGCATGGTGCTAATAGTATCATCGCCACATGTACTAAAATGTGAGTTTATCTAAAATGGCGCTTAGGCGGCCATTTGCAAAATGGCGTCTTGCAATCTCATTTTCAAGATGGCGTCTTGCGGCCAGTCGCAAGATGGCGTCGTCGCGGTTAAATTTTAAACAACTTGTCTCAGCCAATTATTCAGCTTCGACAGACCACCCTTTGATAGCAAACAACATGCTATAACAATCTGCTATTAGAATTTAATTTAGGCTTACATTTACATATTATTTGGTGTTATTATGGGATGGCACAAGGTGGTTCTTAATCCATCAATAATGTGTCTCTGAGTGGGGACATAAAACTACTATTATACGCACACCGCGGATCTTGGAAGATCATGTGAAATTTGTGTGAATGCACCAGTCTTATAAAAGCAGTCTTGAAGGGGAATTGAGACTTTACATTTTCTGAGGTGTTCTTTGAATAACATTTCAATAATACATTCTATGCAAGTCTAAATATAATACATTGAATAATGGTGTTTCCTAGCTCACGGTTGTAATGCAGTTCTGTATTTACCTCGGTATTCATACTGGCCACCATCATGATTTCATTCTTTCGTTTTACTCTATTTCTACATTTTCCACACTTCAACACAATAGGAACACACCGGACACATATGCCAATTATTATGATGACAACTAGTATAAGGATTAAGAACTTGCCTATGCTGGCGATCATTTCAAGGACCCATTCCCCTAGACCTGAGAACCATTTCACTGGGTTCAGCCATGTCACCCATCCTTCTATATTTTCCCCTACTTCAGCCACTGAAGCATTATGGTTCTTGCGAAATTCCCACTTTAGCTGCAGAATTTCATTCATCTTCCGGTCTATCACCTCTTTGGGGTCGCTGGTATCATTGGTGACATAGGTGCAACATTTTACTACAAATTGGGTGGCCAATGTTACACAATACCCTCCAGTAACAGCAGTTAAATAATTCATCACTAGACTGTGTTGTACCAGTTCTTTCTTGTACGCTTGCAATTCTCTCCCTGTATACCTGAATGTGTCATCGTACATCTCGGTGATATTATCTATCAATTTGGCAAGTTCCTGGATGTATCTAAAATTTAATGTACCCCGAGCGATCCTGGAGGGGTCCAATGCAACTAGAACTTGAAAGCCAGTTGTCTCACTAATTAACTGAGTGGCTTTATGTATATCACCAGGTACCATATTTCTTTTGCCTCTGTGTTCATATTGTGTGTGAAGATATGGTGACGGTGTATTTTTATGTATACCCAGCATTTCAACATGTGTGAGGGTCATAACTTCTGGGACTACTCTTCCCAGGTAACACAAACCTTCGGATCTCGGGGAGAGCCATTTATAAGCTTTTCTTCCACAGATGAAATATACATTATCAGGGAGAACATAAGCAATGGTATGCATCATTATCATTAAGCACATTTCCCTTGCAAACAATCCTATTTCTGGTTCTTCCATCTGGTACATGCAAGTTTCTGGCTGTATTATTTTAGCACAATAACCATTTGGCACCTTACCAATAATTTCTTTGGTGGAACTCAATGTATACGATACCTAAAATATTTCCCACCAGACTTAATGGAGCGTAACAGATCATGGTTTATGGACTCATTATCAGCTCTTTGTGAGAAGGTCATCTGCTGATTATTCCCCATCACTTCCCAACTCCCGGGTTTATTGGGGTTGGTTATGTTTAAACACAAAAGTGATCTATCTACTTGGAATTGATAGAGTTTGAAATGAGCTGGTTTGGATAAGAGGAATTTTCCATCCAATGTTTTCCCTTTTTGTAATTCTAAAATTTCCGTGATATTCAGCGGAAATGGCACCAACCCTACATTATGCTGTCCCTGTGGCACATGTGAACACACCCAGCAATCAGTTTGATTTAACACCTTGCCTACCATACTATGATAATCCTCTAGAGGATACCCACCCCAGTACGAATTATATTTAGGTTGGCACCGTTCGATACAGTTCTCATCAACTAGGGACCCACAAAGCTCACAAATACAGGAATCTTCAGACGATAAACCTCCACACCTTCCCCGAGTATCCGGAATGACAGCTCTCTTAACAATAACAGTACTAAGATTGGTCAGACACTCCTCTGATTGGCATTGTACTCCTCCTGATTCCACTCCATCGGCACTGCCATCAGCTCCCGTTTACTCAATCGGTCCCCCGTCACAGACACTGGATATCCCCGGACTGATCAGGATGGTGAACACTCTAAAAGAGAATATGAAAATGAACACAGCAGGCCCGTCCATTGTCACAATAAGAAAAACCTGGTGCGCACCAGTATGCTCTCACCAACTTGCACATACCCTATTTACCCAGATGAGTCAGACCGTGTGCTGCCTCAGCCAGGCTGGGGTAATATGCCTTGGGGGCTACTGGCTTACCATGTCCATCCCTCCAGAGTCCAGAGGACTCTTGCCCACATCCCTTGGACTTCCAAATGGATTTTTCCTGAATTGAACACAAATTTTGCATCTCAATTAATTTCTGCATATCAGTAGTTTGAAATGACATAATTGTTTCAGTTGGAGAAAACATTTTTAACCCTGCTGCCCATTTTGCAGCTTCATCAGCTCTGTTGTTGCCCAGTGACACCGGGTCATCCTCACATGTGTGGGCTTTTCATTTAATTACTGCCACTGCTTTGGGCAGTTGGATTGCTTCTAAAAGATGTTTTATGTGTCGGGAATGTGCAACTGGTGTGCCTGCTGCTGTCATAAAATTTCTCAGACGCCATAGAGCCCCAAAATCGTGCACCACCCCGAACGCATACCTCGAGTCAGTGTAAATGTTAGCAGATTTGCCTGCTGCCAGTTCACATGCTCTAGTCAGTGCTACTAACTCTGCCACCTGGGCTGAGTGAGGAGGACCGAGAGGTTTAGCTTCTATGATGTCTGTGTCATTTACAACAGCATAGCCTGTACATAATTCACCTGTGTCTGTTTGTCTATGACAACTCCCATCCGTATAAAAAGTCACATCCACATTCTCTAAAGGTGTGTCATGTATGTCAGCTCTAGCAGTAAAGGTCTGATTCAGATATGTCATACAATCGTGCGTATCATTATGTCTGCCGAACTCACCTCCCGCCAGCAACTCCACTCCTTCCACCCTTTGTACATCATGTTGTACATATGGTAGGTATGTTGCTGGATTCATCGTACTGCAACGTTTAACAGTAATATTTGCAGGAGCGATTAGAGCTAGTTCCCATTTGGTGAACCAAGCCGAGGAGACGTGTCTGGTTTGAGCTGAGTTCAACAGAGCAGATACAGTATGGGGAGTGTAGACAATCATATCATGGCCCAATACTATGTCCTCACTTTTAGTCACCAATAGAGCGGTAGCTGCTATACTTCTCAAACAGGTGGGGAGTTATCTTGCTTCCATTTCCAATTTGGCACTGTAGTATGCTACAGGCCTACTGGCATCACCATGTTTTTGTGTAAGGACACCTGCAGCACAACCATCGGCTTCCGTACAATACAAATCAAAAGGTTTTTCATAATCAGGTATTCCCAATGCAGGAGCTCTTGTAAGACTATCCTTAAGATTAAGAAAAGCCTGTTCTGATTCCTCTGTGTGTGTATGACACGATCGGGCTTTGAGGAAGAGACTAATTCCTGTAAAGGTAAGGCCAAAATAGAAAAACCTGGTATCCACATTCTACAATATCCACACATTCCCAAGAAGTTACGAAGCTGTTGATTCTGCGGCAGTGTCATGTTTGTATGGCCTGGATTCTATCTGTTGTGAGGTGTCGTAACCCCTGGGTTAGGCAGTGTCCCAAATATTTTACTCTGGATTGGCACAGCTGTAGTTTGCCCTTAGCCACCTTGTGTCCTGTTTGTGAGAGATGAAGTAACAAAAGTTTAGTATCATTCAAACATGACATAAACGAGTCAGAACATAGCAATAAATCATCCACATATTGAATTAGAACACATCCATTGGCAGGTTGAAAAGATTGTAAACAGTTGTGCAATGCCTGGGAGAAGATACTGGGGCTGTCTATGAAACCTTGGGGTAATCGTGTCCATGTGTATTGTAAACCTCTTTATGTAAATGCGAATAGATACTGACAGTCAGGATGGAGAGGCACAGAGAAGAAAGCAGAACAGAGGCCAATGACAGTGAAATGGGTTGCATTTGGTGGGATCTGCATCAAAATGACAGCTGGATTTGGCACTACAGGGAATTGGCTCTCTACTACCTTATTAACACCTCTAAGGTCTTGTACCAGCCTATAACCCCTCCCACCACTCTTCTTTACCGGGAAGATGGGACTGTTGGCTACACTAGCTGTACGGACTAAAATTCCCTGTTGTAATAATCGCTCAATTATTGGAAAAAACCCTAATTCTACCTCCTGTTTTAGTGGGTACTGGGGAATTTTTGGAGCTTGCCTTCCGTTTTTTAAATTTACCATTACTGGACTTACGTTTGCCATTAATCCAGTGTCCTGTCCATCTTTAGTCCAAAGGGAATCTGGAATTAGGGACAACATTTCATCTACCTGTGATGGAGTTTCTTTTAAAACTGTAGAGTGATACATTATCCTTTGAGGAGTGTCTAACATATCCCGCACCTCGTATACACCTCGTCTCTGGGATATCTAAAAATACACCATCAAGGGTGCAATATATAACACACCCCATCTTACATAAGTCTCTGCCCAGTAGGTTAGTAGGAGCCGCAGCAGCCAGGAGAAAAGAATGCCTGGTATGCAATGGCCCAATAGTAACCTCTGTGGACTTTGTTAAAGGATAATGGTCCACTTTACCTGTTACACCCATTGTTGGTACTGTCTCGTTGGTCACCTGCAAATTAACGGGAGATTTTATCACCGAACTAGTCGCCCCTGTGTCTACAAGAAAAGGATATTCAGTACCAGCTACATCAACCATCATGACCGGTTCTTCCCTAGTACTTCCCGTTAACCTGACCATCTGTAGACTACAGGTATGACCTGACCCCTAGCGTTGGCTACCATTCTCCAATAAAGCATTTACGGCTACAATTGGAGCTGGTGCCTGCTGAACATTTGCTGGCCTCTGTGCATATCCCTTATGGGGATATATAGGTCTTTCCTGATGTGGGATCCCTTCTCCTTTTACTGTACAGTTTCTACTTAAGTGTCCTGTTTGTTTACAGTTAGAACATGTTCGTGTTTCGGGTGAAGACATGTGGTGTTGTGAGGTTTACGCAGAGGGTAAAGGTGGTGGATATGGGTAAGGATAGGGAGGGTAAGGGTATTGTGGGGGATAAGAAGTTGGTGGATAGCCTGGGACCTGTGGTTGCATCGGGTTAGTGGGATAGAGTTGTGTTTGTTGTTGAGTGGGGTTAGTGAGAGCACATACTTGTTCAGACGTGAGTGTGTGTGCAAGTGTGTCTGTTGGCTGTGATGTTACCGTCATTCCCTCCAGAGCTTGTATACTGACAGCCATTAGCTTTTTGCTCTGGGCTTCTCTCTTTTTGGAGATGTTTTTATCATGTTCAGTGGCGGTTTCTATGAGGGTATCTATTGTGAGTCCCCGCCAGCCAGGCTGTGAGGTCTGAACCCGAGTTTTTAAACTTTCAGACCGTCCACAAGTACTGTGACTATCATCCCCCGGTGGTGAGTGCTATCTTTAATATCCTCTATCCCAGTGTACTGGGTGATAACTTGCAGAGCCCGATTGCAATAATCTTCTGCAGTCTCACTCTCTTTCTGCTTAATGGTGAAAATTTTGTTCCAGTTAACTACTACTGGAAAATATATACCCAATTGAGTTACAATGCGGGAAATGATACCTTGGTTTACTTGGTCTGATAAGGGAACGTCACCATCCAATACACAATCCGTGATAAATTTTGTCACGTCGGTATTGTGTGGCAGACAGGCCCTTAACACCACACGCCAATCTTTATTAATGGGTTCATGTGAACTACCCAAATTTCTCAAAAATCTTTAACATTTGGCTAATTCCTTTTTGGGATCGGGGAAATCATTTATGATGGAATTTAGTTCTGCTCTTGTCCAAGGACAATGCATTACTACTTCCCTCGTGGGCACTATACCGTTTGCATCTGCATTTCCATTTGGAACAGTTATTGTCCGAATGGGATGCAGACCGGTAGCAGCGCTGCTACCTTTGACCTGATTACCTGGCTGGGGGTTTAGTCTGCTGCTGCTACGTATGGTATGAACAACTTCCTCTACAGGTGCAGAGGGCATTAACACTTCCCTTGCTGTTACCGATGGAGATGGAGGCACCACTCGTGATTGTGGTGATGCAGCATCTATCATCTGCACAGCATGGGAAATGGCAGACATTACAATAGGCTCATCATCCGTATCATGAACATTTTCTTTATAGTTGCTTAAGAGAGGGTACAAGTTGCTTGTTACATTTTTATGGGTATTTTTGGTAACTGTACTTGCACCTCCATCCACATAAGGTGGGGGAGATGAGCGTGAACTGCTGGCAATACTCTCCACGACGCTACCTTGCCGCACGTGCGCGCCATTTTGCGGGTCGCCCGTATTGCAATTCAGCGTCGCGGATGTATTTTCTGGCAATGTGCTCACGACGCTAGTTTGCGTCGTATGCACATTTTTAAGCCACGCATCCCCTTCATGCCGCCACAGTTTTAAACATTCAAAATATTTAACCTTTTTCTCTCGGGAGCGCATCAAACTGATGTGATCCCGGACATTGTCTAACACATTTTTATCAAAACTACCAATTCTGGGAAAGGGTCTAACACTCTTCCTCGTCATAGTAAACCATAAATCACAATACCTTATTGCATAAGTACCGTACTTGGAAAGCATGATACGACGGGCTGATCCGATCGGCGCCTCCATTAGCAGCACATCATTGCCTATCAACTCTACTGTTTGCGTGGCTCCCATTCTGAGACAACTCCTACGCTTTTCAATAAAGATTTAAACCGGTGAAAGACAATCAACACACTTTCACTTACCTGTGGACGATTTAAGTCAGCGGCGCCCACACACCTGGATAAGATTTAGTAAGGCAACTTCTACACCTGGATAAGATTTGAAAAAGGCAACTTCCACACCCGGATAAGATTTAGTAAGGCAACTTCCACACCTATGGAAGCTTAAGTAGGCTACTTCCACGCACCTTTCTACAACAAAGACAACATGTACACCTGCTACTGTGTATAGAACGGTAAAGCTGCTTACCGAGCGGCTAGACTAACCCTTGCACCTAGCCCTTAAAAACCATACGATACCCTTAACTTTGTTCAACAAATATTCACTGTTACACACTTTTTTCCTGCGCAGAAAAATACACGTTAACCCAGATATTGGTAATAGAAAAAAAAATTTAAACCTCAATGGCTTTGTTCAAACACCTGGTAGCACAACCGGAAGTACGTATACGCTATTGTGCGACCAGTCGCATACACAATAATGCGACTACCACACAACCGTATAATGGCTTTTTAACTGTGTACGCAAAAATGCGTCTTTGCTATGCGCAAACCTGTGACTTAGCCATGTACTCAGTACTGCGACACCCCTTTAAACATAAGGTTCTATCAACAGAGGAAAACAAACTTTTTCCTCTCTTGTCCCTGGATTCTAGTCAGCTTCCTTGATTCACATGGAGACGGATAGCGATCTTTCAGCACAAAGCGGTTGCAGGCAAACCCTGCATGTGGCCACTCCACCCTTTGCTGAAATATCGATAAATGTATGTAACGTGTGAGTAGGTAAGTGACTTCACTACGAGCCCCCATCTAACAATACTGGATCAGAAGCTCTATACACACCTTCCTATACCCCTAAATATCCTGCCTATACCTTCTAATATCCTTCCTATACCTTCTTAGGATGACGCTAATTTGCGTGCGCAGTCATACCATAAATTAAGACTTAGACGTGGAATCTGTGGTTCCAAAGCACAAGTGTTATTCAGGTAAAAGTTCAGACAGTTACACGCAATTGATCTAGACACAATTTAGGCGCAAAAGGAAATTATACAGACCCAAGTACAGTATACATACGCAGCGCTTCCGGACCCGGAGTTAGGCATCAGCAAGAGACCCCTAGTCATACAGCCTTCAGCACGAAGACTAAGAACCAGCGTTCAAGCACACATATTTATACCCCCCCAGAATAAACAGGACAATAGGGAAGTCTGTTGCTGATGTCATTGGTTCCCAGGGGAGACGCATCTGTTACAGCACATTTAACAGGCTGGTTCAAATAGACTCTCCCTGCCTCTAACAGCTGGGGATCTTCCTCTTCACGCCCCCTGCGACATTCTAACAGTTGTTCATGAACTATACATTTTGTTGCTTGTAGGCTCTGCGATCCATAACTTTAGTTTGCATGATGCGACCTCCCCACCGATAACACCGGAATACTGTAAAAAGAGTAGGCATCAGTACAAGACCAAATACGACTTGTTTAGCATGTATAATACCTTAGTTATCAAATACCTTTATTTCTCAGCATTTAAACTAACTGAACCAACTTAAATCATACACTTTAAAGCTTATTGAACCTTATGTGTGAATATGTAATTTGTGGGTATTCAGGGTTTGATATAAGGACGCTAGTTAACTTGGGGCAGATACGTGTGCATAAAACTAATAAAACAGCGGTTTCATACAAAGTCCTATGCATTCGCTAATATGCGACTAGTTAACAGCGCAATTGTGCGTATTAATGTGTGTATGACAAATGGTGAAAAATGCAATCGCATGGTGCTAATAGTATCATCACCACATGTACTAAAATGTGAGTTTATCTAAAATGGCGCTTAGGCGGCCATTCGCAAAATGGCGTCTTGCGATCTCATTTTCAAGATGGCGTCTTGCGGCCCGTCGCAAGATGGTGTCGCCGCGGTTAAATTTTAAACTGAACTTGTCTCAGCCAATTATTCAGCTTCGACACACAATACCCTCATTCTTCATATCCTTACCCATACCCACCATCTTTTCCTCTTGCTCAACTCCCACAACTATCCTTTCATCCACCTCGTTCAAAAATTTGTTTTAATTGTCACCAAGTGGGACACATAAGTAAGAACTGCAAAGTGAAGAACACCACACATGAACACGAGTTTCCCATGGGTTCATAGGCAACCCCAGTATCTTCCCCCAGGCCTTATATTACTGTTTACAATCTTTTCAACCTGCCAATGGATCTGTTCTAATATAAAATGGGGACGATTTATTGTTGTATTTAGGTCATGTTTAAATGATATTAAACTGTTGTGCTTTGTCTCTCACTCACAGGACACAAGGTTGCTAAGGATAAACGGCAGCCATGCCAGGCTAAGGTCGAATACTCGGAATATTATCCAACCCAGTGGCCCAGGCATTATTTAGAGCAGTAGCTATTAATAACAAGATTTAATTGCAGGAACCTGTATGCAGATACTATAACCCTAGAATTATTTAAAAAAAATTATAGGGGGACTCATTTTATAGGTGACGTTTCCAAAAACATGTGTAAGGTGATGGGTAATAACACTAAGATTATCCCAGACTGTCTTTTCCTTTAATTGCCCCCCCCTTTGAGATACTGTTCTAACAGGCAGCCTCATGTGAAAATATGATAATGAGGTTACTGTGCAGGGTCTCACGAAGATGAATGAATTGAAAGTGTTATTAACTAATATGTCTAATGCAAACTGTCATGATGTCAAACCTGGAGAATTTGTTATGATCTAAAAAATTTATTTCGCTCAGGTTGTTTGACCGATCGGTGGAAAGGTCCATATCTGACGATACCACATCCTCAAAGGGTGGCCGGGGAAGATACGTGGGTCCATTTCACTCACTATAGGGAGGTTAACCAACCGGTATAGATACAAGGCGAAGACGAGGCCGATAACGTGGACCTGTCGATTGCGAGCTTGTGCCGGAAGGATTAAAAAGGTGACGGTGAGATACCTGAGCTAAAGAAATGTGTAGATCAGTGCTTCCAGCAATGGAGTGGTCTGCTGTGGTCATCCTAGCTCTTTCTTCCAGAGTTTCTGTCGTGATCTGTTTGGGGATACCCAGTTTCTGTGATGGGGGACCTATAAAGGAAATGTGAGCTGATGGCAGTGCTGATGGAGTGGAGTCAGGAGGAGGAGTGCTATACCAAATCAGGGGAGTGTCTGACCAATCTTAGTATTGTAATTGTTATGTTATTTGGGAAGAATACTTCCAGAAGTTATGACCCTCACACATGTTGAAATGCTTGGTATACATAAAAACACACCGTCACCATATCTTCACATGCAATATGAACACAGAGGCAAAAGAAATATGATACCAGCGACCCCAAGGAGGTGATAGACCAAAAGATGGATGAAATTCTGCAGCTAAAATGGGAGTTTCGTAAGAACTATAACGCTTCAGTGGCTGAAGTAGGGGAGAAGATAGAAGGATGGGTTTCATGGCTGAACCCAGTGAAATGGTTCTAAGGTCTAGGGGAATGGGTCCAGGAAGTGATCGCCAGCATAGGCAAATTCTTGATCCTTATACTAATTGTCATCATAATGATTGGCATATGTGTCCGGTGTGTTCCTATTGTGTTGAAGTGTGGAACGTGTAAAAATAGAGTAAAATGAAAGAACGAAACTATGATGGTGGTCAGTAATGACAATATGAATACCGAGGTAAATATAGAACTGCATTAGAACCCTGAACTAGGAAATACCATGATTTAATGTATTATATTTAGACGTGCATAGAATGTATTATTGAAATGTATTTTTTTAACACCCCAGATAATGTAAAGTCTCAATTCCCCTTCAAGACTGCCTTTATAAGACTGGTGCATCCCCACACCTGTCACATGATCTTCCAAGATCCGCGGTGTGCGTATAATAGTAGTTTTATGTCCCCACCCAGGGACACATTATTGATGGATTAAGAACCACCTTGTGCCATCCCATAATAAAACTAAATAGTATATAAATGTAAGCCTAAATTATATTTTAAAATCAGATTGTGATAGCATGTTGTTCGCTATCAAAGGGTGGACTGTCGAAGCTGGATTTTTGGCTGAGACAAGATCAGTTTAAAATTGAATCGCAGTGACGCCATCTTGCGACTGGCCGCAAGACGCCATCTTGGAAATGAGATCGCAAGATGCCATTTTGCGAATGGCCGCCCAAGCACCATTTTAGATAAATTCACATTTAAATACATATGGCGATATTACTATTAGCACCATGCGATTGCATCTTTCACATTCCTCATATACACATTAATACGCACAATTGCGCTGTTAACTAGTCGCATATTAGTGAATGCATAAGATCCTATATGAAAACGCTGTTTATTAGCTTTATGCGCACGCATCTGCTCCAAGTTAACTAGCATCTTTATATCAAACCCCGCATACTCACACATTACATATCCACATACAAGGTTCCATAAGCTTTATGGGATAAGATTTAAGTTTGTTCATTTAGTATAAATGCTGTGAAATAAAGATTATTTGGTAACTAAGGTTTTATACATGATAAGTAAGCCGTGTTTGGTTTTGTACTGATGCGTACTCTTTCAACAGAATTCCGGTATTATCGGTGTGAAGATCGCATCATGCATTCTCAACTTATGGACCGCAGAGACTTCAAGCAACAAAATGTATATTATATGAACAACTGTTAGGATGTTGCATGAGGCGGGAAACCAGAGACCCCCAGTTGTTGGAGGCTGGGTTGGGTCTATTTGAATCAGCCTGTTAAATGCTCTGTAACAGATGCATTCCCCCTTGGGAACCAATGGCATCAGCAACAAACTTCTCTATTGTGTTGTCTATTTCTGGGGGGTATAAATATGTGTGCTCCAACACTGGTTCTTAGTCTTCGTGCTGAATGCTGATTGACGAGGGGTTTCTTGCTGATGCCTAACATCTGGTCCGGAAGCGCTGCGCTGTACTTGGGTCTGTATAATTCCTTTGCGCCGAATTGTGTCTGGATCAATAGCGTGTAACTGACTGTACTTTTACTTGAATAATACTTTGTGCTTTGGAACCACAGATTCTAGGTCTGAAGTTCTAATTCAGTATCGTTATTGTACTCTCTCCTGCAGTGACATCCCCCAACTTTTAAAATATCTCCTCCCCTGGCTTCACACTTATCTATCCTGCAAACTCCTGATACTTATCTCACTTTGGGGCTTATTCCTCAAACCTAAAGTTTTGTTTTTTAGGTAATATTTTACATATTTAAGTAACAGTAGTATTCATTAAAAGACTTAATGCAGGAGATATGACTAATATCTCCTCATTAAGACAGTCTCCGTTAATTTCCACACTCCCCATACTTTAGTATGGATATGTAGATATTATGCAATTCATCAAGTTCCGAAAAAGCATTTTTTTCAGAACTTGTGAGTGATGCTATATGCCACTCCGAGGTGGCGTACAGCAGCCGATACCATACACAAGCTGCCGTATACACGGCAGATTGTGCAGCAGTGGGATCAATTCAGATCCCTCCCAGCTGTTACTTAGCTTCTTGCGGCTGCCGGCTCCTCCAAAAGTCTGCCCTCTGTCTTCTGTTGCAGCAGCCTGATTGGTGCTGGGGACCCGGAGCCTTCCCGGCGTCATTAGGCAGAGTGACTGTAGAATTGGATGGCCAGGAGGGAGCAGACACAAGGGGTGAGCGTTCAGGGAGGGGGAGGGAGCACACACCAGAGGATAGGATGCGGAGAAGACATTTGAGAAAGGATGCGCCGTGGGTGAGGAGCAGGCACCGCGGGAGAGGCTATGGGGAGGGAACAGTCAGGCATCGGGGGAGAAACTATGGGGAGGGAACAGCCAGGCATCGGGGGAGAAACTATGGGGAGGGAACAGCCAGGCATCAGGGGAGAGGCTATGGGGAGGGAACAGCCAGGCATCGGGGGAGAGGCTATGGGGAGGGAGCAGGCACTGGGGGAGAAGATAAACTGCGGGGAGGAAGCAGGCACATGGGGAACTCGTAGCCGCTACTCAGGGACAGGATGCGCTGCAGGAAGGGAGCCGGTACTGGAAGAGAGGATGTGCTGCGGGAAGGAAGCAAGCACCTGGGGAACCCGTAGCCGGTACTGGGGGACAGGATGAGCTGCAGAGTGAGAGCTGGTACTGGGTGAGATGTGCTGCGGGGAGCAAGCAGGCACCTGGGGAACCCATAGCTGATACTGGGGGACAGGTTGAGCTGCAGGGAGAGAGCCGGTACCAGGGGCGAGGATACACTGCAGGGAGGGAGCAGGTACCGGGTGAAAGGATGTGCTGTGGGGAGGGAGCAGGTACCTCAGGAGAGAATGCGCTAAAGGGAGGGAGCAGATACTGAAGGAGAGGATAGAGAGGATACACCAGGGGAGAGAAGATGCGGGAGGGAGCATGGACTCTGAAGAGGATATGGAGGAAGCAGGGGTAATATCTTGCACTTACGAGAAGCTGTCTCCACAAAAAGAGTAGCTTTTTGGAAGTGATCATTTTGTGATGATGAATGCCTCCGAAATTTGCTATGAACTCGATGCAAGTTCAAAACATAATTATCACATTATAATTTTTTCTCATGATGAATATGCCCCTCACTCTGTAACCAGGGTGGGGAGGTGGGGTAGTCCCAGGTAGCTGCAATTTGGACACTGGGAGGCGATACATCGCAATTGCAATTAAAATTGGTACCTGTAATGTGCCAGTAAATATAAGAATGTCTCATCTATTTTTACCACATATTATTAACTGCACACCCACCACCCGAAGGGGGTGTGGGCAGGGCCGGTTCTAGACATTGTGGAGCTCAGGGAGAAAGTTTCCATTTGCGCCCTCCCCAAAACAAAAAAGTTATTACAGCTTTTAGAAAAGAGGCGTGTCCTTGCGGAACACCCCAATTCATCACACTTTGAGGTGTGCCCAGCACTTATGGAGGTGTAAGGTGCTACAGGTGTATATGGATGTTGCTGAGCCTGCCTCCATTACTATTACCAGCAGCAGTTACACCCCCCTTACACCAGTATCAACACTCCTTCCCCATACACCAGCAGCAGTTACACACACCCCACCTTAACAACACCCCACTCCCTTACCAACACCCCAACAGCACACTCCCCCCCTTACCAACACCCCAGCAGCACACACCCCCTCCCCTTACCAACACCCCAGCAGCACACACCCCCTCCCCTTACCAACACCCGAGCAGCACACACCCCCTCCCCTTACCAACACCCCAGCAGCACACTCCCCTACCATACTAACACCCCAGCAGCACACTCCCCAACCTGTACTAATACCCCGGGCTCACACTCCCCCACCTGTACTAACACCCCAGGAGCACACTCCCTCACCTGTACTAACACCCCAGGCTCACACTCCCCCACCTATACTAACACCCGAGGAGCACACTCCCCCACCATACTAACACCCCAGGAGAACACTCCCCCACCATACTAACACCCCAGGAGCACACTCCCCCACCATTCTAACACCCCAGGAGCACACTCCCCCACCTGTACTAACACCCCAGGAGCACACTCCCCCACCTGTACTAACACCCCAGGAGCACACTCCCCCACCTGTACTAACACCCCAGGAGCACACTCCCCCACCATACTAACACGCCAGAAGCACACTCCCCCACCATACTAACACCCCAGGAGCACACTCCCCCACCATTCTAACACGCCAGAAGCACACTCCCCCACCATACTAACACGCCAGAAGCACACTCCCCCACCATACTAACACCCCAGGAGCACACTCCCCCACCATACTAACACCCCAGGAGCACATTCCCCCACCTGTACTAACACCCCAGGAGCACACTCCCCCACCATACTAACACTCCAGCAGCACACTCCCCCACCTGTACTAACACTCCAGCAGCACACTCCCCCACCTGGACTAACACTCCAGCAGCACACTCCCCCACCTGGACTAACACTCCAGCAGCACACTCCCCCACCTGTACTAACACTCCAGCAGCACACTCCCCCACCTGTACTAACACTCCAGCAGCACACTCCCCCACCTGTACTAACATCCCAGCAGCACACTCCCCCACCTGTACTAACACCCCAGGAGCACACTCCCCCACCTGTACTAACACCCCAGGAGCACACTCCCCCACCTGTACTAACACTCCAGGAGCACACTCCCCACCTGTATTAACACTCCAGGAGCACACTCCCCACCTGTACTAACACCCCAGCAGCACACTCCCCCACCTGTACTAACACCCCAGCAGCACACTCCCCCACCTGTACTAACACCCCAGCAGCACACTCCCCCACCTGTACTAACACCCCAGCAGCACACTCCCCCACCTGTACTAACACCCCAGCAGCACACTCCCCCACCTGTACTAACACCCCAGCAGCACACTCCCCCACCTGTACTAACACCCCAGCAGCACACTCCCCCCACCTGTACTAACACCCCAGCAGCACACTCCCCCCACCTGTACTAACACCCCAGCAGCACACTCCCCCACCATACTAATACCCCAGGAGCACACTCCCCCCACCATACTGTCGAAGCTGGATAATTGGCTGAGACAAGATCAGTTTAAAATTGGATCGCAGCGACGCCACCTTGCAACTGGCTGCAAGACACCATCTTGGAAATGAGATCGCAAGACACCATTTTGTGAATGGCCGCCCAAGCACCATTTTAGATATACTCACACTTTAGTACATGTGGCGATATTACTATTAGCATCATGCGATTGCATCTTACACCATTTCTCATACACACAATATGCACAATTTTGCAGTTAACTAGTCGCATATTAGCAAATACATAAGATCCTGTATGAGAACGCCGAATATTAGCTTCATGCATACGCATCTGCCCCAAGTTAACTAGCATCTTTACATCAAACCCCACATACTCACACATTACATATCCACATACAAGTTTCCATAAGCTTTAAGGTATACGATTCAAGTATGCACATTTATTATAATTGCTAGGAAATAAAGATTATTTCGTAACTAAGGTTTTATACGTGATAAGTAAGCCATGTTTGGTATTGTTCTGATGCGTACTCTCTCAACAGTATTACGGTAATATCGATGGAGAGATCGCAACATGCATTCTCAACTTATGGACTGCAGAGACTTCAAGCAACAAAATGTACATTATATGACCAACTGTTAGGATTTGCATGAGGCGGGAAACCAGAGACCACCAGTTGTTAGAGGCTGGACTGTGTCTATTTGAACCAACCTGTTAAATGCCTTGTAACATATGCCCTCTCCTTTAGGACCAATGGTATTAGCAACAAACTTCTCTATTGTGTTGTTTATTTCTGGGGGGTATAAATATGTGTGCTCTGACCCTGGGTTCCTGGTCTTTGTGCTGAATGCTGATTGACGAGGGGTTTCTTGCAGATGCCTACATCTGGTCCAGAGTGCTGCGTATGTATAACTGTACTTGGGTCTGTATAATTCCTTTGCGCCAAATTGTACTTATAACTAGCGTGTAACTGACTGTACTTTTACTTGAATAATACTTTTTGCTTTGGAACCACAGGTTCTAGGTCTGGAGTCTTTATTTACTGTATAACAGCGTACGCAAAATAGCGTCATCCTTAAAGGTTTATAGGCAGGATATCAGAAGGTATAGGCAGGGGTGTATAGAGGTTCAAAGGCAGTATCGTTAATACTAACACCCCAGGAGCACACTCGCCCACCTGTACTTACACCCCAGGAGCACATTCCCCCACCATACTAATACCCAAGCAGCACACTCCCCCACCTGTACTAACACCCCAGCAGCACACTCCCCCACCTGTACTAACACCCCAGCAGCACACTCCCCCACCATACTAACACCCCAGCAGCACACTCCCCCACCATACTAACACCCCAGCAGCACACTCCCCCACCATACTAACCCCCCAGCAGCACACTCCCCCACCATACTAACACCCCAGCAGCACACTCCCCCACCTGTACTAACACCCCAGGCCCACACTCCACCACCTGTACTAACACCCCAGCAGCACACTCCCCCACCTGTACTAACACCCCAGCAGCACACTCCCCCACCATACTAACACCCCAGCAGCACACTCCCCCACCATACTAACACCCCAGCAGCACACTCCCCCACCATACTAACACCCCAGCAGCACACTCCCCCATCATACTAACACCCCAGGAGCACACTCCCCCACCTGTACTAACACCCCAGGCTCACACTCCCCCACCATACTAACACCCTAGGAGCACACTCCCCCACCATACTAATACCCCAGGAGCACACTCCCCCACCTGTACTAATCCCCCACCATACTAACACCCCAGGAGCACACTCCCCCACCTGTACTAACACCCCAGGAGCACACTTCCCCACCTGTACTAACACCCCAGCAGCACACTCTCCCACCATACTAACACCCCAGCAGCACACTCCCCCACCTCTACTAACACCCCAGGAGCACACTCCCCCACCTGTACTAACACCCCAGGAGCACACCCCAGCACCACCAGCACACTCCCCCATCATACTAACACCCCAGCAGCACACTCCTCCACCTGTACTGACACCCCAGGAGCACACTCCCCCACCTGTACTAACACCCCAGCAGCACACTCCTCCACCTGTACTAACACCCCAGCAGCACACTCCTCCACCTGTACTAACACCCCAGCAGCACACTCCTCCACCTGTACTAACACCCCAGGAGCACACTTCCCCACCTGTACTAACACCCCAGCAGCACACTCCCCCACCTGTACTAACACCCCAGCTGCACACTCCCCCACCTGTACTAACACCCCAGCAGCACACTCTCCCACCATACTAACACCCCAGCAGCACACTCCCCCACCTGTACTAACATCCCAGGAGCACACTCCCCCACCTGTACTACCACCCCAGCAGCACACTCCCCCACCTGTACTACCACCCCAGGCTCACCCTCCCCCTGTACTAACACCCCAGCAGCACACTCCCCCACCTGTACTAACACCCCAACAGCACACTCCCCCACCTGTACTAACACCCCAGGCGCACACTCCCCCACCTGTACTAACACCCCAGCAGCACACTCCCCCACCTGTACTAACACCCCAGAAGCACACTCTCCCACCATACTAACATCCCAGCAGCACACTCCCCCACCTGTACTAACATCCCAGCAGCACACTCCCCCACCTGTACTAACATCCCAGCAGCACACTCCCCCACCTGTACTAACACCCGAGGAGCACACTCCCCCACCTGTACTAACATCCCAGCAGCACACTCCCCCACCTGTACTAACACCCCAGGAGCACACTCCCCCACCTGTACTAACACCCCAGCAGCACACTCCCCCACCTGTACTAACACCCCAGCAGCACACTCCCCCACCTGTACTAACACCCCAGCAGCACACTCCCCCACCTGTACTAACATCCCAGCTCCACCAGCACACTCCCCCACCTGTACTAACACCCCAGCAGCACACTCCCCCACCTGTACTAACACCCCAGCAGCACACTCCCCCACCTGTACTAACATCCCAGCTCCACCAGCACACTCCCCCACCTGTACTAACATCCCAGCAGCACACTCTCCCACCATACTAACACCCCAGCAGCACACTCCCCCACCTGTACTAACACCCCAGGAGCACACTCCTCCACCTGTGCTTACACCCCAGGAGCACACCCCAGCACCACCAGCACACTCCCCCATCATACTAACACCCCAGGAGAACACTCCCCCACCTGTACTAACACCCCAGCAGCAGACTCCTCCACCTGTACTAATACCCCAGGAGCACACTCCCCCACCTGTACTAACACCCCAGCAGCACACCCCAGCACCGCCAGCACACTCCCCCATCATACTAACACCCCAGGAGAACACTCCCCCACCTGTACTAACACCCCAGCAGCAGACTCCTCCACCTGTTCTAACACCCCAGGAGCACACCCCAGCACCACCAGCACACTCCCCCATCATACTAACACCCCAGGAGAACACTCCCCCACCTGTACTAACACCCCAGCAGCAGACTCCTCCACCTGTACTAACACCCCAGGAGCACACTTCCCCACCTGTACTAACACCCCAGGAGCACACCCCAGCACCACCAGCACACTCCCCCATCATACTAACACCCCAGCAGCACACTCCTCCACCTGTACTAACACCCCAGCAGCACACTCCTCCACCTGTACTGACACCTCAGGAGCACACTCCCCCACCTGTACTAACACCCCAGCAGCACACTCCTCCACCTGTACTAACACCCCAGCAGCACACTCCTCCACCTGTACTAACACCCCAGCAGCACACTCCTCCACCTGTACTAACACCCCAGGAGCACACTCCAGCACCACCAGCACACTCCCCCATCATACTAACATTCCCAGGAGCAGTGCCAGATTAATGTCCACATGGGCCTGGAGCTGAAATTTATGAAGGGCCTAATGTGTGTCGCCAGGGAGTGTGACCAGTGTTGTGTGGGTGTGGTCTACACAGGTGTTGTGGCCTGTGCTCCTGAGTGCCGCCTTAGTTTGCCTCATGTATGTATATCTTATATATATATATATATATATATATATATATAATGTATATATACACACACAGTATATACGCACACATGGTGGAAGCTAGGCTTTCTGTCACCTGAGGCAAAGACTCAGCTTGGCATCCCCACCCATTGGATAGTAGTCACTTCACTGCTTGAATACAGACGTCAGCATTGTAATTGTAATCTAATACCTCTTTTCCACTGCCCAAAATACCTTGGTTATTGCCGTGTCAACCCGGGCAGCGGCTCAGAGGAAAAGGGTCCTAGGAGGCTGTAATCTCTCTCTGCCCAGTGACAGCTGTCACAGACAGCCTCCCAAATGACTGCCCCCACCAGGAAGGACCCCCTCCCCTGGTGCCCGGTTCGCTCCGGTCCGGCATTCAGGGTGGAGTTTCCGGGACTTAGTGATGACGTCATCGCCAAGCGCCAGCACAGCACCCGGGTGCAGTGTGAACGAAATCGACCAGGTCAACGCCGTAATGGAGAAGGGGTAAATCCCGCATCTGACCCGGCTTGGAACCGTGTTCCAAATCCCGTGTCAGACCCAGGATTTTTGTTGGAAAAGGGGCATAAGTTCCTAGTGCATAACCAGAACTACTTCTGCTAATAGAGTACAAATTTAGAGGGATATGCTTAAAAATAAACTAATATAACACTAAGGGGTCTATTTACTAAGCTGTGTTAGGAGATAAAGTGAAGTGTGATAAGGTACCAGCCAATCAGCTCCTAACTGCCATGTCACAGGTTGTGTTTGAAAAATGGCAGGTAGGAGCTGGTTGTCTGGTACCTTATCACCGTTCACTTTATCTCCTAACACAGCTTAGTAAATAGACCCCTAAATAGGTAAATTATGAGTAGTTTATCAAATGATGTAGGGGCTTACTTTTCAAATAATATTTGGAGGATATTCCCCGAATACACTAGTTTTTGGGAACTACCCCAAACTATTAAGGATCCCTTGAATGTATGAGGGTTCTTCGATTTCCGACAGCAGCTGCAGCCCCCATATGTTTCTATGGGGCTGTGAAGCTGTCAGATGAACCTTTCACATTTCGGAGCTTGCCCCGATAGGATAACGGCATCTCCAGATGGCGTTATCCTATAGTAGCCTATGGCCAAAAATTACAGGGAGAGGCCACCTCAGAAATGGCCTCCGCACATGCGTGGTCTGCTGACAGTGCATGCGCAGGACGTCCCGGATATAGAAGGGAAATTATTCATTTTGCGATCATTTCCCTTCTTTACACATCTCAGGGACGAGCTCCTTTTGGAGCCCCTGTTCCTGCAGGTGATTTTTTTGTACATTTGGGGGAAAGTTCATTTCTTATTGCCGCAAATAGTGGCGATAAGAAATTCTAATTATTGGGTCTGAAACCTGATATGCCCCATAGAAATAATTGTAGATCTTATAGTTAAATAAAAATTAGAAATGTATGTTGTGATGGCCTGATACTGGTATACAAATTACACACTTACGACACAACATATAAGATTCATACAAAATAGTCAAATTAAAAAAATTAAAATATAGTTAAAAAAAGGAAAAGTCCACACACTCAGCCACTCAATAGGATTAGGCAGTGTAGACAGTGCTTAGAAGCTCCTGTAGGACCCTGTTAGTGAATTATACCCTTCTCACAGGTCCCTAATGTATATGTAAAGTGCTCTGTAACTCTGGGCCTGATTCAGAGCCGCTCGTTCGTTCCGAGCGATGTTCGCACATCTGCGCATGCGTATGGGTTGTAATACGCATGCGCGAACCAGTCAGTGCTGTCGGAAATCGTGTGCTCGCAAAATAGCGAATGCCTGCTAATTTGAGTGACAGGGTGAGGCATATGTGGGTGGTAACAGGGGAAGGTGCTTGAAAACGGGGAGTGGAATTCCGAACGCAGGCGTGCCAAAAGGTCAAAACGGGCGTTTTAAGGGTGTGCATAATTAACAAAGCAGCGTCATCGACCACATCAGTTGGTTGTCTTTTAGTCTGAACTGCTCGCATGATTGCGGTAGGAAAATGCAACCACAAGAATAGCGAGCAGTTCATACGCCTTTCGATGTACTCGATTAATCTTATACATAGCGGAGATGACGTATGATGCGAGCGGCCAGGGGGCGTTTTTAACAAAATAACAACCGCATGTTTTGTTCGCTCGTTCAGACATGGAGGCGTCAACAGACCGCAAAGAGCGAACAGTCACTTTAAATAGCCAGCCCCTTTTTCTGAACGAGCGAGCGCAAATAGCGTCCGGCTCTGAATCAGGCCCTCTGGCCCTGATTCAGACCCGGACGCTCTGACAGAACGCTCGCTCTGAATCAGGGCCGGCCTTCTTGTTTTTTAGAGCGGCCTCCTGGCTGCTCGCATAGCTGTGGGTGACCACCCACAGCTATAGCGAGCGGCCAGGAAGATGGTCGCGATGGTCAAGACCATTGCGACCATCGGGCTTGTGACGAGACCCTTGTGGTAGGGTCTCATTCATCGCAAGCCCCAGAGAGCTTTTGGCTCTAACAGAGCCGGAAGCTCTCCACTGACATCACTCGTGATGTCAGTGGGGCCGCCCCCAAATGGCAAGCATTCCCTCGGGAACGCCTCCATTTGGGCAGCCACCCCCCATGGCCCACCCACCAAACGGGGGAGTATTCACTCAACATCGACAGCTCGCCCCCTTTGGTGCGAGACCTGGAGTGACGGATTACCCATCGCTAGCCAGGTCTCGCGCATGTGCACGACGGAGCCAGCTCCGTCGTGCGCATGCGCTGTGGGCCACCATCGACCCGCTGCCATTTTCCCGGTGACCAGCGCATCCTCTATAGACTCTGGGCGCACTCTAGTGCCCAGAGTCTATAACTCCGGCACTGGCCGCGCACAGCTCAGTGCGCTGCCGGACAGAGAGGAGGGGACCCATGTCGGAGACTGCACACAGGCCCCCTCCTCTCTAGAAACGCCCCTGGGTCCAGGTCACCACCCCCACTCGGTCTCCCAAACGCCACAGTATGGGACTGTGAGTGACCACGCAGGACTTGTTCTGCACATGCAGACACCCACAAACATCCTAGATGTACATAAACCAATGGGACTCTGTATATCTCTGAATGTTCTTAAAAACACAATATGCTGCCTGTATTACAGACAACTACAAGGAATACAACGAAGTACAGTAAGTAAAAATCGGTTGTACCACTGACTCACCCCTCCTGGGTTGCAGAGTTACTGTACAATGCTGTACTTGGTCCAGGCTCCAGGAACTGCTGCTCCCAGATGGTTTTGCCAGAAAAAAACCAGGGGACCAGGGGGCTCCCACACTAGTGGCACATTTTCCAGGAGACCAGGGGAGGAGCTTAGCGAGACCAAGGCATAGCAGCACACTGAGGACACAGTGTCGTATGCCGGAGGCGGAGCTTACTGTGGCCAGGGGGCGGAGCTTACCTCGATAAGTGGGTGGAGCTTAGAGTGACAAGGTGGCTCCCCCGCTGTGGGAAAGGACTTCGGAAAGGCCAGGGACGGATCTTAGGGCAACCAGGAGGCAGCGTTTACCGCGACCAGGTGGCTCCTACACTAATGACACAAGTTTGGGGGCGGGGCTTAGCGCGAGTAGGGGGCGGGGCTTTGGTGGTCAATGCAGGGGGGGGGTATGGAGTGGACGATGTCTTTGCCGGTCTGGAGGATAATGTGCTGGGCTGCTGGTGGTGACAGGAAAAACTGTTTCTGTCACCACTGTTACTGTGCACTGCAGGGGATCCTGTGTGGGCCTATTTTCATGGGAGGCTTGGAGCTGAAGCTCCACCCGCCCCATTGTTAATCCGGCCCTGCCCAGGAGAACACTCCCCCAGCATACTAGCACCACCAGCACACTCCCCCCCCCCCCCTTACCAACACCACCAGCACACTCCTCCCCTTACCAACACCATGAAATCTAAAAAAAAAAAAAAAAAAGCCTGAAAATGACAGGGAGGCTCAACAGCGCCCTCTAGGGGCCGGCGCTCCGGGATGACGGCTTTGTTAGCCCGTCCCTAGAACCGTCCCTGGGTGTGGGAATGGCTCTAGTGCTATCAGCAAAGGTCTCATTATCACTAGGTTAAGCCCGCATCTTTTTTTCTTTCTGCAGGCTTTCCTATGGATTATAGCCCTGTGTTGACCAACCTTGTGTCGGTTGGCACTTTGGTGGTGCATCCCGCACTGACTTTCCTCAGTGCTATATTTCCACCAGCTCTTACTGGTACAGCCTAATCCTGGTTAATAGAAAATTGGGGGGACATCACACTTTTGATTTTATCATTACCACCCTAAACTTAAAGCCCTAGGGTTGTTATCATATGGGGGGAGTCCCCAAGCCGTTTTCTTTTTTCATCATTTTGCTGTCGTGATCCTGACAAATTTTTCCTATATTCTCCTATGTTTTACCTCTGCAGTGTTTGTTCCAGCTAGCGCTGAGGTCCGCTCGCGCTGTGACTGCACAACACTCGGATGACGCAGAGGTCCACCTGCACTGCACATCATTCCTGCTTTCGCTCTCAGTGTGGGTGCAGCCATGTTGGATTCAGTCACCTGACTCTCCTCCACCACTCATTCTGCTCCCAGACCAGCTGATCACAGCATCCAATCGCTGGGGAGCCACCCCTATTAATTCCATTTCCTGTCTGGCCTCTGTTGCCAGTACAACGTCGCTTCTGCTGTAGTTACACTTCTGTGCTAAGCTCCCAGGTACACATCTGAACGGTTCCCGTCCGTAACATTCCAGTTCCAAATCTGTTTATCAGGTCTCCAATTCCATCTAGTGCTCCACTCTGGTTTTACTACAGAGACTTGTTCATAACCACCTCCGTCGGTCCCAACCGTTATATCTACAATCATCGGTCCCAGCGGATATCTCCAATCATTGGTTCCAAACCGATCCAGTTCTTCAATTCACTAACATCGGTTCCAACCTGATTGTCTCCAAACATCGGTTCCAATTCGATCCTGCTTCATCAATTCTATATAATTGATTCTACAACATCGGTTCTAATCCGATCCTGTATCATCAATTCCATATCTTCGATTCTACTACATCGGTTCCTAACCGATTCTACCACTACAGTTCCAGTCTAATAAAGCTGTTCCCTACTGTCCTCACCTTTGGGCTCATGACCTCCAGCAGTTCCACTGTCTCCTATTTTCCCTCATTGCATGAGGAAGTCCTGGCTTAAGTCACCCAGATTCAATCATGCCTTCCTAGGCTCCCACGCCTGTTCCAACCAACTCCAACCCCCAGGCGTGCCATTTGCATTTTTAATTTAAAAAAAACATGAACAGATGTTAGGGATCTGTGCAGTGTTTTCTACAAACACAACTGCCAGAGACAGATTGATTTTTGTGTGTGAAATTGTGGTGAGTCCTAAACTGGCCGCTTAGTAAATCTGGGGTTGTATATAGATTTATTGGGGAAAAATCGGGTTGGTGATTTCTATTTTAAAATGTGGTGTGTCAGGGAGATTGTGGCAGTTTCCAATCTCAATAGGGAAACCAAGCAATCATGCTAAAATTTCCACCCAACGCTTGGTATAGTAAATATGGGCCTGTTGCAGTCGTATGCTATGCAGATGTTTTTGCAGTTGTGTGATAATCGGCAATATGCACATGTATCTATGTTGCAGGGCACATGTGTCAAGGTAATTACCGTAGTCGCTCGCAGTGACTGTTTACACACAGTGTGATTGACAGGCCAGAAGCATTTGGGGCAGGTAATGGGGAGTGGCAGCAAAAACGCATGTTGGGGCATGTTACTGGTTTCAAGGCATGTTGCTGCCTGCATCTGCGATCCTGTACGCAGGAAACATGGCTCCGGCGTCTCACTTCCGACACCCTTTCTGCGGGACCAAAGACTTACTCAGGACTGCGATGATCAAATGATCTGCGACCAGTGCTGCTTCTGTGTACACAGATGTTTGGATTTGCAAAGTCGCAGGTAGATGTCTCAATACAAACCCCGTTGGTGGTGACATTTGCATATTTTCGCATAGCAACTGCATACACAGACACAGCTGCAATGTCATTACTCTGAATCATAACCAAAATATAGATCCAGAGGGAGGATGACAATACCTTAAAATGAAACAAAGGCAACAAAATGCACAACACAATATCTGTTTTCATGGCTGTTACAAAGTATAGATAAGACAGGTAGGAAAATAATATTAATTAGATCAAGATAGGATGTACAGAAGTGGTATATATTTTGGATAATGTACCACATAACAATACTTCCCAACTGTCCCACTTTTGGTGGGATAGCCCCGAATTTTGAAGGGCATACTGTGGATGTAGGTGCCTTTACAGTGTGTGGCAAAAAAAGTGGGATATTTCTTTAAAAATGCCCACCAAGCATGCCATGCCCACACCCCATCCCACTGCCAACACTTCCACGGTGTGCACTACTAGAAATTATAAGGATATTATATATGGGCCTGATTCAGAGCCGTTCGCTATTTGTGGTCGTTCGTTCAAAAACAAGGGGTGGCTATTCAAATGATCCGTTCGCAAATTGCAGTCTGTTCCCACCTCTAAGTCTGAACGAGCGAGCAAAACATACGCTCGTTTATTTGATAAAAACGCCCCCTGGCCACACGCACCATACGTCATGTCCGCTATTTATTAGATTAATCGAGTACATCGTACAGCGTATGAACTGCTCGCTATTCTTGTGGTTGGTGTTTTCAACCGCTATTTTGCGAGCAGTTCTGAGTTAAAAAAAACCAAGTGACGTGGTCAATGACGCTGCTGTATTAATTATGCACTCCCTTAAAACGCCCGTTTTGAACTTTAAGCACGCCTGCGTTCGGATCTCCACTCCCCGTTTTCAAGCACCTTCCCCTGTTACCACCCACATACGCCTCATTCTGTCACTCAAAATAGCAGGCCCTCGCTATATTGCGTACCAACGATTTTCGGCCGCACTGACTGGTTCGCGCATGCGTACTAAAAACCGTACGCATGCGCAGATGTGCGAACATCGCTCGGAACGAGCGTACTGCCGCTAGCGAGTGGCTCTGAATGAGGGCCTATGTCACTTAGGAATTGCATGAGGCTGAAGACTGAGATCACATATCTCTAAAGCTAGGTACACACTGGAGAGATATGCAATTTCGTAACGACATATCACCTACATCGCATAATGTGTACGCATGATTAGGCGCTCCCACGGTCGCTAGCGACGGTCGCCATGTTTGATGAGCTGCACATCAGACCTAGCTATATCGCTAGTGGCCAATGCATTGTTAATGAATAACGTAACGGTGATCGCTATGTCGTTGATTAAAGTCGTCCGGTGTGGACGCACAATCACTGACGGGCAATCGTTCCACTGTCAGAACGAACGCCTGAAGCACCATTGTGTACGTAGCTTAAGGACACGTCTAATATCTGTAATAATTTGCAGTACAGGTTGTTTGTTATAATGCACATAATGAACACTGAAGTGATGACATCAGATCTCAGTGTCTACAGTTATTATGGGAGTCTATACATATAGGGCCTGATTCAGACCCGCTCGCGAGCGCTAAGCGCTCACAAGCGGGTCGATGTTGGGCCAGTGCGCATGCGCACAACGGACCCGGCTCCGGAAGTACGCATGCGCGAGACCCATATAGCGACGGGCAAGTTGCTACAAAGGGGGCGTGCTGTCGATGGTAAGTGACAGCACGCCCCCTTTGGTGGGCGTGCCAGGGGGCGTGGTTGGCCAGAAAGGAGGTGTTCCCATGGGAACACCTACCGTCTGGGGCCGACCCCACTGACATCACAAGTGATGTCAGTGGGAGTGCTTTTGGCTCTGATACAGCCAAAAGCACTCCAGGGCTTGCGGCAGACTAGACCCTACCACAAGGGTCTCGTTGCAAGCCCGATGGTCGCGATGGTCAAGACCATCGCGACCATCTTTTTGGCCGCTCGCTATAGCTGTGGGTGGTCATCCACAGCTATGCGAGCGGGCCAGGAGGCCGCTCTAAAAAAAGAGAGGGAGGGCACTGATTCAGAGCGAGTGCTCTGAAAGAGCGTCCGGCTCTGAATCAGGCCCACATTGTATTAGTATGTATCAGTTTCACTTAGGCACTGAATGTATAAATATAAAATGCACATCAGAAGTGTGTTATGATGAATTATTATGGTAACTTGATTAGATGCTTGAAATGCTCTTTAAAGACAAAACACATCAGCTGTATATCCACCACAGTATCGAGTGAATATTATATTGCAGCAGAAATGAACCTTTGTGACACTGATTAATATAATTTACAGTGAGACTGCAGCAACTGAGTGATTAGTGTGGCTCAGTAGAATGGAACTGCATGGAGATAACAATGTGAGTGGTTAATATGGTTATATGGAATCCAGGATACACTGACACACCTGTGAGTGTACAGATTGAGGTTGAAACCTCTTATCAGCAAGGCAATATGCCTGTAAAGCTGGGTACACACTTACATAACCCAGCAGCAGACCAGCCGTCGTGCCGATCGAGCAGCCAACTTACCAATCTGTCGCTCGATATGTCTGGTCAGACATCACAACTGTGTGGGCATTTAAATTATTTGCCTGCCCAGTTGTGATGTCAGTGTCGACTGTCCTTGCAGCCAGTGTTCGGGCGGTCGGAGAGTCACCCACACACAAATACTGATGCTGTGCTCGGGGCCGACCTGATGTCTGTGAACTACGTCATTCACAGACATATCGGGTGTACACACCCACTGATGCACTAGCGATATATTTTCAATGTCTGAAACTAACGCTATATCGACAAGTGTGTACCCATCGTAAGATTGGAGGCCAGTTTTGATCTAAGGGCCTGATTCACTACGGAACGCAACTGCGAATGCATCAGTGCAATAGTGATTACGCATGCAGTTCAACTGCAATAGTATGCTAATTCATTGTGATCGTAATGCCATACGCAGCACTACATAAGGACACCCACCTTACTGTACACATGCGTAATGTTTAGCAAGACTATGAAACTACAGGTACAATCGAGTACCATCGCAGCCTCACGCACACTTGCACAAGCCCTGACCTTACTCAGAAATTGCTAACTTCCACGCACACTATCAGTCCTCAGGCTGCGTAGGATCATTTATGCACGCCTGCGTTCGCCCGACCACCCCTCATCACCACCCACAAATGACACTTCCTATCAATGACTCTGCAAATGGTCTGCGTAGTCACTGCAATCGCAATGGCTAGTTCGCACACGCGCACTGCTATCCATGCGCAGTGCCCAACAATTGGCCAATTGCGTGCGTCATCTCAGTTGCATACGGTGGTGAATCAGGCCCTATCTCCAGTTTTTGGATGTAGCTGATGAGCTCATTTTAGATCAGATGCAAGTTTCGATTCTACACAAGCTACAAGTTTGAACTTACATGGGACTAGCCGTTCCCTAAGTGCCTTTGAACCCCAAGACAATAGTTGAATAGTTGAAATCATTTTATTAACCCATCATATGAACTGGTTATAAGAGCCATTCTACTTATTTCACCATGAAGTAATACCCTCGATTTGATATATATATATATATATTTTTGGTAAAGTAGTTTCATTTATTCTAATAATGTATTTTTGTAAGCCAATCCTTTGTGCTGTGAGTTATTTATCAGATACAGCAAGTTTCCTAATATTCTTGTTGTGCTTCTTTTCTTAATTAGATGTTTGTGTCTATTATGTTTTATCTTAAAATCAATATAGTTTATTATTCAGGTTAATGCTTAAAGTAAATTGTGTGTGTGTGTGTGCGTGTGTGTTTGGTAAGGTCAGTCATTTTATTTAACAAGAATAAAAACAAAATCTAGAAGCAACCTGCGCCCCAAGGACTGCTGCTCAGTCCATCCTCAGGAGCACCATTCCTTCTATTATACAGAAAAAATACGTATGGTATTAACGTTTCCGTTTTGGTCCGTTTGCGTTCCAAGAGCCGGAAGTGATGTAGATCACTAACAGCCTGAATCGGAAGTTGTAGCGATCCTCCGTGTTCTCCGCAATAGATGTCTGGATGGCTCTTGCAAACCGGAAGTGATGTGTATGTAGTAGCCGCAAACCGGAAGTCACGTGTATTCACGAGGGATCCAGTATTGATGTCCACAATCGTTGTTGGCGCCGATTTGGGACTTTTGCTTATAGGACCAGCGTGGCTACCTTGAAAACATGGATTGGATTTTTCAATACAGAGTCCGCTTTTTATATTTATGTGTGTATTTTATTAGTTTTGTTTTTGGGTTTATGTATAAACGGTGGGAGATTTCAATGTGTAAGAATTTTATGTGATGGACAAGTAATGTTAAGTATATGGTGGCTTGAGTTGTTACATGCCGTGTTTTAGTGATCACACATGATTGATTCACTTTGGATCCCACTTCCTGTTTGTACTGAGAGGTATATATAGGTGTGGAGATCCTGGTAGTCCTAGTACACCCTGAGGAAGGACTTTAGAGTCAGAAACGCGTTGGATTGGTATTTATCCCTGCGTTTTTTTAAATCTTGAGTGTCAGGTGTCCGCAACATTCCGGGTGGAGTGGCCCTGTACCTAAGCTGGATATTTTCTCAATCTATGGGATAACCCTTTTTGCTTTTTGTATGAAGAGGCATACTTATTTTATATGAATTTTTTGGGATCCAAAACTTCTTTTTAGTCGGTTGTTTGGACAATAAACAATATTGATTTTATTGAAGTGGACATTTTTTTCCGAGATATACAAGGATGCCATTTAGACGAACGGAGGAGTACTGATTTCGGGGTGTAAAGATACCTTTTGGGGAACGGTTAGACCTGATTCCAGGTGAGTCTATTCCCAGAAGGGAACAAGCCCTGAATATCACCAATAAGGTTGTGACCAGATTAGTGGAATATATAAAGATACCTTTATGTGAGGTGAGTGGTCTTTATCTGTTTGACTGACCATCGAAAAAAATCATCTATATCTGGAGTATAATTATATGTTATCTTTTCTCCCTATTTGAGATCATTGAGTCATCCAGGAGAGAAGACGAGACATATATGGGGACAGCGCTCTTTGGACCACTCACATTGTGTTTTTTCAGTAATTTTATTTGCCTTATCTTGGTATCTTTGCAAACTGTGCACAACATACACAGATTGATATAAAAGTTTGATTGGGGCTGTTGGTACTTTACCAGTTCTTAGAATATACTCACTAATATACAGGCTAATATACACCCGCCCAAGGTGTGCTGCTCTGCACTGCATACAGTACATCAATTTAAGCAAATATTAAAATAGTGAGGAATCCACTGTCTCTATGTTGGATGGACCCTGAATGCAATTTGTTCTGTATTTGGGGCTCTCAGCAAGAGTGACGATGTTGCCCCGAATACTATTGGGCAACATCATCCCGATTTTTTATCACTTATGAAAGTTTATGGCTGCTATTCAGCATTTTTTTTATGCAGGGACAGCTGTTGCGTTTAACACGCTGTCCCTGCGATGTTGCAGAAGACATTGTTTTCGGAATCCAAAAAAATGACCTTCTGTTTCTTCTACTGCGCATGCTTATGCTGCGTACACCGACTGTAAGTCCAACTCCAGCCTGTCAAAACTGTCTAAATTGATTGAAATGTGTACACAGGCTTTATATTAGTTTGTATACATTTATATTAGAGAAGAGTGATTTGGATTTCTTGGAATCCGAATACACCCGAACATTGGGAATCTGAGTAGATCCGAGCGGTGGCTCAAATCTTTCTGCCTGACTTGGATTCCACTTCGAGGAAAACGTCATCCTTGCAGTGTTGGATTTTTGCAGGTTTTGGACTCATATATATAAGGCTCGCAGACTGCGCTATTTCCTTGTTAAGCACGCTGCTGTATGCTGTGCTTAACTCTGCTGTATAGGCTGTGCTGTTGTGTATAACTATAGGAGGGTGCACGCTGCTGTGCTGTAGTCAATGTATATTTTATAGGGGGTCAGGGCCGCCATCAGGGGAGGACTGCCGGGCACTGACAGGCTCGGCCAGGGCGCCGCTCCTACCAACGTGCAGAACCCGCCCGTGCCGACTACTATCCCCTATTCCCTATTTCTCCTACCACCCACCCGCTGTCGCTGCTGCTGCCGCCATGTTTATGGCTGGCTGTGGGAGGCAGGCAGAGAGGATACTCCCCGGCTCTGTGCTGCTAGCTATAACACAATTGGGCAGCTGGGTAGCTCGCTTCCCTGAGCTCCTCTTAGTAATATGGACAGGAGCGCATGTCACATCAGGGCAGGCTGCTGCGCAAGAGAAAGACGCCATCATAACACAAGATCCGTCCTCAGGACAGAACGGGAGACCAGAGACCGTCGCAAAGTAAAGAAGGTACGTTTTCTGGGGGTTGAGCCTGGTGATTATTGAAGGAGGGAGAGAGCTGTGGTGTGATTATTGAAGGGGGAACGACTTGCAGTGAGGAGATTACTGAAGGGGGGAGCTACGAGGTGATTACTGTAGGGGGGGAGCTGTGAGGTGAACACTATAGAGGAGAGCTTTGAGGTGATTACTGAAGGGGGAGATGTGAGGTGATTACTTTAGGGGGAGCTGTGAGGTGATTACTGTAGGGGGAGCTGTGAGGTGATTACTGTAGGGGGGAGCTGTGAGGTGATTACTGTAGGGGGGAGCTGTGAGGTGATTACTGTAGGGGGGAGCTGTGAGGTGATTACTGTAGGGGGGAGCTGTGAAGTGATTACTGTAGGTGGGACTGTCTGTGGGATTGCTTTGAGGTGATTACTAAAGGGGGAGCTGTTAGGTGATTGTTGAAGGGGGGACTATCTATGAGGTGATTACTGAAGAGCGGGGTGCTGTGAGGTGATTACTGAAGGGGGCTGTTGTGAGGTGTTTATTGAAGGTGGGATTGCTGTGAGGTGATTACTGTAAGATGGTCAACTCCACTGGCTCAAGATATTTTTAATATGCCTTCATTTTCTAGATGTGCTCTGTATAATGGGGGCTGGGGGGCCCTGCCTATTTTGTCAGTGCCGGGCCCCACAATTTCTGATGGCAGACCTGTAGGGGGTGTTCACTGCTTTATCATGTGCTGTACTCTGCTGTATAGGCTGTGTCCAGTGTCCACACTCACAAGTGGCTGTGCTGCTTAGTCAATGTATATAGGGGGTACACGCTGTTGTATGCTGTACTGTAACTGCTGTATTGGCTGTGCTATGTCCATCAGTAAGACATTCATGTGCACTGCACATGTAATCCCTGTGACTCCAGTCCATGCTGTTCGACTAGACCTCCGCCTGCAACCAGTGGTGTATCTACAATGGGTGCAGTGTGTGCGTGGCACATGAGTGCCCGGTCCCAGGGGGGCCTCGCACAGCACACCCTGCACCAATACTATTTTAAACTTGCAGCGGGTGTCAGCGCTGCTCAGAACACCGGAAAATGTCCGCCGCTGCCATTTTTCCGGTGTTCTGCACATGCGCACTAGACTCCGGGCATACGCTAGTACCCAGAGTTTACTGTGCATGCACAGAATGCCGGAAAATACCCGCCGCAGCCACTTTCCCGGCATTCTGCACATGTGCAGTAGACTCCTGGCACACTCTAGTGCCCGGAGTCGACTAATGCTCCAGTGCCTGGCCAGCCGCGTCAGTCGGCTGCCAGCCACCGGGAAGAGAGGAGGGGGCCCCGCACGGGGAATGCACACGGGTCCCCTCCTCTCTTAAAACGCCCCTGCCTACAACATGAAAAAATTAAATAATTGTATTGTTTGTACTGTTTCATGTGCTTTGTTTTGCTCACGTGCATATATAAGCCCTGTGGCTCCAGTCCACGCAAGAATACAGCTGTGCCATAAAACAAAAATGCTAATTGTATTGTTTGTACTGTTTTGTGCTCTTTGTTTTGCTGACACGCACATATAAGCCCTGTGACTCCAGTCCACACAGGAATATAGCTGTTTGTACTGTTTGGTGCACATTGTTTTGTGCACATGCATATATAAGCCACGCAGTGATCTGCAATTTGAAAAATGGATAACGTTCCAGTTATGATGACGACGCTAGTCCTTCAACGTCATCTACTAAAGCTGATGCTCAAGGGCATAGGGTCTAAGTCAGGGCATCTAAAATAAAAAAAAACAATATACAGTGCTAAAGAAAAAAACACATCTAATAAAGGGAAAGTGTGGGGCAGAAAAACATAAAATTGCCAACATGCCATTTACCACACGCAGTGGCAAGGACAGACTGAGGCCTTGGCCTTTAGTTATGAGTGGTGGTTCTGTAAGTGTCAGTCAGGCATCTTCCTTTGCCTCTTGTGAAAATGCAAGACCTTATCACTCCACTGGGGTCTATTTACTAAGCCTTAAATGGAGATAAAGTGAACGAAGATAATGTACCAGCCAATCAGCTCCTAACTGCCATGTCACAGGCTGTGTTTGAAAAATGACAGTTAGGAGCTGGTTGGCTGGCACCTTATCACCGTCGACTTTATCACCACCCCAAGGCTTAGTAAATAGAAGAGGTGTAAAAAAGATGAAAACCACTAAGGCAGTAGGACAAACTATGCGTTCAGAAACAGAAATGTCTCAAATCACTGAGGAGAGTCTAAGGGGTATATTTACTAAAGTGAGAGTTTTTAGAAGTGGAGTTGTTGCCCATAGCAACCAATCAGAGTCTAGCTATTATCTTCTAGAAGGTGCTAATTGAATTAAGTAGAGTCTGATTGGTTGCTATGGGCAACATCTCCACTTCTAAAAACTCTCACTTGAGTAAATTTACCCCTAAGTGTGTCCATGAGTGCGATATGTGAGTCTGACCATTCTGATACTGTTGTACTCACAGAGAAGCCACCTTTCACCCTTTCTCCTCCCTTTGCAAATATGGGGATGAGCAGTACAAATATAGTTGATGACATACAAATTGAGGATGCCACCGAGTAAGTGCAAGGGGATGAGGGGGATATTTGTGGTGCTGACGCCGGCGCTAATGAGGATGTTGAGGATTAGGATGTTGTTTGTGTAAGTCAGGCACCAGTGGAAGAAGCTCTTGGGCATGATAAGAAGAATGCCATTGTCATGCCTGGGCATAAGACCCACAACTGCACCTCTTATGTGTGGAATTATTTTTACCCAAATCCTAACAATTGTCAAGCCATCTGTAGCGTTTGTAAAACCACGATAAGTAGAGGTAGGGACGTTAACCATCTAGAAACCTTCTCCCTGTTACGTCATTTGCGGCAAACTCATGAAATGTTATCGACAACATCAGAAACTGGTGCTAAAAAAATAACAATAAGAAGTCCAGCATCAGCTAGCTCCCTTCTGTCAAGTTCAACTAGATCCCAGCACCTGCAATCTCTACCGCCAACACCTTCATTCTCAATATCCACAGTAATGAATGGAGGTAATCATGCATCCAATTTGTTATGGCTTAGTGACTCCTTCCCTATCCAGGATTCTTCAGAAGAATCCTTCAGCACTAGGCCTGCTACTGGATCTTAATCCTAGAAGGGGACCAAGAAGACTAGTTTAAAACGACAATTGACGGTGAAAATATCCTTTGCAAGGGAAAGCAAGTATGACAGCTCTCACCCAGTCACAAAATTGATAATTTAAAACAATATTGTGAGCTGTGAGGTGGACAAAATTGACTGAAAGTGAGTGAAAATTAATGTTATTGAAGTTAATAATACTCTTGGAACAAAAAAAAGGCAAAAATGATGTGATTTTAGCAATTTTTTAAAATTTTTTGTAAAAAAATCCAAAACCAAAACCAGTCACGGCGGTTTGTCAAAACCAATACTGGCCAACGAATTAGAACCAAATCCAGCAAAATGTGTACTGCGCATATCTCTAATTTATATTTATGTGCTTTTATGATGGGAAATTTCCCTCTGTCCCTGCAGTTTTTGGGATTATTAAGGATTTTCTTCATATAATGCCATTCTGAGATATACAGTAAAGATTTTTTGTGAAATGTAACAATTTTTTGCTTTCCTGAATAGCAAAAAGCGTTAAATCACTGTAGAGAGCAATGGATTGCTCCCTACAGTGCGATACTCTGCGATATGGGAAGCAATGGAGAAGATAATTACGTTATCTTCTCCATTAACCCATTGCTTATTAGTGGAAATACTTAATAAATGCGGAAATTATAGTTACCACATTTTTTAAGTAAAAAATTGCTGAATAGACCCCTTAGTGAGTACAAACAAAACATTTCTCAATGGTCACTATTCTGAGGTCCAATTAAGCTCCATTTAACTTCCAGTAAATGCAGGGCAGGTCAGCTTGCTATAGGTGTTGTGTAAGGACCCTGGAGTAAAATCTCTCGACTCCACAAAAAAGGCAAACCCTTATTCTAAAATTAAAATACATATGAAAGTAATACATGGGTATTTTTTATTAAGATATTGGTAATGTATGGGAGCAAATGACATTTGCTTCTAAACACTCTGAGCATTTTATATCAAGCATTGCATTTTAAATACGATACATCCTGTCACTTACCACATGCATAGCAGCATTTATTAAAGCTGTACACATGTACAATCGTGTGAAAACCACAAAGGACAGCTCTTTCATACAAGGACTTCCGGATAAATGACCCAGGACTCCTTCTGTACATGCAAAGGGATCCTAGTGGAACCATCTTGGGGAATTATCTGAAAAGAAGCCCATAAGTTTCTTTGCCAATCGGGTGCAATCCTTGGAAATTTTGCTTTCCTGGAGCTTGATACATAAGGGAAATGCACTCAAACCACAAAAACTGCAGTTTGCGGAGGTTTGACCACAGTTTAGTGTTAGTACATCCTGCCATGGAAAACAGATGGAAACGGTCGTTCAGACAAGTTGGTTAATTAAACCAACTTGTGTGAGCTTCTGTTTTTGTCCATTTTCCAGCATTTGGAAGCAAACGGCTAATTGTCATTTACTCCCATACATTACCAGATTTTTTTTTTTTTTTACAACCAGCCAACAAATTGGATGGTTGGAAAGATAATCTTTAGGTGTGTGGCCAGCTAAAATAATGGTACTATTTTAAGAAGTGATCAGAATAGTGTGAACAGGTAAGTGAAGTGCAAAATGATTTACTGCATTATACTTGATTCCTTATAAAACAGTTTATAACAGTTTATAAGTTTATCATTTCAGAACAGTTTTGATGTGTTAGGAAAATTAAACACTGTGCAGTCCCTTAATGTTCACAAGATACCACAATATTTTCAGTGGTTGTCTTTAATGGGAGAAAATACCGTAGTGATTTCAAGGGGGCATCTGATTATTCTGAAAATGAGATGATTGGTTTGTTCTGGGCATAGTTCCAGTCCAGTTGACAGATGATCAGTTTGCAGCACTGGTATTGTCTAGGTGGAATTATGTTAACTGAAGTGGATGAGCACTAAATGAAAATGTTTAGACTGTAGGTTAACTTGGTTTAGGTCTGGAAGAACCACAAATTTAGTCAAAGGTGAAAAGGGGCAGCAAGAGCTATTTTTGCAATACTGCCAGAGGAAGGTAGGATAATGGATTACATCGACCATAATAAATTGCAGAATAGCTTTGTGAAAGGAAGTCGAGGGTTACTGAGCAACTTCACATTGTGCAAAAACAAAGCAATTCACTGATTCGTCACATGCTTATGCTGAAATTGTGTCATCAAATTACGCTACTGTGAATTTGGGATGCAGAGTAAGGATGCAGGAGAGAAATGACAGAGGACCAATGCACAAGGTTTGCACAATGCTGCATTCACACAGAATGGATCTGCTTTTCTTCTGCAATGTAACAAAAGAGATTTTGCAGCTGGCACTCGTTCTCTGGTGGGTATTAAAAGGGGGGCGGCAAATGAATTCTGGTCTGCAGCCCCCTCTCTTGTTCTCGTTTACCTCCTCCTCCTCCTCTCTCCACACCCAGGGACTGGCCAGGAAGGAGTGAATAGCATGCTCCCTACTACACAAGAGGAGGGAGGATGAATCCTTATAGGGTGGGTGTGTGTGTGTGTGGCTTGTCCTCCTTGCCTGCCACTCCTATCCTCCCCCTCTCATACACAAAACACACAATAGACCAACACAAAGAGGACATAAGGTTGAATGCTCCTCCTCTCCCATATAGCATGTATATTTGTAGGGTGGCATCACTAAACATGGTCCTGTAACCCATCAGGCCTTTTCTCTACAGGGACAATGCAGAATATCCTAGGCTAAGGAGCTGACATTTTTAGGATTTGCCTATCAGATGAGGATTCTCTACACCAAAGCCTGCTATTTGTAGGATCACAATCCATCCACTATGGGCAAATGCACTGGGAGATGTACCTTGGTTGGGATCTGCTGCCTGCAGCTGGTGAGTTAAAACAATAACTGGTGTGATGGGATTCTGGGAACCATTGACAGGATTAACACATCATTCCTACATTTACACTAATGATGCTGCAAGTGACTTCATCCTATTATATCCATATTCTCACTGATCATATTGTAAGGTCCTCTGCTAATTATCATTGTATATGTAAAGTCCCCCTCTAAATCTGATTTTACATTTGGATTACAGACTTAGTGTCCAGTTTTCCAATTTATTATTATTATTAGTAATATTATTATGAGAACTCTGAAAACAATACTTATGCTAGGAATGTGGTTGCATACTGTTGTCACGTGTAACATATTGTATGTAAATAGGAATATCCATATTCACTCATAGATAATGGGGTAATTATGCTGTATATTTTATTTGTGTATTTCAGTATTTCTAACACATTTATTGAAAATGTTTTTACATTTTCTTTCACATATACAGTACTAATTGTCAAGCAGTGAGACAACTCCAGGCAACTTAAAGTATTGTACACAATTATATTTAAATTGCTATCTAATTAAACAGAATTCATAAGGAATGGAGCCAAATGTATTATTTCAGTCAAACATGCTCTTCCTAAACTATTTAAACCTTGATTACAATGTTCTATCTAGAGGGTAATGGAAGGGGTTATGTAAACCAACTCTAGTGGATGAGTTTTTATGTTTTACAGTTTCAGGCAGACATTGTTTTAAATATTCCAAGTGGATGTACAGTATATAAGTAGAGCTATTGCAGCAGGTTTTATTACCTTGAATAATAGTATTTGAAGTTCACCAACAGCTGCAATTTGAAAAGAAAAGTTATCTGCACTATATAACACAATAATAATATATTGATATATTGTTACTATGCAACATTGTGTAATGTTAGTGGAAGTGTCTGAATTGTATGATTTTAGTAGACTTATGAAATAGATACCATGTACACCGGCAGATTAATACTACTATGAGTACTGGACTGTGCTCAAGCAACTAACCCCACTTACAAACTTTTTACATTACTGATCACTCGCTGAAACAGTCTAAAATATTATTCCATACATAACAATGTACAGTATTAATTTTTATTAAAGTATAGCACGTCCCAAAGCAAACCAAGTTCTTTACCCTGAACTAGCTTTACTGTCCACCATGATAATCCTTGCTGCACTGACTCTGAGAGGTAAATTTACTAAAGTGAGAGTTTATAGAAGTGAGTTTTAAATGTGATGTTGCCCATAGCAACCAATCAGGTGCTAATTAAATGTTAAGTAGAATCTGATTGGTTGCTATAGGCAACATCACTTTTAAAACTCACTTCTAAAAACTCTCACTTTAGTAAATTTACCGCTAAATGTGTAAAGTTAGGGCACCTGCATAATACCCAAACAACAGTATTATTATCTTCCATTGGGAGAAAGCTAATGGTGATGTAGAATTTATGTTTACTGTATGTTGTTTTTTTTTTGTGTATCCCCTGTAAAATATATATTATAAGGTACTACATGAAAATAAGATGGTTTCTCTGTATATCCGCATATGAGTGAGAACTTTAATATTTCTGATTCCTGTAAGGTAAAATAAAATATCCATTGGCAGTAACAGAACTGTGACACCTAGTGGCCTAATTCTAAGTAAAAATTAGCCATAACATACTGTATGAACATGGCATTTCCCCAACAGCATCACTCAATATAAACTTCCTTATATGCCGTAACAATCCAGTGCTGGTATTTCCTGTGAAATAATGGTGATATTATCAGTGCAGGAAATTGTCATCTAGTTGGCTGGACTAGATCCACCAATCTGGCCACCTTAATGAGGCAAAGTTGTTGCAGGGCATCAGAGATAGCCTTAGCCAAAGACCCAGACTCATGTAAACCATTGGGGAATGTTTGCACATAATGTCACTGCTTTACTTAGCATTTTAGTGCATGCTATTTATAATATATATATATAATATATATAAGTTTTTGAGAAATATATATATATAAGCGAGAAATATCTGTCTGTCTGTCTGTTTGTCCTTTATGCACAGACATAGGACCTCATTTAGAGTCGGTCGTAATTGGCCGCTTGGTCGTACGCCTAACGACCGAGAAACTGAAAAAGGAAGCAATCGCACGGCTGGTCGGTCGCAACCAAAGTGACGCCCTTACGTGAACAATGCACCTCCTCTAGCTAGTGAGTGATAGCAGTTAGTGATCGAGTCAGTCGTTGTCAGTCGCTGTATGTTAATTTTCTTCTGATGGTTGCGGCCGCTTGTGTTGTGTGCAAATTACACCAAAAATTTACCAAAAACCGGATAGAATAAGCCATCCCCATGAAATGTATTTATTCTTATTATTCGCTAATGCAAACGCAACTGAATCAATTACAAGCCAATTAGCAGTGTTATTAGCTTCAACAAACGATTATTAGCTGCTTGCATTGTGTGGCACAAAATAGAAACATCAAACATAACATCAGTCACATTTGATAGTATCGATTGTACTCTGGGGCTTGAGAGAGCACATACCCAACATCAAGCTGTACGATCAGCCAGGCCTCTAACCTGCTCGCAGAGTGATGTTTTACTACTTCCGGCCTTCTATGTCGGTCGTAGCAGGAAATTTATGTACGCCCCTGAAACGCCCTGAAAACGGTGAGGAACGCCTGCATTTTTAGACCACCACCCGCGTCAACACACACAAACGGCCTTTCATGTCAATCAACTCTCGGAAGCCACTTCCTGCTCGTAAGCTGTACGATCGACAGCATTTTGGATCGCAAGGTCTCGTACGCACATGCGCACAACTAACTGTACGCATGTGTGGTTTGGAAACATTGGATGCGTACGACCGAGCGGCTGCTTATGATCGACTCTGAATGAGGTCCATAGTCTTGAACCTAGCTCCACCAAATTTGTCATGGTAGTGTAGTTTGACCAGGATTAGGTTTTTGCCTAGGTTTGAACTTCATAAGGGCTACACACTGTCACACAATCCTTAAAAATGGGGACACTCTTAAGATGGCGACACACCAGGACGATATAGTTTCAACCAGCCAACTAGTTGGCTTATTGGAATGATAATCGTCTAGTGTCTGGGAGCAAATTATAATCAAGGGTTTGCTCACACACGCTGAAAAACATCCAGAAATGGTCCTTCCAACTAGTTGGTGAAAATCAAACATGTTTGATTTTCACCAACTAATTATTCTAGTGTAGGGGGAACTTTCCATTACATGAGTTACAGGGCTGGCTCCAGTGGAAATTGACAGCCAAAAACCTGTGCAAAAGGTACAAAATTATCCATTTAAGCTCACAAGCTGAGCAAGTGTGAAACTTTATGACTCATGCAAGTTCATATTAAATCCAGAGTAAAGGTGCGTACACACTTGCCGATATTTTGAATGATATTGTTATCGTTCAATCGTTCACGCTATCGGCCAGTGTGAATGCTAAAAACGACCAGTGATGCATGCTCCCACTGGTCGTTTACGATATCCCCAGTCGGCTGTACAAGTAGCCCAATCTGGGGATATATTAAAACTCTGGCGCAAGACAGGGAGTACGATAGGGGAGGAAGTATGCCTATATATATATATATGGTTAGCACAGCCTCACACCACTCACAGCATAGCCTCACAGCACTGAGGTCATGGGTTCGATCCCCACCACGGCTCTACCTGTGTGGAGTTTGTATATTCTCCCTGTGCTTGCGTGGGTTTCCTCCCAGACTCCAAAAATATACTGGTAAGTTAATTGTCTCCCAACAAAAATTAACCCTAGTGTGTATGTGAGGCAGGGACTGATGTGAATGGCCAAATATTATCTATATAGCGCTATGGAATATGCATGCCCTATATATATATATATATATATATATATATATATATATATATATATATATATTATAAGTAAGCAAGTTGAAAGGAGAGCGCACTCATGATTATGTGAAAAATAACAATTTTACTTATAACATTTGCTCACGTACATCAAAGTTTAAAACATTAAACTCCAAAATAGACGGTCCTCTGGATCCTGGTGTAATCGACAGGCCACGCTGCAGACAGCAATTCAGCGGACCGCCGCCGGTTCTGGGAATACCGGATGATGTCACACGTCCGCGTCATTAAGCCATGGCTGAATTGATTTACGTGAGCAAATGTTACAAGTTAAATTGTTATTTCTCACATAATCACGAGTGCGCTCTCCTTTCAACTTGCTGACCTCTAGAATCTATCGCTCCGTGGCTTGGAGCTGGGATGCAGCTGCGCTACATTTATACCTGAACAGATAATTTCTGGACATTTCAATCAAACGACTTCATGCGCATTATTAGGTTTTCTTCCTTATTTATATATATATATATATATATATAACCTTTAAAGAAAGGGGTGCACTCACCAGTCTTCTAAAAAAGTCCTTTATTCCAACATTTAAAAGTAAATACAGGATCAACGTTTTGTCTTGACAAAGGTCCATGGTTGGGACCGAAACGTTGATCCTGTATTTACTTTTAAATGTTGGAATAAAGGACTTTTTAGAAGACTGCTGAGTGCACCCCTTTCTTTAAAGGTTATACAAAGGACCTGAAGGTCCCTTTTGGGCAGCTACCCCAGCACTCTTGGACTACAAAAACGTGATTGTGGACATACTTTGACTATATATATATATATATATATATATATATATATATATATATAATGACAAGGTGAAAAGCCACTCCAGGATTTTTTGGCAAAAAGAGTAAATACTTATTTCAACGTTTCAAGGCTTTCTCAGCCCCGTCATCAGGAATACAAAAAAAAAAAAAATATAAAATGAATTATCTTTTAATTTAACTGTGCCAGGAACATCCTATATAAATTAAGAAGAATGAGATTTATGAAGTATCATTTAATTCTAATACTGTCAAAAATATGGCCGCTGACATTGAAATGAATAAATAATTACAAAATAATTACAAAAGTTATTTCTGCGTTCAAGTTAACACCTTCTAGTTTGATGGTTTAACAACTATTGTGGCTTAAACCTTTGTGGTTACTGCACTTTAAAATGTATTATGTTTATTGATTGTATTTGTTCTAATGCTGCTTTTATTGTTTGTTGTGTGATGGCCAAATTATTATCCGCAACTGCAAAAGCGACACTAGAACAGCTATAATTGCACACGCATCTATTAAAATATACCCTTTTTCTTTTTTAATCTGGGTATATAGTGATCTACACTGGATTTTACATTAAAAAAACTTGACTATTAAGACATCTATCTCTAATATTTTGATGATAATATCTTTCTGTGTGACTATTCTGACATTGAACTAAAATCACTATACAATGATAAGGAGTATGTACACATTATTAACATACTGCAAAGTATAAAGATACACCTATAGGTGCACATCCACAGTGTTGTAATCGTACAGTCGTTCCCCATCTCCTGTAGTGCCTACAGTGAATGATATGTCGTTCAGTGTAGGCACCCTCCCTCATCCCTGAACATGGTCAATCTGTCGTTATTGGCAGATTGACCAGCATGTTCAGGTGATGATTGCTGTCGGAAACAACCAGCGAGAGTGGGCATCGCTGGTCATTTCCGACATTTTAGCGCACGATTTATGCACGATTAATGAGCGATTGAACGATATCGATCTTGTTATTGTTCAATCACTAATTAATATATCCTAGTGGATGTGCGCATGAATGAACTCATTGCTTTGTTTAATGATCTTGAATGTTTACACAAACAATATGCTTCACTGAATAATAATAACAATAATAATAACAATAAGCACGTCACATTTATTTCATGCTTTCTCTGACTTCCCCTTTTAATGGCTTATGAAAAATGAACTCTGTGAGGCTGGTCTACTGACTTGTTGTGGGAATTCTCATGCTCTGTAATACTGACATTCCCAGTCTGTCTCTGACCTTTAGCTTTTGCCCTTTCTCAAATTCCTTATCCTTCTTATGTCTGATCCTGGAAATGAATAGGGTCCCTTCACAAGATTAAATCTACACACTTATGGGTCTAATCAATGCACTCTTCCTATATTCTTTTAGTTAATACATTTTATTTCATACAAGCTAATAGATTGCTTGAGAATAAGTCTCATATAATACGTTTAATGAGTCTTTCCCATAGAGCGCTAACTGTCTTTCCTGGGAAATGCCAGTTTCTGGGTTGTGGAGCAGCAGTGTGTGAGTATGCCTGTCTCTGCATAAACCGTACATACATATGTGCACTGTGCAGTGCTGATAAAGATCCACAACATTTGAGCTTATAATAGGGAGCACATAAGGGCTGCTTCATGAAAGAAATTATTCCTAGAACTAATACATGATATAAAAATATAGCTGATAAACAATAAATACAAACAAAACTTGCCAAAGATTATATTTTGTTTTTTAAATTGTTCGTAATTAAATAACATCCATTTAAAGCCATGAGCAAACAGTCACCATGGGGCCTATTCATCAACACTAAAATAACGTTTTTAAGGACATTTTCCTTAATTAACGTTATTTTAATATTCATGAAGAAACTTAGCAAGGATATATCAGTGTTATCTCCTGTGCTAAGTCCCCCTGCGTTAATTTCCACACTATGGAAATTATGGTATTCATCAAATTCCGAAAATTATGTATTTTCGGAATTTGATGTAGTTACTATACGCCACTGTGATGTGGCGAATAGCAGGTAACACTTACCTGCTTACAGCTGTGCAGGTCCCCCGATGTCTCCCTCCGGCGCTCTGGTGTGTCCTCTGGCTCCGTCTGCTATGCGGTCATGTGTTCTACCAGCAGAACACAATAAAGTTTAGGAAAAAAAAAATGTATATATATATTTTTTTCTAAACAGTACTGTGTGCTGCTGGGAGACCACATGGCAGCATAGCAGACAGAGCCAGAGGCTGCTGCGCGGGCAGGTAAGTGCTGGATGGGGGAGAGGTGAGTGGAGGGGGGAGGGGGGGCAGGTGAGCGGAGGGGACACACAAACTTACCGCATCTGTAGGCAGTGCTGCGCATGCGCTGATTTTACAGATGTAACAGCGCATGCTCAGCACTGCCTACAGATGCGATAAGTTAAGCTGGCCACACATCTAAAGATTATCTGTCCAACCAGCCAACTAGTTCATTGGTTGGAATGAAAATCTGGCAAGGAATGAAAGCAAATGACAATCAGCAATTTGCTCCCAAATGCCGGAAAATGGACAAAAACTGTTGTTTGAACAAATTGTTTAGATGAAACATATAACAAACTTGTCTGACTACCATTTTCATCTGTTTTCTGGCATTTAGGAGCAAAATTGCTGATCATCAGTTACTCCCATTCCTTACCAGATTTTCATTCCAACCAATCAACAAGTTGGCTGGTTGGATGTAAGTTGGTCTAGTGTGTGGCCAGCTTTAGAGCAGGCAGGGATAACTATCTATTTCCTGAAAAGCTGTCATCGCAAAAATAACAGCTTTTCGGAATAGATAGTTATAGGGAGGAGGAATGATGAATTCCTCCGGTAATTAGGTAGAACTCCATGCGAGTTCTACACCTAATTACCTCCAGGGAAAGTTTAGTTATGATGAATAGGCCCCCATGTGTCTTAAATGTTTGTTAATGTATTTAGGGCTAAATACTGGACACTTCCACCCACAAAATAATTACCATCATCCTTTCCACAGCCAGGAGAAATATTGGGGGCCAATACCAAGGACCATTGCAGTTTGTGAGAATTCACTTTGCCTGATTTGTAAACCATGCAAGCCTAGTACCCTGCTGAGTTGTACTGTGATAGTTTCTATATAAAGGGCAACAAATATGGTGTAATAGCATTACTGCCTCACAGCACTGAGCTCGTGGGTTCAATTCCCACTATGGCCCTAACTGTGTGAAGTTTGTATATTCTCCCTGTGCTTGGGTGGGTTTCCTCTGGGTACTCTCTGTAAAAGTGCTGCAGAGTATGTGTGCGCTATATAAATAACTGGTAATAAATACATCTAGACACTGCTTGAACTAAGACATGGCTCCATCCACTCGGAACGTGTGACAGAGATACTGCCTGCACTGAGTCATAAGGCCCCATTTTATTACAATCCTTATTACCACCTGCATATTTTGTTTAGTAACACAATGATACTAATGAATATGCTGTTGGTATTTAACATTACTTATCCCTCCGGCGAGGTACAGCAACATCCGCCTTCCTCGTCTGCATCATCCGCTCTGCTACTGACTACTGCTGCCAGCGACAGACTGTTCCATCATGCAAAATAGCCCGTCTGCATATGCGCATTACACTTTCACCTGGCAGGGACTCTGCAATGCCTGGAAGGGTTCACTGAAGCTGGAAAGGCTGTCGCTGGGTCCTCATTGCTGCATACTTGCCTACTCTGCCGGCAGTCGCGGGAGGCTCCAGTATTTTTCAGGTAACCCCCGCACCCTCGAAAGAGTAGGTAGATCTTCTGCATCCCGCCCACTTCCTAGTGAAGAAATTTGTGGGTCTGTAGGGAGGGGGCGGGGCTAAATGACGCTAATCGCATCATTTAGCCCTGCGGTCTTTTCCTGTAAAGGGGTGGGGCCTAATGACGGCTATAGTCTGGCCCCGCCTCCCGAAGCTGAGAGCAGCTCTCCTCTCCAGTCTGCTCCTGGAAAAGATTCTTAAACAGTCGGTAAGTATGCATGGGCGTAATTACCATCAGGCCCGCTGAGAGCCGCGGCGGGCTCGGGTAATAGGGGCATGGCCTAATCGCGGGAGGCGTGGCCACGCTCCCTTCTCAAAAGAAAAAAGCTGCGCATCGCTGAGCGCTGGGGTGGGGGGTGCTTTGGGCCCCCTCAGCCCTGCACTAAAACAGGGGGGGGGCGCGATCAGTGTGATTGCTCCCCCCCACAGGCATAGGAGACTGCTGTGGCTGCTGTGTGCTGGGCTGCTGTGAGGGAGGGGGAGCGGCGCCGGACCCGGGCCCCTGCCAGGCCCCTCAGGAAGCCCAGGCCCCGGTAATCTGTACTCACTCCCCCCCCTCTCGGCGCCCCTGATTAACATAGGTGCAAGGCGTGCAGCTCCTATGGGGCCCAATAGGGGGGGGGCATCTATTTTGTCAAAGTTCCATGTGTTATATACATTTTTCACCATTGGATGGTACATAGGAGCCCTTACAAACTTTTTTCTATGGGGCCTTCAAATACAGGTTAAATCTCCCATATCCAAAATGCTTGGGACCAGGGGTATTTTGGATATGGGAATGTTCCGTATTTTGGAATATTTGCATATTATAATGAGAGATATTGGGAATAGGACCCAAATATACACACAGAGTGCATTTATGTGTTATATGCACCTTATACACACAGCCTGAAGGTAATTTTTATACAATATTTTTAATAATTTTGTGGCTCAAACAAAGTTTGTGTACATACATGAAATTCTATTTTGTTTCATATACACCTTATACACAGAGCCTGAAGGCCATTTTATACAATATTTGTAATAATTTTGTGCCTTAAACAAAGTTTGTGTACACTGAACCATCAAAAAGCCAAGTTTTCATATCTCAGTCATGCCAAAAAAAATCTCCTGTGTTAGCTTCTAACAGTGCCAAAAATCTTCTTTTCACAAGACAGCAGGGTATTTTCACTAAAGTGCTGATTTTTAGAATTGGAGATGTTTCCCATAGCAACCAGGCAGATTCTAGTTATTATCTTCTTGAAGGTGCTAGATAAATGTTAAGTAGAATCTAATTGGTTGCTATGGGCAACATCTCCACTTCTAAAAACCTGCACTTAGGTAAATATTTCCCAACTAGTTTGACAGAGGCCGGGATGTACTAACCTTGCGGTGTACATCCCGCCAGTCACCGCAACCTTGCTAATCGCATATGTACTAACATATGCGATTAGTATTGCAAAGGACAGCTCTTGTGAGAAGAGCTTCCCTTTGCAAAGCAGCCGACGCCGGGTGAGGGGGTCTCCGTGGGACTCCGCCCCTCCTAGCCCTTGGAACTTCCTGCTGGTGACCTGTGCAGGAAGTCCCGGGCTCCTCCTCTTCCTCCTTGCACCCGGAAGATTAGGAGCGGAAGGAGGCGGAGGACCCAGGAGGAGCACGGGTCGGCGATCAGGAGACTAAGGTGAGTGGGGGCCAGTGCTGGTTGACTGCGGGGCAGCGGCGAAGCGTCGGGTGCGGGGTGCGGTGAGAATCACATAGGCTTCTATAGGGTAACACCAGGTTTTTGTGGCGTTATCCTCTGCACCGATAATAGGGCGGCCAGGGCTTAGTACATATGAAAATGCGTAAAAAACACTGAAAACTGGGTTTTTACCACATTTTTCCTTTAGTACATCCTGTCCAGAGTCTGTCTTCATATCAGATTAGGTCAGTCTTCTGTAGGGGCCAATCTGTGTGGGGTTTTTTTTCTGTGGGGCCAAGTGTGTTTTTTTTTTTTCTGTGGGGGCCAATGTGTGTTTTTTTGTTTTCCTGTGGGGGATAATTTGTGTTTTGTGTTTTTGCCTGTGGGGGCCTATAGGTGTGGGGGTTGTTCCCTGTAGGTATGTTTGATTCTCTTGTAGTGTTTATTTAAAAAAATTATGCCACAGAAGTTTTTTTGTTAATAAAAGTATTAATTATGGATATCGGGCCTGATTCAGAGTAGTACGCAAACCTGATGGCATGTTGTTAGAAGATCAGTGCATGCACAGGATCTGTACTGCTCATGCGCCGGGCTTCTGCTTCGAGATCTCTCACAATTCCACCGCACGGGGGCAGGGCTGGCCTGCGTGCCAAAAAACGGTGGCATTGCGTCCACATTTTCTGGGAATGCCAAGGCAACAGTCTGCGCCTTTTAACGCACACCTCCTGGCCTCTGCAACGGAGTTGCGAGGGCCAATCTGAGTAACCTCAGGGTCAGAGCCGTAACTAGACTTTTTGGTGCCCTGTGCCAGAGAGAGCATTGGCACCTCCCCCCCCCATTTTTTAAATAGGGACATAAGATAGTGCACCTTACAAAAGGGCCATGGCCTCATGGGAAAGAGATAGGGGAGGCCGGGAGATGCTGGGGATAAAAGAGAAGAGAAAGCTACAAATGAGGATGATAATAAACAGGAAAAGTGACAGGCCCAAACAGCGCCCCCTGCCCTGCGGTGCCCTGTGCCATGGCACTGGTCGCACTACCCTAGTTACGACCCTGCTCAGGTTTACTCAGGTGGCCGATGGTCTTGTAGATGATCCACTGCTGTGTCTAAAGCTCGGCACATACCTAACAGATATATCTGCAGATCATGGTTGTTCATACACAAACCATCTTCTGTCATCTGGCCACAGCTTCAACCCCTTCCTACGGCCTCCACTGCAAGTGTACGGGCCATTGGCTGACCACCCGTACACACAGCACGATGTGCCAATATATCTGCAGATATATTGGGCATCAGCTGTGCAGCCCAGCCGACACAATATGTCTGTGAACACACTGGCGGACGGGCACACGATATATTGGACGATCAATTGATCTGCCAGTGTGTACCCAGCTTTAGGATGCAGCACTCGGATCTGCGTTGCAGGCAGGAGGTGTCTTTTTCGCTCAGACGCCTCCCGTTACATTAGTATATTGTACGGAATTGCATAGCCGCTTCCCTGCGGCTGTGCAATACCGTACAACTCTGAATCTGGCCCATACATCTCGGGGTGCTAGTAGACCTGGGGCCCAGCCCTGACTAAAAGCATGATTCTGATTTGAACGTAATGCAAATGCAACTGAGGATGCCTGCTGCAAACAGAGGGCCTGATTTATCAACGATTTGCTAAAACTTGTTGCGTATGATAAATGGTGCTCCAGCCAATCAGCTCCCAACTGTAATTTTTCAAACAGAAGACAGTTAGGAGCTGATTGGCTGGAGCACCAGAATCATAAGCAACGAGTTTTATCACTCGTTGTGAGTTATATTGCTAGTTGATAAGTAAGGCCCAGAATGTGAACTGCGTAATCGCACGCAATGAAGCTGCGAAAATATGTTTAATGACTGTCACAGCTCAGCCAGCATAGAGACGCCCACTACTGCTTTCTCATATCCGTAATACCTTGCAGTCCTGCGTATACATCGGTACCTTCACGCACAGTTACAGCAGGTCTGACCCGTCGCAGAAACTGCAAGTCTCGTCACACGCGGTGAGTACTCAAGCTGCGTAGGCAAACGCAAAGGCTAGTTTACGCACGCCCATGCAACGGCATTTAAACGGAAAGACACGCCTGCGTTTCTCTAACCACTCCCCCGTAACCACCCCCAAATGCTCACAGCCCGTGAATCACTCTGCGATGGATTCCTCTTTGCGTCCGTAATCGCATTGAGATAGCTGCGCATGGGTAGTAGTGCGGTGCATACGCATGCGCAGTGGCTAATAATCACACGCTCTGTGTACGCAGTTGCAATTGTGATCCATGCTGAATCAGGCTCTGAATCCTAACATGACTATACATCCATATTCTTAGGCGTATGCATCTTAGCGAATGCACCGCCCACTGCTCTGTGTGTGCTGTCTGCACGGACACATGGCACCATCCACTCAATGCATGTGTTTGTTTCTGACAGAGACACTGGGCCTGATTCAGAGCCGCTCGTAAGCGGCCGCTCGTTCGTTCCGAGCGATGTTTGCACAACTGCGCATGCGTACGGATCGTAATACGCATGCGCGAACCAGTGAGTGCGGCCGAAAATTGTTTGTTCGCTAAATAGCGAATGCCTTGCATTTTGAGTGACAGGAGGAGGCGTATGTGGGTGGTAACAGGGGAAGGTGCTTGAAAACGGGGAGTGGAGATCCGAACGCAGGCGTGCTTAAAGGTCAAAACGGGCGTTTTATGGGTGTGTATAATTAATACAGCAGCGTCATTGACCACGTCACTGGGTTATTTTATAGTCAGAACTGCTCACAAGATTGCGGTAGGAAAAACCAACCACAAGAATAGCGAGCAGTTCATACGCTGGTCGATGTACTCGATTAATCTAATAAATAGCGGACATGACGTAGGATGCGAGCGGCCAGGGGCGTAGTTTTCAAAAAAACGACCGCATGTTTGGTTCGCTCGTTCAGACCTAGAGTCGTGAACAGACCGCAAAGAGCGAACGGTTCATTTGAATAGTTACCCCTTTTTTCTGAACGAGCGAGCGCAAATAGCGTCCGGCTCTGAATGAGGTCCTCTGCCTGCATAGTAGAGGTTGTGGCTGTCTTCTAAATTGTGGGGAACAAAAATACTTTTTGAGTGCAATTTTACTTTAGGTCCCAAAATTGAAGGTAAAATGTAACTTTCCACAGCTTACTCAGCTGGTTGGTGGTCCGGCACCGTCCACCATTGCGACTGATGGTCACGATGGCTATCCCAGCCTGCGCCTTCGGCAGTGCTGGGATTGCAAATGCAGCAGGGGGTCTCATGCATCTCCTGCTGCATTTGCATATTTACAAGAATGGAATTGCAAAGCTTCCTGCCTACAGCTTTGCAATTCTGGGGGTCATTCAGACCCGCTCGAGAGCGGCAGTACGCTCGCAAGCGGGTCGATGTTCCCCCACTGCGCATGCGCACGACGGAGGGAGCTCCGTTGTGCGCATGCGCGAGACCCGGCGAGCGACGGGCTCTCCATCGCTCCGGGTCTCGCACCAAAGGGGGCGTGCTGTCGATGTTGATTGACAGCACGCCCCCTTTGGTGGGCGTGCCAGGGGCGTGCCAGCCAGACGGAGGCGTTCCCATGGGAACGCCTACCGTCTCAAGCCGGCCCCACTGACATCACAAGTGATGTCAGTGGGAGTGATTTTGGCTCTGATAGAGCCAAAATCACTCCAAGGCTTGCGGCAGCGAGACCCTACCGCAGAGACCATCAAGACCATCGCGACCATCATCATGGACGCTCGCTATAGCTGTGGGTGGTAACCCACAGCTATGCAAGCGTCCATGAGGACGCTCCTAAAACAGGTAGGAGGGCCCTGATTCAGAGCGAGCGCTCTGGTCAGAGCGTTCAGCTCTGAATCAGGCCCTCTGTCCCAAGCTGAATCATCCCCCAAGTACCAAAATTTTTAGCCAAAAATAAGAGTTTTGCAGAACTTCCAACTGCTCTGAGATGGTGAAAATGTTTAGCCGCTTTTGACTATAGAGAATTTGCATGTGCGAAAAGCCGCAGCTAATAGAATAGCGTAATACACATTTTGTGCAAAAAGTTCGCACCAGTGAAAACTCTTTGCACAACCGTGGCTTATAGAAGCTAATTAAATATGGCCCTTAGTGGTCTATTCAGCAAGAAACATTTTACTTAAATAAATATCGTCAAATGTTTCCGCATTATTTAAATATCCCAGATATGCAGGAACTGGTTATCGGAAAAGATAAGGCAATTATTTACTCAGTTAAAGCCCATCTCCTACATCATTACATCATCGCACTATAGAGAGCAAATCATTGTCTATTCTAGTAGCAGGAAAACGTTAAAAAAATCCTTAAAGGCTTACTTTATACATTGCCATCTGAGAATGGCATTATGCAAGGAAATCCTTATTTCTGCCGAAAACGTCTAGGGACAGATGGATCTCCTCCAATTAGTCCCTGAAGCCCCGACCACTGGGCCTGATTTAGAGCCGGACGCTCTGACCAGAGCGCTCGCTCTGAATCAGGGCCCTCCTCCATGAAAATGGAGCGTCTTCCTGGACGCTCGTATAGCTGTGGGTGACCACCCACAGCTATAGCGAGCGTCCATGATGATGGTCGCAATGGTCAAAGACCAACGCGACCATCGGGCTTGCGACGGAGACCCTGCGGTAGGGTCTCGCTGCCTCAAGCCCTGGAGTGATTTTGGCTCTATCAGAGCCAAAATCACTCCCACTAACATCACTAGTGATGTCAGTGGGGCCGGCTTCAGACGGTAGGCGTTCCCATGGGAACGCCTCCGTCTTGCAGCCACGCCCCCGGCACGCCCACCAAAGGGGGCGTGCTGTCAATCAACATCGACAGCACGCCCCCTTTGGTGCGAGACCCGGAGCAACAGCTTGGCTGTCGCAGTCCGGGTCTCGCGCATGCGCACGACGGAGCTCCCTCCGTCGTGCGCATGCGCAGTGGGGCAACGTCGACCCGTTTGCGAGCGTCCTTTGCTCGCGAATGGGTCTGAATGACCCCCACTCTCCACCCCTAATTCGGTAATGACACAGCCAGTGTTCCAAGTTCCAAGCAGTGTAATTAATTACACAGCTTTGCAAAAAAAAAAAATATATATATATATATAGGCAGAGTCTCCACTGTCATACTCCGTGTCTTGCTCCATAGTTTTAATATAAAAACTGTGTTTGTATACATGTGTGCCTCCCCAGCCATTGACCTCACCGCACGTCACTGATATATATATATATATATATTTATATTGTTATGTTCTGGGTTGTTTGTGGACCCGGGGTGGTAGCAGGAGCGATCAAAGAAGCGGATTTGAATAAAAAACTAGGTTTTTTAATAAGTGCTTGAGTAGACATAAGATATGGCAGTAAATAAAAGTCCAGGAATATATAAATGTGCACAAGAGTTCTGTGGTGGGAGTAATTGGTTAATGTCCAAGTAGAAACAATTAGAGCTGTCCAGGTGTGCAGGTAGTGAGACTGAAAATAATCAACCAGGTATGCAGGTAGTGATGCAGGAAAATAATAGCCAGGTATGCAGGTAGTGAACTAAGGCAAATGAGCAGGATGTCAGCAGGCTCAGGCACTCAGGTATGGGCAAGGGTGATGGAGGAAGCGGGGCAGTCCAGCAGAAGCTAGGAGCTGACAGGCAGACTGGCAGACAGCGAATTCACAGGAACAGGATAAGCACGGAGAACTCCCTCTCAGCTAGGCTGAGATACACGTTGCACTGGCAAAGAAGGAAGGCACTGACCCTTCCTAAATACCCCATGCCGTGCTGTTACTGGCCGGAGGGAACATGTGACTCACCAGGATTGGCCAGCCGCATCACATGGCCAGAAGGCAAGATGGCGGCGCCCATGCCAAACGGAACGGAGATGCTGCCAGGCCTTACCAGCGCAGAGTGACAACAGGCCCGCACAACAACACGCGCAGCCAAAGCCCCCCGCCAGACACCAGCTCCGCCATCAGACAGCATGCACCACAACGACCTCACGGGTAACACCCGCCTAGCGCCATGCTGAAATACCCTGGCCGTGACAGTACCCCCCCTTTTGGGGTGGCCTCAGGACACTCACCAGGCTTCTCCGGATGGGCAGAATGGAATCTCCTGATGAGCGTGGGAGCGTGGACATCACGAGCATCGGTCCAGCAACGTTCTTCTGGACCGTAACCTTTCCAGTCCAGCAAATACTGTAGATGACCTCTGTGCAGACGAGAGTCCAAGACCTGGGCGACCTCAAACTCAACTCCTCTCTCCGTCTGGACTCAAGGAGAAGCAGGTAGAGCATTATGGAACTTAGGCCCTCATTCAGAGCCGTACGCTCTGAGCAGAGCGCACGCTCTGAATGAGGGCCGCCCTCCATAATTATGGAGCGTCCTCCTGGATGCTCGTATAGCTGTGGGTCACCACCCACAGCCTATACGAGCATGCAGTTTGATGGCCGCGATGGTCTTGACCATCGCCACTGCGAGCCGGAGCCTGCGGTTGAGTTTTTCAACTGCAAGGCCCGGAGTGATTTTGGCTCTATCAGAGCCCAAATCACTCCCACTGACATCACTAGTGATGTCAGTGGGCCAGCTTCTGACGGTAGGCGTTCCCTTGGGAACGCCCCCGTCAGGGAGGCACGCCCACCAAAGGGGGCGTGCTGTCAATCAACATCGACAGCACGCCCCCTTTGATCAGACACAACGAGAGAAGGAAAGTCCTTCGCTCGTCGCGTCTGGCACATGCGCACGACGGGGCTCCCGCCGTCGTGCGCATGCGCAGTGCACAACATCGACCCACTTGCGAGCGGACAGCCGCTTGCGAGTGGGTCTGAATCAGGCCCTTATTCAGGACCAGGGGCTTTAATAAGGAAACATGGAAGGAATTAGGAATTTTTAGGTATGGGGGTAACTGTAAACGGTAGGCCACTGGATTAATGACTTCTGTTATGGTGAAGGGACCGATGAAGCGGGGTGCAAATTTCATAGAAGGAACTCTTAGACGAAGGTTCCGAGTAGACAACCAGACCTGGTTTCCTACTTGCATGCGTGGAACTATTCTACGCTTCTTATCGGCCTGGGTCTTATAGCGAGAGGATGCCTTCAACAAATCAGACCGTACTTGAGTCCAGATGGCAGCAAAATTCCGCACCATGTCCTCCACGGCCGGAACATCAAAAACAGGCAGGCTTCGGAATTCGGGAACACGAGGATGAAGGCCATAAACAACCTGAAATGGCGTTTGGTTAGTTGACGAGTGGTAGGAAGCATTGTGTGCAAACTCGGCCCATGGCAACAAGACAGCCCAATTGTCCTGGTAAGATGACATAAAAATTCTTAAGAAAGTCTCTAGATCTTGATTAACTCTCTCGGTGGAGCCGTTGCTTTGCGGATGGTAGGCCGTGGAAAAGTTTAACTTCACTTGAAGAACAGAACACAAAGCCCTCCAGAATTTTGCAGTAAACTGCACACCACGGTCAGAGACAATTTCAGCAGGAAGGCCATGTAGACGAAACACATATGTGTTGGACAAACAATTGTGCCAGGTCAGGGGCAGAAGGTAACTTCTTCAATGGTATATAGTGGACCATCTTAGAGAATCGGTCTATTACAACCCAGATAGTGTTGAAGCCTTGAGAGACTGGCAGGTCTGTGACGAAATCCATGGAGAGATGCGTCCATGGATGTGATGGAGTAGGCAGGGGCGCCGAGAGGGGGGGGGAGCGGGTACAGATTACCCGGGCCCGGGCTTCCTGAGGGGCCCGGTGGGGGCCCGGGTCCAACGCCGCCCGCCCCCTCCCTCACAGCAGCCCAGCACACAGCGTGTACTGAGCTGCAGTTGGAGACTGTTCGTGGCTGCTGAGCAGCAGCCACAGCAGTCTCCTATGCCTGTGCGGGGGAGCGATCACACTGATCGCGCCCCCCCTGGCTTTGCGCCGGGCTGAGGGGGCTCAGAGCGCCCCCTCCCCGGCGCGCAGCGCCACTTTGCGTCACTGCAAATCTCTTTTATTTCTTTTTTTTCCGGCAAGGGGGTGTGGCCACGCCTCCCGAGATTAGCCCACGCCCCCTATTACCGGGGCCTGCCTTGGTTCTTGGCGGCCCTGGGAGTAGGTAGTGGAAGCAATTCCCCAGCTGGAGCTTGTCGTGATGATTTATGCTGGGCACAGAAGGAGCAGGAAGAGATGAACTCCATTATATCTGCCTTCATAGAAGGCCACCAATAGTGTCTTTTCAGGAACTCCAAGGTCTTCCGAGTGCCTGAGTGCCCTGCGAAGCGAGAGGAATGTGCCCAAGTGAGAAGCCGCTTCCTTAATTCCGGGGCCACAAATGATTTTCCCGTAGGAGGCTGAAGCTGTAATGCGGCGAAGACTCTTGATTCCAAGACAGGGGTATTGCTTTGATTTTCAGATTGATCATCACAGAGGAGAGATCTCGATAGGGCATCAGCCTTCTGATTAAGTGCTCCAGTCCGGAAGGTCAGGGTGAACTGAAACCTGGCAAAGAATATTGCCCAGTGGGCTAAACGAGGACTCACACATTGAAGGTTTTTGAGAAATATTAGATTTCTATGGTCCGTAAATACAGTAAATGGGAACTTAGCACCTTCTAGTAAATATCTCCATTCCTTCATTACCAACTTTACAGCTAGTAGCTCTTGCTCACCTATGGCGTAGTTCCTTTCGGCAGGTGAAAATTTTTTAGAAAAGAACCCACAAGGATGGACTCTGTTGTTCTCATAACGTTGAGACAAGACTGCTCCCACAGCTTCAGATGATGCATCTACTTCCAACAAAAAAGGCCTGTCCAGATCTGGTTGTCGAAGGCCTGTTTTAGAAGATGAAAGGCAGACTCTGCCTCAGGTGACCATTGGGAAGGATTAGCACCTTTGCGGGTCAAAGCTGTAATGGGAGCCAGCAATGTAGAAAATCCCTTGATGAAGCGTCTATAATAATTGGCGAAACCCAACAATCTCTGGATGTCTTTCAGTGTCTGAGGTCGGGTCCAATCCAGAATTGCTTGTACCTTCTTGGAGTCCATTTCCAAACTGGAGCCAGAAATAACGTAGCCGAGAAAAGGTACACTGGGCACACCAAAGACGCACTTCTCCAGTTTGCAGTAAAGGTGGTTTTCTCTCAAACGGGTCAAAACTTCTTTAACATGTTCTTGATGTTTAGCCACAGAGGGTGAAAAAATCAGTATGTCATCCGGATAGACAACAACCAAAACATATAACAGATCCCGGAAAATCTCATTAATGAAACTCTGAAAGACAGCAGGGGCGTTGCACAATCCAAAGGCATTACTAAATATTCGAAATGTCCATCTCTGGTATTAAAAGCGGTCTTCCATTCATCGCCAGCTCGGATACGAATGAGGTTGTAAGCCCCTCTCAGATCTAATTTAGAAAAAATGACAGAGCCCTTGACCCTATAAAACAACTCAGTAATCAGGGGAAGAGGGTATCAATTCTTTACAGTAATGTCATTAAGGCCTCGATAATCGATACTTGGTCTTAGACCACCGTCCTTCTTGCCAACGAAGAAAAACCCAGCTCCGGAAGGTGACGTAGAGGGGCGAATGAACCCCTTTGCCAGGTTATCCCGGATGTACTCGGTCATGGCTTGAGTCTCAGGCAAGGACAGCGGATAGGTACGACCACGAGGTGGTGTCTTATCAGGTATCAATTGGACAGTCCCATTCCCTATGAGGAGGTAAGGTATTTGCTCACTGCTCAGAGAACACGTCGGCGAACATCTGATATTCCTTGGGAATGGCAGAAGAAACTAATGGAACTGTCTTTCTTACAGGTCGAATTTTTGGAAGACAGGATTTCTGACAGTCCATACCCCATGACAGAATCTGCATAGAACTCCAATCAATCCTGGGATTATGTTGACGCAACCAGGGTAGACCAAGAACAATATCACCAGAAATTTTAAGGACTCAGAATGAAGTGCCCCAATTCGGACCAATACTGGTTGAGTCTCCTTGGTGACTATCCCGTTAGTTAGAGGGCGTCCGTCTATAGAGATCAGAGAGATGGCATGGTTGAGAGACGAACAGGGAATCTGAAATTTATCTATGAAACTAGACGTTATGAAATTTCCGGCTGCTCCCGAGTCAAGTAGAGCAGTAGCAAAGACAGGTTTGGGTTTAAGATCCAACGCTAGGGTAATCGTGAAATCTTTAATTTTTGGAGACGGGCTCATAACTCCTAACTTGATGTCTCCAGGGTCAGTTAGGATTTAGGAGATCAGCAGGTGACCGGACTCTCCGCAGTACAGACAGAGGTTCTTTTGCATTCTTCTCTGACGTTCTTCTTTGGAGAGGTGTGTATGTTTCACCTGCATAGGCTCCTCTTCAATAGGAGAAGGAATGGGACGGGTAGAAATGGAGGGGGCAAATTACCTTGCCGGTCAGTTCTGTGTTTTTCAGCCTGACGTTCCCTGAAGCTTAGGTCAACTTTGATACACAACGAAATCATGTCGTTCAGATTAGTAGGAAGCTCTCGAGTGACTAGATCATCATTTAGTCGGTCTGACAACCCATGCCAGAAGGCCGAGGTGAGGGCTTCCTCATTCCATTTGAGCTCTGATGCTAAAATTTTAAATTGCACGGCATATTGACTGACAGGACGGACCCCTTGTCTCAGCGTCATGATGTTTGATGATGCTGATACAGTACGCCCAGGTTCATCGAAAATCCTCCTGAAAGATGACACAAAGTCTGCGTAATTATCCAGCAGCGGATCTGAGCGCTCCCAGAGTGGGGAAGTCCATTCTAAGGCCTGGCCGGATAACAGAGAGACTATATAAGCCACTTTAGTTCTTGCAGTTAGAAAGTTGTCAGGCTGCAGGGTAAAATGTATGTCACACTGGTTTAGGGTTGCCATCAAATTTACTTGGTAAAGGAAGATGTAAGCGGGGAGATGATCTGCCTCCTGTATTCCCAGACGCTGATGCGGATGTAGATGCTGGTACTACAGGGGTAGAAAAGGAAGTTTGCAAACTATCCTGTCGCTTGGACATCTCTTGCAGAAATTGAGCCATCTGATGCTGCATGTTTTCCAGATTTTCTAAACGACCAGAAATGCACCGGAACAAATCCACTCCTGACTCCTGATCCGTGGCCGGCTCCATGGGGCCAGTGCAAACTGTTATGTTCTGGGTTGTTTGTGGACCCGGGGTGGTAGCAGGAGCGATCACAGAAGCGGATTTGAATAAAAAACTAGGTTTATATATAAATGTGCACAAGAGTTCTGTGGTGGGAGTAATTGGTTAATGTCCAAGTAGAAACAATTAGAGCTGTCCAGGTGTGCAGGTAGTGAGACTGAAAATAATCAACCAGGTATTCAGGTAGTGATGCAGGAAAATAATAGCCAGGTATGCAGGTAGTGAACTAAGGCAAATGAGCAGGATGTCAGCAGGCTCAGGCACTCAGGTATGGGCAAGGGTGATGGAGGAAGAGGGGCAGTCCAGCGGAAGCTAGGAGCTGACAGGCAGACTGGCAGACAGCGAATTCACAGGAACAGGATAAGCACAGAGAACTCCCTCTCAGCTAGGCTGAGATACACGTTGCACTGGCAAAGAAGGAAGGCACTGACCCTTCCTAAATACCCCATGCCATGCTGTTACTGGCCGGAGGGAACATGTGACTCACCAGGATTGGTCAGCCGCATCACATGGCCAGAAGGCAAGATGGCGGCGCCCATGCCAAATGGAACAGAGACGCCGCCAGGCCTTACCAGCGCAGAGTGACAACAGGCCCGCACAACAACGCGCGCAGCCAAAGCCCTCCGCCAGACACCAGCTCCGCCACCAGACAGCCCGCGCCACAATGACCTCACAGGTAACACCCGCCTAGCGCCATGCTGAAATACCCTGGCCGCTGTCCCCCGGTCATCAGGAGCTATAGCCAGGGTCTATCCCTTCCAAGGCTGTAACTATGGGGGGCTAAGGGGGCACGTGACCCAGATGCTGGACTTGAAGGGGTGCCGGGGAGAGGCTGCCGGGAGCTAGGTTGCTGCTCGTGTGGGTTTGGAGCCGCATTCCGGCCTTGAGAGGCACAGAGACACTGTCAGTCTAATGTGTCTGCCAGTGGCAAGCCAGTCAGTGCTCGCAGACCGGCAGCCAATCAGCAGAGGCTACTGGTGCGTGAGCTCCAATTGGTTCGCGAGCGGAGCCACTTTACAATGACGGCAGTACTGACAGTTCCCCAGCGTGTGGCAGCCCCGTCCCGCGCCACCCCGAGCTCACCCACCTCATGGCCCTGGCAGGTAAGAGAAGGGAGATTTTTGCCTTACTGTGGCTTAATGTAAAAGAGGCCTTACTGTGGCATAATGTGTAAGGAGCATTACTGTGGCATAATGTGTAAGGGGCCTTTCTGTGGCATAATGTAAATGGGGCCTTGCTGTGGCATAATGTGTAAGGGGCATTACTGTGGCATAATGTATATGGGGCATTACTGTGGCATAAATGTATAAGGGGCATTACTGTGGTATAATGTATAAGGGGCATTACTGTGGCTTAATGTATAAGGGGCATTACTGTGGCATAATGTTTTGTAAGGGGCATTACTGTGACATAATGTGTTGCAAGGTGCATTACTGTGGCATAATGTGTTATATGGGTCATTAATGTGTGGCATAATGTGTTATAAGGGGCATTACTGTGTCACAAAACCATATCCCTTTTCATCCTCTATGTTTTTTTTTTTTTTTTTTAGGGGGGCGCCAAATTATGACTTCGCCCCGGGTGACAAAAATCCTAGTTTCGGCCCTTATCCCTTCTGCTGCACCTGCCCCCACCTGTAACCCCTGCGGCCGCTGCTGTGGTTAACCCTCACACTCCCCCCCCCAGTGGTTTAACTGTTCCGTGTAGGGCCCTTTCCACATTTGTCCCCCAGCTTTTAGGTGTCCGTCCCTGCTGCGGCAGCACATCTCCTTGTCGCGGCTGTGGGTAATGCTCCCTCCTGCCCCCCCTAGTCTGGAACTATCATGCGGCGGGCCCCGCTGCCCCTCCCCCTGCAGCCGTTTGTGTCAGTGCCGCCCCCAACATTTGTATGTTGTAGTCCTGAGGAAGGGGATACGTTCCCCGAAACGTAAATTCCAACGTAAAAAATGGAATAAAGACCCATTTTTGCAGTGGCGTAACTTCATCCCAGGTGCCCGGAGGCAAGATAAATGTTAGTGCCCCCCCCACCCCCAAAATTAAAGTGCCTCCAGTAGTGGTCCCCCTATGCAGTGCCCCAGTAGTAAGGCCCCTGTAGTCCTCCCAATAGTAAGGCCCCTGTAGTGCCCCCATATGATGCCCCCAGTAATAATGCCGCTGTAGTGCCCCCATATGATGCCCCCAGTAGTAAGGCCCCTGTAATGCCCCCTGTAGTGCCCCCATATGATGCGCCAGTAGTAAGCCCCCTGTAATAAGCCCCCTGTAGTAAGCCCCCTGTAATGCCCTCAGTAGTGCCCCCAGTATTAAGCCCCCTGTAGTGCCCCCAGTAATGCCCCCAGTAGTAATCCCCCTGTAGTGCCCCCAGTATTAAGCTCCCTGCAGTGCCCCAGTAGTAAGCCCCACTGCATTTTTGGGGTTCACTGTTTTGAAGCCTCTGAGTGCCGCCTCGTGCTTTTAGATGTATTGTGGGGGGTGCAGACCCCTAAGGAAGGCACCAGAGCCAGTCATTTGCCGGTATTGTGTGGGAGGAGTGCCGGGACATTGTTGATATATATATATATATATATATATATATATAATCAATAGTCAATTATGCGCACTTCCATATAGTGCTGCTCAATCCAGAAACTCCTTGCCACCAGAGCAGAAATATTCTGAAATAAATGGATACAGTTGAGCGCACTCAGTGATAAGCTAAAACACGCTCTTTACTTTTGTGAATATCCACTTTAAAGTTTAAAACAGCAAGCACAACATTTGCTTATAGTTTGATTTCAATGTGAATTATGCATGTTATTACCAGTCAATAAGATAACAATGAACTGATTGATATGGGTATTTAAACTGATGCTGGGGGAAGAGAACCACACCTCCAGATTAAGTAATTGAGTGACGAAACATGATGAGGTATGGCTTGTGATGTGGATGCTATAACAAGATCTGCCTGTGTCCAGAGCCAATGTTACTCATGGAAGAGGTCCCATTCCTGGAGCTGCTGCTATCTGCCAGGGAATGGGTGACTGCTGAAATTTCGTGCTTGCTGTTTTGAACTTTAAATTTATGTGGATATTTACACAAGTAAAGAGTGTATTTTACCTTATTAATGAGTGCGCTCTCCTGTGGCCATATTATATGTATATATGGAAGGTGGGAGAGAGGACAAGGCGCCTGATAGTGTAATAATTAAGATAATTAGTTGTAGACACACAACAGGTATCCCTCCTGTATGCGTACCAGACAGATAGTTTCTTGGTAGGTAAGTATTGTAAATGAAGTGTGGTCCGAATTCTCAGTGTAGTTCAGTGCTTCAGTGTTTTCTCCTTAGTAGAAAGACAATATTGTGCCTGTGGTAACTTCACATAGATCTAGGGTGTTAGGGGATTATTGGGGGGAAACTTATCCTTTTTGGAATAAGAAGATATCCACATATATTTTTAAAAAAATAGTGGAGAACATTTATTAAAATTACATCAATAGAGGAAGACACAAAAAATATATAATAAAATAGATAAAAGAGGAAGATCAAAATAAAAAATAAATTTTAACTGTGTATAAAAACAGCACTTATGGAATTTTGACAGTCCAAACTCAGTATAATAGTTAATTTTAGTCCATACAACAATGAGAGAAGGAGATCCCAACGTGTTTCATCCATTTTTTGGACTTCTTCAAGGGGAGCAGGAGAGTAGAGACCGCCCATACACACACAGCGGCAGCCGAGGGGAGGGGGATGGGACACGCCACCGACACGCCTCCCCGGCCTCCGGGTCCTGCCCCCCAGGACCCGAGGGCACAAGCAGATGATGGCCGTTCAGTGTGTATGAACGACCATCATCTGCGGATATATCTGTCAGGTGTGTACCCACCTTTAGTCAGTGGAAACTATCACAACTATCAGACATCACCGTCTCAACATATACTCGCAGGGTCAGTTAATCCCAATATTTCTCTTAATACCAACATAAGGAGACTGGTGACTAAAATAAATTTTGCTTACAAGGATTTTTACTCCAATGTGTAACTTTCTATGACAGATTACATTAAAGTGCCTGATTCTGATGTGGACGGTATTGCACAGCTGCAGGGAAGCAGATGAGCAATACCGTACAACTGAAATGCAACTGCAGCAGGAGGTGTCTGTAACAAATAGATGTCTGCTGCATGCCTCTGCGATCCGAGTGATGCGTCTAAAGACACAGCATCGGGTGGTCGCAGCCTTCAGCCAGTCTGGCCATCAGAACTGGTCAGCTGGGTCCAGGAAGTCTGCGTCCAACAGCGCAGACACAGGGCTCAGCAGGCCTACAAAATGGGGTAGACACCCTCCAAAAGCCGCAGCATGTCAATGATGCTGCAGATCCCAATACATCGCATTTGTATGTAAACCATCGGGTTTGTATACAGATCCAAATCAGGCCCAAAATCTACTATTGGAGTACTCTCAAACTATTTCTCCATTGGAAATGCATATATTATAAATGTGGTGTGCAATTTATCTAATGCACCAAGATTATAGGGGCTGTCTGCCTCAATATACCCCAGTACTCACAATTATTTATTATTTCTTTAATATATGTGTTATTTATGTTTTTATGTTGTACTGATTAAATACGGGATTTTACCCTTTTATTAGAAGTGTTCACCTCTCTTTTCATACTATTAATTAGCGTTATAATTATATATGGTAATTTGTCTTGAATATGACATACAAAACTATCAACAGAACCACCTGGTGATATTTCAGATAAGAAAAACACATGTATTGCAGGAGTGTACTTTGCAGTAAATGTATAATATCAAATATTTACAACAGTGCTGGGTGAGAAAGGATGCCAGGCGGGCGTAACCTCTATTATTCCTTCCACAATCCATGCTATGCATTTCTGGAGAACTGTCAAACACACTCTCCTGTCTCAGATAAGAGAGGCACTTTCCTCCTAATGTTACAGCTATAAATGGTTGAAAGGGAGAATGGAGGGCACATTTAGTTAAGTATAAATGTTTCAGTTATTTCATGTGTATTATACAGCTCAGTAATGCATAACCTTTTATGTATGGTCATTTCATATTACTTTGCAAGTGAACTGTGGGTGAAATAGTGAAGGTTAGAAATGAACTGACCACACCATAAAAGCACTTACATTTATTGCACAAACAGGAACACCAGCAAATGAGAGAACTAGCGATATTGGACAGGGCTGTTAATTACAAACAATATAGCAAAACAATGGTCTATGTACTCATATTAATGTAATTGATTACATTGGTGTATTCTTTATCAAAATTATTTTTTTAAACTATAGCTACATTTTACTTAAAATTGTAAGAATACTGTTCTTATATTTTTTTTATTATACTCCTGTAAGGGGCATATTTATTAATTTCAGGTTTTATATCTAATAAATATAATTTCTTATTGCCACTTACTGTGGCAAAAAAAAAAGTAAAGATTGCCCATATTTACCAATATCCAAGGACAGGTGTATTATAAGGACAGGGGCTCCGGCACAAGCCCATCACTGTGATTTATAAAAGCTAAGTACCGGTAATCATAGTAATCATTTTACTTTCATTTTCTGAACCCTGTTGTGTTACTGCACATGTGCAGACTACTGACCCTGAATGTGCATGCAAGGAGTGCCAAGAAAGTATCTGGATGATCCTCCTTCCGGAACTTTTTGCGTAAAATAGCCCATAAGCAGCAACGGTTAATGCCATCTGAAGATGGCGTTAGCTCCCGGGGCCAAGCTCCAGAATGCTACTGCTTTCTGATACCCCTTTCACGCAGGAAAATTAAATTCCCAGGTAATTCACTTTTACCCTGCAATTTGCTAAACAACCTGTTTTTTTTACCGTGTGAAAGGGTAACCCGGGACTTAAATCCCGGGTCTATGACCCTGCAAATAACCAGCATCGGAGACCTGTGAATTTAGTCCCGGGATGACCCTTTCACACAGGGAAAAATCCTGGGTTGTTTAGCAAATTACCAGGTAAAAGTGAATTACCTGGGATTTTCATTTTCAGTGTGAAAGGGGTATATGAAATTTCAGCTCTGCAGAAATAATTTTAATGGGATACATTTGCACCTTACAATCGCAATTCTCAGTGAAAAAGCTAATTTCTAGGCACTTATTCCTAATGTACAAACATTTTTGCATCATGACGACACTCCCGTAGTGCACTGTGGGACCTGGAAGCCGGAGCTCAGGAGTGAGCTCCGTCCTCCGGCTGCTGCTGGCTCCATGGGGGAGAGAAGGAGCCGGGCGCCCGCTGGTAACACACTCAGTGGGCACCCGGCAAATGGAGGGTGCAAGCGGTGCGACCGCACCCCCTGCACCCTCCGTAGTTACGCCACTGGAGGTGGAGCGCCGATCAGCGGCGCTCCTTCTCCATGCAGCTCCTTCTCAGCAGTGCCCGGAACGGCCGGGTGACAATGGAGCCAGGTGCCCCTTTCAGGGCTGGTGCCGGCAGCAAATGACTCCATTGTCTCCGGGAGTTCCGCCACTGTAGCTGCATACTAATATAAGTTATCTACCACTCACAAGTTGTCTATGATAAGATGATCATCAAGTGGTCTATTTATCATAGGCCCCTGCTTTGCTGCCGTATTTAACATTCTCTATTGTAGCTTACCTCAAGGATACAGAATGTTCCATCGCAATTTAAAAAAAGTAAACCATCCAAGAGATGGTCTACAAAACTATCCTCTGGCTTCTGCAATCTACAAAATTGCCTTTGCTGATAATCTAATGTACTCTGAATAAATTAGTGTGCAATGTGCATGCGTGGGCCGGTGAGACTGTACATATCCAGCAAAATGTGCCCTTGTTTCCATACTAGGCATGCATAAGCTGATAACACTGTCAGGCGATAAGGCTGAGCTTCTCCATACATCACGTTTGTGCAGTAACTCTACCTAGTATCACAGATGCTGGTTTGTACAGTAAGCATGTATAAATTATAACGGCATTCTAACAGGGCCGTAACTAGGGTTGTGCGACCTGTGCCATGATACAGGGCAGGGGGCGCTGTACGGGCCTGTCAATTTCCTGTTTATTATCATTCTCAGTTCTAGTCTCCTCGTCTTTTATCCCCAGCATCTCCTGGCCTCCCCTATCTCTTCCCTGGCCATTCCCCATCAGGCCATGGCCCTTTTTTGGTTGCGCATCTTATGTCCCTATTTGAAAAATTGGGGGTGGGCAATGCTCTTTCTGTCACAGGGCACCAAAAAGTCTATTTACAGCTCTGCATTTTAAAGGTGCCCATCCACTTGCCGATAATGCTGAGCGATTGCACGATTACGACATTGTAATCGTGCGATCGCTCACTTATCGGCTGCAAATCGGGCATTTAAATGTTTAAAACGACCAGCGATGCGTGCGCCTGCTGGTCGTTTCTGACATCTACTATTATCGCCCGAACATGACGGTGAAACTGACGACCGTCGTCAGGTTGCCCATGTTCGGGGATGATTGATGTGCATACACTGAACGTCTGAACATTCAGCGTATGCACCCCACTCCTGGTGGACGAGGGCACGATTACGACATCGTAATCGTGCCGTTGTCACTGCATCTACAAGTGGATGGGCAGCTTAAGAATGCTTAGCTCTTATCAGTTTGGTAAATTGATAACACTTTGCAATCCCCATAGCAAGCTGTGATACAGTGCAAACATGCAGGAACCTCAGTTTCCCTCTTATTAAATAGGGAGAAGCAGTGCTAATCCTTTTTCCAGCAAATACACAGGGCAAAAGTGTTATCACTGCTTGATAAATAGACCAATAAGGTGATTGTTTGAGAAGACTTAATTTTGAGAGTAGCACATTTTAGGAATCAGGGGCTGGTGTACTCATTTGTTCTGAAAAAACTCTTAAGCATCCATATACGCCTCCTTACACTTAGGGAAGAGGAACAGAGGATGATGGAGAGGGTGCATAAGTATTGGCTGAGTGCAGTAGGTGTATTATACAGATCACAACAAAGACTCATACGTGCCCGACAGGAGGAGTATAACTTGCGGATGCTCGACCACTGAAGAAAACGATACTCTGATGATGGTGATGATGATGACAATCGGATGGGCATAGTAGTGGCAGCAAGAGCAAAAAAATTATATATTTTTATTATTATTTCTTTTATGAAGCTAATGTCAGATTGTTTTTATTATTTATACGATTTTTTAAACATTTTATTTATTTACTGACATGGCGAAGTGATAAGTTCAGCCTTACCACTGCCAAGCAAGCGTAACACCGCACAACCATCCCGGTGAAGTTGCAAATTTGCCACCCTCATAAACTGTGGAAATAGAAGATTTTCTATCGCTGCTTAAAAATCCTTTGCTATCAGTGATTCTTATTAAATAGACGTTTCTAGTGTTGGAACCAGATTATTACCTTGCAAATATCAATTGGCTTATGTATTCTGTATATATTTTTGAATGTTGCATGCAGCACTCACTCTATTGTAGAAAAGTTGCTAATATATTTAAGGCCTATTTATCAAGTCCTGAAAAGCCCTATATATGGCTTCCAGGCAGGGGCGTACCTATAATGGGTGCAGGGTGTGCGGTGCACACGGGCCCCCAGGTCCAGGGGGGCCCGCACTGCACACCATGCACCCATACTTTGTTACACTTACTTCTCCGAAGTCCCGCGTCGGGTCTCCCACCGCTATTCAAACACTGGAAAATGGCCACCGCGGCCATTTTTATGCCGTTTTGCACATGTGCTGTGAGAAGATCGCCGGGAAAATGGCGGCCGCACCAGTGAGAGGAGGGGGCCCATGATGGGGGATGCACACGGGCCTCTTCCTCTCTCAAGACGCCCCTGCTTCCAGGTGCAGATTTTATAAATATCTATAACTTAAAAAAATATCACCTGAGATGGCCAATACCAATGATACTTGGAGACAGAGCCGTAACTTTACTTTTTGGTGCCCTGTGCCAGAAAGAGCATTGGCGCCCCCCTATTTTTTTAAATAGGGACATAATGCATCCAAAAAAGGTGCATAGCTTCATGGCTAAGGGCCAGGGAAGAGATAGGGGAGGCCAGGGGATGTTGGGGATGAAATAAGAGGAAGCTACAAGTGTGAATGATAATAAAAAGGAAAATTGACAGGTCCAAACAGCGCCCCCTTGTCCTGCGGTGCCCTGTGCGATGGCATTGGTTGCACTTCCCTAGTTACGGCCCTGCTTGGAGATGGCCAGGGCACTCACCCATTGATAAATAGACCCATTGAGCTCTCTATAAAAAATAGAAGCCTCTTCATTGCTAACTGCCAATACCAGGCTTTTCTACCTATAAATGTTTGGCCAACTAAATGCTCCACTAGATTGACCACTACAGCATACTTGCCTACTCTCCCGGGAGTCGCAGGAAGTTCCTGATTTTTTGGGTAACCCCCCGCACAACCAAAAAAGTAGGCAAATCTCCCGCATTCCCGCCCACTTCCTAGTGAAGTGGGCAGGATGTAGAGAGTTTCTGAGACTTTTTCGGGTCCGTATGGAGTAGGCGTGGCTAAATGGTGCGAATCATGACATCTAGCCCCGCCCCCTCCTTGTGGGCCTGCAAAATGTGAGCTTCCTGTAAAGGGGCAGGGACTAATGCCGTCCATTGTCTGGCCCCGCCCCCTGTAGATGAAAGAAGCAGGTCCTTTCCAGCTGCTCCCGGACTGCTGCCCTGCAAAGTCGGTAAGTATGCACTACAGTTGTAACCATTAAGTACTGTAGAACAGGGGTGGCCAAGTTCAGTCCTCAAGGACCCCTATTGGGTCATGCTTTCCGGATCTCCTAGCTGGTGCACAGGTGTATTCATTACTAACGCTTGGCATACACTGTCAATAAAAGGTCTGTCATAATGAAAGACATTTTATCTGACAGCCTGAAACCAGCATATATCTTGGCCATACACTGTGAGATATCACAGCCACTGTGGCCCATGGCCACTCTCTATGGTCCAGTCCAGTGTCCACCGTAATGTATTCAGGGGGAGATTTAATAAAGCTTGGAGAGAGATAAAATTGGAGATTTTGGGTCGCTATGGGTCTCGCACCAAAGGGGGCGTGCTGTCGATGGTGAGGACAGCACGCCCCCTGTGGTGGGCGTGCCAGGGGCATTGCTGCCCAGACGGAGGCGTTCCCATGGGAACGCCTACCGTCTGGGGCCGGCCCCACTGACATCACTAGTGATGTCAGTGGGAGTGCTTTTGGCTCTGATAGAGCCAAAAGCATTCCTGGGCTTGCAGCAGTGAGACCCTACCACAACTGTCTCGTCGCAAGCCCGATGGTCTTGACCATCGCGACCATCTTTTTGGCCGCTCGCAGAAGTTGTGGGTGGTCACCCACAGCTATGCGAGCGGCCAGGAGGCTGCTCCAATTTTAGGTGGGCCAGGAGGGCCCTGATTCAGAGCGAGCGTCCGGCTCTGAATCAGGCCCTGTGTTTGAAAAATTACAGCAGCTGATTGGTTGGTGTCATTTATCTCCAATTTTATCTCTCCAAGCTTTATTAAATCTTCCCCTCAGTTACTAACTGGCACATTTTGAAATACCTACAGGTTATCTGGGAAACATGGGCCACTAGGAGTCCTTGAGGACAGAACTTGGCCACCCCTGCTGTATAATGTTCACATGTGTAAAGTTTAGCACAGACTAGACACAACATACTTCCTTGTTGTAACCTGAAACTTTTGATTTAATACTTAGAGCTACCAAAAATAAAAAATAAAAACAAAGTTATATAAGGTAATGCCATATTCTGATGATGGAGGACATCTATATGACTATATGACTTTCTTGAGAATCACAGGAGAGTATAAATTTTGTTATCCTGATAATAGATGTTTTATTTATAGCTGCAAAATAGCGCATGTATATACGTTTGTTCATATTCCGACCCCTGTGGCCACCTAACTGCCCTGAGAGTCTGACCCTTTACCTCATGGATCTTTGTTTGTATTTTATGACAGGCAGCTGCAGTACAAAGACAAGTCTTTGATTTCCTCGGCTACCAGTGGGCTCCAATATTAGCTAATTTCCTGCACATTATGGCCGTCATCCTCGGGATATTTGGCACGCTACATTATAGGTCCAGGTACCTGATATTGGTAAGTAAAGCTGTTCAGTGCACATTTTCTACAAAGGTCTATTACCTGACTGAAGGAGAGTAATATGTCATACGAGTATCCCAGAACTCCCTTCCTTTATTGTAGTAATGTGACTATGGGCCTGTTCAGTGTAGGTTGGTAATGCAGCCACGCTCGCAATAGCGGTGCGGGAATATGCAAATGCTTTGTGCTCGATGGTGTGATGGAGTGTACAAGCATAGAGACATCCACTTTCAGGATGTGTGGTCCATGTATTTGCAACATCGGTCGTGCCATCAACGTTTGCCGTAGCCTAGGTTCTCTCTAGCTACTCTCCTCAAACCCAAATAAACATGGCCTCTGAAGCTGTGCATTTGCAATCGTGAATGCAGCAGCATTCCCAGACACGCCTGTGATACTCCCATAACACACCCACGAGACAGCCCCTTGCGATCACTTTAGGTCACCACCAAGTCTTCACCCTGAAATGCTCAGGGATCACAAATCCCTTCTTAAGGGTTAGGTATACCATACGCAACTGCGCACTGGATAAGACACATGGGTTCACACATGCACAGTAAGGGATTTCTGGACAATTCGCACATGTGCAGTAGCAAAACATTGGTCAACTGCATAAACTTTGGCACTGCGTCTATCTCTGAATCAGGCCATACTTGCCTACCTTTTGCTTCTATTCCCCAGGAGAATCCTGGGGAGGAGAAGCAGGTGGGCTGTGACGGGGGCAGGGCCTGATGGGTAGCGCCATTAAGCCCCACCCTATTTGCGGCAAATTGACACGATTGGCTTAAATTTAATTAGGGGGCTGTGCTAAATGACGCTATTCATGGAGAACCGCGTCATTAAGCTCCGCCACCCTACACGGGGACCCACGGTCGCCACGGAAATTCTCCCCATTCTGCCCACTTCACTAGGAAGTAGGCAGAATGAGGGAAAAGTGCCTACCCTTCCGGGGGTGCGGGGGGTTACCCGAAAAATGGGGAGCATCCCGCGAAAACCAGGAGGGTAGGCATGTATGAATCAGGCCCCATATGCCTCCAATCTTTTTAATGTGGAAAACAGATCAATCTGCCTGACTATACATACGCAGGCTCAGCTTGTATTTACAACAATTTACGATTGATAAACTATTTTGCCTGCAGTTTCAGACAAGTGTCATGATTATTGATTCCAATTGTAGTTTCAAGAAAATGACAACTATGAAGAATGATAAGAGGATATCATTTGCTTAAACTCACATTACATTGAAGCTACCTACTCACTGCTGATGTGTAGAGTCAGTCTAATCGCAAAATCAATCATGGAAGGCTAAAGGAGACTGATGGTTGTGTAAGAGCAACCAGATTACAAGGGGCCACATATAGGAGCTCATTCAGAGTCGGTCGTGAGCGCTGAGCGCTCACAACCGACTCGATGTTGCCCCACAGCGCATGCGCACGACGGAGCCGGCTCTGTTGTGCGCATGCGCGAGACCCAGCTAACGATGGAACGCTTGCTGATGACTGACGACAGTGGGGAATTGGTGATGACAGTGGGGAACTTCCTGCTCGAACAGAGCAGGAAGCTCCCTGGGGCTTACGAGTGCCCAGACCCTACCCTAGGGTCTGGTTGTAAGCCCCGATGGTCGCAATGGTCTTGACCATCGCGACCATCACCCATGTCGGTCGTTAGAGCTGTGGGTGTTAACCCACAGCTTAACGATCAACAAGGAGGTGGCCGTTCAGGATGCAAGCGGCCGCCCTGATTCAGAGCGACTGCTTGCATCTAACGACCGCCTCTGAATGAGGCCCATAGTCTTTACCCAACCAAATGTTCATTAAGTAACATTATTGGGCAGGCCTGATGCTTTTGGGACACCTACAAAGTGGTTTTGGACCAATTTTTGTTAGAAAAAAAAACTGTCATGCATGTGGCTCACATTTCTGTTAAACAGATTTCTGGAGTCATAGGTGTCTATTTATCCCGCATCGTCGCTGGGCATCACCGACGGTAACCATAGCTGCGGGTCTCCAGTGATAGCTTCCCCATGCAAAACATGTACCACTGGTTATCCTCCTATGCTATCTACATCTTAGTGTGCCTATCGCAAAGGTGGTCTACAGGAGAAAAAACTTTATTTTTAAATTAAAACATGCTATCCTTTGCTTATGTTACTAAAATAATTATTAGTTTTTTCTATATTGTAGTCTTTTTTTTTTAACAGAAATTTTAATTTTGTTAATGAAACTGCTACTGGAATTCCAATTCCAGGTCACACATGCGCGGAAGCACCCTACACTGCACTGCTAGGAGCAGCCATAGAAAATCTTTATTTTCTGCCAATATTGATAAATAGTCTCTTTAAGATCTGTTCAGACATAGGATAATGCAGTGGTTCTCAAACTCGGTCCTCAGGACCCCACACAGTTCACGTTTTCCAGATCACCAGGCAGGCACACAGGTGTATTCATTACTCGCTGACACAATTTAAAAGATCCACAGGTGGAACTAATTATTTCACTTGTGATTCTGTGAGGAGACCGGGAAAACATGCACTGTTTGCAGTCCTGAGGACCGAGTTTGAGGACCTGTGGGATAATGCACCACCTACTGGATTATGGAAATCAATGAGGCATTCATTGACCATATAAAGGCACGGGGCATTGGCAAAAACTGTGATGACTTCTATTATCCATTATACTGTGTGTTAATATTTGGTAAATAGTGTGCTACATGTTATATTGCACAACTTTTCCAGAAGACTTTTAAGTTTAACACATAACATAAAATATTGTGAATTGTGCAACAAGACATTCTCACCCAAAAGTAAAGTGGTATAAATTCTGTGCAGACTTAAGACAAATGTGTATGTTTTATTTCACAATACTGCAACCTTATCAGAGAAATATTGTCACTGTAAAATGTCTTCTACCTTTGGATATGTAATAATACAGTATTAGCACTTTCCTGTCTTAGCTGTATTATTTGTCATTGCAAGTTTGCTCGTAACTATGCTAATAGATTTTGTGAATTGTTTTTACAATTTGCATGCAGTATTCTGTGTGGCTGGCATTATGGGTGGCGTGGAATGCCTTCATAATCTGTTTCTACCTAGAAGTGGGACACTTATCACAGGTAAGACTATATTTTATATTTTATAAAGTCTTCTTTACTCTGTAACTCATTATGTCATTCTTGTATATATCAATATGATTATATTACTGTATGTCACTGTTAAGTCTGATGTAAGGCTTGCTACTCTCCAAATATAGCACTGTCCCTTCAACCACTCTACTGAACCTCAACTCATAAACAAATAAATCCTCTTTCTTCTTTTACCATACTTGCCTACTTTCCCAGACACCAGGGGCGCCACAACAAGTTAGGTTGGGGGGCCAAGATATAATTGCATTTTGGCACCCATAAGTCGCCCCCTAAGGGGCAGCTGGAGTAACCCACCACAGCACCTACCTGATGACAGAGATCAGTAAGACTGAGGGGTCTTTGCTTTTGCTGATTGGCTTGTGTGTGGACATCAATGCTCTCTCCCAGCCTCCTCACTCACAAACACAACGCTAGCACAGCACTACCACGCAGCTTCCGAAACACATGCAGCCAATAGTGTGTCCCTGTACAAACAAGTTATCCAACCAGTGCTGGGAGAGAAGAGCAGTTGCCCGCGTGCTGCTGGGAGTTGTAGTTTGGCGTAGGTTTAGGAGCTTATTGCTACTGTGAACTAGGACTACAGAGACCATCATGTAATGTACAACCGTCTGCTTTCCTAACTTTATTAAACCGGACAAAATCAATGAAAGGCAGTCTAATAATATAGCCTGTGCGGTATGTCCATACCTGCATCAGAGCCGGATTAAGACCCCATGGGGCCCTAGGTGAAATTCTAGCTTGGAGCCCCCTCCCCTCCAATTCGCCTCTGCCAAAATTATTTTTACAGACATATTAAATAACCCAACCCCACTCCTAATTTAAATCCCAGTGAAGTGCAGACATGTGCTGGGTAATGATGCAACATGATCAGGGTATATTACAGTGCACGGTGCAGTCCATGACCAGGGTCTTCCACCTATATATCATCCACACTACCCTCTTTGCAGCAATTAGCTTCACACAATCAGCCATAGACCAAACTAGTGGCCTCAACCCTATTAGGTGCGAGTATGCAAATGTGAGTTTGTTTCACGAAACTCGCAGATCTTAGAATTGCCAATTTCTGTGACTCGCAGAGAGAGTGTGCGACTTTTCTACAAAATGCAACCTTGGAGAAGTGCATGGAAAAGTAGGGAAATCTTCTTGGACCCCAATAAAGTGATAACTGAGATATCAGGACCATACTGAAGGCTGTTACGCCCATAAGCATAGTACTGGAGATTTTTAAATGGTGTCAATGGCTGATTTTTGCACTGTTTATTAATGGTTGAAAAAGGATAGCCAGAAAGTGTTTTTCAGCAAACTAAAGTCTTTACAGCATGTTGGGGTTCAAAAAAGGTCTGTATAGTAATTTTACAGTGTTTTATATACGTTTGTAAAAAGTTGGAACACGTTTACCTCTCATATGCAAGTTCACAAACCTGGCAGGGGGATGGGCAAGGCCGGAGAGCTAGCAGCTTTACTATCCATGTGGACATAGAGTGGGAACAGTAACCTGTGGCGAGCAAAGCGAGCCTGCGAGGGTACACTTTGGGCCTCATGTTCTGAATCTTGTTCCTCCCCCTGCTATTGCGGGTCACATGGTTGTGACGTCAGAGTTCCTTCAGCGTACTTCAATTTAGACCTAACTGTGCCCTGAAGTTCAGTCCCTACATGTAGCTGGCGCCTCTCTCAAATGTTGGGGGGAGGGAGGACGGACACTACAATTTTTTTTCATTTTTACTAATTATGTGTCACCAAATAGGACATGGGGGTTGTTGCCAGCCCATAACCGACACCGTTGCTAAGATGCAATACTGATTATCAGGAAACAAGTAATTTGGGCACGAGATCATCCTGGCTACAAGCTACTTCAATAGGTATCAACTGAGATTAAAGACTTGGAACATGGATTCTGTACTTTTTTTGGATTGAGGTTTATAATAATAATATAGCATTGTTATCATTAGCAGAAATAACATAAACTGTCAACGAGACAAGTCATACAATCATAAAAAAATCAATAATAATGTTCCTGCTAGGCTGTTTCAGTGTGGCACTGCGCCCTGCCTAAGTTAAAGTCACTGAAATGTGCCCTGAAGCAGCTGTCCCCACCCGCAGGCCGCAATGTCCCGCTGAGGGGAAAAGTTCAGGTGAAACAATCAACGGCAAGTAAATAGATGCCTTTTGTATGCACACTGCGAGGAGAGCATGGGGGAAGTCCATCATTTCTGTGAGTGCTTGGCACGCCCCCTACAGTGATGAAAAAGGCATTTTCAGGCGCGCTTCTTCGATGTGTGCAGGAGTGCCCTTCTGGAATAGCCGCCCTGCCTGCCATAGAATAAACACTAACATCTTAAATAAAAGCCTCCAAGCAGGGTACTATTTATATCAGCGATATCTGCATCAGTCCCTCCATAAAAAATCTCAGGATCCTTAATATTTGCAGGTACCCCCTGAAAATGTGTGTTTTCATTGGATCTACTGCAAATATTCAAGGGTGCGAGAAGGGGAGGGGGAGCGGGTACTATTTACCCAGGCCCGGGCTTGCCAGAGGGGGCCCGGGCCTGGCACAGCCCTCCCCCCGTTACTTCACAGCAGCCCAGCACACGCTGCTGTGTGCTGGGCTGCAGTGCGGGCAGCAGTCTGATATGCTTGTGGGGGGGAGCGATCAGACTGATCGCACCCGCCCTGGCTGTGAGCTAGGCTGAGGGGCTCACAGCGCCCCCTCCCCAGCGCACCGCGCTTCACATCGCTTCAAAAATGATTATTGACATTTTTTTTTAAGCCTGAGGGGAAGTGGCCTCTTCGGCTCAATTAAGCTACACCCCTTCACCTGGGCCCGGCGTGGCTCTCTGCGCTCCTGCAAATATTGTTTAATAAATATGCCCATGTGTGTTTATATATGTATACTAAGAACATTTTTGGAGCTTTCTAAGGATACACAGTGGAGTGAAGGATGAAGCTGTGTAGGGTTCCAACTCTACTTATACATTTTGAGGCCATGACATTTCTACAGCACATTACAGTGGGGAAGAAACAACGAAATAAAATAATTAGTAGTGACAAATATACGAAAATATTTTAAAATAGTTGCTGCCCCTCCTTTCCCGTGCGTCTTCCCTTATATGCACAACACAATTTGAAACCAATTATATTTATGGCTCAGTGTTAGCTCCTTTAGCTTTCTTGCTTATATATTTATATATATATATATATATATATATATATATATACACAGGTGCATAAATATTGGGACATTGACAGAATTTTAATATTTTGGCCTCTGTTCACCACCACATTGGCTTTGAAAAATAAACAAACAAGATGTGCTTTAACTGCAGACTTTCAGATTTAATTTGAGGGTAATTACATCCAAATCAGGTGAATGGTGTAGGAATTACAACGGTTTCTATATGTGCCTCCCACTTTTTAAGGGGCCAAAAGTAATGGGACAAACTAAATGGAGCATACACACGGTCAGATTTGTCAGACTTGTCAGATTTGTCAGATGAACGACTGAACGATTGGACGATTTGAACGATTTTGCCAAAGTTTTGAACGATTTGAACGATTGAACGATTTTTGACTGCATTAAAATGAATGGAATCGTCCAAGTCTGACTGCAAACCCATCAGATGTCAGATATCGTTATCTGACAAACGGGAACGCGCATCGTTGATCGTCCATCGTTCAGGCATGTCAGATATGAACGATTTTCCTTCAGATATGAACGACTGAACGATTTTTAAATCGTTATCGTTCATATCTGAAGGAAAAATCTGATCGTGTGTATGCACCATAACTTTCACTTTTTAATACTTTGTTGCAAATCCTTTGCAGGCAATTACAGCCTGAAGTCTGGAACACATAGACATCACCAGACGCTGGGTTTCATCCCTGGTGATGCTCTGCCAGGCCTCGTCAGGCTACATCTGATGTAGCCTGACGACGGGCAATAAAGCCCGAAACGTTGCTTGACAAGGTGATGTGAGTCTTTTTTTTTAACAAGTCCGCTGAGTGCCGCAAGTTGGAGCATGATATAAATTATTTTAATCATTCAATCATTCATATCTTTGACATGTGGGGCATGCATCGACGAACGATGTGCGTTCCCGCATGTCAGATAACGATCTCTGAAATCTGATGTGTTTGCAGTCAGATTTTAACGATTTCATTCATTTTAATACTGTCTGAAATCGTTCAATCGTTCATCGTTGATGAAATCGTTCAAATTGTTGTAAAAATCATTCAATCGTTCATCGTTCATCTGACAAATCTGACCATGTGTATGCACCATTAGTCCTTTTTAAAGTGACCATATGTCAGCCCTCTGTGTTTGCATGCAAGGACATAACTAGAACTTTGAGGGCCACATAGCAAGATCTTAAAATGACCCCCCCCACACTCCCCCGAGGTAAAAATAAACACATACATTGATTTTCCCCAACACAGAGCCCATTCAGGTTATGCCACACAATAATACCCCTTATACACATTATGCCACATAGTAGTAGTGCCCCATATAATACATTATTCCACACAATAGTAGTGCCCCTGCCACTTACACATTTTGGCCCCCCTAGCAACTCACATACCCGTGTCCCTCCAGCAGCCTCTCGCCTCCCCCTGTGTGCCACCAGCAGCCAGCAGGTGCAGATTTGGTGTCAGGCTAATTACAGCTGGCGCACCGGGTGGCAGCGGCAGACATGGTCTGACATCGCCGGTGCAATTTGAATCTAGCACCAGTCACGAACCAATCAGAGCTTGCGAATCAGCAGCCAATCAGGAGCCGTCACTGCTGATTGACTGCCAGTCCGCGAGCTCTGATTGCTTCGCGACCGGCGGCGCTGTCTCTCCATGTCTGCCGGCTGGTGCACCAGCTATATATATAGTGTATATACAGTGTATGGTGTAATTTATATCATAGCACAGCCCTCTTATTTCAGATATTATACACAGAAACCTCCCAGTGTATATATTTAAAACAGCAAAATTGGTACAATATAAACTCTTTCCCAATTCCATCCAAACTCTGCATCATAATCCACAGATGCTCACCATGATCCACGAAACCACACCATGATTTGGTCTGGCAAATCCTTTTCTGGTTTTACAAATTGGTACATTTGGGAGGTATGTATATCATATAGCCAGCCAAATCCCCACAATATATCAAATAGCCCTTGCTTTATATAAAGCATATATGTTTTTACACAATCCATTTCCCATAAAAAGTATCAAATCATACAGCACCCAACTGCCATTATTATTTTTATTTTACACACAGTCCATCTCTTCGTTCTGAATGTGGATAGTAAAAATGTCAACATGGACTTTAGGTCGACAACCAATATGTTGACATTCAAAAAGGTAGACATGGTTAAAATGTCAACATGTTAATACTGTCGAAATTTAACATGTCGACACCAGAATGCATATGGTTTCTTGTTGATTTTTAGGGTTAGGTTTAGGCTAAAATAAGCAAAAAACAACAACATATGTCGACATTCTGGTGTTGACACGTTAAATTACAACATTATGAACATGTTGACATTTTAACTATACATTCTATGTAATTTATTTTAACCATAAATTCTATGTCAACATTCTGACTGTTGACATTCACAACCGGTCGACATTCTGGTGTCGACATTCTGAATGTCGACTGTTCATACCACACCCTCTATGAGCAGAAAGGGGTTTAATATTGATGTTTGTACAATTACTATTAAGTTCTTTTATTTATATTACTTAACTCTTCATATTATATTCTGTTTACTATGCTAGTCAGAAGTAAATCTGTATTACCTACTATATGTTTCTAGCACAGGGACTTGATAATGAACTTTAACACCTCCCTGCATCGGTCATGGTGGATGGAGAATGGACCAGGGTGCCTGGTGACACCTGTACGAGCACCACCTTTGTCAATGGCTGATCATCATATGATAACAGTGACTGGGTGTCTCCTTGACTATCCTTATATTGAAGCTTTGAGCAGTGCACTACAAATCTTTCTGGCGGTGAGTATGCATGAAGATTTATGGGAATATAAAGTGCTGACTGGATTGCATGCTTTCAAGGAGTGGTCACAATTGGTATCTTTGTAAGTAAAATAATATTTAAATGGTAAAATAAGATAAAAAAAATCTTTCTTCAAGTTCCATGAGAACATGTGCTATAATTGGTCATTCTCAATCTCAAATCACTTTGATGAATTTGCTTGTATATGAATAAAGAAATTCTCAAAATATGTCCTCATGGGTGTACTTCAGGTGAGGTGTGGCCATTACACATGCAAGCAGACTTCCAATTTGTGACCTTCCCTGGCTGGTTTGTGTCTGACTGTTTGGAATAATATGTTACAGCCAGCAGGGCCAAAACTAGGGTTTTTGTCACCCGGGGCAAGACAGTAATTTGGCCCGCCCCCCCCCCCCCGCCAGGTAATTGCCCCCTGCAGCAGTACCCTCATAGTAATGCCCCATTCAGCAGTGCACCTATAGTAATGCCCCTGTACTAGTGGCCATATGGTAATGTCCCCATAATAATGCCCCTGTAGTGCCCATATGGTAATGCCCATGTAGTGCCCAAATAGTAATGCCCCCTAGTAATGACCCTGTAGAGCCCCCTGGTAATGCCACCTGTAGTGCCCACTGGTAATGCCCCTTTAGAGCCCCCTGGTAATGCCACTGTAGTCCCCCTGTAGAGCCCCCTGGTAATGCCACTGTAGTCCCCCTGTAGTGCCCCCTGGTAATGTCCCTGTAGTGCCCCCTGGTAATGCCCCTGTAGAGCCCCCTGGTAATGCCCATGTAGAGCCCCCTGGTAATGCCCCTGTAGTCTCCCCTGTTAATGCCCCCATAGTGCCACATACACACACGCACAAAAAAAAAATACCTTAAACCCCGCTCCTGTGACTGCCGCCGTTGGGTACGCCCGGCTGCTCCTCGGAACTATGGGAGAGACGTCACGATGTCTCTCCTATAGTGCCTGTGGGGAGAGCCGGAAGCTGGAGTTCAGGAGAGAACTCCAGCCTCCGGCTAGCACGGCGCCCGTGGGTAATAACAGCTCAGCAGGCGTCCGGTTTGGAGCCTCCCTGAAACGCCGGGCTGGAGGACACTGGCGCCGGTTGCAGCGGTGCACCCGGCGCACGTGCACCTCCAGCCCCACCCTAGTTGCGGCCCTGCAGCCAGACAGAGGGCCTGATTCAGATTTGGGAATAGAGTAAGAAAGAGCAAGTAACTACATACCTGGACATGCCACGCTGCAATACAAGGGGTCAAATACATATTTTTTTTTGCATATGGGGTAAATACTGGCTGATTTGCATGTAGCCCACAAATGATGGACAGCTTTATTTTTACACTGTTATTTAGATGTCAGTTTGGACACCCCCTCCCAAATCTAACTCTCTCTGCACATTCTACATCTGCCCCCACCTGCAGTGCAGCATGGTCTTACCAAGATGCACAGTTACTTGCTCTTTCTTACTCTGGGCCTGATTCATTACCGATCGCAACTACGATTAAGCACGCAATCGGCCGATTGTTGTGTTGTGCGCATGCAACGCAGTGTGCGTACGAGAAGGCTCCACTGCGTTCGGTACTCTATGTTACCGATGGTTTTGCAGACTTGCAAAGTATTACAGATGTGTATATGGTAAGGTGGGTGTCCCTATGTTTTGCTGCAACGGCATTGCGATTGCAATCATTAGCGTATTTTCACAGTGAGACTGTGTGCGTAATCGCAACTGCGATCCTTGCTGAATCAGGTCCTCTATTCCCAACTCTGAATCAGGCCCAGAGAGCTTTGCTGCAATTCTCTTACTCGGCAAAACAGATATAAGTTTACCATAGGCACATAGCTGAAAAAAACCCCATTATATTGAAAGAATATAAGGAAATGTTTACATTGATAACAGGAGGTGGGTCAATTGTTTTGTTGTTGTAGCATCACTTTTACAAAACATACATATTAAGTCCCAGGGATAAATTTACTAAAGTGCGGGTTTATAGAAGTGAGGGTGTTGCCCATAGTAACCAATCAGAATCTACTTATTTATCTAGCAGCGTCTAGAACAGGGGTGGCTAACCAGTCAGAGGCAAAGAGCCAAAAAATATCTGTAGTCAAGTTAAAGAGCCAATAACATGACGTCACCTGCGCAGTGCATAACTGGGAACGCTGGCCTCTGAAACGATCAGAGGCTTCTTTAGCCTCTGATCGCTTCAGAGGCCAGCATCCATAGTTGCAATGGGGGTCTGCAGGGGCCCGAGCCGCATCACATCAACAAAAGAGTTGCATGCATCTCAAGAGCCGCGGGTTGGCCACCGCTGGTCTAGGAGATAATAGCTAGAATCTGACTGATTGCTATAGGCAACATCTCCACTTCTATAAACCTGCACTTTAGTAAATATACCACCATCAAAATCACTGACACATTTCAGATGTGTGATAGATCATATATGTGCATCTAGTTCATTCGAAAACATCCCTCAGTGAATCAACCAACCTCCTTCCGGGAGGGGGGCAGCCAGATCGGCAAAACCAGGGGCAATGGCTGAGTGTTGTGGGCGGAGTGGGGGCATGGCCACATGCTCACATCATTTTGCCCCCGCCCCCGCTACACAATGCCGATAATCCCAGCATTGTGAAGCAGGGGGCTGTGCCAAAATGACGCGATTCGGCTGGAATCGCGTCACAGGCCCCCCCGCTTCCTGGGGATTTTTACTCATCGCAGGTTGGGACAGGAGGGGTCGGCAGCTTGCGGGAGACTTGCCTGCCTTCCCGTGAGGCCGAGAGCGGCACCCGATTTTCGGGAGGCTCCCGACCAAATCGGGAGGGTAGGCAAGTATGATTTATATATATATATATATATATATATATATATATATATATATACATATACAGTACAGGGCTATTTCTCTTATTTTCTTAATACTAATATATATATTAGTATTAAGAAAATAAGGCACTCAAAAGGGGCTTTAACATGAAACTTGACTTATGGAAAATATATTTTGGCCCATGGCAGTTAATGAGAGGTTCAGAAACTGAGGAGAGGGAGAGGGGGATTGGTTTTATTTACTGAATTATACATTATTCAGGTCCCAATCAGTTCATCTGTTTTATCTACAAATTGTGAAGTTGATGGATGAATCTTCTAACAGTGAAAAAAATGTTGTCATAATGTTGTGCATTTAATGTTTGTGTACATTAAATCATCAAAAAGAAAAGACGTCACTATCTCAGTCGCGCCCATAAAGTATATTAGAATATTTCGTATTTCGGAATATTTGGATATGGGAGACTCAACATGTATATATATTAAATATTAAATTTGTTATTTGAATATGCAGTAATGTACTTCTAGTATATTAATATTTTTAAGTAACATATTTCAAACCATATTTTCAGATACCATAACTATACCAGTCTTGTAGATATTTCATATTTGAAGATATATTTCCCCTGTGTGGTGTGGTATGATATCTCAATATTAATTATGTTGACACCATAATGTCAACAGTCACAATGTTGACACTCCTATTTTAGCCTAAACCTAGTTGCAGCCTAACCCTAAAGCTGGCCACACACTAGACCAACTTACATCCAACCAGCCAACATGTTGATTGGTTGAAATGAAAATCTGGTAACGGATGGGAGTAAATGATGATCAGCAATTTGCTCCTAAATGCCAGAAAACAGATGAAAATGGTCGGTCAGACAAGTTCATTAAATGTTTGATCTAAACAATTTGTTCAAACAACAGTTTCTGTCCATTTTCCGGCATTTGGGAGCAAATTGCTGATTGTCATTAGCTTTCATACCTTACCAGGTTTTCATTCCAACCAATCAGCTAGTTGGCTGGTTGGATGTAAGTTGGTCTAGTGTGTGGCCAGCTTAACACTAATTGCAGCCTAACCCTAACACTAATTGCAGCCTAACCCTAATTGCAGCCTAACCCTAACCCTAATTGCAGCCTAACCCTAACAGTAATTGCAGCCTAACCCTAACCCTAATTGCAGCCTAACCCTAACCCTAATTGCAGCCTAACCCTAACACTAATTGCAGCCTAACCCTAATTGCAGCCTAACCCTAACACTAATTGCAGCCTAACCCTAATTGCAGCCTAACGCTAACACTAGTTGCAGCCTAACCCTAATTGCAGCTTAACTCCATACTTACCTACCCCCCCCCCCCCCACACACCTACACACACACAACCATCAGGTGACGCTCCCAGTCACCCGGAAAGGTGGGCAAATCTCCCGGAGGCAGGAACCACCTGGCCATCCCAGTTCCCGAGTGAAGTGGGCGGTACAGACGGCCAATGGCGCAAGTTAGCATTGAATTGCATCATCCCAATGGCAGTAATAACGGCATTGTATAGTGGAGCAGGGCTACGATGACGCCCACCCCCCCAATGCCCAGATCCCTCCAGTGTCGACCTGGCTGTCCCCTCCTAGAGGAGGCAGCCAAAAGATCTAAAAGTATGCCTAATACTAATTGCAGCCTAACCCTAGTTGCAGCCTATCTCTAACGCTGCCCACACACTAGACCAACTTTCATCCAACCATCCAACTAGTTGATTGGTTGGAATGAAAATCTGGTAACGTATGGGAGTAACTGATGATCAACAATTTGCTCCTAAATGCCAGAAAACAGATGAAAATGGTCATTCAGACAAGTTTGTTAAATGTTTGATCTAAACAGTTTGTTCAAACAAGTTTTTGTCAATTTTCCGGCGTTTGGGAGCAAATTGCTGATTGTCATTTGCTTTCATACCTTACCAGATTTTCATTCCAACCAATCAACTAAATTGGATGGTTGGATGTAAGTTGGTCTAGTGTGTGGCCAGCTTAACGGTAATTGCAGTCTAACCATAACACTAATTGCAACCTAATCCTAATTGAAGCCTAACTCTAACACTAATTGCAGCCTAACATTAACACTAATTGCAGGCTAACCCTAATTGCAGCCTAACTCTAACACTAATTGCAGCCTAACAATAACACTAATTGCAGTCTAACCCTAATTGCAGCCTAACTCTAACCCTAATTGCAGCCTAACCATAACACTAAATGCAGTCTAACCGTAATTGCAGCCTAACTCTAACCCTAATTGCAGCCTAACCATAACACTAATTGCAGCCTAACAATAACACTAATTGCAGCCTAACCCTAATTGCAGCCTAACTCTAACACTAATTGTAGCCTAACCCTAGTTGCAGCTGAACCCTAACACTAATTGCAGCCTGACCCTAACTGCAGCCTAACCCTAACTGCAACCTAACCATAACACTAATTGGGGGGGATTCAATTCAGCGCGATGATGAATAGCTGCGGGAGGCAGCCCCCGCAGCTATTCAATTCAATGTGCTGTGTGCCTTGTCGGGAAGCAGGTAAGTCAGCGAATGCTGGTTCTCGCGACTTAACCTGGGTCTTAAAGCGTGGTAACAGGCATTCTCCAACTAAAGTGCCTGGCGCGTGGCTATTAGTTACACGCTAAGCCGGCAAACAGCTGCGTGCCCAGCACTTTTATCAGATTTCTCCTCGCATCCCCAGTGGGGTGCAAGAAGAAATCCTTTAGCTGCCCAAACAGCGCTGTGTATTGAATAGCAGCTCCCTCCCACGGCTATTCTACATCGCACTGAATTGAATTCCCCCCATTGCAGCCTAACCCTAGTTGCAGCCGAACCCTAACACTAATAGTAGCCTAACCATAGTTGCAGCCGAACCCTAACACTTATTGCAACCTAACCCTAGTTGCAGCCTAACTCTAACACTTATTGCAGCCTAACCCAACCCTAATTTCATGCAATGTCAACATTTCGAACATGTCAATTGAACATGTTGACATTATAGTGTCCACATTTTGAATGTTGACATCATTCTGACTACATTCCTCCCTGTGTATTATGCACATAAATCAAATATTTTTGTTTGTCAGATTGCAGATTGCTTTCTAATTCATGTACTTTTCCTTCCCATCCCCACCTTCTAAAGTATTTATATCCCACTATTCTTCTTTTCCGTTCACTCCTACTGTCAGCTCTTTGGTTTTGTGTATGCCTGTTACGTCAGCAAAGTTTTCATGGATGAAGAAGACAGCTGTGAGTATTACTTCTCATATTGCTTCACTGTTTAATACACAAAATATAAAGGGGGTAACATATAGTCTAGACCTATACAATGTATGCCATTCATTATTGAATCCAGTCATCTGAACTGCATTGTGCATCATACAAGAACAAAACTAGGGGCTGATTCTGAGTGCCACACAAAGTGACTGTAGCTGCAGGCAGCCGCGGAAATCGGATTTACTACTTTACGCTGACGCGAGAATCCATAGGACTAATCCAGGGTTTGTGCGTCTGCAAATGGGAAGCCGTGCCACACACTGCCAGAAACAGACTTCCCTTCCCAGCATGCACAATTCAGAATTGCACAGAACATTAGATCCACTCCCATAACAGAGCGCTTCCATGTGCGCACGTTGTGGCCACCCAGTTATCACCCTGAAACGCCCAATTTCATGGAAAGACAGATCCAGCCATGTTCCTTAAGACTCAGAATAGGACGGACATATCTAAAAATGCATACATTCGCATATGCGCATGCGCTGTATGTGACAAGTCGCTGAGATATGCCTGGCTCAGAATCAGCCTCTTAGTGGCTAGTTTGTGTGGAGCAGTAGCTTCTCATTACCAGTACATTTCTATAACAACTACATGCGTGTACTGACGTAAGTAGAGAGAACATTAAGCAAACCACATACAGGCGGTGGGATCTATGTACTAAGTCTTGGAGAGAGATAAAGTGGACGGAGATAAAGTACCAACCATTCAGCTCCTAACTGTCATTTTTCAAACCTGTAAAGTGACCGTTAGGAGCGGATTCGTTGGTACTTAATCTCCATCCACTTTATCTCTCTTCAAGGCTTACTACATAGATCCCTTAATCTAGTCATATTCTGTAATATGTCACTCATATGAGTGATAAGAAAAACTAGCACCAGAAATAGATCAAGATCATTCGGATCATTTTAGGTAATACATATACTGTGTGGAGTCACCTTATGACTAACAGGCTCCCAGATGATCCAGTCACAGCATGAGATTTGAAGAGCTGAATCTCCTCTTTGGCCACATACATGTGCAGCCACATTAACCCGGAATTTTTGTCGGTGTAACCAGGGATCAGACCCGGCTGGATTGCAGGGTTGAGCACGGGTCATTCCTGTGTCACCCTGCAGTGTAAACGGTGCGACCCAGGTCACGATAACCATGGCCGCGCTGCATGCCGCCTGATTGGCCAGCTCCAGTGGCGCTTGGAGATGACATCATCTCCTAGCATCCACTGCCGGAATGGAGCAGCGCACCCCACGCGCCCACCGTGCCTCCGTATTGCATCGGACTAAGGTAAGGGGGTCGCGGAGGGGGAGGGAGGGTAAGAAGCGATGCTCACCTGCGCCGGAGAGCCGAGTCAGTGCTGACCCGGCTCCGGTGTGAACGGTGCAACCCGGGCATAGCCTAGGTCGGTGCCACAGTGTAAAAGGGGGTCTGTCCCGCGTTGGAAACGTGTTCCAAATCCCGGGTCAGACCCGGGACTTTGGTGTAAAAGGGGTATTAAGGAATCAGTACTGTTTGACCATGTTACTCTGATATTGAGGCAGCTGTTCTGGCTGCAAAATGGGTCAGGAGACAATTATGGTGAATGAGTGTTAATAAATATATTTCCTTGTTGCCATTTACTACATTAGTGGTTTCTTTTTGGTAGCACTGTATATTAAATACAGGGCTTGTATGTTTTGGAGAATTGTTCATGGTATGTTCCCAGTTGTCATAGAAATCCCTATAACAACCACTATAATTTCTATTCACATATGAAATTCCATTAATGCCCTATGCATAGAATAGGACATTAATGAATAGAAGCCTATTTCACAGTTAGAGCTTTATCTGTTGCATTTTCTTTCCTCCAGAACCTTTTCTTTACTAAATGCTGTCCTATTGTAATGAATGGGCATCACACAGGGGTGTTTCTATAATGGGTGCAGGGAGTGCGGGACACACGGGCCCCTTGGTCCATACCGCACATCCTGCAGCCATATTTTTAATACTACTCCTCCGTTGGAGTCTGACATCAGCGCTGTCAAAATCGTCTGCAAAACGGCCACCGCAGCTATTTTCCCAGCGTTTTGCGCATGCGCCGTAGACTCTGGGCACACTCTAGTGCCCAGAGACTACCGGTCCACCGCTGCACTAGCCGGCCGCAGGAGACAGAGGAGGGGCAAAGTGCATGCATTTATGGGCGATTCATAGTTGTATGCATCTTAATCACAACTCTACTTGTGGCTGAATGAGGATAAGAGGGTGTTCGCATCAGTGGCAGATTTTACCTAGGAGCTGCAGCCCTCCCAGTAAAATCTGCTACCCGCAGGGACTGTCTAGCAGTGGCTTCCCATTGGAAGCTCGCTCTGCTAATCACAGCTGAACAGGCAGTCACAGGGGGATGTGTTTTCTCCCTCTGGGACTGCCAGTGCAGACTGCGATAGCAGAGCACACTTCTCATGAGAAGTCACTCCCCTACCACTCCCCTACTATTATTGCAGCCCTAACCAGCTTCTATGGGCTGTACCCGAAGCAGTCCCTAGAAGTTGACTAGTTTACTAATTTGTACGAATGCACGGGATTGCGATCCTACGCATGTGCACAATTACAGAACCCCCCCCAACAGACATGTAAGTAGCTGCCACTTGTTTACATGTAGCCTAAGTTGAGGGAGTGTCCTGGATGCAGGGCCGTATCTATAATGGGTGCAGGGTGTGCGGTGCAAATGGGCTCCCGGGTCCAGGGAGGCCCGCACCTCACACCTTGCAGCACCCATGCTTTGTAATACTTACCTCTCCGAAGTCCTGTGTTGGGTCTCCCAGTGTTGTTCAAATGCCGGAAAATGGCCGTCACGGCCATTTTTCTGGCGTTTTGCGCATGCGCTGTGATGGTCTCCTGGAAAATGGCGGCCACGCCATTTCCCCGGCAATCTGCGCACGCGCAATAGACCCTGGGCACACCGCGTCAGTCGGCTGCTGGCCACCGGAGTGAGAGGAGGGGGCCCATGACGGGTGATGCACACGGGCCTCCTCCTCTCTAAAGACGCCCCTGCCTGGATGTGTAAGCAGAATTTCAAGTCATGCAGCTGTGTGTACGCAAAGATCTGTCTGATTTGATATAGATCTCTAGTACCAGGTATAGGGCTGGTGCAAGTGCATCTTTATAATGATGGCGGCTATTTGAACAAGTGGATTCATAGGGATGGTGCAGGCATGTAACTTTGTATAAAAGGGAATATGCGCATTTAGCTCCATATATGCAGTGTGAGTGCAATTGCAGCCAACTTGTGTGCAACACTGAATCGCCTCATAGCTATTTAGTAGCTGCAAGCAGCCTTTGCAACCAACAGCACAACACAAAATAAATTATTATAGAAATACAGGGTAGTCCATAAGTGTGGAAAAGGAAATGAATAAGGAAATAGTAATCCAATGTCTACATTGGGTAACGTTGGTTGAAATAATCTGCAATAGCATGTGTGCTTCGTTCACTAGATATCAACACATTGTTTGTATTAGTGCCATTGGGCTCTATTTATTAACATTATTTTTACTAAAATAAAGTGAAAAAGGGTGTTTTCACGCCCTTTTCACATTATTTTAGTATCACCTACAGTTACTAAAGGGCAATTAGAGTAGAATTAGTAAAATTCTACTCCAACCCCTAAGCATTACTTATTTTTAGTAATCAGATCGCATTTCCCATAATTGTAACGGGAAATGTGATCTGACCAAAGTTACTAAAAATAAAATGTGAAAAAATACCGGGGAAAGCCCTGTGATAATAATGCCACCTGGAGGTGGCATTATCCAGGGTCTCCCCCGGTTACCGGACTACTGCTCCGCTATAATGGACAGAGCAGAGCCCGGAGCCGGCCCCAGTGATCAGCTGTGTGGTCTAAACAGACCACACACTGATTCACTGTAAATTTTGCGAAAATACAGTGATAAGGCTCCAGAGGGGATTCACAGGGACAGAGCTTTATCGCAAGTTCTGTCCCTGCAAAGGATTTGTAGTAAATCACTGTGATATTGCCTGAATTCGCAATGCGAATTCAGTCAGTAATATCACACTACAATCTGCAATGCGGATTGTAGTAAATAGAGCCCATTGTCATTAATATCACTACCTGCAAATGAAAACTCGGTTAAAATTCGAGAATGAATAAAGATACATTAAAACAAATAACACCATTGTTTTTCTCATGAAATTCTGCATCTGTTTGATATGTCCCATGACTACCTTCCCAATTAAAAAGTTAAAGTTGAATATAAGATGATTGACTTCAAGATGGCCGCCATACTGGTGACATACACTAAAAAGTTTTCCTCCACTCCAATATCATATGTGTAGACACTGGATTAATAATGCCGTACTCATTTCCTATTTATAAGGTTGTTTCCACACTTACGGACCACCCTTTATGTTATTTCTGTTGCATCAGCTGCTGAAAAACCATTTGTATATGGTGTAAATATTTCCAGACCACAATTTTGCTACATGTGGGTAAAGCACTGTGCAATATTAAAAATATGCTCACCCTAACTAGATTGTTTGCTGTATAGAAACATACATCCGAACATATGTAGTGGCTGTAGCGGGAGAATGGTATGCACTAGAATGGGTAGTGGTACTTGTCACAGGGGTGTGGTCATGTGTCACAGGGGCCTGCCCAGGGCTTCCGACACCTCCCTTGCAGTTGAATACTGTGTATGCCATCTCCAGATGAATGCCATGAATGTCTGCATTGTCCCTAATGGCCCTGCCAGTTGCGACAATGCAGTCCAGATCTAGAAGGTGAGATTGTCCTGCCGGAATTTAGACAGTTGGGAAGTATGGTAAAAAGTTCCTCTTTGACCAGGGCTGCTGAAAGAAAGTGGAGAGGGCAGGAACAAAGTAATCGGGTCTGGTTTCTCCACACATCTGCCAATGATGCATGTGACAATGCAGTGTTTTAATTGTAGGGGGCTTGCAAAGAGGCACAGCCGTGCCCCCAGCATTGTACTAGAGTCTGAAATTGCACACATGGTTGTCATGGTGTGTCTCTTAGTGCATATTTATATGCGCTCTGTAAAACATGCACATTTGCGTAATATCCCCCGAAAATACCCCATTTTTAATTGCACAAACAGCTCCATAGGGTTCTCTGGGGGCTTCCTGAGTTTGGTCCTGCTAGTCAGGGGCGCAGAGAGAGGAGGGCAAACAGGCTTATTGGAGGGGCCCGGCAGAGGCTCGGTTCAGCTGCTGAGGGTGACATTGGCTTCCCAGATTTGGCCACACCCTCAGTACTCGGGCCCAATTCAGCTTTTGACGGTCCTGTCATTAGCTAACACCATTGTAGCCTATGGACTGCTTTCTGCACAATTCCCTCCTTGTCAATGGCCGTGCGCACATGTGTGGACTGATGACCACACATGCATATTAGCCATCACTTTACTTTTACACATTGCAGGGAGGGTCTCCTCTCCGAGCCTCTGTCCTTGGATACATGTTTTAACACATTCGGGCAATACATAATTTTTTATTACCATGATAAGCTATTATCATTTAAGAGTCTAAAACCCAATAATTAATAAATATACCCCTTAGTAGCCTTTTTGTGTAGTTTGGCCCAGTGTAGCAAATTGTGTAGGCATTATTATTTACATTGGGCACAATAAACAGAAGAAACAATACTAAATATTAAAGCTTTTCCCCAGTATCTTTAATTCTCGTTTGCTCCTGAAACTTTTTAAAGGCTGCTAGTACCTAGTTTTATATTAGTTCACTTTTACCATGTAACATTTATAGCATAACATTTTAGGATTGTTATTAAAGCTGTACTACCACCTACATGTTATATTTATTAACCTCCTCTTTCCACTAGCCAGAGCCCCAGGGTCTGCTCCACACAGCCATTTTTTCCAAGACTCCTCAAGTACTGTAATACAGAATTGGAAAATCATTCTGTTCACCACTTTAAAATAGCTGTGGAAAGGGCTGTTAGCTGGAGGACCTATCAGACAGGGATGTGCAGTCAGGATAGGCAGAGCTTACAAAAATAATTAGAATAATGCAAAGATATTTATAAGCGGGGCCACACCACGGCCAATAAACTGCACAGAAAGAGAGCTAATAAAGGCATGCCTGAGTATGGGGGGCGTGCCTTGAGCACTGATGTGCACTTTGGATGTGTCATGTGACCAGGAAGTACACTGAACTGTTTAGAGATCGGAGCTCAAGTAACACACCCTGGGAACAACCTAACATAGCCCTGTTTTTGTCTAAGCTATGAGAACAATAACTGACCCTATCCAATATAGCAGTAAGGTCTGCCCCTGGGTGGCTAGGTAGGAGAGGTTAGTAAAATGTAACAGTGGTAGTGCAGCTGAAATTCATGCTAATATTGAAGGCCATCCTACAAAATTTAAAAAGGAAAAATATGGTAATTAGTAATAAATGTTTATTAATCACCCTCTTATTCTTTCATTCTGCAGTTGATTTCATTGGCTCCTATGATTCCTATGGATATCAGGCTCCCATGAAGACCTCACACCTACAGTTGCAGCCACTGTACAAGTGGGTCACAATACTTATGTCTGCCACGTACCTTGTCACTTGTGATGTTATCGTATGTCTTTCACATAGTTAATCACTATGAGATATCACATTTCTAATTTGTATAGTAAACCAACTCCATGATGGTGAACTACAGTATCATGTGAACAATAATATAGTTAGACATATTAATGTCACTAACACTGTCCCATGTCTTTTCTTCTGCAGGCCTGGCTAGATGTCTCCTGTGATTCTACATTCACTACACATCCTCTCGAGTCAAAGCCTTCCCGTATCTCTTCATATCTCATTTAGATTCTCCACTTATATTCCGGATCATTGGTCGAGATGCCTTAAAACACCAAACCACAGCAGTAGTGATGTTCAGAGATACCTGAACTGGTTGCACACATTTAATATTACAACAATGTTTGATTTCACTGATGGCATAGATTGGCAATAAAATGAGAGGTACTCCTGTGCCAGTAACACCGTGACTGTCAAAGTTTCAAACACTGATGATTGGAGGAGAGAGGAGACGAGCATGGCTGCCTCTGAGTTTGGATGAAAAATAATCTCTAAATTGTAATTCCAGTAATTAGTAAAAGCTGTTCATAGACTAGTATGAAGCAGGGACTTGACCTTATGTTTCATCTCTTTGACTTCTTATCCTTTTATAAAGAGCAATAGACTTTGTTTAAAAAATAAAAAAAAAATAAAAAATATATTAGGTGATGATTGCATGTTAAAAGTGACCAGCTTCCACCTACTAGCTTATTAAACTATTATAAAATACTAGTATAGTCAATTAATCACAGAAAATGTGTTGTACAGTCTACAAACTACATCTGTAGTTATGCCACTAGAGTGACAAACACATAAGAAAATACATCTGTGTGGTTTTATGTACATGTAATTGGAGCAGGCTAAAAATAATAGTTTGATTGTCCCTGCTCAGCAATGTAATAAGCCGATTATTACATATGTTCCATCAGGGGTGCTATTTTATCTAAAGGTCTGCTTTCATTTCCCACTACAATATACTGGGCTGAATTAAATGACCAATGTATTGGGTACTAATCACATCATGTAGCCCAGTGTTATTACAATTGAAAGCAACAGGCAAAAAGTAGCAGACCATAGTCTCACTTAGTATTACCTTCACATAAGAATATTAACTAGTGAATGTGAATTACTAGTACACATTGCTAATGTAATATTTATGATAACCCATAGACTCATTTGGAAAGTGAAATGGCAGGTGAGGGCAGTTTATAAGATAAACCAGGAAAGTATCTCCCCTGCCCTTGTCCACAAAGTCCCTGCCCTGAATATAAAAGGAATTTCTTAACTGGCCAAGTCAGAAACACAGATCCTATAAGTGTTTTATTATTACTGCAGTAACACAATCACAACATTGTGTTAATGATCTCCCTATGTCTGTAAGCCAGTGTTAGCTGCTCACTCCTCAGCAATTCTAGGCTGATGCAAAGTGAGTTTTACACCAGTTTTCACAGCGTAACTTGTGTGAACTCGCTCTACGCATGCTCACAAAGCGAACGCACACATATGCGCGTGCGCCTTACGACTGGAGAAGTGGAATGGGGGCAGGAAGGGGCGGTTAGGCATCGGCTGACTAGAGTAAAGCTGGCCACACATCTAAAGATTATCTGTCCAACCAGCCAACTAGTAGATTGGTTGGAATGAAAATCTGGTAAGGAATACAATCAGCAACTTGCTCCCAGACGCTGAAAAATGGACCAAAACTGTTGTATAAACAAATAGTTTAAATCAAACCTTTAACAAACTTGTCTGACGACCATTTTCATCTGTTTTCTGGCATTTAGGAGTAAATTTCTGACCATCATTTACTCCCATTCCTTACCAGATTTTCATTCCAACCAATCAACAAGTTGGCTGGTTGGATGTAAGTTGTTCTAGTGTGTGGCCAGCTTAAGAGTGTGTTTACACCAATGCGATCCATGAAGACCTGAAGAAACATACATAGATAATATTAGGAGGTGTATCTTTTGCCCCTGCTAGAGGACAGGAGCAAATACAAGCTGATGAGGGTGATGATATATGCTGCCGATATGGACACACCTTGATATGTGTACAGCTCTGCACATAAGGGGAAAATGTTTTATTCTTTTCATTGACACCTGTTTTCCAATCAACTTTGCATCAGTCCCACTCCCTACCCTGTCATTCCTAATACAAGTGCCAATGACCTCACCTGTGTTCAAATAGGGATATTCTGAGTATCTGCACTGTTAACAGTTCACAATGAATGCAGTTTATAAATAGTGCTCTAAGCCATGAACTCTGGGATTGGAGGAGGTAAGGCAGAGCTGGAACGTGCTCCTGCAACATTGTTTTAAATAGCAGGTACCCAATGGTGACTCTAAAGATCTCTTTTTTTTTTTACCATGCTCCGATTTACATTACTAATAGTTGCAAACAGTCCTTGGCCAAGGACAAGTTGTCATTCAAGTGTTGCTTGCCATTGCCAAGGACAACATATCTTGGCCAACAATAATCATCAAAGAACTACTGCCTAAACTAAAAGGAATATGATGATGCACTTAACTGAGTAGAAGAGCATAATAAAACTTAAAAAAAAAAATGACAAAAGTGACAATCTAAGTATGTAAACAGAAAAATCACCATTCTAAGGAAAAAGTTACCCAATAAACAAGTCAAATGTTTTTTTTATATTTTAGATGCATATCTTTGGGGCCACATCATTGCTGAAAAAACGAATAGTATTATACTTTACTGTATGTGCAGTATGTACGAATACTACAGCGATGAATATTTTATACCACAGCAACGAAAGCACTATAAATGGCGATGCTCTCAGACGGTCACTTTGTTCAAAACTGGGAGGGAATCTTGGGGGATTAGAGATTATTTTATGTGTTTACTGTGTTGTTTTTTTCTCTCTTGTTTTGAAATGTGCAAACCTACTACTGGCTTATTTGGATCAAGGGTTTATTATTTAGCCTTAATAGTACATAGAGTCACTGTTGCAACAGCTTTGAAGGACATTCAGGAAAATATTTTAATATTTAATATGAGCAGTTTGTATAGATATCTGCAGGAGAGCAATAGCACATATTCAGTTTACAAATCAATGCGTTCATTTCTTCCCATGTTTTGTTATTTTGTTACACGTGACATTTCTGTCATTGTATGAAGGGGCAGTTAGCATGGCGTGCACTGTAGCCATGATGTCATAATGTAATAGTGTGTGCACTGGGGATGGGACCAGGGGTGGACATAAAGGAAACCAATACACAGACCAATTAGAAAGTATTATTAAATGGGCTGAATAGGAAGGCACAAAATTTACACTGGTGTGATAGGGTAAATTGTGATATGTGCGACAGCTAATCTGGCAGTGTCACTATAATAACACCATAGCATCCATACATAAGCACAAAATGGGAATGAAGCAATGCCAGTGTCTGCTCTGTGCCTCTGTATGCATGTTATATTGTATATGTGTGAAGGGGATGTTTGTATTAATTTTAGTATGTGTACATGTAGTTGTGAAGTTTCACCATGTCTGCACTACATATGTCTCTCATGGGTACAGAGAGAGGTGGTGTACAACAGTACCTGGGTACCATAACCTCTGGTATACATGTGCATACACATTATAGTGCAACTGCAGAGAGATCCACAGCAATGCTACCTTATAAAGAGAGTTACAGGTCCTTCTGATTTCTGGGAATGGAGGAAAATGCTCCCTGGTCTAATTTAATGTATGTAAGGGATTTCTTTTATAATGTACCTCAGATTATGTCCATTTTTGTATATTTGAATTAAATAGTGTTTTGATTCTTTCCTTGCTTGTATCATTTTGTTGCTGAAATGTGACCAAAGTTAGGAATTTGGCACCTGCCAATTTAAAGACATATAGGGCCAAATGTAATAGGGTGAGAGTTTAGGACATGTGAGCTGTCATATTGGTCAAGTTTTATCTTCAAAATGGGAAAACATCTGGACAAGAGTTTAACTCATGAGTTTTATTAGTCTAAAAACATGCGGGTTTGCCTGTTCTCAGATTTTATTACATTGGGCGAGTTTAAACAGTGTCAGAGTTAACTGTGTGCAATATCTATTTATATTTATATATATATATAAAGTCATTTTTGACTTGAGGAGCCTGTGCAAACTCCAAATTTTTGTCTCCATAGTTCATAAACAGTCCCTAACAGTATATTTGTCCCCCCCAAAAAATGATATTTATATACACTAGTCATATTTGGCTTGAGGAGCCTGCACGTGCCAAGTGTCAAGCGTCTGTTTTTATCCTTTATTGCTCCTTTCGCTGATGTCACATTGAGATAATACATACCTCAGGTTCTTGCTAGGTGACTAAGCTATACAATAATGAAAACGCAATCCAAATTCATCCCGTAGTTTTTGCGTGATGCTGGAACGAACAGTCAGACAAACAAGCAAAAATTCTGGAAAAAAAAAATTGTCTCCATAGTTCATACACAGTCCCAATGAGTACATTTCTCAGAAAAAAAATTCTATGTACAGACACAACCATTACAACTTTATTATAAGTATAGATAAAAAAATGTAATCAAAGAAAGTAGACACCTATCTGTAATAACATACATCAGACCTTTAATGTCAGAAAAGTGTTACAAGCTAAGACAACAAATCTGATATAAAGGAGGAAGGAGCTGGGTTAATGCTTAAGACAGGGATCTTCAACTTTTAAGACACTGTGGGCCACATTAAAAATTGAACTATATATCAAAAACTGAACGTAGTCGGAGGGCCACTAAGCTATACGCCACACAGCAGCACAATCTTTATTCACCCGATTCACATTACACCACATAACAGAGGGCCTGATTCAGAGCCGCTCGTAAGCGGCCGCTCGTTCGCTCCGAGCGATGTTCGCACATCTGCGCATGCGTATGGGTCGTAATGCGCATGCGCCAACCAGTCAGTGCGGTCGGAAATCGAGCGCTCGCAAAATAGCGAGTGCCTGCTAATTTGAGTGACAGGATGAGGCGTTTGTGGGTGGTAACAGGGGAAGGTGCTTGAAAACGGGGTGTGGAGATCCGAACGCAGGCGTGCCAAACGGTCAAAACGGGCGTTTTAAGGGTTTGCATAATTAACAAAGCCGCGTCATCGGCCACGTCACTTGGTTGTCTCTTAGCCTGAACTGTTCGCATGATTGCGGTAGGAAAATCCTACCACAAGCACTGCGAGCAGTTCAGACGCCTTTCGATGTACTCGATTAATCTAATAAATAGTGAAGATGACGTAGGATGCGAGCGGCCAGGGGGCGTCTTTACAAAAAAGTGAGCGCATGTTTCGTTCGCTCGCTCATAGAGGCGTCAACAGTCCGCAAAGAGCGAGCGCTCAATTTAAATAGCCGGCCCCTTTTTCTGAACGAGCGAGCGCAAATAGCGTCCGGCTCTGAATCAGGCCCAGTGTCCCTTATTCATGTATGACACACAGCCCCTTTTACACGATGCCCACAGTAGTAGTGCCCCTAATACACATAATGCCCACAGTAGTAGTGCCCCTTATACAATGCCCACAGCAGTAGTGCCCCTTTCACATAATGCCCACAGCAGTAGTGCCCCTTATGCAGTGCCCACAGCAGTAGTGCCCCTTATGCAATGCCCACTGTGGTGGTGCCCCTTATGCAATGCCCCCAGTAGTGGTGCCCCTTATGCAATGCCCACTGTGGTGGTGCCCCTTATGCAATGCCCCCAGTAGTGGTGCCCCTTCTCCAGTGCCCAGTAGTGCCCTTATGCAGAGCCCACAGTAGTGGTACCCCTTATGCAGTGCCCACAGTAGTAATGCCCTTTATGCAATGCCCCCAGTAGTGGTGCCCCCAGGAGTGGTGACCCTTATGCAGTGCCCCCTGTAGTAGTGCCCCAAATAGTAATGCCCCCTAGTAGTAGTGCCCCTTTAGTGAAGCCGCTTACACACACAAAAAAACCCTAATACTTACCTTAAACCCCGCTCCTGCGTCCGCTGCTGTCTGGTATGCCTGGCTGCTCCTCTGAATTATGGGGGAGCCGGTACCCAGAGCTCAGGAGTGAGCTCCAGCCTCCGGTAGCCACTGGTTCGGTGAGAGAGCGGACCTCCGGGAAAATGGAGCCCGTGGGCCACAGGTTGAAGACCTCTGGCTTAAGACATACTTGCGTACTCTCCTGGGACAACCGGGAGCCTCCCAAAATTGTGTGCCACTCCCGGCCCCCCGCAAGAGAAGGCAAGTCTCCTGGAATGGTCGCCAACCCCCGCCCCTGTGCCCGCACCCACTTAGCGAGCAAAAAATGGGGGGGATGACATGATTCGTGCTGAATTGCGTCATCGTGCAGTAAAGTGACAGCTATCTATATCGCTTTTCTTATACTTCACGTGCGTGGTCACCACAATAACTGCCAGGGGAGGAGCATGGAAGATGCTGGGGAGGGAACAGAAAATCCTTAAGACTATTGAAAAATAATAAACAGTGCTATAAATCTGTAATCAACAGATGGTTCCAAGAATGATTACAGTTACATTATTTAATAAAAAAGTTTTGATATCAACAATATATAAAAAAAACACATGCAATTCACATCAGATATCGCCTAAATTGTTCAGTGAGCATGAGTACATAAAAAAATATTGCAACATTAATATGCCTTAAAAACAATTATAAATGAAACGTATATATTCATTCCATATTGGAGCCAGGCTAGAAAAAGCTAAGCTATTCAGAGCGTGGTAAATTGGTTCAGAACGCAGTACCCATTGACTGGAAGACAGGCAGACATGAGCAGACACGGGTAAAGGGAAACCGAGGTGTAAGGCGAGAAAGAAAGACAGAGGTGCACATACAAAAAATAGAGACCGACAAAGTAGGAAAACTTAGAGACAGACACAGATAGGGGAAAGAAAGAAACAGACACGTAAAGAGGAGACAGAAGTACACAGATGCAAGGAAGGGACAGATGGCCTGATTCAGACCCGCTCGCTATCTGCGTATGTTCACTAGTTGCGAGCGGCCACTTTGTCTGAGCGTACGCCCAATTGCACAGGCAGAGCCACCCATCAGCACACGTCATCTCCAGGAAGTGTCATAAAACATTGGTACATCGAGCACCATCGGATGCTAACGCAGTGCATGAGGTTGCTTTACCCTACCGCAAGCAATGCGAGGAAATCAGTGTAAACAAATAGCAAGTGACGTGTACTATGATGCTGCCTGTTAATTATGCACGCCTCTAAAACGGCGTTGAAACACTCAGGCACGCCTGCGTTCGCATCTCCAACCCCCCATTATTAGTGTCCTGCCCCTGTTACCACCCACAAACGGCCTCTCCTGTAACTCATTACCCTGGGCTGCCTTTGCTGGGCGAGCGAGAGGGTTGCGATTGCAGTGTGTAGCTCGTGCACGCGCAGAATGAAGCGTGCGCATGCGTGTATGCCGAACATCGGGCCGCTTGCGAACGCACAGCGCGAGCGAGTGGCTCTGAATCAGGCCCAGAGACACACTAGAGAGAGACAGAGACAGATGGACTAGCACAGACAGGGGAAGGGCAGTGAAGATGGGAAGTATTTAGGAAAAAGGCTGAGAAGCTTAGGGCCATATTCAATTTGAGGCGAAAAGTCAGAGGTCGGACTTTTCGCCATCATCGCCGTTTTTTCTGGGATAAAGTATCGGCGCGTACCCGCTTTATTCCAGTATTCAATTAGGATCCGGTGAAAACGGGACCCGGCAGAAAGATAAGTATCGAAAAGTCCTGGGAATTTTCGGGAAATCATCCTGGCCCCCCCTAAAGATGTCCTGACATGGGGGATCACTATGGGTACCCCTGATTTGGCCTGCTGAAGGTAGTCAGGGTTTTTAAATAGCTGCGGCAGGTGCATAAATGCGCCTGTGAAGAAAGGGTGAAGAATAGCATTTATCTTTTTTTGGGGGGGGGAAATAACTATGGCCATCAAATTTGGGGTACATGAAAATGGGTGCAAGCATATTTTTAAGTCCCTAAAATGATTTAAAAAAAATCTTCAAAAATGCACCTGCCGCTACAAGCCGCATTCTAGAAAACACCTGCCGCATACAAATGGGGCCCCCCCCCCAGGATCGATTTAACTAGTTTAGAAGTTTGTCCACCAATATTTTTTTTTCCCAAAAAATTTAAGTACCTTTTTGGGGGTGTTCAAAGAATTATTTTTTTTTTTTACACAGAATACTTTAATACTTTACACAGAATACTTTACTTTAAGTCTTTTTTTACAAAAACTGCAGGCTATTTTTTTGAAGCCTGCACCACTAAACCCCAATTCTGCACTTTTTTTCGCCATGTATAAAATGGTGAAAACTTATCCCTGTTTTTAACAAAGACTTAAAAGTCTTTGAAACTGAAAATGGGGATAAGTGAAATAGGCAAATATTACGTCATCAGAGATAAAATATTGCCGATAAATGGACTTTTCGCCTCAAATTGAATATGGCCCTAAGAGAGAGGTTGACAGGGGAGGCAGAAGGACTGGTGCAGACAGTAGAAGGAGAGAGACAGGCACAAATAGGGAAAGGGAAGGGAAGTCGGCATAGACACTGGAAGTAAAGAGGCTGGCAAATACAGGGTAGGGAAAAGAGGCAGACAGGGACACTAAGGGGGCTGGTGCAGTCAGGCTGGGAGGGGAAGAGCAGAGATGTTGGAACGGGTAGGGAGAGTGATTAGCATAGACAGGGAAATCAGAGAGGAGCCAGTTCACAGACGAATGAGAGACTCTGTTGCAGAAAGGGACAGAGCAGAGAGGCTGGCACAGACGGAGACTGGCAAAGAGTTGGGGAAGGCAGGGATAGGCAGAGAGGCTGGGACAGACATGGATAGTAAGAGAGACTGGTGCATACACGGACAGGAAGAGAGGCTTGTGCAGGCAGGTGGAAGGCTACCACATATTTTACAGAAGGCAAGAAAGAATGATACAGGCAGAGTAAGAAAAGAGGAAGACATACTTTGCCTTCAGTCTTTGGACCTGATTCAGACCCGCTCGCTAGATGCGTTCGCTCGCTAGATGCGTATGCAAATTCTGTAAGGCAGGCGATCGCATGGCAAGGCATTAGCATGCCCACTATGTCTTAGCGTGCGATCTCATTGTGTATGCAGACACCTACCAGCCTGTCTTAAGACACTCACTTGCGCACACGTCTTATACAGGAAGTGTATACAACCATCAGTAACATCGGATGCGATCGCAGCGCTTGTGGTTGATCATACCCTTCCGCAAACACTGCGAGTGAATACTACAAAGTGACGTGTACAATGACGCTTCCTTTTAATTATGCATGCCTCTGAAAAGGCGTTAAGATACTCAAGCACGCCTGTGTTCGCATCTCCACTCCCCCGTTACTAGGGGCCAGCCCGTCACCACCCGCAAATGGCATCTCCTGTCACTCATTCTGCCGGGCAGTCTATGCGGCTAACAACTAAGGCTCCCCGGTATACCTACGATCAGGTTGGCGGCTGTTGGGACTCCAGTGTCGTTATCTAAACTGGCGTCGGAATTTCGACGCCTATGTTTAGTCCCGGGTGGGGATTTCCACAGCTGGCATCCCGTCCGTTGGTAAAATGACTGTATCCCCTCTATCTAACTCATGGTTGGGTTAGTGGAACACACACATACTGTATATGCACACGCACACACACACACATATATATATTATATATATATATACACACACACACACACACAGAGCGAGAAGGAATGGCGGCAGTCAGCAACTTCAGAAATATGCTCATTTATTCTGACATCGCCATTCTTTCTTGCTGTATGTTGGAGTTGCTATTTCCTAGGAAGGCACCAGCGCAATTAAGGAACTTGTATAAAGTGAGTGCTGGGAATTTGGTTTACAAATGTATGCGTATATATATATATATATATATATATATACAAACGGACCTGCAGCACTCTCTCAAAAGATCACACTGTGTGATCTTTTGAGAGAGTGCCGCCGGTCCGTTTGTATATTGGAGCCCACTGGAGTGGAGCTTCTCTGGAAGGCACCCACATGTTTGCTATAGTACATGGGAGTGCCACCCGTACTGGTGTATGTATATATATATATACATACACATACACACACACACACACACATATATCTTTGTCCACAACTTTCCTTAGCATGTGTTTTAAAGTTTTATTAAACCTCTCCACTAACCCATCGGTCTGGGGATGGTACACAGAGGTTCTTAATTGGTCAATTTTAAACAGGCGGCATAACTCCTTCATGATTTTTTACATAAACGGGGTACCTTGGTCAGTTAGGATCTCCTTAGGTATTCCCAACCTGCTAAAGACATGGACTAAGGACCTCATTCAGAGTCGGTCGTTGCGGCTGCACGGTCGTAAGGTAAAAGGGGCCGGATATGCAAATGAAGCGCTCGCAAGTTGCGTCGTTAAGATGGGATCGTTAGCTAGACGAGTGAGGGGAGGATGCGGCCGTAAGACTAAAAATATGCCCCCTTCTCGTTCCCATTACACGTCATCTCCGGGCATATAAGGATTAATCGAGACCATCGGGAACCATACCCTCTCTTAAGCACTACGATCAAGTCAGTGTAAAAACCTCCCATGTCACATGTGCCATGACACTACTTAGTTAATTATGCACTCCCATAAAATGCCGTTTGCATAGTCAGGCACGCCTGCGTTCGGATCTTCACTCCCCCGTTCACAAGCACCTTCCCCTGTTACCACCCACAAATGCCTCATCCTGTCACTCAAACTAACGACCTGGCCAAGTTGAAGGAGAGAGCAATTTCTGATCGTAATAGCTAGTTTGCGCACGCGCATTGCGAATTTTATGCATGCGCAGTTTAGCGAACATCGGTGGAGTACGACTGTGCGGCTGCAACGACCAACTCTGAATGAGGTCCTAATTCTCTAGCAATGGTCTTGGTTGACGTATTGCGTAATGGTTTCACTTCCGGGTACCTGGTAGCGTAATCCATTATCACCAGAATATATTGATGGCCCCGGGCAGATTTCATTAATGACCCTACCAAATCCATAGCTATTCTTTCAAACAGAACCTCAATAATGGGTAACGGAACCAGGGGACTTTTGAAATGTGGCCTTGGAGCATGATACTGACATTCAGGGCAGGAGGCACAATAGTCAGATACCTCTTTATGGACCCCGGGCCAAAAAAACCTCTGCACAATTCGCTCAGTAGTTTTCTCTACCGCTAGGTGGCCTGCAGTTATATGATCATGGGCCAGATCGAACACTGTTCTTCTGTATACTATGGGAACTATTAATTGTTCCAAAATATCTTCCCCCTTCTTAGTAACCTGATACAACAAATCCTGACATACTGCCATGTGAGGATATGACAAAGGACTATTGGGGTCTATGGGTTTACCATTGAACACCTTGACATTCTCCCTGGCTTTTACCAGAGTAGGGTCATTTAACTGCTCCACAGCAAAGACCTCTCTTCTGACCTCTAAATCAGGCAGACAATCAACTGGCTCAACAACATTACCCACCTCAGCGGGAGGTACATCACTTGGCGAGCCACCATCACGCTCCATTCTCTAGTTCGCCAATCATACTAGAAATAGGGAACATCTCTGACTGCTACTACGTCAGTAACCCTCTCAAACGAGTCAGGGTAATTTACCTCTGTGCAAAATCGACTTTCCCACAACTTCCAGAAGTGAGCAAAGTCTCTCCCCAACATTGCATCATACATTAAGCCCTGTACCAAACCCACAGAGACTATCGCGGAAGCACATGGTGTTTCTATGTTCACTTCTGCAGTAACATAATACCGGGTATCCCCATGTATGCAGGTCACACCAACAGTTTTCCCCTTACGCTTCAAGGGGTTCACCAGTTCAGCTTTCATAAGTGTAACCAGGCTACCAGAATCTAACAGAGCCTCTACTCGGTTGCCTTCTACAGTGAGTATACACATGTGCTTATCTGTCTCAACCTGCCGGTCAGCAGTATAGGCTGGTTGTGCAAAGAAAGACATCCTACGGTCGACATGAGCAGTATCACATTGCATAGGTTCAGAGGTAAGCGAACAATTAGATGCAATATGGCCAAAACCACCACATCGGAAACATTGAATTACATTAATATCTAGTCTTTTACGAGGTAGGAACCTTCCTGGCCCGGCTGGCCCATCTCCAGGTTCCACACCCCCCGTCTTGAGTACATTCCACCGCCCAGCACCCTTCTCCCCTGGAACAGTCTTACCAGTGTCAATGGGAGTTTGCTGACGCGCCATTGGGGCTCAGTGGGTCACACTCATCAGCTCCTCAGCCTCCACATACCTCTCCACCAGTTTGACTAGCTGGTCTGCGGACTTAGGGTCTGCATGGCTCACCGACTTGCGCAGAGACGCAGGTAGCGATCGTAGATACCAGTCCATCATGACTCTTTCCAAAATCTATGGTCCTGTCAGTGTCTCGGGATGCAGCCATTTTGTGGTTAGATGGACGAGGTCATGCATCTGTGAGCGTGGAGGTTTTTCCATTTGGAATTCCCAGTGGTGGACTTGTTGTGCCCGAACAAATGAGGTGACTCCCAAGCGGGTTAGGATTTCCCGTTTTAACTTTGCATAGTCATTGGCATCATCCAGGCATAAATCATAGTAGGCCTTTTGTGGCTCTCCAGACAGGAAGGGTGCCACAAGACTTGCCCACTGCTCTTTAGGCCACTTCTCTCATTCGGCGGTTCTTTCAAAGGCCATAAGGTATGCCTCCACATCATCACACTGGGTCATCTTTTGCAGAAAGTTACTGTCCCGTATGGTGAGAGTGTTAGTTAGAAGAGCAGGGGAAGCATCTCCAGACCGGACTATAAGCTGTTGTACCACCCTTTTTATGGCCTGGCTGTTTTCCGCTATGGCCTGGTGGGTTTCCTCGATGGTGACTTGTTGTTGCCTCTGGGCTGCCTCCAAGGCCAATAGTTGCACCTGGGTGGATTCCTGCTGAGCACTGGTAGCTTCTTGCTGAATATTGTTCGTTTCCTGCTGAGCCCTGGTAGCGTCTTGCTGAGCTGCCGTAGCTTGGAACAAGGCTTTAACAATGTCCTCCATATTGTCCTGGGGTGTAGGTTGGAAGCAGAATCTGGCTTCCCTAAGTATCTGCAGACGCCACCTCTATGGACTTCAAAGGACACAACTTTGTCCACACTGACGAATTGGTGTCTGTGCCTTTAAATTTTTCCTTGCTGCAATTTCAGTGTGTGATTGCCCGCATTCTCCACCAAATATGACACAGTCGGGATAGGGGTCCCTCTCCTGGGGTAGATGGACTCCCTCTCTACACACACAGCAGCCGTAGAAACAGGATACAAGTCAGGGGTTCACGTACATACTGGTCGGCGCCAGTCTTTATTGTGCCAAATGAATATAAACATAAACAAAACATAAACATAAGTCCTAGCCCGGCTGGGCACTAGCTACTCTGCAGATTCCCTCTCTATAATAATGGTAGGACCTATTGCCCCTACCATTAACACGTGCACAGTACTTACAAGGATTATCACCAAGTGTCTCTGAACAGGCTAGTCTGCCTGCTCTCCCAGGCGTGAGACTCCAGGTGTGAGACCCTCAGCCACAAACAAACCATGCTTATATTAGCCATTTCCTGCTGCAAGCCCTAATGAACCTGTTACCAGGTTGAAAGGCCCAAAACCTGGAGTGGCCTGTGGATGGAGCCCTCCCTCTCCTCACATCCACACCCCCAGGACCCAAACCAAGCTGATACTCTGGTCTGCTTACAAAATAGACTTCTCCTGGGGTTTTTTAGAACACATAGGCCAAAAACCTAGGACAGATGTACCTGCCAATGACCACTTTACCAGTGCTTCTATCACAATATATATATATATATATATATATGATACCAATATAGGCGGGACTCTGGAAACTGTAGTTATGATATATATAAAAGTCCTTTAATATGCCTATTAGGCATATTAAAGGACTTTTATATATATCATAACTACAGTCTCCAGAGTGCCGCCTATATTGGTATCATGTGGATGGGTCTTCAGCCCTAGGAGGGCACCGGAGCATTTGTTTGTATCGACCGGAGTGCCGGATACATTTGGATTTATATATATATATATATATATATATATATATGGGATGTAGTTTGTAAGCCGATGGTCTAAATGCCGACTGCCGGCTTCCAGACTTTCTAATCCTAGCGTGGTAATAATGACAGGCGTCAAAAACTCGACGCCTGTCATTAACCAGATGCCGGAAGACCGACGCCCGGCATACTGAACGAAGGTAAGCCGGGCGCGGGCAGCTGCCGGGGGGAGGGTTAGGTTTAGGGCTCCCGAGGGGACTTAGGGTTAGGCACCCCCCCGGAGTGTTAGGTTTAGGCTAGGGGAGGGGGGATTAGGGTTAGGCACCCCCCGGGGAGAGGTTAGAGTTAGACACCCCCCTGTGGGACTTAGGTTTAGGCAGCGGGGAAGGGGGGGTTAAGTTTAGGCACTTAGAGGGGGAATTAGGGTTAGCCACTTGGGGGGAGGTTAGGGCTAGGCACCCCTAAGGAAGGGTTAGGGGGTAGAATTAGGTTAGCGAATCCTACCTTAGGGACGATCTGGATTTTCACCCTTGCCGGGCTGCCGCTGTTGGGATTTGAACCGCCGGCCATGCGTCCTGTGGTAATACCTACTACACCCATATATATATATATATATATATATATATAAATGACAATAACAGTTACTTACCTGGCCTGTGGGAGACTTTATACACTTTCAGGTGGACACCTAAAGAGGAGGACTTGTAGTGTGGGGGTGGGGGAGATCGGGGGTGCCACGAGAGAAGGGGGGTCAGGGGTGCCTAAAGAGAGGGGGAATCAGGGTTAAATAGTAGGTATTGCAGACCCATTTTTTCTGTCCCTGAATCCTCGGGGGCCCCCTAACCCTCGGGGCTTGGTACTGGTGTCCCCTTTGTCACCAGGCCTGTATGTATGTATATGCAATGTCCGTAACAAATAAAGTATCTTGGGGTAGACAACCACCTTAATTACATTAATTTGACCTAAACATGATAACCGCAGAGAGATCCAACCGTATTTTACTAAGGAATGGGCAAAAATGTAACTTAACTAGGTCAGAGTGTCATGGGTAAGAAACACCCACATATACTTAATCCGACTGGGCTACCAAACAAGCGGGAAAGCATGCATCAAGCTCACCATAATAGAGAAAGGGGCATTTATATTTATTTACCACAACGGACATGCAATAGTTAATTTTGAAGTTGGACAGTAACGTAAACCTCTAAATCTCCTCTCAGAGACACTGGGCAGTCGTCAGCATAAAGCTTAGCAATAGTAAAAGTTTCTGTTCACAAGGCCCAGTCTGCACACCGCTTATATCGAGATTCTTCCGGATTGCCCTAGTCAAGGTCTCCATACCATAAATACCATATAAATACCAGAGTAGACAGGGACATTACTGAAAATAATAATCTAGAAGTGCTGGATGTGAGAATTTTCTTTCAATAAAAAAACAATGTGTAATACAGTATAACGCCGGATGGAGTAATAAAATAGCAACATAAAAAAACAGCTTAATCGCTATTTCTACATCAACAACATATGAAAATAAATTGTCCATATGGAGGCTAATATTGAGATTAATAGATTTAATTGTTAGTAAGTAATTATCCACATAAATAGTCCTGATATTAGTGGGTTAGTTGTAACAGTACTGCTTACTTACAAATCCATTCCAGAGTCCATTAGGACAGTAATATTGTTGGAGTATTGGTGCATATGTCCAGCACATTTACCAGAGCAAAAGTCCTCTGTGTGAAGCAATGCAGGATGCAAATTCCTTCCAGCGCCTGGTAAAAGTCCTCTATAAAGCAGCTCAACTGAAGGTATGGTATTATACTACCTCCACACAGGGCAATAAAGCCAGCTGCTTCATTGTAAAATGGTCTATAGAAGATCCCTTGACGCGTTTCCCTGCCTCTACAATAGTCAGCGGCTTTCTCAGAACAAACCCGCTGAACTGTTATCGATCCGCCCATAGATTTCAATGGAATTTACAGCGACTCCGCCTTCATTCGTGAAATACTGTACTTAGTGTACAGTACTATGTGCATGGGCTCAGGAATTTAGTTTTTTTATTTGGAAAAGAATGCTTACTGGAGAAGAGGACAGACCGGCGGCAGGGAGTAGGTAAGTATGTAGTGAGAGTGTGGGTGAGTGAGTGTATGTGCGGCTGAGTGAGTGTCTGTCTCATGTTTTTTTTTTATATTTTTTCCACAGTGGTGGTTCTACAAATTCTACAATGCTGGTACCTGTAGTCCAACTGTAAAAACAATATTAACCCTTTATTACTACCATTACTCCTGCATCCACCACCTCCAGGGATGCAGGGAAGAGTTGATGTTTGGTAGGGGCTGACCAGTTTAAGGCTTTGTCAGTAAGACCCCATGCTGTGTGCCTTCCTGCTGTGTCATTGCCACTTTGGCTAGTTCAGCCTGGTGCTGGTTAATGGAAAATAGGGGGAACCCCACGTTGGTTTCTCCCCCAAATTTCCAAGACCAGACTAAAATGTCCGGGACTGGTTATGGATTTAACTGTTTAGGACCTTTTAGCCCTAAGAAGCATGCGCAGATCAGATCAGATCTCGGTCTTGAGGTCGATTTTTATTCGATTTTCATTACAACTGTTAGTAAATGAAGGATCCTGTAGTTTTGACTTTAGTAAATCTCCAAATTGCAAAATCGAATGAAAATCAACTACAAATACACCAAAAACCCAAAATCGACCTTTAGTAAATGTACCCCCATGTCCCTAGTTTGGTGCATAAAGGTTTACAAAGGTAAATTATTAATTAATTAATGAATGTTCCCTTCACTAGAAGACTATTGACCTCATTCAGAGTCGGTTGTAAGCGGCCGCTCGGTTGTACGCCTAACGATCGAGAATCAGAAAAAAAAACAATTGCACGGCCGGGCGATCGCAACCAAAGTGACGCCCATACATGAACAAAGCACCTCCTCTAGCTAACGAGTGATAGCAGCTAGCGATCGAGTCAGTCGTTGTCAGTCGCTGTATGTTAATTTTCTTCTGCTGGTTGCGGCCGCTTGTGTTGTGTGCAAATTACACCAAAAATTAACAAAAAAACGCATAGAATAAGCCATCCCCATAAAATTATTTATTCTTATTATTCGCTAATGCAAACGCAACTGAATCAATTACAAGCCAAATAGCAGTGTTATTAGCTACAACAAACGATTATTAGCTACTTGCATTGTGTGGCACAAAATAGAAACATCAGACATAACATCAGTCACATTCGATAGTATCGATTGTACTCTGGGGCTTGAGAGAGCACATACCCAACCTCAAGCTGGACGATCAGCCAGGCCTCTAACCTGCTCGCAGAGTGATGTTTTACTACTTCCGGCCTTCTATGTCGGTCGTAGCAGGTAATTTATGTACGCCCCTAAAACGCCCTGAAAACGGTGAGGCACCCCTGCGTTTTCAGACCACCACCCCCGTCAACAACCACAAATGGCCTTTCATGTCAATCAACTCCCGGAAGCCACTTCCTGCTCGTAAGGCGACGGTCGACAGCATTTTGGATCGCAAGGTCTCATATGCACATGCAAACAGCTAACCGTACGCATGCGTACTTTGGAAACATCGGATGCGTACGACCGAGCGGCCGCTTACGACCGACTCTGAATGAGGTCCTATATCTCTAAAATGTGAGAAGTGACATCAGATAAATGAAGTCCTTTTGGAAAAAAAAAAAGTATTGCTACCCCCTTAGCTTTTCCTTCAGTATTGTTACTCGCAAACATACAGGGAGAGGCAGAATTACACAGGTTATGACCAGCACACTTTTGTATGAAGACTACGGGCCAAATGTAATAGGGTGAGAGTTTAGAAAATGCGTCACATTTTTAAACTCAACCAATGTAATAAAGTCACAGAACATGCAAACTCGCATGTTTTTCGGACTCAAAAAACTCTCAAGATTTAAACTCTCATCCAGGTGTTTTCTGTATTGAAAATACAACTCGATCAATGTATTAGTGTGAGGGTTTTACTGCTAAACTCTCACATTTTCTAAACTCTCACCCTATTACATTTGGCCCTACATCTGCCTTTGCTGCAGAAAATGAGCGAAGAGCTAGGAATCTCTTTTGAGGGATATTCAGTCCTTCAGCTGATGTAAAGAATCTTTAATTTATCAGCAGGCATGACCTGAGGGAATAAGAATTACAATAAACCAATCAAAACCAGGTGAATGAATCTGAAAAGTATCAAACGAATACTGTGTCACCCCTTTCTGTCTGCCCTGCTCCTTTAGACTGTAAGATCTCACAAGCAGGGCCCTGTTCCCTCAGGTGCTTTTCCTTCCCTAACTTTTACCATCATCTCCTTCTCACTGCCAACAACGGCACCTAACCCTTGGGTTATGCCGCCCAGGCCCGCTGAGAACCGCAGCGGGCCCGGGTAATAGGGGGCGTGGCCTAATCACGGGAGGCGTGGCCATGCCCCCTTCCCGAAAAAAAAAGACTTGCGGCACCGCGCGCTGGGGAGGGGGGCGCTCTGGGCCCCCTCAGCCCTGCTCAAAGCTAGGGGGGGCGCGATCAGTGTGATCGCTCCCCCTCACAGGCATAGGAGACTGCTCGTGGCTGCTGCTCAGCAGCCACGAGCAGTCTCCACTGCAGCTCAGCACACGCTGTGAGGGAGGGGGAGCAGCGTCGGACCCGGGCCCCCGCCGGGCCCCTCAGGAAGCCCGGGCCCCGGTAATCTGTACCCGCTCCCCCCCCTCTCGGCGCCTCTGATGCCGTCCTATTGATTATTTGGGTATTATGACTGCTGATTCAAAAATGTTTATGAATCTTGTCCATGTCCTGAAATGTTCATAGTATAAGTCACTTTTTCCTTGTTTTGTACATACAGTTTCTGTTTTCTTTTGTACATTGTAAGGAACTGCAGACCCATTGTGGTGCAATATAAATAAAGGATGATAATAATAATAACCATTGAAGGGGTAGGATGGGGAAAGGGAAGAAACACAATGTAAAGAAGAGGAACTAGATGAACAAAAACATCTGAAATGTAGCAGAAATCACATCATATAACTGTATGGGAATAGTGATAGTCTGAAGACTTCCAGGCAACTGCTGCCCTGAACAACATGGGTGGGTAAGTCTGCTCATGATCAAGAAACACATATGCATCAACCTGGGGGTAAATGTTACATATCAAGAAATATGTAACATCGACATAACCAGAAAATATAAATGCAGACATAAAAACACTAACAGGATCTTAAATGACAATTGGACCTAAACAAGGTAGATGAATAATCTTAACAAATTATCTAAGCAGGCGTCTCAAGGCCGCTAACTATCAACAACAGTAACACTTCACCGCCTTCATCAGACAACGGAAAGGAGAGGCTTCGGAGGAGGCATGTACAGGGCATATAAAAAAAACACTGGACTTATTTGGTCAAGTCCATAGAAGAAGAGGTAGGGGTACTTCCCCACTGTGCACCACCACTCCTGCCAAAGAGGAGGAGGAGTGGGGTCTACAGATGTGTCCTCACTTACTGGTTGTCCATTCTCTATATGGCACAAGACACCCAGCACAACTGAGACGATTCAAGATGAGAAGCTTGTGATATTTTTCTTACAATTTTGTGTCTTAGTCACATCATGCAGCAAAACATACACCCATGGTGTACCAGAGGTGTAGGCTGCGACTTTAATGGTAAAGGAATTAGTTTCACACATAACACTGGCGGCCATGTTCAGTCAGACATTCATCAGGTACCAAGTGTGTGGCCAATGGTGCACCAATTGTGCGACCAGTGTGGGGCATGGAGGGCCAACTGGGGGAATGCAGTGGTAAGGGCCCATTCTTAAGGGGTGTGACCAGCCTCCAGAGGGGGTGAGGCCAGCCACCACAGAGGCTTGGCTAACCATTAAGAAGTGCATGGTCTGGGTCCCTTTATAAATATATATATTAAATAATGATAGTGCATGCATGATAATGTACCAGATTGATAACTACAATGCATTGTAATGAATACACCATAATCCTGGGAGGTATAATGTAACATATGCACAGTCTGGAACAGACCCCTAGAGGAGAGAGTTGTCCCTCAGGCAATGGGGCCCACTGGCGATCTCCCCTGTTCCCCTGTGGGTCAGTCCAACCCTGTGTGAGTCTTTGTACGCATATCAGCAAATTCACGCCGCAGCCAGTGGGCATCTCATGACCATCGGCCTGGCATTAGAATAAAGACACAGTAGCAACTGTGACAATAGGCGCAGCTGCTACTGCAATAGCATCCACCTCTGAATTACCCCCATGATGTGTACGTGCAACAGCACCTACCTAGCATATATTCAAATAAGAAAATCTGTATTAGCAGCATATTTTCAAACCAACACAAGATGTCACTGATGAGCAAAGTTCAGATACAAGAGAAAAAGCAAAGAGAGGCATTTACAACTATAAAAACAGTGTGAGATATTGCACGTTTGCATGCCATAAGACATACTTACTGCTTTTGCTGCACCCTCCTCTGGTGCTCAGAAAGGTTAAAAGGGGGAAGAACATAGGGCCTGATTCAGAGATGGACACTAATGCAATTTTCACGCAGATCGAGCGACTGTTTGCCATTGCGCATGCACCGCACTGCGCGTGCACTGCACACACAGAGGAATATAACACTAATGCTGGGCATACACTATACAATTATCTGTCAGATATCTGTCCAATCTGGCTGGTTGGAATGAAAACCTGGTAATGTATGGGAGCCAATGACAATCAACCATTTCCTCACAAACACTGAAAAACAGACAAAAATGGTCATCCAGACAAATTGGTTAAATCAAATGAATTTAACTAATCATTTTTGCCCATTTTCCAGTGTATGGTCTATTGTCATGAGCTCTGCCAGCGTGAATGGCTGCAGAGAGATGAGGGCCAAGGCTGCCAGAAGAAGGAGCTTTGAAGCAGCCTATCACTGCTGTGCACTGTGTTGTGCCTTTCCCTCTGCAGTGTAGGCTAAAGGGGACCCTTGATTCATGCACACCTGAAGATCTCACTGTGCGGATCCTACTCACACTACAACTTAGGTGAGTCTCTCTATCTCTTGCTCTCAATCTCCTTCGTCTCTCTCTATCTCTCTCTATGCTCCTATTGTGTTTGTGTGTTGAAAAGACAGAAATATAAAAAATAGATTACATTTATATTAAAAGCACTGTAATCACTTGACTTGTGGCAAAAAACTCCCCCCCCCCCACAAGATGCAACAAATTGCAATGAACATAAACTCCCCCCATAGATCCCCTCTTCCTCTCCCACATGCAGAGAGGTACTGATCATCAATCCCCCAACTCTGCATTTGGAGTGCAGAGATCAGCAAATAGTGCTCTTAGGCAAATTTCAGTTGCACTCCTTGTACTTCAGTTTTACTTAAAATGCGTAGCAATGGCAATCTTGGGCTCAAAAATGTCAGTGATGCCACCATATATGGTCAGAAGCAGTTTTAAAACCCATTTAAACTGACCTCAAACAACATCTGTCGGGTTGGGTTCGCGATCCCGGCGCTGATAATGCTGGCGGTCAGAATACCTCTGAGCATCACTCAGCGATCATTATTCAGCTCCCGTTCCCTGTGCCTGTAACACTGTGACACCCTGCGCGCATACAGCGGGCAGCACTGGCTGACGTAAGACTCTGTGTGGTTGATTCAAATGTTCTGCCGGCAGCTTTTTTTTTTTTTTTTTTAAGACTCTCGACCGAGCAATTCAATTGTTGCTCCGTCAGGGCGCGATAGCCGCCGGCATTTCTGCTAGCACCCTCAGGATGGTGTGAGCAGAAATGTGTGAGAAACCCCCTAACCAAAACTTTAGACGGGTTTAGCCATTTTACACAGCTAAACCCGGTGCGAAGAGGGCTATAATTAGTGAGCACCCAGAACAATTGAATTGCAACACTGGGTGCTCATTAATTATCGCGGCTAAAAAAACAGAATCCCGGCCCGATCCTGCAAGAAGCACCTGGAATGTGAGTAGATGCTGCTCACAGAGCTTATGTGCTCTGAGTGTTCCCTCAGCTGCCAGTGTGTGATGCCAGAGTGCTCCCAGTGTGTGGTGGGAGCATTCTTGCGGTGCCACTGTGTTTGTTGGCACCCATCTGTTTGGTGACAGGGTGCTTCCAGTGTTCACTGGGTACCCTCTTTGTAGTACTAGTGTGTGGTGGGATACTACTGTGCAGTGCCAGGGTGGTGCCATTGTGTTTTTAGACACTTCTTTGTGGTGGGGCCCTTCTGTGTCGTGCCTGGGTGCTGCAAGTGTTTGCTGGGACCCTACTGTACAGTGCCAATGTTTGCTGAAACAAGTTTGTGCAGTGCCAGGGTGCTGCCAGTGTGTGTTGGATACCTTCTGTCCAATGCCAGTGAAAACCCCTACCACCCTCTTTGCCCCCCAGTACGACAGCTGCTGTCTACCCTTGACTCCTCCTTACCCCCAGCACAGCCATGCCCCTTGCCCTCCAGCTCTGTCGCAACTGCTGTTTGTACATTCCCCCTCCCTAACCCCTTCTCTGTATGCCCTTATTCCCCTCTACAACCATTTCTACCCCATCTTCTCCCTGCCTTTACCCCCAGCTCTACCCCAACTGCTGCTTGCCCTTAACTCCCTCTACCCCAGGGGTCAGGGAACTTTTTTACCTTTTACCCCAAAATATATTTAGATACGCCGACGTTACCCCCTTGATTTGAAAGGAAGGAAATCATATAGTAGTGCCCTCATAGTTATGCCCCCATATAATGCCCCTGTAGTAGTGCCCCATATAATGCCCCTGTAGTTGTGTCCCCATATAATGCCCCTGTAGTAGTGCCCCCATATAATGCTTCTGTACTAGTGCCCCCATATAATGCTTCTGTACTAGTGCCCCCATGTAATGCCCCTGTAGTGCCGCTTGTACAAAAAAAACCACTTACCTTAATCCCCGCTCCTGCATCCGCCGCTGTCCTGTCCGCCCGGCTGCTCCTTGGAATATGGGAGAGACGTCATGACATCTCTCCCATAGTGCGCATGGAGAGAGCAGGAAGCTGGAGTTCAGAAGAGAACTCCAGCCTCCGGATAGCGCGGCGCTGCAGGGAAGGAACCGGGCGCCCGCTGGTAATAACATCTCAGCGGGCGTCCGGCTTAGAGCCTCCCTGCAGCACAGCTGGGCATGCATATGAATCATTTTAGATTATAGAATGATTCATATGCATGCCCGGCTGTCCGTCCATTACCCCCAGGAATTTCATTTTTACCCCATGTGGGGTAATTTACCCCTGTTCACTGACCACTGCTCTACTCCAACTGCTACCTCCCCCTGCACTGTCCCAACTGCTGCCTGTCCTCACCCTCCCATAATATGTAACGGGACCCTGAAACAGTGGCGTAGGACCCTAATTTGTCAAAGAGAGGGGACCCACACATTTTTTCATTCACCGCTATGTTATATTATTGAAGGACAACATGAAATGCAATGTTTACCATTTACTTCCCTTGTATATTTGGTCAGTGCTTCCGATTTGCTCTATAGGAGGGAGAAGTACTTATCCTAATGTATCAGCTGCAAACATACAGAATCTGCAACAGTTGGGGTTAAAAACTGCACTATAATGTCAAATATAGGTTATATAAGTAAGATCAGCACATTTTGTCCTTTGAAGCTTGTGAATATAAAAAAATTATAAAATTAGGTAGCTATATTTCTTTTTAAGTGGCCTAACATTTAAGTCTCAGTTGGTGGCAAAAGTGCAGAAAATGCATCTTAAATTAATTTCACACTATCAAAATCTGTAAAGCGTTTAGGGGCCTAGGTGACCCTCGGCCATTACTTTAAATTTACATACCAGCACTTTCTTTACTCACATCAACTTCTGAGCTTTTTAAATTATAAGTGGAATGTTCATTGCCTATAACATTTGGCACAACAATTTAGGTGGACACTATGTATTTGCGGTGGACTTGTGTGGCCCATTCCCCACTCCCATACCTGGCCACACCCCCTAACCACCCTCCCCTAATCATGGTGCCCCCCCTTTCATTTTTTTCTGGATCCATCCACCACTGATACAGTGTATATATAATACGTGTGTATGTATATATATTACTTTTCATATATACATATATATTATGTATATGGTAATTATGTATATTGACTTTATATGCACATATTTACTTTATAATATATAGTAATAATATATACAGTACAGTATTGCAGTGTCATATATATATATATATATATATATATATATATATATTCATTCAAGGTCCGGCACTCCAGATCTCAATGTAGCCTTGGCAATGTAAGGTGCAGCACTCGGCGCAATTATAGGAATAGACAAACAGATATGATCAACGTTTAAGAGTTAGTAACACTATTGTCAGCATTCTGTTGATAGTGTTACTAACACTGAAACGTTGATCATATCCATTTGTCTATGCCTGTTATTGCACACCAAGTGCCGCACCTTACTACTGCTTTTTTAGATAGATATATATATATATATATATATATATATATATATATATTAGGGGTGTGCACCGGCCACTTTTCGTGTTTTGTGTTTTGGTTTTGGATCTGGATCTTTCTTCGTGTTTTGGATCTGGATTGGTTTTGCCAAAACCACCCTTCCGTGTTTTGGGTTCTGGGTTTTGTGTTTTGGATCTGTATTTTTTTGAAAAAAAGCATAAAAACAGCTAAAATCACAGAATTTGTAGGTTTTTCTGCTCCTATGCTATTATTAACCTCAATAACCTTAATTTCCACTCATTTCCAGTCTATTCTGAACACCTCACAATAGTGTTTTTATGTCCAAAAGGTTGCACCGAGGTAGCTGGATGACTATGCTAAGCGACACGAGTGGGCGGCACAAACACGTGACCCATCTAGGCGTGAAACTGCAGCGGCAGACAGGATGGCAGTTTGAAAAACTAGGCCCCAAACTGTACATAATGCAAAGAAAAAAAAGAGGTGCAAGATGGAATTGTCCTTGGGCCCTCCCACCCACCCTTATGTTGTATAAACAGGACATGCACACTTTAACAAACCAATCATTTCAGTGCCAGGGTCTGCCACACAACTGTGGCTGAAATGATTGGTTCGTTTGGGCCCCCACAAAACAAGCTGGCAATTAATGTGTCCCTGCACAAACTGGCTCTACGGAGGCAAGATGTCATCCTCATCCTCCTCATCCACCGATTCCTCACCCTCTTCAGTGTGTACATCCTCATCCTCACAAAGTATTAACTCGTCCCCACTTGAATCCACCACCACAGGTCCCTCTGTACCTTCTGGAGGCTGGTCTCCCTGGAAGAGCTGATAATTCATTTTGATGAACATCATCTTCTCCACATTCTGTGGAAGCAACCTCCTACGCCTTTCGCTGACAAGGTTCCCGGCTGCACTAAACACTCTTTCGGAGTACACACTGGAGGGGGGGCAACTCAGGTAAAATAGAGCCAGTTTGTACAGGGGCCTCCAAATTGCCTCTTTTTCCTGCCAGTACAGGTATGGACTGTCTGACATGCCTACTTGGATGCTGTCACCGATGTAATCCTCCACCATTCTGTCAATGGTGACAGTATCATATGCAGTGACAGTAGACATGTCAGAAATTGTTGCCAGGTCCTTCAGTCCGGACCAGATGTCCAAACTTGGTCCTGCCTGCCCTGCATCACCGCCAGCGGGTTGCTTATGATACCTAAGTTTTTTCCTGGCAGCCCCAGTTGCGGGAGAAAATGAAGAAGGAGCCGTTGACGTGTCACGTTCCGCTTCAGCTGACAGTGTGTTCACCAGCAGGTCTTTGCACCTCTGCAGGCTTGTGTCGGCCAGAAAGAGAGACACCACATAGGCTTTAAACCTAGGATCGAGCACAGTGGCCAAAATGTAGTGGTCTGATTTCAACAGATTGACCACCCTGGAATCCTGGCAAAGCGAATGAAGGGCTTCATCCACAAGTCCCACATGCCGAGCGGAATCGCTCCGTCTTAGCTCCTCCTTCACTTTCTCCAGCTGCTTCTGCAAAAGCCTGATGAGGGGAATGACCTGACTCAAGCTGGCAGTGTCTGAACTGACTTCACGTGTGGCAAGTTCGAAGGGCTGGAGAACCTTGCACAACACGGAAATCATTCTCCACTGCGCTTGAGTCAGGTGCATACCCCCTCCTTTGCCTATGTCATAGGTGGATGTATAGGCTTGTATGGCCTTTTGCTGCTCCTCCATCCTCTGAAGCATATAGAGGGTTGAGTTCCACCGCGTCACAACCTCTTGCTTCAGGTGATGGCGGGGCAGGTTCAAGAGTGTTTGCTGGCGCTCCAGTCTTCGGCACGCAATCGCTGAATGGCGAAAGTGGCCAGAAATGTTTCGGGCCACCCAAAGCGTCTCCTGCACGCCCCTGTCGCTTTTCAGAAAATTCTGCACCACCAAGTTTATTGTGTGAGCAAAACATGGGACGTGCTGGAATTTGCCCAGATGTAATGCCCGCACAATATTGGTGGCGTTGTCAGATATCACAAATCCCCAGGAGAGTCTAAGTGGGGTAAGCCACTGGGCGATGATTTCCCTCAGTTTCTCTAAGAGGTTGTCGGCGGTGTGCCTCTTACTGAAACCGGTGATACACAGCGTAGCCTGCCTTGTAACGAGCTGGCGTTTCTGAGATGCTGCTACTGGTGACGCTGCTGCTGTTGCTGCGTAAGGTGATACATCTACCCAGTGGGCTGTCACAGTCATATAGTCCTTAGTCTGCCCTGTTCCACTTGTCCACATGTCCGTGGTTAAGTGGACATTGTGTACAACGGCATTTTTCAGGACACTGAGGACACTTTTTCTGACGTTTCTGTACAGTCTCGGTATCGCCTGCCTAGTGAAGTGGAATCTAGACGGGATTTGGAACCGGGGACACACTACCTCCATCAATTGTCTAAATCCCACTGCACTAATGGCGGATACCGGACGCACGTCTAACACCAACATAGCAGTCAAGGCCTCAGTTATACGTTTTGCTTCAGGATGACTGCTGTCGTACTTCATCCTCCTCGCTAAGGACTGTTGGAGGGTCAATTGTTTAGTAAAAGTAGTGGTGTTCCTACTTCCTCTCTGGGATGATGAACGACTCCCAGCAGCAGCAACAGCAGCAGCAGTAGGCGTAGCAATGCAGGATCCTCCAGAGGAATCCCGGATAGGAGAGTCAGTCATGCCAGTGACATGGCCTGCAGGACTACTTCCGATCCTGACTAAGGAGGAAATTGACGAGGAGGGATTTGACGGTGTGGTTTGCAGGCGCTTGGATACAACAGGACAACGGGATTTAGGTGTCCCTGGACAGCTTACGGTCTTAGCCAAAGTTTCTGAACTTGACAGTAACTTTTTATGAACGCGCTGCAGGTGCCGTATAAGGGAGGATGTTCCTAGGTGGTTGACGTCCCTACCCCTACTTATTTCACCTTTACATATGGTACATATGGCAAGACAGTTGTTGTCCGGATTTGGATAGAAATATTGCCAGACCAAAGAGGTGGAATGTTTGGTCTTCTGCCCAGGCATGACCGTGATGGGCTTTTTCATCCCACGGACAACAACTGTCTCCCCCGGAGCCTGATTTAAACAAACCACATCACCATCAGAATCCTCCTCGCCAACTTCCTCCTCAGCGCCAGCTACACCAGTATCCTCATCCTGTTGTACTTCAACAGTGACATCTTCAATTTGCATATCAGCAAGTGGACTGTGGGTGCTGCTTTCAGCACTTGCAGGGGGCGTGCAAATGGTGGAAAGAGCCACCTCTTCCCGTCCAGTGCTGGGAAGGTCAGGCATCACAACCACCACCACACTTGGACTCTCCTTGGGGATTTGTGATATCTTCTTAGAAAGCACAGTTCTTCGCTGTGCTTTTGCCAGCTTAACTCTTTTGATTTTTTTAGTGGGAGGAGGGCTTACATCGTCATGTGAAGCTGAACCACTAGTCATGAACATACTAGGGATTGACCTTAGCCGTTCCTTGCCACTCCGTGTCGTAAATGGCATATTGGCAAGTTTACGTTTCTCTTCAGCTGATTTAAATGTCTTTTTCAAGGTCATTTTCCTGAACTTTGCCATTTGGGATTGTATGTGCCCTCTACTATGACATTGGGCATCGGCCTTGGCAGACGACGTTGATGGCATATTGTCTATGTCATGACTAGTGGCAGCAGCTTCAGCACTAGGAGGAAGTGGTTCTTGATCTTTCTCTATTTTATTTTTATCGGAGAAAGTTTGGTCCTCCATTTATGTTATATCAATTTGATATATACGTGCGGCTAAACACAGAAAATAATTTTTTTTTTGGTTTGGACTGGAGTGTACTTTGGGGGTTACAGCACCCTTTAACGGTCAAGCCAGCCGGCCCTTTACTTATGACACAGGCGCACGCTTGGCACTACTTTGTTGATGCACGTGCGGCTACTGCGCACACAATTCACAAACACAGAAAATAATTTTTTTTTTGGTTTGGACTGGAGTGTACTTTCGGGGGTTACAGCACCCTTAACGGTCAAGCCAGCCGGCCCTTTACTTATGACACAGGCGCACGCTTGGCACTACTTTGTTGATGCACGTGCGGCTACTGCGCACACAATTCACAAACACAGAAAATAATTTTTTTTTTGGTTTGGACTGGAGTGTACTTTCGGGGGTTACAGCACCCTTTAACGGTCAAGCCAGCCGGCCCTTTACTTATGACACAGGCGCACGCTTGGCACTACTTTGTTGATGCACGTGCGGCTACTGCGCACACAATTCACAAACACAGAAAATAATTTTTTTTTTGGTTTGGACTGGAGTGTACTTTGGGGGTTACAGCACCCTTTAACGGTCAAGCCAGCCGGCCCTTTACTTATGACACAGGCGCACGCTTGGCACTACTTTGTTGATGCACGTGCGGCTACTGCGCACACAATTCACAAACACAGAAAATAATTTTTTTTTTGGTTTGGACTGGAGTGTACTTTCGGGGGTTACAGCACCCTTTAACGGTCAAGCCAGCCGGCCCTTTACTTATGACGCAGGCGCACGCTTGGCACTACTTTGTTGATGCATGTGCGGCTACTGCGCACACAATTCACAAACACAGAAAATAATTTTTTTTTTGGTTTGGACTGGAGTGTACTTTGGGGGTTACAGCACCCTTTAACGGTCAAGCCAGCCGGCCCTTTACTTATGACACAGGCGCACGCTTGGCACTACTTTGTTGATGCACGTGCGGCTACTCCGCACACAATTCACAAACACAGAAAATAATTTTTTTTTTGGTTTGGACTGGAGTGTACTTTTGGGGGTTACAGCACCCTTAACGGTCAAGCCAGCCGGCCCTTTACTTATGACACAGGCGCACGCTTGGCACTACTTTGTTGATGCACGTGCGGCTACTGCGCACACAATTCACAAACACAGAAAATAATTTTTTTTTTGGTTTGGACTGGAGTGTACTTTCGGGGGTTACAGCACCCTTAACGGTCAAGCCAGCCGGCCCTTTACTTATGACACAGGCGCACGCTTGGCACTACTTTGTTGATGCACGTGCGGCTACTGCGCACACAATTCACAAACACAGAAAATAATTTTTTTTTTGGTTTGGACTGGAGTGTACTTTGGGGGTTACAGCACCCTTTAACGGTCAAGCCAGCCGGCCCTTTACTTATGACACAGGCGCACGCTTGGCACTACTTTGTTGATGCACGTGCGGCTACTGCGCACACAGTTCACAAACACAGAAAATAATTTTTTTTTTGGTTTGGACTGGAGTGTACTTTGGGGGTTACAGCACCCTTTAACGGTCAAGCCAGCCGGCCCTTTACTTATGACACAGGCGCACGCTTGGCACTACTTTGTTGATGCACGTACGGCTACTGCGCACACAAATCACAAACACAGAAAATATATTTTTTTTTGGTTTGGACTGGAGTGTACTTTGGGGGTTACAGCACCCTTTAACGGTCAAGCCAGCCGGCCCTTTACTTATGACACAGGCGCACGCTTGGCACTACTTTGTTGATGCACGTGCGGCTACTGCGCACACAATTCACAAACACAGAAAATATATTATTTTTTTAGCACTTGGGGGGAGCACCCCTGATGGACAGAGCAACCCCTGGACAACACTACAGCACCCCTTTAGGACTGGGACACTGCACAGGACTTTGGAGTGGACACAGCCCCTATGGAGAACTGACTGCACAACACAGTCCAGCCAGCCCCTATGGACTTTGAAGTAGTGGACACAGCCCCTATTAACAACAGCAGCACAGCACAACACAGCCAGCCCCTATGGACTTTGAAGTAGTGGACAACAGCAGCACTACACTACACTACACAGCCCTAACTCCCACCCTCCCTCTTCACTGTCCACAGCCGAGTGAGAAAATGGCGCCGACGCGGGTACCTTATATAGGATCCAAAACCCGCGAGACTCGGAAGGCGGGATGATGACATTTTGCCTCGATTTCAGATCCGAGTCAGGCGGGAAAAGTCGAGCCTGACTCGGATCGGACTCGGATCGGGGGGGCTCGGGGGGGTTCGGATTTCAGAAATCCGAACCCGCTCACCCCTAATATATATATATATATATATATATATATATATCTCAAACGATGGCAGTTACTTTTCTGGCAAAGCTCTTGATTTTGAGAGGACAGCATCCTGCCCCGTCGCCAGGCTCAGGCCATTGACAGACTCTGCCCCTCAATAGACTCCACCCCCATTAGGGCTGCTTCCAGAAATTTCCCGGGCTGGTTTTTTGACCCAATCCGCCCCTGCTCATAGTGTCTACGGTCTTTACAGATGACAAACCACAATCAGATTCTTGTAAATCGTACTCACTCTATAATGATTGGTTATGTGCATTAGACATTAATTTGTAGTCCCGATGTCATAGGTACAGCTAGGACACGTCCCCTGACATATTACGCTTTGGGACGTGACCACATGTCACACTTCTGTTTCTCATGTTACGCTGGGGGCGAGCCCAGCACTTCGGCAGCTGATGGGCTGCCCCTCCAGCCTTCCTGCTTTGAATGGAGGCTGCGCATATCCGCGTGGCATCTATTCACCTTCACTGGAAGTCAGTGTCCCCCAACCTCCTGACCGCCGGCAGAACACTGCAGCCCGGATGTGGGACAGCGCCCGAAAATGGTGACTGTGCCACTGAAATCGGGACGGTTGGGAGGTATGCGATGTCTGTTAGTATCTTATGAGTTGGATGACAAATTATTTACCAGACTAAGGGGCTGATTCAGCATTGCACGCATGTCATACTTGCCTACTTTTGAAAAAGCATTTCAGGAAGATTATGAAAGCAACACCTATCAGCGCGGTGGTAAAGTGGGCATGTTCGGCTAGATCTGAGAGGCGTGTCATAATATAGTTTTTCATTCAAATGTAAATGATCCCTAAAGCAGTTAATAAGATCTACTTGTTGATAAAAACACACTGATACTTTTCAGAAAATGCATGTAGCCATAGGGATCATTGGCCCTCATTCAGAGCCGCTCGTTAGCGGCAGTACGCTCGTTCCGAGCGATGTTTGCACATCTGCGCATGCGTACGGTTTTTAGTACGCATGCGCGAACCAGTCAGTGCGGCCAAAAATCGTTTGTACGCTATATAGCGAGTGCCTGCTATTTTGAGTGACAGAATGAGGCGTATGTGGGTGGTAACAGGGGAAGGTGCTTGAAAATGGGGAGTGGAGATCCGAACGCAGGCGTGCTTAAAGGTCAAAACGGGCGTATTATGGGTGTGCATAATTAATTCAGCAGCGTCATTGACCACGTCACTGGGTTATTTTATAGCCAGAACTGCTCGCAAATTTGTGGTAGCAAACACCAACCACAAGAATAGCGAGCAGTTCATACGCTGGTCGATGTACTCGATTAATCTAATAAATAGCGGACATGACGTAGGATGCGAGCGGCCAGGGGGCGTTTTTAACAAATAAACGAGCGTATGTTTTGCTCGCTCGTTCAGACTTAGAGGCGTGAACAGACTACAATTTGCGAACGGATCATTTGAATAGCCACCCCTTGTTTTTGAACGAACGACCGCAAATAGCGAACGGCTCTGAATCAGGCCCATTGTGCCTTATAACCAAAGCAGGGACAAGATACTAATGATCCCATTTGAATATATATATTTCTGTGTTTTTTCTTATATAACAGCTACATAATGGGGGTAAGGTGCAAACAGGGAGATTACTAGACTCTTTAGGAAGTCAGGGAGATTGCTATTTCAGGGAGTCAAGTGGGAGAGTTGGCAAGTATGATGCAAGTGCAATGCTAAACGCAGATTCCCGATTATCGGGAATCTCTGCATGTGCGCGGGACCCATTCTGCAAGCATCCTGAGAGGCAAAGGTATCAAAGGCATAGAACCTTAGAAATGTCTGGACAGAAGACAACTTGGTACCTTACACAGCTGAACAGCACCATGGTGAACTGCCCATTGAGGGACCCACAGACCGAGTAGAATGAGCATTAACAGGAGCCAGAACAGGCAGGCCATCCTCCGTGTAAACCTCTGAGACAGTCATACAAAGCCATCTAGCCAATGTTTGCTTATTGGCTGGCCATCCCTTCTTGTGAAATCTATAGAGCAGGAATAAGGATTCTGATTTCCGAAGGGAACTGGTACGGTCCACATAAATCCTGAGGATGCATACCACATCCAAGGAGGCCTCACCTGCCGAGAGGTCTGGTGACTGAAAGGTCGGGACTATAATTTCCTCAGGTGGAAACTAGAAACAACTTTAGGAAGGAACTCAGGGCGAGTATGAAGCACAGCCCTGTCCTAGTGAACTATCAGGAAGGGGGAGCGACAGGAGAGCACCCCCAACTCTGACACTCTCCTGGCAGATGCTATTGCCAGAAAAGTTTTAGCTGTTAACCGCTTAAGGTCTATTGAAGCTAGTGGTTCAAATGGAGGACCTCGGAGGGCCCGCAGAACTACTGCCAAATCCTAAGGAGCCACTGTAGGCACAAAGGGAGGTTGAATCCGGAGGACACCCTGGAGGAATGTGCGAATATCCGGAAGTGGAGCAATTCTACGTTGGAACCATACAGACAGTGCAGAGATATGCACTTTCAGCGAGGCCAGGCAGAGTCCGAGGTTCAATCCAGCTTGAAGGAAGGCCAGGACTCTAGAAATCCGAAACACCTGGGGGTCGTAATTCCTAGGACGACACCACTGGAAATACGTATTCCAACCTCTGTGGTAGATCCTAGCAGAAGCCGGCTTACGCGCTCTAAGCATCGTGTTGACAACAGAGCAAGAGAATCCTTTGGACCTTAGGAGGGATGTCTCAAGAGCCACGCCGTCAAAGACATACGATCCAGGTCCTGTTGAAGGCAAGGACCCTGAGACAGCAGGTCCGTACGTTGAGGCAGTAGGAACGGAGTGTCGATGGAGATACTCAAAAGATCTGAGTACCAATGACATCTGGGCCAAGCTGGAGCCACCAGTAGGACAGTGCCTCCATCTTGTTTAAACTTCCGAAGAACTCAAGGAAGAAGGGAGACTGGAGGAAACAGGTACACAAACTGGAATTTCCACTGCACTGACAGAGCGTCCACCAAAGTTGCCTCGCCATCTCTTCTTCTGGACCCGTACACTGGTAACTTGTTATTGTGTAGGGAGGCCATGAGGTCTCCCTCTGGGAGGCCCCATTTGTTCACTAGGAGTTGAAACACCTCTTGTGAAGAGACCATTCCCCTGGATGTACGTTGTGATGGCTGAGGAAGTCCGCTTCCCAATTGAGAACTCCCACAATGAACACTGCCAAAATGGCCGGGAGGTGACACTCTGCCTATGTCAGAATGCGTGACACTTCTGTCATTGCTGCCCGACTTCGAGTGCCTCCTTGATGGTTGATGTAAGCTACCGTGTTGGCGTTGTCAGACTGAACCTGCAGTGATTTTCTGGACAGTATATGTTTGGCCATCTCGAGGGCCCTGTACATGGCCCGAAGTTCCAATATGTTGATTGGAAGTGTTGCTTTGACTGCTGTCCAACAACCCTGAAAAGAGTGAGGACTGGTCACTGCGCCCCAGCCCTGAAGACTGGTGTCCATTGTTAGGAGTACCCAGTGTGGGATCCAAAAGGGGTTACCCTTGGTTAGATGAGACGACAGTAGCCGCCAAGACAGAAACAGATGCACCTCCGGGGAGAGCACTATTATCTGAGCTTTGATCTGGTGGGGCAATACATTCCATCTGGAAAGGATCGGCCCCTGCAGAGGGCTGGAGTCAAATTAAGCAAATTCCACCATATCAAAAGTGGACACCATGGATCCCACAACCTGTATTGCCGAGTGTACTGACACCCGGCGACTGTGGAGGCATCTGAATTTCCATAGTTGTAATGCTGAGATGTTGTCTGAGTTCAGAAAAATTCTCTGCTGTTGAGAATCCAGGAGGGTCCCCAGATGAATCATTCTCTGCAAGGGATTCATGGAGGACTTCTTCCAATTGATCAACCACCTGTGCGCCTGTGGAAAGGCAATTGCCAGTTGCAGGTGGTGGCAAAGCACTTCTGCAGATCCTACCAACAGAAGGAGGTCGTCCAGGTATGGTAGTAGTCGGATAGCCTGATTCCGCAAATGGGCCGCTATGATGGCCATAACTTTGGTAAACACCCTTGGAGCAATGGATTGGCCAATGGATAGCGCCCTGAACTGGAAGTGCTGCTGTAGTATAGCAAACCGGAGATAACGCTGATGAGAAGGCGTCAGAGGGACATGTAGGTATGTGTCCTGAATATCCAGTGATACCATAAAAGCCTCAGGTTCCATAGCCAGTATGATGGAGCGTAAGGTTTCCATCCTGAACCTGGATACCCTGAGGGATTTGAGGTTGAGAATAGGCTGAAGAGATCCATTCGGCTTCTGCACCATAAAGAGAGTAGAATAGTAACCAGTCCCTCACTGGGCTAGTGGAAATGGCACAATTACCCCTGCCAGCAGCAAGAACTGTATGGCTTGCTGGATCTGTACGGCCTTGTCCTTGTCTGAAGAAGGGCCTGTACAGAAAAACTGGTGAGGAGGTCTTCGAAGGAATGAGAGGGTCTATCCGTGAGAGACCACTTATCTTACCCAAGCATCCTTGGTGGTTTGACACTAGCACTGGGCGAACTGAAAAGCCGGCCTCCCACTCTGGGGCCCCGTTAGGCCGAGGGTTTGTTCTCTGGCTTGGAGGCTGGACATCTTGTGCTCCAGGCCTGTTTCGTAGGTTCGGCAGCCTTCTTGGCAGTGGATTGTCTAGAAAAGGACTGCCCTTTAAATTTACCTTGGGGATGAAAGGACCTAAAGGACGAGGCTTGAGACTTCGAAGGAGCAGATGCCGAAGGCAGAAATGTAGATTTTGATTTTGCCAACGTGTTCACAATCTTGTTCAGGTCTGGACCAAACAAAATCTCCCCATTATAGGGTAAGGCCTCCAAGCCTTTCTTAGAATCGGTATCCGCACTCCAGGAGTGCAGCCACAGGGAATGGCGAGCAGACACGGCTGCGGCCGAGACCCTGGAGGTCAGTAGATTAGTATCTAGAGCGGCCTCACAGATATTTGCAGCCACATCCCAGATGCGGCCAACCAGTGACACCTGATTCTCCGGAGCTTCCAAGGGGAAGGAGTCCTCAAGTGCACCAGCCCAACACTCTATGGCCTTAGATACCCAGGAGATAGCCATGGATGGGCGGGCAACAGCTCCTGAAAGAGAGTATATTGATTTCAGGCAAGTTTCCACTTTCCTATCTGTAGTATCTTTCAAGGAAATGATGGAAGGCATAGGTAACGTTGCACTTCTAATCAATCTTGTAACTTGGGAATCCACTGCAGGGGGAGATTCCCACTTTTTACAATGAGCCTCAGGAAATGAGTAACATGAGGCCAAACATTTTTGAGGTTGAAACCTCTTACCTGGCAGTAGCCATGTGGTCCACTAACTGATCTGATAGAGGGAACACTGCTGAAGTCACCTTTGTTTAAATAGAGGGTGTTTGGATTTAGGGGCTGGCTCGTCATCCTCTATAACCAATACGGATATGACTGCATGCACCATGCAGGGATATTAATCCTAGACTTAGTCCCTGCCTCTTGCAAAGGGCAGTCTGGGTTATAGGTGTAAGCTACTTCTCCCTCATCAGATGACATCTCAGACTTCGATAGCTGAGTGGATTGAGATGACACTACAGAATGCTTAGCTGTCTGTACAGATCTCTCATTCTACAACATGGTCTGATTGGCGGCCAGACTTTGCACTGAGTAGAGAAAACATCCACCCATGGTGGAGGTATACCCTGTTGTAATCCCGGAGTGGGAATGACAGCCTGCTATGACACAGGAGGGGTCTGCATAATGAGCCGTAGTCCCTGTGAGGGAATTACTGGCTGCTGTGGTAGCCCCAAAGGAGGAAAAGTTGCCGGTACCACTAGGCGGCCTGCAATGGAGACCAGCATCTGTGAAAAGACCGTCCAAGGGGGCTCCTGTACCGATGTCAGGGGGTATGAGCTACGCATAAACGAACAATAATAATAATAAGGAAAATCACAGTGTTTCTAAACACTTTCAGGAGTAACACAATAGTGATCCTTCTAAATTATTATTTGTAGGTCTGAAACAAATATCAACTCCATGGAGAGGTGGGAATTTGAAAGATAACTTGTTAAAGGAAGAAACCAGAATGATTTTCGAACTAGGAACACTACAACTTAATGGTCTTAATATCTACTTTGAGTTGACACCATTCCTCAGATCCTAATCCATTGTCTAATTTTAAAACCCCCTTTTTTTTTCTCTCCTCTCTAATTATGCTTTATTAGTTCCTCTTTTTTATAATGACTAGTCATTTGCCATATGATTACTTTCACAAAATGTGTGTAACTATTGTGTTTAAGGTATCTGTCTGTTATGTTTGTCGATTGTTTTTCACCTAGTGGATAAATATGCAGACTCCTATAAGCGCAATATGAAGATAATTAAATGGAATGTAAGATGACTCTTCTTCTTTTGAAATATAAAATTTTATGCACATGGTCACAATAAAAAACAAAGTTAGATTCAAGAGGTAAGATTTTCCAGCTTGTGAAGATGATTCCAAATTGATGGAGAACATGAGACACAATGTGGCCATCACAACTCCTGGCATACCCATAATGGAAGCGTTGACACTGAGTGGAAGCACGATGGAAGATCACGTGCTTTTCTCACTCCACGATCGGAAACCGGAAGTGACAGTGACGCCGTGATTCAGCGGACCGGAAGTCAACAAAGGACAGAAGACCAAGTGATTGTTCCACCCCACAATCGGAAATCACAGGAAATGACGAGGACGCTGTGGTGCCGCCGGCCGGAAGTGAACCTAATGCGGCTGAGCAGGAAATACAGACCGAGGAGGTATAAATAGGTTAGTTAGAAGGACATCCACGCACCATCCTGAGGAAGTCTATCATTAGGCGAAACGCGTTGATGACAGTAGAGGGGGACGTGAATCACGTCTGCAGTACGTAGGGCACCCCAAGTTTGCCAGCAAACTATTTTTACTGACCTACCTCCTTTGGAAGCTACCACCTGGAGGATCACTACCTAGTGCGGTAAGCACTCGTTTATACTTACTTGGAACTGTTACCTGAGACTGGTATTATCCTAGGAGGACATTTGTATCCAACGATCTCCTAATTTTGGACTATCCTTTTTGGAACACATTATCAAGGTAGCAGAGTAAGACGCACTCTTACAGTGTCTGCTGCCCCACTTAAGTAGTCATTGTTTTTTGTTTCATGTTAAATGTTGTCAGTGAGTATGTCCATTTTTTATTGGCTATAGCCTATATATATATATATATATATATATAATATGAGATAGGGTAAGAACTTACCTTTGTTAGCTCTATTTCTACGAAGTCCATAGGGTTCCACAGGATACCTTGGGGTATAGGTGATGAAGTCAGGCATCGGGCACCATAGAGTTAAGTTTTCAGCCTCCCAGGATGCACTAGGGTCCCCCTCCTATACCCCGCCCCCGAGCCAAGGCATCTCAGTTATGTACCAAGCCATAGGCCGGAGGAGGAGAAGGAAGAGAGAGAAAAAAGATCTGGACACACACAAGAATCACATTCTCACCAGAGGGAGACAGAAAAACCAGTGACCAGAGTAAAGCCCATCTGTAGCACAGGTGCGACAGGGCGGAAGTCCTGTGGAACCCTATGGACTTCGTAGAAATAGAGATAACAAAGGTAAGTTCTTACCATATCTCATTTTCTACATCAGGGTCCATAGGGTATCCACAGGATACCTTGGGGATGTCCCAAAGCAGTATCCTTCAAGGGTGGGGACGCTCCTGTGCTGAAAGGAGAATCCGCTGCCTGAAGGAAGCATCCTGAGAGGCAAAGGTGTCAAACGCGTAATACCTCACAAAGGTATGGACAGAGGACCACGTGGCAGCCTTGCAGATCTGGACTACAGAGGCACCACTTTGAGCTGCCCATGAAGGACCCACAGACCTAGTGGAATGAGCCCTCACAGAGGATGGAACCGGAAGGCCATCATAAAGATAAGCTTCTTAAATTGCCATACGAATCCAACCTGCCAAAGTTTGCTTTGAAGCAGGCCAACCCTTTTTACGTAAGCCATAGAGGACAAACAAGGCATCCGACTTCCTAAACGAAGAAGTGCGGTCAACATAAATCCTTAAGGCCCGCACAACGTCCAAAGTGGCCTCACCCACTGAAAGATCAGGTGAGTTAAAAGCCGGCACAATGATTTCATTGTTGATATGGAAACGTGAAACAACTTTGGGAAGAAATTCAGGACAAGTGCGCAGCACTGCCCTGTTCCCATGAAAAATCAGGAAAGGGGGTCTACAGGAGAGAGCCCCTAAGTCAGAAACACATCTGGCCAAAGAGATGGCCAGAAGGAAAATTGTTTTAGCTGTCAGCCATTTAAGGTCCACTGAGCCCAGTGGTTCAAACGGCGGTCCCTGGAGAGCCCTCAGGACCACAGCTAAATCCCAAGGCGCTACCGGTGGAACAAAGGGTGTCTGAATTCGAAGAACACCTTGCATAAAGGTGCGCACATCAGGGATTGCAGCAATCCTACGATGGAACCAGACGGACAGGGCAGACACCTGCACCTTCAGAGAAGCAAGGCGAAGCTCATGGTCTAGTCCCGCCTGTAGGAAAGCTAACACTCTAGACATATGGAACTCCCGAGGGGCATAACCTCTCGGTCGACACCACTGGAAGAACGTATGCCACACACGATGGTATATCCCTGTAGAAGATGGTTTCCGAGCTCTTAGCATAGTTCGTACTACAGAGCTGGAAAACCCCCTGGACCTGAATATGGCCGTCTCAACAGCCATGCCATCAAAGACAGCCGAGTCAGGTCCGGGTGAAGACAAGGACCCTGTGACAGTAGGTCCGGTCGTAGTGGCAACCGCAGAGGAATGTCCACGGACAGACCCTGAAGGTCTGAGAACCAGTGCCGCCTGGGCCACGCGGGAGCTATCAACAGGAGCGTCCCTCCTTCCTGTTTGAATTTCCGAATTACCCGTGGAAGAAGGGAAAACGGAGGAAAGAGATAGGCAAACCGGAACGTCCACTGTACGGACAGAGCATCCACCAGAGACGCCTTTTCGTCTCTTGTTTGATCCCCGTACACCGGAAACTTGTTGTTGTGCCGTGACGCCATGAGGTCGATCTCTGGAAGACCCCACCTGTCCACCAGAAGTTGAAAGACGTCCTGGTGCAGAGACCACTCCCCCGGATGAACGTCCTGGTGACTGAGAAAGTCTGCCTCCCAGTTGAGGACTCCCGGGATGAATACTGCTGATATGGCCGGGAGATTGCACTCTGCCCAGACAAGGATGCGTGACACCTCTACAAGTGCCGCCCGACTTCGGGTTCCTCCTTACCGATTTATGTAGGCCACGGTGGTGGCGTTGTCCGACTGGACCTGCACGGGGTGACCTTGGAGAACCCGATGTGCCTCCTGGAGAGCATTGAAAACCGCAAGGAGTTCCAAGATGTTTATTGGAAGCTCCTTTTCCGCCTGAGTCCATCTGCCCTGGAAGAAGTGTGGACCCGTGACTGCTCCCCTGCCCCGAAGGCTGGCGTCCGTTGTCAACAGGACCCAGTTCGCCACCCAAAATGGACGACCCTTGTTGAGATGCGTCGTCTGCAACCACCAGGCTAGGGACAGGCGAACCTCCGGAGTGAGCACCATCGTCTGGGACTTTAGACTCTGAGGCAGTCCATTCCATTTGGACAGGATCAATTGCTGCAGAGGTTTGGAGTGAAACTGGGCATATTCCACCATGTCGAATACTGACACCATGGAGCTCAGTAACCTCGCCGAGTGCAGGGACACACGGCGACTCTGCAGACAACTGCGCACCCTCAACTGTAAGGCAGAGATCTATTCCCCCATCACAAAGATCCTTTGCTGTCTGGAGTCCAATAAGGCTCCAAGGTGCAGAATCCTCTGAGACGGGATCAGGGTGGACTTTTGCCAGTTTATTAACCAGCCATGCCATTGCAGTACCGCAATCGTCAGATCCAAGTGGCGTAGAAGGAGCTCTGGAGATCCTGCTACCAAGAGAAGGTCGTCTAGGTACGGCAACATGCGGACTCCCTGCAGCCGCAGGAAAGCCGCCATGACCGTCATAACCTTGGTGAACACTCGTGGTGCTGTCGCCAGGCCAAAAGGTAACGCCCAGAACTGAAAGTGATCGTTGCGGATTGCAAACCTGAGGAACTGTTGATGGCGTAAAAGAATAGGGACATGCAGGTAAGCGTCCTGTATGTCCAACGACATCATGTAATCCCCAGGTTCCAGCGCCAGAATGATGGACCGTAGGGTCTCCATCCGAAACCACGGCACCCGCAAGGACTTGTTGAGGGCTTTGAGGTTGAGAATCGGACGGTACGACCCATTGGGTTTCTGCACCAAAAATAGATTGGAATAGAAACCCTGGCCCCCCTGGGAGAATGGCACAGGCACTATAACTCCAGCCTGGAGCATAGTGTGCAAAACCTTCCGCAGTTCTATGGCTTTGTTTCCGGTCTAAGGGAAGACTCGTGGAGAAGAATCGGGATGGGGGCCTGTGCCGAAAGGAGAGGGCATACCCGTGAGAAACCACCTCGTGAACCATATTGTCTGTCGTGGTTACCGACCAACACTGGACGAACTGCAGCAGGTGGCCTCCCACTTTGGGATCCCGTCAGGCCGCAGGTTTGTCATCAGACTTAGGGGCCAGACGTCTGGTACTCCAGGCCTGTTTCCTGGGCTTGGCCGATTTCTTGGGGCCAGCCTGTCGGGGAAAAGACTGTGCTTTAGGCCTACCCTGGGCCCTGTAAGGCCGACGTACCCAAACTGGAAGGGACTGCAGCAGATGGGAGACATGCAGACTTGGCTGCCGCCAGCGTGGCCATAATTTTGTCCAGATCCGGACCAAATAGGACTTCTCCATTAAAAGGCAAAGCTTCCAAGCCCTTTTTGGAATCAGCGTCCACCTTGCAGGATCGCAACAGCTGCCGAAGAAATCCAAGATGTGAGGGTACTGATATCCAAGGCCGCTTCATTGATGTAAGTGGCCGAATCCCGGAGATTGCCTACCAACTCGGTCTGTTCAGCTGAACAGTCGGAATCCAAAGACGCCTCCAAACTATCAGCCCAGCGCTCCATAGCTCTGGCTACCCAACATACGGCCATAGCCGGTCTGGATGCCCCCCCCCCGCGAGGGAATAAATGGACTTTAGGCAGATCTCCACCTTGCGGTCCGTAGCCTCCTTCAAGGAGGACATGGAGGGCATGGGCAATTTGGCACTTCGGACTAGGCGTGTCACATCAGAATCCACCTGTGGAGGGAATTCCCACTTAGAAACATAATTGTCCGCAAACGGGTAAGCCACCGCTAAGCGTCTTTGAGGCTGATACCGTTTACCAGGGTGTTTCCACGCCTCCTCTAAATGGTCTACTAACTGACCCGAAAGAGGAAACACTGTGGCGTCACCCTTAATATCCTTAAAAAAGGCATATTTGGACTTGGACACTGGAGGATCATCATCCTAAATAACTAAATCTGTGCGGACTGCCCGAATAAGGCCAGGAACATAAACCTTGGACTTAGCGTCCGACTCTTTAGTACGGAGAGGTTCTTGGTCAGATAGATCCAGAATCTCCCCATCATCGGTCGTCACCCTCATAAGGAGCGGACAGAGACGCCACAGGCCGCTTAAGTGGCCGCAACACAGACTCCCCTTGTAACATGTCCGACAAATGCTGTACCGAATTTGTCAGTGAATTAACCCACGCAGGTTCCTGAGAGACCTGGGGAGGGGAAATAGGGAGACTGTGGGGTACCATCAGTTGTCTCGGGAACCCCTGCATGGGTGACGACACCACTGACTGCTGGGACAATCCCATCTGTGAAAACGCAGGTGGCGGAGCTAACTGGCACACTAGGGTTGTAAGCGCTTTGGCGAAACAAGCCCAGGGCGGTTCCTGTACCGGAGCGGTGACAGTAATTGGCCGCACCAATATATAACACTGCCGACATAGCCCCTCCACGTTACCCTCCCCCACCGCTATTGGTACATTGCACTTAGTACACATAAGCTGGAGAGGAAATTCACTCTCGGACATGACCCCTCTCACTAATACTCGTCAGTATAGTGGTAGAACCACCCTGCAATCACCACACCGCAAGGGCTTTAGCAGAAGAAGAGTAGGGACAGTGAAATGGCTGACAGTAGAAAGTGAAAGTACAGGCAGCAGACGCTAGCAGAAGTCACATACAATGCAAACAAATTAATCCCTGCACTATCAGCGCTGTTCCTCAACTACGCAGACACAGAGCCTGGTAGGACACAGCGCTGCATACACAGACCTGTTTCAACGGAGGAGAGGTATGCCGGGGGACCCAGACTGCGATGCCACCAATCAGCAGCTTCCAGCAGCGTTCACCATGTTTCTTGAAAGATGGCCACCGAGGAGCAGAGAGGAGGCCGGCCTGGGGGAGGAGCGCTGCCACAGGGCCAATCGGCAGGTGCAGAGAGGGCTGTGTGCAGCGGGGGAGGCGCCGGCTGTGTACAGGGAAGGCGCGCTCCCCTGGCATGCAATTAACCCCTGGGATGCCGCAGCACTACCGCTCAGCTGCGGTCTGCTGTCCCAGGGGGGTAGTGGAAGCGCAGGTTGGTTACCTGGCTCCACGCTGCAGCCAATCCCCAGGGAGCCCCCTGCCTGGGGACTCTGGACCATGTATCAGCAGGGACCCACCGCGGGACCCCGCTGCTTACCTGCTGCCCCTTTGAATCTGGCCATGGTCCAAAACATCTGGGGTCACGGCTAGCTGTGACCCCAGATGTTTACCAGCATCCCCGGATCAGTACCGGTGTTCTGGTACCGGCGGGGTGTAGGGAAGACAGCATGGACGTCAGTAGTGACTGTCCATGCTGTACTTCCAGATGTGCAGCCACAGCTGCCGCGAAGAAAACTTCAGGGGCTATCCTTAGCCCCCCCAACAGGTGCTCCGACTCCGAGCCGGGCACCAATGAAACTGAGATGCCTTGGCTCGGGGGCGGGGTATAGGAGGGGGACCCTAGTGCATCCTGGGAGGCTGAAAACGTAACTCTATGGTGCCTGATGCCTGACGTCATCACCTATACCCCAAGGTATCCTGTGGATACCCTATGGACCCTGATGTAGAAATATATATTTCAACATATATTTTATTCTGTATCTACTATGCTTTTTATTAAACCTAATTCAGTTTGAATACTCACCTTGTGATTATTACTTTAGCTGTACACGGGACCTATAGGAGGCGCCAGAGGATTCTTTTTCTTTGAAGTTCTAGTTGGCTTACTAGGGGTGATCACTGGCAATCATAACATAATAGTCGGCCCAAATAACATCGTGAAAGAAAGAGTTGCATCGAACCAATAGCTTCTGCTAAAATGCCCAAGTGCTTGAAACTTAAATTCAAGCTCTTGCCCAGAAGGTCCAGGAACTCTCATTGCGTGTTGAAGAAAGCTGTCCTCCTGTGTATCCAGTTCCTCTCGAGGAACCTAAGATGAATTTGCCAGATCAGTTTTCTGGGGATCGCCGACAGTTTTTAAACTTTCGCGAGAGTTGCAAGCTGTATTTTAGACTTCATCCAGTCTCTTCAGGGACGCAGTTGCAATGAGTGGGACTGGTAATCTCTCTCCTTCAGGGGGATCCACAGACTTGGGCCTTTGGATTGCCCTCAACTCATGCTGCATTACAGACCGTTGACTCCTTCTTTATGGCCTTAGGCCTATTATATGATGACCCGGATCGGACTGCTCTGGTAGAATCTAAGTTGCATTCTCCCAGACAGGGTCAGAGGGCTGCGGCGGACTACTCTTCAGAGTTCCGCAGATGGGCAACCGACTCAGGTTGGAATGATCCGGCTCTATGTAGCTAATACCGTCTCTGTCTTTCTGAGGCGATCAAGGACATACTTGTCCAACATTCGCCTTCTGAGTCCTTGGATGATCTAATGCAACAGGCCATTAGTATTGACCGGTATCAATGGGAACGAACATGAGAGCAGAACCTTCCCACGAGGTCGCTTCGTTCTCTCACTTTCCACCTTCGGTTGCAGAGGAGCCAATGCAGATTGGTGCATCCCGCCTATCACCAGAAGAGAGAAAAAGAAGACAGTCTCTAGGCCTCTTTATGTATTGCGGTGACAAGGGACATACTGTTAATAATTGTCCGCTCAGACCGGTAAAGGCAAGGCCTAGGTGTTCTGGAGGAATTGCACTTAGGCCTGGCTGCCATTTCCTCCCGAAACTCATTGTTATTTCCAGCAGCCATCCAATTGGCCGATACCACTCTGACTACTCTGGCATTTCTGGATAGCGGGGCGGCAGGCAACTTCATGGATTTCCTCTTCTTCCGCACTCTGGGTATACCAGCTGTCCCTTTGGATCAAAAAATCCCAATCTGTGGTCATGGTTTAGGGATCATAATCCCGTGATTGCATGGCAGTCTGGAGAGATAGTCAAATGGAGTCATGCATGTCAAACTCGTTACTTGGCCAGTTCTACCTGCGGTTGCCGAGGTTCCTCCAGCCATTCCACCTCAGTACCAGGATTATGCCGATGTGTTTTCTAAAGACTTGCGGATGTCCTTCCGGAACATAGGCCCTATGACTGTGCCATTAATCTTATCCCAGATGCCAAATTACCCAAAGGTCGGTTGTATTTTTCTTCGTGGGAAAGAAGGATGGAACTCTTTGTCCCTGCATAGACTATCGAGGGAGTAATAACATCATGGTCAAAAATGCATACCCAATACCTTTCATTCCGGTACTATTTGATCAGCTGCGCCAGGCTAACATCTTCTCTAAGATTGACCTCTGAGGGGCTTACAACCGGATTCAAATCAGAAGTGGGGATGAGTGGAAGACGGCCTTCAGTACTCACTCAGGGCATTATGAGTATCTGGGTCATGCCGTTCGGCTTATCCAATGCCCCTGCAGTTTTTCAGGACCTGATCAATGACGTCCTTCGAGAGTTTTTGGGGGTATTCGTTGTCATATATCTGGACGACATTCTCATTTTTTCTCTAGCGCTGGATCAACATCATCAGCATGTACGTCAGGTTCTTCAGAAACTACAGTAGAACCACCTGTACACCAAGTTGGGGAAAAGTGATTTGTATGTCATTAAGGTTTCTTTTCTGGGATATACCATCTCGTCTCGGATTTTCGATGGATCTGGGTAAAGTCGAGGCTGTACTTAAGTGGGTCCAAACACCTTCCCTTAAGGCTATTCAGTGTTTCCTTGGCTTTTCAAACTATTATCGCAGTTTCATTAAATCTTTCTCCCGCATTGTGGCACCCATTGTGAGCCTAACCAAGAAAGGAGCGGATACCCAAAATTGGTTAGTTGAGGCTATCCAGTCTTTTGAAGCTCTGAAGACTGCATTCACTCAGGCACCGGTTCTCCGACATGCTGATCCTGACCTTCCATTTGTCCTGGAGGTGGATACTTCTGAAGTAGGAGCCGTCTTATCTCAGAAAAACCCTTGTGATGATAAGTTGCAACCGTGTGCATTCTTTTCTCGCAAATTTTTCTCTGCTGAACGCAACTATGATGTGGGAAATCGGGAGTTGCTAGCGATTAAGTGGGCTTTTGAAGACTTGAGACATTGGCTCGAGGGGGCCAAACACCGGATTATGGTTCTTACTGACCACAAGAACCTGTCTTACATTCAGTCTGTTAAAAGGTTGAACTCTCGGCAAGCACGCTGGGCATTATTTTTTACCCGGTTCAACTTTCTCATATCCTTCCATCCTGGTTCCAAGAACATCAATGCTGACGCCCTATCCAGGAGCTTTGAACCTATACAACAGGTCTCCAAGGCAGACGAAGCTATCATTCTGGACTCCTTCTTCCATTGTGCCATCACCCGAAGATCTGGCTGATATAATTCGGGCCTGTCAATCAGTCGCCTCCTGAGAAGCCTTCTGGTCTTCTGTTTGTTCCAGAGAAGTTTAGGAAAGCAGTTATACTGGATTTTTATGCTTATCGAGTTTCTGGTCACCCAGGCATCAGTAAGATCTTAGAGTTGCTCTCCTGCTCTGTTTGATGGCCTTCATTGACCAAAGATGTGCGTGAATTTGTCCTGGCATGTGAAGTCTGTGCCTGGGACAGCTCCTTCAGGTCTGTTACTTCCACTTTCTATACCTAGGAGACCCTGGACCCACATCATCATGGACTTCAGCGTTGACCTCCCAATGTCTGCTCGATGTTCCGTGATCTGGATGGTGGTGGACTGCTTTAGCAAAATGGCACACTTCATACCATTGCCAAAGCTTCCTTCTACCTAGGAACTCTCCGGCCTGTTTCTCCAACACATCTTCCGGGTACACGGTTTACCGAAGGATATCGTGTCGGATCGAGGAACGCAATTTGTGGCACAGTTATGGAGAGCGTTCTGTACTTCCCTGGGCATTGACCTTAGCCTTTTCTCAGGGTACCATCCAGTCCAATGGACAAACTGAGTGTGTTAACCAGTGTCTGGAACAATATCTACACTGCTATGTTTCTAAGTGTCATAATGACTGGGTATCTCATCTACCGCTTGCTGAGTTTGCTTTTAACAATTCATGCCATTCTGCATTTTCGGTATCCCCATTCTTTTGTGTTACAGGGCAACATTCAAGGTTTTGAATTCCTGTTTACCAGCCTCATCTTCTGTCTCCTGGCTCCGTCAGATTTGGAGTAAGGTCCATCTAAGCCTTCGGAAAGTATCTCTCCACTCAAAAAATGTGTCTGATAAACTTTGGAGGTCATGTGGATTTAAGAGAGGTGATTTGGTTTGGCTCTCCACTAAGAACATCAAGCTCCGCCAACCTACGCAGAAGTTGGGTCCTAGGTTCATTGGTCCATTCCGAATCATTTCACAGGTGAATCCGGTAACCTTCAAACTTCAACTACCCAACTTTCTCCGTATCAACAATACCTTCCACTGTTCTCTACTCAAGCCGGTCTTCTCTTCAGCCAAGTTCAAATCTAGGTTCTCTTCCAGGTCTGCTTCTGTTGTGGTCCACAGCCAAAACGAGTTTATCTTAAAGAAGATCTTGGCCTCTAGAATTTCCAGAGGTCGTCTGCAGTTTTTAGTCTACTGGAAGGGCTAAGGTCCAGAGGAACGCTCCTGGGTTCCTGAGACTGCTCTACATGCTCCCAGGCTGAGAAGACAATTCTTTCAGGTTTATCCAGACAAACCAGAATCTGGGGGTTCTTCAACCCCGCATCAAGGGGGGTACTGTTACAATTCGTGGTTAGGACTTGTATCCTTCAAGCAATTTACCTGGTCAGGACGGAATTACTTCAGTTTCTCCTGTCACTAGGTGATCGGCACACCTCAGGAAGTGACATATCGTCCACAGTGTTGCGTGATTGGTGCTGCCTATTTGTACTCATTGGACTTTTGCCACCTCGCCGTCTATAGCGTATCTATGAGTTCAATCGGCTTGGCTGCATGATCATCCTCCTCGTGGTACAGAATTGGATTTTCCCAAAGTGGCTTCCATGCTACCTCCGGCTCTCCAGCTTCTACTATGGCTTCCAAGCCGCACTGACACCACCGTTCTGCAAATCGTCTCTCCAAGCCGCAGCATCAAACCACTAACTTTGCCATCACTGGCTCCTGCCACACCTTCGGCATATTTGCCACACCAACAGCTTCCGTGCTGTTACCAGCTCTCCAGCTTACTCTACGGCTTCCAAGCTGCACCTACACTACTGTGCTGCCATCGGCTCTCCAAGCCGCAGCACCAACCATTCACTCCTCCACCATCAGCTCTTGCCGCACCTTCGGCACATTTGCTGCATCAACAGCTTCCGTGCTGTCACCTGCTCACCAGCTTCTTCTACAGCGCCAAAGCTGCATCTATATCTCTGTACTGCCATCGGCTCTCCAAGCCGCAGCATTTACTTCAAACTACCTGACTATCTACTAACGGGTATTGCCGCATCATCGGCACATAAGCCGCATCATTGGCACATTTGCTGCACCATCTGCTCTCAAAGCCACAACATACTACCTGTCCATCTACTAACAGCTATTGCCGCACCATTGACACACAAGCCCCATCATCGGCACATCTGCTGCATCATCGGCACATTTGCCGCACCATCGGCTCTCAGAGCCACAACATACTACTTGACAAACTACTAACGTCTATTGCCGGACCACCTGCACACAAGCCGCACCATCGGCTCTCAAAACCATAAACTTATCATCTATCTACTAACGGCTATTGCCGCATCATCAGCATGTTTACTGCATCATCGGCATATTGCCACACCATCAGCTTTCAAAGCCATACTGTATCATATTACCTATCTACTAACGGCTATTGCCGCATCATCGGCACCTTTGTCGCTTCATCGGCACACTTGTCGCACACTTGTCGACGCACATCATCAGCTTCCAAAGCCGCATCTCTCCTACTGTATAAACTCCTCCTTCTCACCTCAGGATTCCAGTTGACACTCCTGTAAGCTGCTACTACTCTGAGCAGTAAGTCCAGGCGGCCGCCTAAGTACCGGTGAGCTAGTTATCTCTAAGGGAACAATGGGCGGTTGTTATTGGCGGAAGACCTTGTGGTCTGAAGTTCTAGTCGGCTTACTAGGGGTGATCACTGGCAATCATAACAATTACATAATCTGCATTGCAGAATGGGTGCAGAAATGTGTTCATTACCCTTGTCGGACATCTCTGCAGGGTAAATCAACACAGAATATGGCACTGGGTACAATGCAACCACGGGTATGTACAAATACTAGCAGGGAAGCAATATACTGGTCCTGTCTTATGCTTGGGTAAGCTGCAGGGACCTGCTGCCTAAATATGGCACAGTGCAGCACACAACAGCATGTGACCGAATTCACAAATATTATTTATATGAATGAGGTTATTTATGAACCATCCTAACCACGCCTGTATTAGAACATGCAATAGATAAAGGGCATAGCCATACGCTGACAGTAGAGAAAAGAGACACAGACCTCCTGCGACTGCACCATGAAAAAAATGGCCGCCGGAAACCTCAGAGGGGGCGTGGCCGTAGGAGAGCAGCTCAGAGAAGCCAGACCTCAGAGGAAAGGTGCCCTGAGCTGAGGGGAGGAGCCTCTTAAACAGGGAAGCTGTCTCCCCATGCCGATTATTAACCCCTGGGATGCTGGTTTCCAGCACCAAAATGTCCCTGGATGTCTAGTGGATCGTGATGGCTGGTGCCTGTGTCCAAACTCAGCACCTCCGGTCTGTCCTGAGACCGGAGGTATCGACTGCCATAACACGCGGGTCACCGCAAGCTGCGACCCGCCTTACCTGTCCCCTAAAGTCCAGTTGCAGCCTGGGTCCTCTCTGGGGGCCCTGGCTAGTGTTGACCCCCGGAATGCCCGCTGAGATCCACAGATCGGTACTGGTGTCATGGCCCAGAAGGCGTAGACGTCCCTCGGACAGTCTGCTGCTGCGCGTTCAAGATGAAGTAAAATTAAACTAAAATAATAAGCTTAAGGGCTGGCTCTAATGAAACAGAGGTGCCTCTGGCTCGGGGGCGGGGTATACGGAGAGTGGACCCAGTGCATCCTGGGAGCTGAAAGCTTTAACTACATGGTGCCCGGATTCAGTTCCATCGCCTACACCCAAGGTCTCCCTGTGGAGCCTATGGACCCTGAAGAAATGAAATAATATCCTGGAGTATATAGCTTGTGTAACTTGCAAGATTCATAGAAAAAATAGATACTGAGCAACAGTGAGATAAGTATAGCCTGGTTACTTTCTATGGAGAATTGGGCATGATTCAGCTTGGATTGCAGTTGCTAATACGCGCGTAATCGGCCGATTGTTACGTACTGTGCATACATCGCAGTGCGCGAACTAGCTATTGCGATCGGGACTGCGACGCAGACCCCTCGCAGTGATTGACAGGAAGCACCGTTTGTGGGTGGTGATGGGGGAGTGGTCTGGGAAACACAGGCGTGCCAGTGCGTTCGCATGCCGTTGCAGGGGCGTGCATAAATTATCCACTGCGATGCCATACGCAGTGTGATGTCTCAGCAATTTCTGAGTAAGGGGAAGTGGGCGTCCTTATGTTAGGCTGCGATTGTAATGCGAATGCAATAATTTGTATATCACCGTTGATATTAGCAACTGCGTTGCGTGCGTTTTAGCAGAATAGCGATCCTTGCTGAATCTGAGTAGCACTGTACATGCCTCTGAGTAGCACTGCGCATGCCTCTGAGTAGCACTGCGCATGCCTCTGAGTAGCACTGCCATGTCTCTGAGCAGCACTGCGCATGTCTCTGAGCAGCACTGCGCATGTCTGAGTAGCACTGTGCATGCCTGAGTAGCACTGCGCATGTCTCTGAGCAGCACTGCGCATGTCTGAGTAGCACTGCGCATGCCTCTGAGTAGCACTGCGCATGCCTGAGGAGCACTGCGCATGCCTGAGGAGCACTGCGCATGCCTGAGGAGCAGCACTGCGCATGTCTGAGTAGCACTGTGCATGCCTCTGAGGAGCACTGCGCATGCCTGAGGAGCAGCACTGCGCATGTCTGAGTAGCACTGTGCATGCCTCTGAGCAGCACTGCGCATGCCTCTGAGGAGCACTGCGCATTCCTCGGAGCAGCACTGCGCATGCCTCTGAGGAGCACTGCGCATTCCTCGGAGCAGCACTGTGCATGAGTCAAGGTAATTACCATAGTCACTCGCAGAAAGTATTTAGTCACAGTGTGACTGACAATTAGGGAGCGTTTGGGGTGGTTACTAGGAGTGTCAGCTAAAAACGCAGGCGTGTTGTTTCAGGGGCGTGTCACAGCCTGCACCTGCAATCTCATACGCAAAAAATACGACTCTAACGTCTCAGTTCCCACGGCCAGTATGTGCAACCATAATCTCACTCAGTGCTAACATGGAATGATCTACGTCAGATGCTGTGTCCTTGCAGATGTGTGGATTTGCAAAGACGCCGGCAGGGGTCTCACTGCATATCCCGGCAGCTGTGATATTTGCATATTTACGCACAGCAGCTGCACACCGGATCGCAGCTGCGGTGACAATAGTGTACAGCTTTGAATCAGGCTCTTAGTCATTATCAATATTTTCATACCTTGGTCATTATAGATATTTTTCATGTCTTAATAATTATTGATATTCTTCATGTCATATCCATTGTATTACTCTATATTTTTGTGGTACTTACTGCTGATACTTAATTGTTTTATGTGAAGCTGCATAAAAGTTGCCCACCCTTTCCTATACTTGCAATTAATAAATGTACCATGGTGGTTATAGCAGCAGACCCTTTGTGTCTCATATTCTCTAACTATTATCGTTGTCAGGTGTTGGGGCAGAGGTTTCCTGTATTGCACTCTGGTGGAGAGAGAACCAGTTCCCTACCCCGTGGCTAATCAAGATTCAGGTGGTGCCACTGCCAATTAATCATCTCACTATCATGTTAATTGGCTACACACACACACCACACGTATAAATACACACACGCCACACATACACACACACGCCACACATATCTAGCTTCCGGTTCATTTTTATGGAGTTTTTACAATGTCTAGGACAAAATCTTCACTTGGTAGTGACAGTGCTGTGGGGAAAAGGGTGCGCCCGACTTCCGTGATGGGGAGGGCGATTATTGGCTCCTGTGTCATGACACCACTTTGGGACAGCGGCGCAGCGATTGGCTGTAAAGCACCATATCCAACATGGCCGGGGCCAGGCTCTGGTTAGCTGGAAGAGTGTGAAACCACGTGATAATGTAACCAGTTGTGGAGAGACGATGCTTCCACCTGAGGCTCCGCCAAGGCCCAGAGCCCATGCCTCGTCACACCGAGCTCTCCGTACGGTGCCGGCCGCATGGTGTACTGGGTAAGTTTGCTCAGCGTGTCTGCACTACCTGACTCTGGCGCTTTGTGCCTGGGGAGGTGGAGTAGGGGCCGCCCGCAGCTCAGCACTGTTATTGTGTCTCTTCTGCCTCTTTTTTCCTGACAGCGGCCACGCAGGATATGTGCCCCCCATTAGCCCATCTGAATGTTTCCAGACTACTGCTGGGGCTGCATCCACCCAATCCCCACCCGTGTGCATCGTCCTTCCCTCCCACCGAGCATGAGTCCCCAGGGCTGCCGTCGCTGTTGCTGCTGGTTGGGGGGTGAGCCACTCTGAGCAACGCACGCACCGCTGCCTCTTGGATCTACCTGCCCCGCATTTCCAGGGCGACTTCTGTATCCAAAACTTACCCGCAAAACTTTGCTGGGAACATTAGACCTTGCACAGAGGAGAGGGCATGCGGGGCGTGAAAGGCACTCAGGGTGCTGTCTCCTTGTCATTGAATAAAATGAATAATCACTCGGCAGCGACGGGTAGGCACTACTAGTTTAAAATAAATTAAGTTAATACAAATAGCATACATCTTATACAACATAAAATATAGTTAATAAATGTAAACAACCATATAAATATATCAGTAGAGCTCAAAATGTCATAATAAATTGTATTGATCAATACACATAGTATTCATCTGTTGCACTGTTCAAATATGGCAAAATATTGTGTTAGTAATCTGTTTAAATAGCATGCACCACATAAAAAAAGGTTAGTTGCTAGAAGGAACATCCAAATATGCGCATATAGGGCCTGATTCACTAGTGATCACAACTGCGATTATGCATGTAATCAGCCGTTTGTTGCCTACCGCGCATGCATCGCAGTGCGCGTGTGTGAAGGCACCACTGCTATCGCAGTGACTATGCAGACTCATCGCAGAGTGGTTGACAGGAAGTACCGTTTAGGTGTGGTGACGGTAGGGTGGTCGGTGAAACGCATGCATGCCAGTGCATTTGAACACCGTTGCATGGGTGTGCATAAAGTAGCCACTGCGATGCCATACACAGCTTGGGCTTCCACTGCGTGCGTGAAGGTTAGCAATTTCTGAGTAAGGTTAGACCTTGTGCAAATGTGCGTGAGGCTGTGATTGTACTCAATGTTACTGAAGGTTTCGCTATTTTGCTAAGTATTACGGATGTGGGTGAAGGGATGTGGGTGTCCTTATGTTAGGCTGCGTATGGCATTGTGATTGCAATCATTAGCATATCTTTGCAATAAGACTGCGTGCGTAATCGCTATTGCGATCACAATAGTGATCCTTACTGAATCAGGCCCATGGTTAGTATTTAAAAATGAGAGATTGTAAAACTTACCTTTGTTAATTCTCTTTCTTCGAAGTGCATAGGGCCCACACGGAGACCTTGGGGTCCATCCCCCTATACCCCGCCCCCGAGGCACCTCAGTTCGTGACAAGCCAAAGGCCAGAGGAGGAGAAGAGAGAAGGAAGACTGGTACACACAAGAATCACACTCTCACGTAGAAGGAGACAGGAAATCAGTGACCAGAAACATAGCACATGTGAAGCCAGGTGCGTCAGGGCGGGTACCCTGTGGACCCCATGGACTTCGAAGAAAGAATTAACAAAGGTAAGTTTTACCGTAACTCATTTTCTTCTTCAGGGTCCATAGGGCTCCACAGGGAGACCTTGGGGATGTTCCGGATGCTCCTGTGCTGAGAGGAGAATTCGACGTCCAAATGAAGCATCCTGAGAGGCAAATGTATCAAAGGCATAGAACCTCAGAAAGGTATGGACAGTGGACCACGTGGTCGCCTTGAAAAGCTGTTCAGCCGAGGCTCAACGGCGAGCTGACCATGAGGAACCCACAGAGCAAGTAGAAAGAGCAGTAATAGTAGCTGGTACAGGAAGGCCTGCCTGCATGTAAACCTGTGAGATAGTCATGCGAAGCCATCCCTTCTTGTGAAATCCATAGAGCACAAATGAAGAATCTGATTTCCGAAAAGAACTGGTACGATCCATGTAGATCCTGAGGGCACTGACTACATCCAAAAACCTCATCTGCTCATATGTCTGGTGATTGAAAGGCCAGGACTAAAATTTCCTCATTAATGTGGAACAAGTAACAATTTTTGGAAGGAAACGAGGGCAGAGTACGAAGCACAGCCCTGTCCTGATGAAATATCAGAAATGGGGAGCGACAAGAGAACGCCCCGAAATCTGACACCCTTCTGGTGGACGCCATAACCAGAATAAAAATAATCTTCGCTGTGAGCCTCTTGAGTTCCATGGATTCCAGGGGTTCAAATGGAGGACCCTGGAGGGCACAGAGAACTACTGACAAATCCCATGGAGCCACTGAAGGGACAAAGGGAGGTTGTATACGGAGGACACCCTGCAGGAAGGTATGGTCATCCGGTAGTGGAGCAAGTCTACACTGGAACCAAATGGATAGAGCAGAGACATGCACTTTCAACGAGGCAAGGCGGAGTCCAAGGTCCAATCCAGCTTGAAGGAAGGCCACGACTCTGGAAATTCTACAACACTTGAGGGTCGTAGCTTCTGGTACGACAACATTGGAAATATGTATGCCACACTCTGTGGTAGATCCAAGCAGAGGCTGGCTTACACGATCTGAGCATAGTTTTGACCACAGAGCTAGAGAATCCTTTGGACCTTAGAAGGGATGTCTCAAGAGCCACGCCGTCAAAGACAGAAGACCGAAGTCCGCATAAGGCAAGGACTCTGAGACAACAGGTCTGGACGTTGAGGCAGCAGGAACGGAGTGTAAATGGAGAGACTCCGAAGATCTGAGTACCAACGACATTTGGGTCAAGCTGGAGCCACCAGCAGAACAGTGCCTCCATCTTGTTTGAACTTACGAAGAACTCGAGGAAGAAGGGAGACTGGAGGGAATAGGTATGCAAACTGGAAGGTCCATTTCACTGACAATGCATCTATGAAGGTTGCCTTGGCATGCCTTGTTCTGGATCTGTACACCTGCAGTTTGTGATTGTGTCGGGAGGCCATGAGGTCCACCTCGGGAAGGTCCCATATGCCCACTAAGAGTTGAAAAACCTCTGGGTGAAAAGACCATTCCCCTGTATGCATGTCGTGATGGCTGAGGAAGCCTGCTTCTCAATTGAGAACTCCCAGAATGCACACCGCAGAGATGGCCGGGAGGTGATCCTCAGCCCAAGTCAGAATGCGTGACACTTCTGTCATTGCTGCCAGACTTCGATTGCCTCCTTGATGGTTGATGTAAGCCACTGTTGAGGCATTGTCGGACTGTACCTGTACAGGTTTTCCCTGAAGTATGTCCTGGGCCAGTATGAGGGCACTTTAGACAGCTCGAAGTTCTAATATGTTGATTGGAAGTATTGATTTGACCTATGTCCAATGGCCCTGGAAGGAGTGTGGACCGTTCACTGCACCCCAGCCCCGGAGACTGGTGTCCATTGTTAGGAAGACACAAAACGGGCAACCCTTGGTTAGATGAGATGTCTGTAGCCACCAAGATAGGGACAGACTCACCTCTGGAGAGAGCACCATCGTCTGAGCTTTGATCCAATGGGGTAACCTGTTCCACCTGGAGAGGATCAGCCTTTGCAAAGGACTGGAGTGGAACTGAGCATACTCCACCATGTCGAAGGTGGACACCATGGATCCCAGAACCTGCATTTCTGAGTGGATTAACACTCCGCGACTGTGGAGGAATCCATGCACTCATAGTTGAAGTGTGGAGATCTTGTCTGATGTTAGAAAAATTCTCTAATCCTGATAATCTAGCAGGGCTCCCAAATGAATCATTCTTTGTGAGTAACCAGAGGCTCTTGTGAAGGAAAGCAATGGTTAGTTGCAGATGGCGTTGAAGCACCTCTGGGGATCCTGCTAACAGAAGGTCATAAAGATATGGTAGCAGTCGGACACCCTGACCGCACAGGTGGGCCGCCATGATAGCCATTATTTTGGTAAATACCCATGGAGCTGTGGACAGTCCAAAAGGCAGAGCGAGAAATTGGAAGTGTTGCTGTAGAACAGCAAACCGGAGATATCACTGATGAGAGGGCGCTATTGGTACATGTAGGTAAGCATCCTGACTATCCAGAGATATCATAAAGTCCCCAGGCTCCATAGCTAGGATGATAGAGCGCAGGGTTTCCATCCTGAACCTGGGTACCCTTCAGGGATGAGACCCATTCGGCTTCTGAACCAGAAAGAGAGTAGAATAATAACCGGTCCCTCGCTGAGATAGTGGGACTGGCACAATTACCCCTGCTTGCAGCAAGGACTGTATTGCTTTCTGGATTTGCAGGGCCTTGCTTGGGTCTGAAAGAGGGCCTGTGTAGAAAAATTGGTGGGGTGGCCATCTTAGAAATGAGAGGGCGTACCCCTGAGAGACCACTTCTCTTACCAAGCGTCCGTGGTGGTTTGATACCAGCACTGGGCAAACTGAAGAAGTCTGCCTCCTAATCTGGGGTCAGATTCAGATGGTTTGAGTACAACTACGATGGTGGCAGATTGGCGCATGTGCAGGATCTGTACTGCACATGTACCAGTCAGAGTCCGTGCAATAGCTCGCAGCGCCCCATAAGCCGTAGAATGTCGTTTGAGGGCGGGGAAGGGCTGCGATGCCCAGCGTCCCAGAAAATGGGGGCGTCTGCTGTTTTCTGAGTGTGCCGAGGCCAGTGGCTGCATTTTTTGACGTAACTTCACTGGCCCTGGCTGCGTGAAAACACCGGCCATCCTGAGTAACCTCAGATGCAGTAAAGGATCACAGAAGCAGGCAGGAGGTGTCTATTTACACAAGACGCCCCTGCAGCATTAGTATAATTTAGCATCACTGCTGCATCCAAAGACGCAGCATCTGACATACTTCTTACTTTGACCAATCCAACTGTGTCTCTTCCATCCTTGTTTCGGGAACTGGGCCAATTCGGAGCTCTTTCAGGTTACAAGGTTAACGATGGCAAATCAGAGGAGCTCTCCCTGCATATGCCAAGTCATATCAGGATTGGGTTGGAATCCACATACAAATTTCACTGTCGTCCCATGCAGATTCATTATTTAGGGGTTTAGATCACCAAACAATAGTCCCATTTGTACCATGCAAATTATACCCCCCTTCTTTGGAGACTACATCAGCACATATCGACCTGGTACTCACAGTATATCTTCTGGATAGGTAGGCTCAACGCAGTAAAAATGAGCGCCCTTCCTAAACTTTTTTATCTTATTCAAACACTTCCCATTCGGTCCCAGCATCTGTTTCGCAATCCTTGCAATCTCTATTTCGTAAATTTATTTGGGGTGGGGCGGGGGAAAATAACCACGATTGAGCCGTCTGACCTTGCCCAAACATACAGTTAATGGTGGTCTGGGTCTCCCCCTGCTACAGAATTACTATTATTCCACACAACTGAGTCATGTTATCTCATGGCACTCTCCTCCTGGCATAAAGAAATGGGCTGATATTGAAAATTATCTATTCCCAGACCTAGGAGTAGATTTTCTCCCATGGTTAGAATGTATTCACAGACCGGCCTCAACTTATACCCACTGATTTACACTGACCACATGGGACACAGCGAACAGATGTTTCTTGGTCACATCTTATCCATCCCCTCTAATGCCTTTTATTCCCCAACGAAGTTCTCTAATACATTTGCTGCACCCTGGCGTTTATCCGGGATTATATGTTTTTTGCACATTTTTGGCCAGTTTGCGTTATCGGTTCCTCTCAACTCTTCATTATACCTACTTCCAAATCACTAATTTCGTACAGTCCCAGTGTCCTTCGAGGATGCTTCGTCTGCCTTCCCCGTTTGAGCGTCAGTTTCTGCACTCAGTGGGACGTAAAAGTGCTATATCAGTGTTATACCACTAAATTATAGCCCCTGAATATTCCCCAAAGGAAATCTTTGAACAAGCGTGGGAAAATGGTCTTGGATTTCAACTTAGCGATAAAGAATGGTCTCACATCCATCAACGGATCGCTAAAATGTCCCTTAGTGTCAGTATCAGGGAAACATCTTACAAAGTATATACTCAATGGTACATTAACCCTGATAAGATACACCATTTGTACCCAAATTCTTCTAAACGGTGTTGGCGAAACTGCGGTATGGTGGGCACTTTCTTCCACATCTGGTGTGAATGCCCTGTAATCCAGCAATTTTGGTGGGATGTAGCCAGCATCCCGGTGTGCAGTATGCCGACGGTATGAAAACCGGCGCCGAAATCCCAACAGGTCGGAATCCCGGCACCAGTATCCCGACCGCCGGCATCCCAAATGTAAGTGTCGGGGTGTTAGGGGGAGGTTAGGTTTAGGCACTGGGGGGAAGTTAGGTTTAGGCACCGGGGAGGGAGGGTTAGGGTAAGGGTTACAAAAATACTCAACGCTGTTCTCTATGGATGTCAGGAATCTGACTGTTGGTATTCTGACCAGCGGCATCCAGACAGCTGGGATTTCATACCCAACCCGTTTTGGTCGCTGCCAGTTAACCTTATGTCAGTGGTCACCTCCTGCACAGTTCCTAAGGATCCACTAGTGCTTCTGCTGCAGAGGCCCTTGTGTGCAGCGTCTAAATCTGACAACAAATTGATTACACATGTGTGTAATTCTGCTAAACGCCTAATAGCCAAACATTGAAAATCCCCTCACCCTCCCACTTACTCTGCCCTTGTTAACCGGTTGTGGTACATTTCATCTATGGAGTATTTAAACTATACTCTGTCTATATATCATCAGATATGGTGCCCTTGGTTCACTTTCCATAAATCAGATATGTCGCAAGTCCATCCTTGATACCTTTCTTCTGTCTTACTATTGTTCTTTCTTTCTTTTTCCAGTTTCTTTACTCTCCCTTCTATATAATATTTTCCTGATTCGAATACTACTACTCTATGGTATATTTATGGATGCATTGCTTTTACTTTTATTACCAAGATTTTTGCTGTTTACTGTTGTAGTATTGTAGGATACTGTTAAAATCACTGTACAGCCATGGTCAAAAATTTTGAGAATGACACAAGTATTGGTTTTCACAAAGTTTGCTGCTTCAGTGGTTTTAGACCTTTTTGTCAGATGTTACTATGGTATACTGAAGTAAAATTACAAGCATTTCATAAGTGTCAGAGGTTTTTATTGACAATTACATTAAGTTTATGCAAAGAGTCAATATTTGCAGTGTTGACCCTTCTTTTTCAAGACCTCTGCAATTCGCCCTTGCATGCTGTCAATCAACTTCTGGGCCACATACTAACTGATGGCTGCCCATTCTTGCCTAATCAATGCTTGGAGTTTGTCAGAATGTGTGGGTTTTTGTTTGTCCACCCGCCTCTTGAGGATTGACCACAAATTCTCAATGGGATTAAGATCTGGGGAGTTTCCTGGCCATGGACTCAAAATTTCGATGTTTTGTTCCCCAAACCATTTAGTTCTCACTTTTGCCATATGGCAAGGTGCTCCATCATGCTGGAAAAGGCATTGTTCCTCACCAAACTGTTCTTGGATGGTTGGGAGAAGTTGCTCTTGGAGGATGTTTTGGTGCCATTCTTTATTCATAGAGTTTTTAGGCAAAACTGTGAGTGAGTCCACTCCCTTGGCTGAGAAGCAACCCCACACATAAATGGTCTCAGGATGCTTTAGTGTTGCCATTTTTTTCTATTGTACAACACTATGGAACCCTTGTGGAGCCTTATAAATTAGAGATAATAATAATTTATAGATTTGCCATCTCTATAATGAAATGATCAAACCATGACACTCATACTAACCCTCCCCTGTTGAGACCTTTTGCCTTTGCAGGACCTCATTCATGGAGCATATTTTTCACTGTCTATTCTCATGAGCAACTGATAAAGGAGTTATAAGATCTGCTGGGAAGAGAACATAGGGGAGACTTCTGGACCTGAGAAGTGGTCACGCATTATAGAGGAGATTCCCAAGTCCTCCATTTGCACACAAATTAAAGAAAACAAACTTTTCTTGCGCTGGTATATGGTGCCCACTAGACTCAGAGCCATATACCCATCAAATTCAGAGCTCTGTTGCCATGCAAAGCTAAAAGCACTCTGTCCCACATAAGATAAAACTGGAAGATAGTACCTTCTGGCAGGGAGTCAACTGAATCACCCAACTTTAGCTTCCTTCAAACTCCTCGTTTTATCTTCTTCAGCATTTACCACCAAATGTCCTGAAACTAGGGGTGTGCACCGGCCACTTTTCGTGTTTTGGTTTTGGATCTTTCTTCGTGTTTTGGATCTGGATTGGTTTTGCCAAAACCACCCTTTCGTGTTTTGGGTTCTGGGTTTTGGATCTGTATTTTTTTTTAAAAAAGAATAAAAACAGCTAAAATCACAGAATGTGTTGGTTTTTCTGCTCCTATGCTATTATTAACCTCAATAACCTTAATTTCCACTCATTTCCAGTCTATTCTGAACACCTCACAATAGTGTTTTTATGTCCAAAAGGCTATGCTAAGCAACACGAGTGGGCGGCACAAACACGTGGCCCATCTAGGAGTGGCAGTGCAGTGGCAGACAGGATGGCAGTTTGAAAAACTAGGCCCCAAACAGTACATAATGTAAAGAAAAAAAAGAGGTGCAAGATGGAATTGTCCTTGGGCCCTCCCACCCAGCCTTATGTTGTATAAACAGGACATGCACACTTTAACAAACCAATCATTTCAGCGCCAGGGTCTGCCACACGACTGTGGCTGAAATGATTGGTTCGTTTGGGTCCCCACAAAACAAGCTGGCAATTAATCTGTCCTTGCACAAACTGGCTCTACGGAGGCAAGATGTCGTCCTCATCCACCGATTCCTCACCCTCTTCAGTGTTGTGTACATCCTCATCCTCACAGACTATTAACTCGTCCCAACTGGAATCCACCACCACAGGTCCCTCTGTACGTTCAGGAGGCTGGTCTCCCTGGAAGAGTTGGTAATTCATTTTTATGAACATCATCTTCTCCACATTTTGTGGAAGCAACCTCCTACGCCTTTCGCTGACAAGGTTCCCGGCTGCACTAAACACTCTTTCGGAGTACACACTGGAGGGGGGGCAACTCAGGTAAAATAGAGCCAGTTTGTACAGGGGCCTCCAAATTGCCTCTTTTTCCTGCCAGTACAGGTACGGACTGTATGACATGCCTACTTGGATGCTGTCACCGATGTAATCCTCCACTATTCTGTCAATGGTGACAGTATCATATGCAGTGACAGTAGACATGTCAGAAATTGTTGCCAGGTCCTTCAGTCCGGACCAGATGTCCAAACTTGGTCCTGCCTGCCCTGCATCACCGCCAGCGGGTTGCTTAGGATAGCTAAGTTTTTTCCTGGCAGCCCCAGTTGCGGGAGAAAATGAAGAAGGAGCTGTTGACGTGTCACGTTCCGCTTCAGCTGACAGTGTTTTCACCAGCAGGTCTTTGCACCTCTGCAGGCTTGTGTTGGCCGGAAAGAGAGACACCACATAGGCTTTAAACCTAGGATCGAGCACGGTGGCCAAAATGTAGTGGTCTGATTTCAACAGATTGACCACCCTGGAATCCTAGCAAAGCGAATGAAGGGCTTCATCCACAAGTCCCACATGCCGAGCGGAATCGCTCCGTCTTAGCTCCTCCTTCACTTTCTCCAGCTGCTTCTGCAAAAGCCTGATGAGGGGAATGACCTGACTCAAGCTGGCAGTGTCTGAACTGACTTCACGTGTGGCAAGTTCGAAGGGCTGGAGAACCTTGCACAACACGGAAATCATTCTCCACTGCGCTTGAGTCAGGTGCATACCCCCTCCTTTGCCTATGTCATAGGTGGATGTATAGGCTTGAATGGCCTTTTGCTGCTCCTCCATCCTCTGAAGCATATAGAGGGTTGAGTTCCACTGCGTCACAACCTCTTGCTTCAGGTGATGGCGGGGCAGGTTCAAGAGTGTTCGCTGGCGCTCCAGTCTTCGGCACGCAGTCGCTGAATGGCAAAAGTGGCCAGAAATTTTTCAGGCCACCCAAAGCGTCTCCTGCACGCCCCTGTCGCTTTTCAGAAAATTCTGCACCACCAAGTTTATTGTGTGAGCAAAACATGGGACGTGCTGGAATTTGCCCAGATGTAATGCCCGCACAATATTGGTGGCGTTGTCAGATATCACAAATCCCCAGGAGAGTCTAAGTGGGGTAAGCCACTGGGTGATGATTTCCCTCAGTTTTTCTAAGAGGTTGTCGGCGGTGTGCCTCTTACTGAAACCGGTGATACACAGCGAAGCCTGCCTTGGAACGAGCTGGCGTTTCTGAGATGCTGCTACTGGTGATGCTGCTGTTGTTGCTGTGTAAGGTGATACATCTACCCAGTGGGCTGTCATAGTCATATAGTCCTTAGTCTGCCCTGTTCCACTTGTCCATGGTTAAGTGGACATTGGGTACAACCACATTTTTCAGGACACTGAGGACACTTTTTCTGACGTTTCTGTACAGTCTCGGTATTGCCTGCCTAGTGAAGTGGAATCTAGACGGGATTTGGAACCGGGGACACACTACCTCCATCAATTGTCTAAATCCCACTGCACTAATGGCGTATACCGGACGCACGTCTAACACCAACATAGCTGTCAAGGCCTCAGTTATACGTTTTGCTTCAGGATGACTGCTGTCGTACTTCATCCTCCTCGCTAAGGACTGTTGGAGGGTCAATTGTTTAGTAAAAGTAGTGGTGTTCCTACTTCCTCTCTGGGATGATGAAAGACTCCCAGCAGCAGCAACAGCAGCAGCGGCAGCAGTAGGCATAGCAATGCAGGATCCTCCGGAGGAAACCCGGATAGGAGAGTCAGTCATGCCAGAGACATGCCTGCAGGACTACTTCCGATCCTGACTAAGGAGGAAATTGACGAGGAGGGATTTGACGGTGTGGTTTGCAGGCGCTTGGATACAACAGGACAACGGGATTTAGGTGTCCCTGGACTGCTTACGGTCTTAGCCAAAGTTTCTGAACTTGACAGTAACTTTTTATGAACGCGCTGCAGGTGCCGTATAAGGGAGGATGTTCCTAGGTGGTTAACATCCCTACCCCTACTTATTTCACCTTTACATATGGTACATATGGCAAGACAGTTGTTGTCCGGATTTGGATAGAAATATTGCCAGACCAAAGAGGTGGAATGTTTGGTCTTCTGCCCAGGCATGAACGTGATGGGCTTTTTCATCCCACGGACAACAACTGTCTCTCCCCTGGAGCCTGATTTAAACAAATCACATCACCATCAGAATCTTCCTCGCTAACTTCCTCCTCAGCGCCAGCTACACCAGTATCCTCATCCTGTTGTACTTCAACAGTGACATCTTCAATTTGCATATCAGCAAGTGGACTGGGCGTGCAAATGGTGGAAAGAGCCACCTCTTCCCATCCAGTGCTGGGAAGGTCAGGCATCGCAACTGCCACCACACTTGGACTCTCCTTGGGGATTTGTGATATCTTCTTAGAACGCACAGTTCTTCGCTGTGCTTTTGCCAGCTTAACTCGTTTGATTTTTTTAGCGGGAGGAGGGCTTCCATCGTCATGTGAAGCTGAACCACTAGTCATGAACATAGGGAAAGACCTTAGCCGTTCCTTGCCACTCCGTGTCATAAATGGCATATTGGCAAGTTTACGTTTCTCTTCAGATGATTTAAATGTTTTTTTTAAGGTCATTTTCCTGAACTTTGTCATTTGGGATTGTATGTGCCCTCTACTATGACATTGGGCATTGGCCTTGGCAGACGACGTTGATGGCATGTTATCGTCTAGGTCATGACTAGTGGCAGCAGCTTCAGCACTAGGAGGAAGTGGTTCTTGATCTTTCCCTATTTTATTTTTATCTGAGAAAGTTTGGTCCTCCATTTATGTTATATTGATTTGATATATACGTGCGGCTAAGGTGCACACAAACACAGAAAATATTTTTTTATTTTTGCTGGAGACTAGTGCACTTTGTGGGTTACACCACCCTTTAAGAAATGAGCCAGCCGGCTCTTTACTTATGGGACACAGGTGCACGCTTGGCGCTGCTCCTTTGTTGATGCATGTGCAGCCACAGTGCACACAATTCACACAGAAAATATTTTTTATTTTGTTTGGAGTGTACTTTGGGGGTTACAGCACCCTTTAACGGTCAAGCCAGCCCTTTACTTATGACACAGGCGCACGCTTGGCACTACTTTGTTGATGCACGTGCGGCTACAGTGCACACAATTCACAAACACAGAAAATATATTTTTTTTTTGTTTGGAGTGTACTTTGGGGGTTACAGCACCCTTTAACGGACAAGCCAGCCGGCCCTTTACTAATGGGACACAGGCGCAAGCTTGGTGCTACTCCTTTGTTGATGCACGTGCAGCCCAATTGCCACAATTCACAAACACAGAAAATATTTTTTTATTTTGTTTGGAGTGTACTTTGGGGGTTACAGCACCCTTTAACGGACAAGCCAGCAGGCCCTTTACTTATGACACAGGCGCACGCTTGGCACTACTTTGTTGATGCACGTGCGGCTACTGTGCACACAATTCACAAACACAGAAAAAATATGAGATATGGTAAGAACTTACCCTTGTTATCTCTGTTTCTACGAAGTCCATAGGGTTCCACAGGATACCTTGGGGTATAGGTGATGACGTCAGTCTTCAGGCACCACAGAGTTAAAGTTTTCAGCCTCTCAGGATGCATCTGGGTCCCTCTCCTATACCCCGCCCTTGGGCCAAGGCATCTCAGTTACGTCACAAGCCATAGGCCGGAGGAGGAGAAGAAAGAGAGAGAAGAAAAAATCTGGACACTCACAAGAATCACATTCTCACCATAGGGAGACGGAAAAACCGGTGACCAGAATAAAGCCCATCTGCAGTACAGGTGCGACAGGGCGGGAGTCCTGTGGAACCCTATGGACTTCGTAGAAATAGAGATAACAAGGGTAAGTTCTTACCATATCTCATATTTTCTACTTCAGGGTCCATAGGGTATCCACAGGATACCTTGGGGATGTCCCAAAGCAGTATCCTTTAAGGGTGGGGACGCTCCTGTGCTGAGAGGAGAATCCGCCGCCCGAAGGAAGCATCCTGAGAGGCAAAGGTGTCAAAAGCGTAATACCTCACAAAGGTATGGACAGAAAACTATGTAGCAGCCTTGCAGATCTGAACTACAGAGGCACCACGTCTAGCTGCCCACGAAGGACCCACAGACCTAGTGGAATGAGCCCTCACCAAGGAGGGAACTGGAAGACCTTCAATTGAAGATAAGCTTCTGAAATTGCCATACGAATCCAGCCTGCCAAAGTCTACTTTGAAGCAGGCCAACCCTTTTTACAGAAGCAATAGAGGACAAACAAGGCATCCGGCTTCCTAAAAGAAGAAGAAGTGCGGTCAACATAAATTCTCAATGCCCGCACAACATCCCAAGTGGCGTCACCCACTGAAAGTCCAGGTGAATTGAAAGCCGGCACAACAATTTCTTCATTGCTGTGAAAACTGGATACCACTTCGGGAAGGAATCCCGGACGAGTGCGAAACACCACCCTATTCCTATGAAAAATCAGAAAAAGGGGGTCTACAAGAGAGAACCCCTAAATCCGAAACCCTTCTGGCCGAGGCAATGGCCAGAAGGAATATGGTTTTAGCTGTAAGCCATTTAAAGTCCACTGAGTCCAGTAGTTCAAACGGCGGTCCCTGGAGAACTCTCAGTACCACAGCCCAATTCCAAGGCGCCACCGGTGGAACAAAAGGTGGCTGAATGCGAAGAACACCTCGCATAAAGGTGTGCACATCAGAGAGCACAGCAATCCTACGATGAAACCAGACTGACAGGGCAGACACCTGCACTTTCAGAGAAGCCAGGCGAAGCCCATGATCCAGTCCAGCCTGTAGGAAAGCCAACACCCTAGACAGGCGGAACTCCCTAAGGGAATACCCTCTAGGTCTACACCACCGGAAGAAAGTATGCCACACACGATGGTAGATTCTTGCCGAGGAAGGTTTACGAGCTCTTAGTATGGTTTGCACCACGGAGCCAGAAAAACCCTCTGGACCTTAGCATGACCGTTTCAACAGCCACACCGAGGCAGGTCCGGGTGAAGACAAGGACCCTGTGACAGCAGATTCGGTTGTAATGGTAACCTCAGAGGAACGTCTACTGACAGACTCTGGAGGTCAGAGAACCAGTGCCGTCTGGGCCACTCGGGAGCTATCAATAGTAGCGTACCTCCTTCTTGATTTGAATTTCCGTATTACCCGCGGAAGAAGGGAAAACGGAGGGAAAAGGTAGGCAAACTGGGATGTCTACTGGACGGACAGGGCATACACCAGAGACGCCTTTTCGTCTCTTGTTCGAGACCCGTACACCGGCAACTTGTTGTTGTGCCGGGACGCCATGAGGTCTATCTCTGGAAGACCCCACTTGTCCACCAGACTCTGAAAGACGTTGTGGTGTAAAGACCACTCTCCCGGATGCATGTCCTGCCTGCTGAGAAAATCTGCTTCCCAGTTGAGGACTCCCGGGATGAACACTGCCGATAATGCTGGGAGATTGCGCTCCGCCCAGACCAGAATACGAAACACTTCTGCGAGTGCTGCCCGACTTTGGGTTCCTCCTTGCTGGTTTAAATAGGCCACCGTGGTGGCGTTGTCCGACGGGACCTACACAGGGTGACCCTGGAGAACCGGCTGTGCCAGCTGGAGAGCTCTTGACACCGCATGGAGCTCCAAAACGTTTATTGGAAGCTCCGCTTCCGCCTGAGTCCACCTGCCCAGAAACAAGTGTGGACCCGTGACAGCTCCCCAGCCCCGGAGACTGGCGTCCGTTGTTAACAGGACCCAGTTCGCCACCCAGAACGGGCGACCCTTGTTGAGGTGGGTCGTCTGCAAACACCAGGTTAGAGACAGGCGAACGTCCGGAGTGAGCCCCATCGTCTGGGATTTGAGACACTGAGGCAATCCATTCCATCTGGACCGGATCAATAGCAGCAGAGGTCTGGAGTGAAATTGGGCGTACTCCACCATGTCGAATACCGACACCATTGAGCCCAATAACCTCATTGCCGAGTGTATCGACACTCGACGACACTGCAGACAACTGCGCACCCTCAACTACAAAGCAAGGATCTTTTCCTCTGTCACAAAGATCCACTGCTGCCTGGAGTCCAATAAGGTCCCGAGGTGTAGGATCCTCTGAGATGGGGTGAGAGTGGACCTCTGCCAGTTTGTCAACCAGCCGTGATGTTGCAGTACCGCAATCGTCAGATCCAGATGGTGTAAAAGAAGCTCTGGAGACCCCACTATCAACAGGAGGTCGTCCAGATAAGGCAACAGTCGGACTCCCTGCGTCCGCAGGACAGCCGCCATGACCGCCATGACCTTGGTGATACCCGTGGAGCAGTCACCAGGCCAAAAGGCAGTGCCCGGAACTGGAAATGTTCGTTGCAGATTGCCAATCTGAGGAACTGCTGATGGCGCACAAGAATAGGGACATGCAGGTAAGCGTCCTGGATGTCCAATGACACCATGTAGTCCCTAGGTTCCAGTGCCAGAATAATGGACCGCAGGGTCTCCATCCGAAACAGAGGCACCCTCAAGGACTTGTTGAGGGCCTTTAGGTTTAGTATTGAACAGTAAGACCCATTGGGTTTCTGCACCAAAAATAGAATGGAATAGAAACCCAGGCTCCTCTGGGAAATTGGAACATGCACTGAAACTCCAGCCTGGAGCATAGTGTGCAAAACCTTCCGCAGTTCCGAGGCTTTGCTCCGGTCTAGCGGAAGGCCTGTGGTAAAGAACCGGGATGGAGGCCTGTGCCGAAAGGAGAGGGCATACCCGTGAGAGACCACCTCCTGAACCCAAGTGTCTGTCGTAGTCCTCGACCATCACTGGGCGAACTGAAGCAGGCGTCCCCCACTTTGGGGTCCCCCAAAGGGAGGCCTGGACCGTCAGGCCGCAGGTTTGTTATCTGACCTAGGAGCCGGACGTCTGGTACTCCAGACCTGTTTCGTGGGCTTGGACAATTTCTTGGTCCCAGCCTGCCGTGGAAAGGACTGTACTTTAGGCCTACCTTGGGCCCTGTGAGGCCGAAAGGACGACCCACCAGCACTAGAAGGAATCGTAGCAGACGGAAGACATGCAGATTTTGCTGCTGCCAACGTAGCTACTATTTTGTCCAGATCTGGACCAAATAGTACCTGTCCAGGCCTGCTAATCCCTTTTTGGAATCCGCGTCCACTTTCCAAGAACGCAACCATAAGGTGCGACGAGCAGCCACGGCTGCAGAGGAGATCCTAGAGGTGAGCATACAAATATCTAAGGCCGCTTCATTAATGTAAGTGGCCGAGTCTCGGAGATTGCCCACCAACTCTGTCTGTTCAGCCGAACAGTCAGAGTCCAAAGACACCTCCAAATTATCCGCCCAGCGCTCCATAGCTCTGGCTACCCAACACACGGCCAGATACGGTCTGGATGCTTCCCTGCAAGGGAATAAACGGATTTGAGGCAGATCTCCACCTTGCGGTCAGTGACATCCTTCAAGGATGACATCGAAGGCATAGGCAACGTGGCACTTTTGACTAGGCGTGTGACATGTGAATCCACTTGCGTAAGGGATTCCCACTTAGAAAAATAATTGACCGCAAACGGATAAGCCATGGCTAAGCGCCTCTGGGGCTGAAACCGTTTACCTGGATTTTTCCACGCCTCCTCTAAATGATCCACTAATTGATCAGAAAGAGGGAACACCGTAGCCTCACCCTTAATATCCTTAAAAAGGCATATATGAATGTGGCCACCGAAGGATCAATATCCTCAATAACTAAAGCCGAGCGGACCGCTCGAATAAGACCAGGGATATACACCTTGGACTTAGCGTCCGGCTTTTTTGGTACGGAGAGGTTCTTGGTCAAATAGATCCAGAATCTCCCCATCATCTGACGTCTCATCGTCATCCCCATATGGAGCAGATAAAGACGCCACCGGCCGTTTATGAGGCCGCAACACAGACTCCCCCTGTAAAACATCGGACAAATGCTGAACCGACGTAGTTAGAGTATTAACCCACGCAGGCTCCGGAGAAACCTGGGAAGGGACAGGGAGACTGTGGGGTACCATCAATTGTCTCGGGAACTCCCGCAAGGGTGACGACACCACTGACTGCTGGGACAAACCCGTCTGTGTAAACGCAGGTGGCGGAGCTAGCTGGCCCACAAGGGTTGTAAGCGCCTTAGCGAAACAAGCCCAGGGAGGTTCCTGTACCGGGACCGTGACCATAATCGGCCGAGACAGTGCCAGGCACTGCCGACATAGCCCCTCCGCGTTACCCTCCCCCTCCGCTATTGGTACCTTACATTTAGTACACATGAGCTGGAGAGGAAAGTCAGTCTCAGACATGATGGTAAGTATGTGACACTCACACCTATACGTATTGGTATAGTAGTGTTCCCTCTAGCTCCGGCGGCAGGCAGGGCGCCGGAGCTAGAGAGGGCAATCTTATGTGCGCGCCCGAAAAGGGGGCGTGGTTATGAAAAGGGGGCGTGTCTATAAGACGCGTCCCCTTTTCGTCATACTTGGGGGCGTGCCCGGCGCTTACGGACATGCCGGGCAGCCCCCAAGCCCTGCAGAAAGGGAGAATAGATGCCGGGCGCATGCGCCCGGCGTCTATTCTCCGGCGGTGACCGGATCACTGCATGTTTGTCCACCCGCGGGACACTGCATCCTGCGGGTGAGAACGGCTCCCGCAGGCTGTTAGGGCAGGGCGCTTTTTGCCCTCCTCCTGGAGGGCAGGGTGCTTTTTGCCCTCCAGAAGGAGGGCAGGGCGCCGTGCCCCGCTAAAACAGCCTAGCGGGAACGCTAGGTGTAGTGTGAATAACACCCTGTACACCGCGCACCGCAAGGGCTTTGAGCAGAGCAAGATCAGGGACAGTAATAAGGCTGACAGTAGAAAGTGAAAGTACAGACAGCAGGGCTAGCAGATTAGTCACATACAATGCAGAAGAAACAAATCCCTGCACTATTAGCGCTGGTTCTCAACTACTCAGACCCTCAGGCTGGTAGGACTCAGCGCTGCATACACTGACCTGTGACAAACAGAGGAGAGGTATGCTGGGAGACCCAGACCGCAATGCCACTGCTCACAGGCTTCCAGCAGCGTTCACCATGCTTCAAAGATGGCCACCGAGGAGCAGAGGATGAAGGAGGCCGGCCTGGGGGAGGAGCGCTGACACACTATGGCCAATCGGACAGAGCAGAGAGGCTGTGTGCAGCAGGGGAGGCGCCGGCTGCGAGACAGGGAAAGCGCGCTCCCCTGGCATGCATTTAACCCCTGGGACGCCGCAGCGCATGCCGCTCAACAGCGGCCCACTGTCCCAGGGGGTAGTGGAAGCGCAGGTTGGTCGCCTGGCTCCATGCTGCAGCCAGTCCCCAGGGAGCCCCCTGCCTGGGGACTCAGGACCATGTGACCAGCGGGGACCCACCACGGGACCCCGCTGCTTACCTGCTATCCCCTGGGATCCGTCCATGGTCCAAGACATCTGGGGGCACCGCTAGCCGTGACCCCAGATGTCTACCAGCATCCCCGGATCAGTACCAGCGTTCTGGTACCGGCGGGGTGTAGGGGAGACGGCATGGACGTCAGTATTGACTGTCCATGCTGTACTCCCAGATGTGCAGCCAGCGCTGCCTTTAAAAGAAACTTCAGGGGCTCTTCATAGCCCCCCTCTGCACAGTGCCTCCGACTCCGGCCAGGCACCAACGAAACTGAGATGCCTTGGCCCGGGGTATAGGAGAGGGACCCAGATGCATCCTGGGAGGCTGAAAACTTTAACTCTGTGGTGCCTGAAGACTGACGTCATCACCTATACCCCAAGGTATCCTGTGGATACCCTATGGACCCTGAAGTAGAAATATATATTTTTTTGCACTTGGGGGGAGCACCCCTGATGGACAGAGCACCCCCTGGACAACACTACAGCACCCCTTTAGGACTGGGACACTGCACAGGACTTTGGAGTGGACACAGCCCCTATGGACAACTGACTGCACAACACAGTCCAGCCAGCCCCTATGGACTTTTGAGGAGTGGACACAGCCCCTATGGACAACAGCAGCACAGCGCAGCACAGCACAACACTACACTGCACTACATTACACAGCCCAGCCAGCCCTAACTCCCATCCTCCCTCTTCACTGTCCACAGCCAAGTGAGAAAATGGCGCCGATGCGGGTACCTTATATAGGATCCAAAACCCGCGAGACCCGGAAGGCGGGATGATGACGTTTTGCCTCGATTTCAGATCCGAGTCAGGCGGGAAAAGTCGAGCCTGACTCGGATCGGCCTCGGATCAGGGGGGGCTCGGATTTCAGAAATCCGAACCCGCTCACCCCTACCTGAAACACACTTGGAAGCTCATCAATCACATACTGAGAGTAGCTAGATATCTTAATGTAGGAGAAGAGGTCTGATTCCCCTGTACTCCACATCCTTATTGCTAAAGTTTGGCAAATAAACAAGTTACAATATAGCACAAGCATTTATGCTCAACACACTACTCCTTACACTTTGGATCACTTGGACTGACTACTTTGATTTAGAAAGATCTCTCCCTTCCTAAACACTATACTTGCAGCCTTGTCAAGTGTCTCTTTTCTCCTATCCCCCTCCTCTCCCTAGACTAATATTCCTATGCATCCTCCCTTCTTCCCTGTCTCCCCATCTGGATATATTCATCCAAAGGCCCCTCAACCAGCTGAAATTTGTTCTCTTCCCAGATTGGTAATGTTAGTATTTTAAATGCTTGATATTCGCTTATGTCCATTATCTAATTGTTACTCATATTATTGCCCCAGCCTATCTATGGTCACAGAACCTTGGTGACTTATAACATATGGGATGACTCCCTACTGTGAATTATAGACATATTAGAATCCACCAATGAGTTTTATGACCATGCAAAAGTACAAGACTGTAGGCAGAAGACTTTTATACAAGTCACAAAAAACCAATGTGACTTGCTAATATTCATAATAATTTATAGTAGGTTGTGCATAATTCCTTACAATAAGTTGTCTAATGAATGCTGAAGTTATATCCAAACTCACAGAGTATACGTAATGACATAACAACTTACTGTTTATAGAGACATTGGAAGATTCTGAGTTGTGCGCAACGTTGTAAGCAGCCGAATCTAGCGATCTTTCACTTAATGTGCCCGCGTCCCGACTGCTAACACATCTTAATGAACATACGCATGTCTCTCAGCCATTTCTGTGTGGATGCTAAATGGGTGTATCTGGTAGGAGACAATAAGAACGCACGCCAGGATGGTGTATAGCCAGAGCTACTCACTATGCGGAATCATGTGGATGTATTTTAGACACCAAATTCAGACGGATCTACTGCACCTAACATGGAGCAGGTGTATGTGCTGATGGTAATATGACAGCTGTACCATGCTTGCACATTAGGAAATAGATATATTCATTTATAGGGATATCTTATACCATATATAAATAAAATTTAAACAACATGGTTAAACTTATATATAATCCATATGCAATATAAATATTTTTTTACAGCTACAAAAAATTACAAATATGCCAGAGATAGAGAAATGACAAGAGGAACAGCTAAAAACACCCCCAACCTTTGTGGAGAATAAAATATTTCAACTTGCTCATTGGATTGTATTGCTCTTTAAAAAAAAAAAAAAGTGTGTTTTAAATATTTTAGTATCATTTTCTTTCATAATTCTGCCGCCTTTATATTAAATATGTGATTATTAATGTTTGACATGGTCATTAATAATGTTTTAATTGAAATTGTGATAAAAGATACTTACTTACACATGTATTGTGAAATCATATTCCTGTAAGAATGTAAATATATCACAGAATGACTAAAAACATACATGTAGATAATGGAGCTATGCACACATTTCCTTTCTCCTAGCCTGGTCTAGTTTCCCAGCAGGCCCCGGGGTTACCAAGGTAACACAGTTCCCAGTCCTTCCTCCTCTTCCCATGATGCACTGAGGTGGCTCTAAGTCCCCCCAGTGCGCCGCCATGTTGTCGGAGTGATAGGCAGCGGTAGGGACAAGGCTCCGGGGGCTGAGAGAGATACTGACACAATCCGGCTTCATCCTCCCGCTCCGCCCGTGAGTATACCCTCTACACCGGGACCGGATGGCGCTGGGCGCTCCCGGCTTTCCTATTACGACAGTATTTCGAGCGTTTACAGCTCCGGAAGGGGGAGACGGGTGTTAGAAAAGGGGCCGGTCTCCGAGGCTGGGTCCTCCCCCTGCCCATGTTTTGAGGCCTCTATTGTTACGGGAGCAGGCGGGGGGCAGCGAATTAACGCTAGTATGTAAAATTAAACTCCTTCAATGTGACATAAATGCTGACATTACGCGATGCCCACTGTAGGGATTATGTTTATGGTTTATTAGCTGCTAAAGTTTCTCTCGTCCAGGGGCTTTGTAGGGTGATCGCCTCAGCATGGGATCTGCTCATCTGGAGGCCCCAGCACTAGCCCGGTGCGTACTGTGTGGAGCTGGCTCTGTGGGTGAGGTGTAACTGGGCCTATTGTGGCCGCTGATCTCTTGCAGTTAGAGCTGACATTGTTAATATGCATGTGACAGGCTGCTACTATGTATTCCGATATTTATTTGTATATACTGGATCGTCTCTGTGTGTTGATGTTTGCTCTTAAAATTCTAAACACATATGAGGGTTTGTACGTATAAATCAGCATATCAGAGCAGGAGTAGCATGTGAGGCTCAGTATTTAGTGTGAGCTTCTCATTTGTTTATATGTTGGCCTAAGGCTTGTGACTGGTCATACAAACGGTGGGAGCTGGAGGATGTGTGATTTATTTATTTGTCTTTAACAAAGAGTGTGTGTGGGGGTATAGGAATATGTTACGTGATGACTGTCATTCACTATAGCAGCACGTTCTAGTGGAATGTTTGGACTTGTACAGAATTCTATTTCTGATGCCACTTACTGTTATGCCTATTTATTACTCCTTTTCCTGTTACTAAAGTTTTTGTTTCATTCATCACTTTCAGGACTATGTCATTTGTTTATACACTGACCTTAATGTTTCTTTCTCTTTTATGAATGGAATGACAGCACTTTGGTCTAGTAACATACCTTTTTGTCACAAGTTATCAACGTTTTAGCTGGGTTCAGTGGTCTAAAGTGATGCTGAGCGCCATTGACCGGATTCTCCCCCTTGTCACATTCCCTTCCAAAAGTTTTGCTGGTCCACCTTATGCCTACAAACTATACTTTTATTATAATCATCCTGTTATTTTGCTTTAAGGGGGTCCATACACACATGATGTATAAATACATATGTCACGTGTAGTCATGTTCCCCTTGCCCACTTGAACCACGATATTAAACGTGGACAGCATCATGTTTTCCTTTTTATCAATACTGCTCTCACATCCTGAAAGCTCACCATCATGTTTTCCTTTTTATCAATACTGCTCTCACATCCTGAAAGCTCACCATCATAAGCCCTACTATGACACATTCTAAACACTAGACTAATTGTCACCATGTGTAATCTACTGTACAAGTCCCACTGAGAGTCTCTGGTTTTGTCCCATGTTTCTATGTTAACTCCTGTTTCAATACATTGTGAACTGCTCCGAGGTCATCACATGCCCCAACCCATGTTGGCCATTTAAGTGCATTATCAAGACTATTTTCTTGCTAGTGCAAATTTTCATATGTGTAGCTGTATCCATGGCTTCACAGATCTCTTAATGTTTTTTCCCCAAAGTTTGTATTTTTCAACATTAATACAGTCTTGCAGTGTCATTTTAAAGTCATTGGCATAATATGCCAGCCTATTGCCAACACACTTATACCCCTTTTACACCAAACAAATAACCCAGGTTATTGCCAGGTCGATCCGGGTTGAGGCTCTGTGTGAACGGCTCCCCCAAAAATAACCCGGGTCAATTTACCAGGCAATCTTACTCGGGTTGAGAGCAGGGTTGAAAACGGGTTGTTCCCGAGTCATGAGGCAGTGTAAACGGGTGTTACCCTGCTTATTTGACCTGGCTAGCTCTGAATGATGCTGATTGGAGCTTCTGGGACGCTGGCAGATGATGTAATTTGTCAGTGCCCTGTATAGATATACTCACATGAAGCCATCGCTTGCCTGCCTAACCTCCTGCACCACTGCAGCCTGACCAGCAGTCACAAAAGCAGGCAGGCACACAGCCTGCCACAGCCAGAACTGCAGCCTGACCAGCAGCCACAAATGCAGGCTGATACACAGCCTGCCACAGCCTGACCAGCAGCCACAAATGCAGGCTGATACACAGCCAGAACAGCAGCCTGTAGCAATGCTGGAAACAGTCCCCACCCCTCTCTTTTGCTGCCTTTTGTGACCATCTTTGTCAGACCTTAAAGCAGACCATTTTTAATGACTTCTATAGAGAAGAGCAGGGATTACCAGGGTTCAGTGTAAACGGGGCAAACCCGGGAATAACCCGGGTCGAGTTACAGTGTAAACGGGGTCTGAAGCAGAGTTCAACCCGGGATTGACCAGTGTTCAAATTCCAGGATCGGACCCGGGATTTTGGTGTAAAAGGGGTATTAATGACACAGAGCTCCCCCCCCATAATTAGACTACTTTGCTATCAGCTTAAGATGAAAGCAATCTCACTTGCGCTCCAGATTTTTTCAACTTCAAATAATGATGGTAGTGGTTTTTCTTCAAAACATAGGACCATTCATATATGAAAACAGAAAACAACAAAAATAATACCACTATGGTGTAATATTATTTAACACATTTAATGTCCCAGTTGTGATGTTTGAAGAGAAAATAAGTGTATAAAAGTCCTCTCCAAGAAATTATATTTCAAAAGGTCCCGATAGGTTGCATTTTGAAATATATCCAGGCCTTTTGAAATATAATTTCAAAAATCTGGAGCGCAAGTGAGATTGTTTACTCTTTTAATTTGTATAGATTGACATAAATGTGGAAACTTATTTGTGACATCTCTGCAGCTTCAGAGAGCAGCGCCATTGGCTCAAATACAGTTTATTTAAGCTGAAAGCAGCATACCATACTGTGGGAAGAGCCACGCTTAAATAGTCTGTTGAAATCCTAGTGATAGGAAAAGAAGGCTTGGCAACACTCCGGAAACCGATCCTGTCGGGTATAATTCACTTCCTGCGCAGGTTTAGGGAGGGGGGATAGGCATATACGCACTGTTATTGTTGCTGAGGGGTTTCATTACTTTTTCCCCCCATCACCATGGCAACTGATTTTGATGCAGCCCTGTACAAGAAACCTTTATATTGAAAACCCTGTGTATAAAATACATGTTGTAATTCTTAGCAGCCGTATAACTATGCATCTAAAGTACAAGATCATTCACATATATGGCTGCTAATATTTATAGTAAGTCCTCATTCAGAATTACCAGCAAAAAAAAAAGCATTTTGTTCCTGGAACACACCATGTTGCATCCATGGGGTGTATACACATTTATTCTTTTTGCATGTAAGGAAAACACTGGCTACTTTTGTATGTAATGAACAAATACCGGGCAGCTTTGTTTTTACGCTGAAATTAAGATTTAAGATATAACCTGATCCTTCCCAACTTTAAATCACTGCACAATTTGAATCTGTCCTCCAGCAGTGCAACATGGTTTTGCCAAGGTGCAAATGTCCTGGGTTTTTTTTTATTTTTTTTTTGTAAATTTGCTCCTTGCTCCAAATCAGGCTCTAAAATTTACTTTTTAGATCTAGAAGTCTTTGGTGATCATTTGGATCTGCTGGATGAGGAGTTAATTTAATACTCTGGAACCCTGGATTATTATTATTTATTTTTAATTTTTTTAAAGGTCTGAAAAGAAAAGTACATTTCTTTAAAGCTTACACACTCACAGCATAGATGGTTTTTCATATGTTTAAATGTATGAATGGATGCATTAATTAAAGGGAATGTTACCTATTTCTTCTTCAGGGTCCATAGGGCTCCCCAGGGAGACAATGGGGTGTAGGAGAGACCTTGGAGGACCGGACACCAACAGCAAAGCTTTTCAATCCCAGGATACTCTTTCATTGGTGTCCAGCAGGGGCTGGGTCATCATTTTTAACAGTGGGGCAGCTTCAATAAGTCCAAGCTTATTTTTATGATTTATTTTTAATTTCTAGTGTTTTAAACTGAGCAGCAGCAAAAGACTGTCCCTTGGATGTTTTTGCCCTGCTGCTCCATCACCCCTCCGCCCTGGCTAGGTACTCCCGGCTGGGCTCTTGGGGGGACTAGCTATCAAGTGTCCTGGACTGCAGCCCGGAATCCAGGGGACAGGTAAGGCAGACCCCCGCGTCTTTACACAGTCTTGCCTCCAGTCTCAGGAGACGGACCGGAGGCGCTGATGTGGACACTTCTGCTAACTAGACGCCACTAGACCACCTGGGCATTCATATAGTGGCGCAAATGAATATTTAGAGACCAGGGGACCCGGTGGTTAACATCAGCATGGAGAGAAGGTGCTTTTCCTGCAGCCCCTCCCCCAGCTCAGGCCATCATTCCACTGCGGTCTAGCTGCTCCTCCCTCACCCTCTGCCCCCTCAGGGACGCACGGCAGCCATTTACTGCTTCACAGGTCTCTAGGAACGCTGGGTCCACTCTCACTGTATACCTCTCCCACGGGCTAGGTTATACAGCGCAATATCCTACTAGCGGTTGTGGTATACTAGTTAGACAATGTCTAGATAGACACCAGATGTTAGACAGTCAATAGTTAGACACACTAAAGTTAGACATGTAAAAAGGTCGACAGGATCAAAAGTTCGACATGAAAATGGTCGACGCAAAAATGGTCGACAATTATTTATTTTGTTTTTTAGCCCTAATCTTCACCCTAACCCTCCCTCCTTGTGCCTAACCCTAACCGTGGGGGTAAGTGCCTAACCCTAACCCTAAAAAAATAAAGTGTCGGTCATTTTTGTGTTGACCATTTGTACCTGTCTAACTTTTTACATGTCTAACTTTAGTGTGTCTGACTTTTGTCTGTGTCGAACTTTTATCCATGTCTTCACTATTAACTGTCTAACATCTGGTGTCTATCTAGACATTATCTAACTAATTGCTGTCTCTCTATAGTCCGAGACCCCCTACTAGCCACTGTTTTTTTTTTCCTGTGTGTATACGTGACTTGTGCTAGCGCTGGTCTCTACTTTCTATATTATCAGCTTATATCTTTCCCTTTATTCTAATTTACCCTGACGTACTAAGGTCTACGGGGTTCATTGTACCTCACATCTCATATATATTTTTGGGGGCTGACAAATACTATATAGCACAGTTGCACACTACACTGTGCCATATTACACATACTGCAGGGTGTTCACCGCACTGTATCATACTGTGTGTTTTTTATAATTTTTGTGGCTATGTTTGGCAGAGGAAAGAATAACAAGCAGACTAATGCTGCTGCTCCTACTCTGGTGTCTTGTAACTCCTGCTCAGCGGGCTTAGCCCCAGAGGACCTCATTCAGGATGGTCTTTGTACAAATTGTTGCACAGACCCAGGTCCCTCAGCCCCGAGTGTTTCCTCCTCAGAAATCGCCCTGGGCTGCCTTTTCTCAGGTGCTGGCAAAGATTGCGGACCACTTGGCAGTCGACGTGGTGCCCCCCCTGTGGGATGGCCACAGCAGGTACTCCCTGCTAATCCTTTGCCTCCCCCATGGGTAGACGTATTGTCTACTTCAGTACAGAGTTTTGCTAATACCTCTATAGTTTTTCAGCAAATGCTGCTAAAGGAAAAGCCTTTACCTACTAAACGTGCTGTTATCTTCCCAGTCCACCCAGTTATCTGATTCTGATATATCATCTGGGGAGACAGAAGACTCAGACCTCTTACTCTGTCTCAAGAGACGAGGAGCCACCCTCTAAATTAAATATACCTGCTCTTGTGAGAGCTGTAAAATCTATGGAAGAACCCGCTCCTAAGAAAAAACATGCACTTTTTAAACAACAAAAGGTAGTTTTACCAGTGTTCCCTCACTCGGATCGGCTATCTGATCACATGAGTGAAGCATGGAATATGCCCAGTAATAGGTTTCAAATTCCATAACGTTTAAGTTCCTTTTACCCTCTTTCAGCTACTGATTGCACTAAATTGGAAGTTCCCACAGTAGTGGATTCTCATGTAACACGTCTGGTTAAGAATGTCACCTTACCCATTCATACTGCAACCTCCTTGATGGAGACTACAGATGGGTGTATAGAAGCTTGTCATAAATCCATATACTCTCTCACAGGAGCTATTACTCGTGTTGCTAGGGCTATGGCCTGGGTGGCAAAAGCCATTGAGAGTTGGGCAGAGGCCTTAGAAGAGACATTCCTCCCTGATGCTTCAAGGGAACAACTATCCTACATATCTCTCAATCGGTGGATGTCAAATGGCTCACTGCGAAGACTGTTTCTACTGGCTATAGCATCTCCCCGTAGGGTATCGGCTTTACGGACGCTTTTATGTCGCTCCCCCTTTTTAATCTTTCATCCGGACAGGGCGGTTCTTAGAACACGCCTGGGCTGCCTTCCCAAGGTGGTCTTTCGTTTCCACCTAAATTAGGAAATTGTGGTTCCAGCCTTTCAATCACCAGACCTCTCGGCAGGTGAGAGCTCTTTGGATGTGGTCTGTGCTCTAAAGATCTACATGGACCGTACTACCATTAGGAAATCGGACTCCCTCTTCGTTCTATATGGATTCCACAAGAAGGGATGGCCAGCTAACAAACAGACTCTGGCCTGATGGATTCACATGACTATCTTACAGGCTTACATGCAGTCAGGCCTTTCTGTGCCGGCTACAGTATCTGCCCATTCTACTCTCTCTGTGGGTCCCTCGTGGGCAGCCCGGCGTGGCGCCTCAGCTGAACAGCTATGCATGGCGGCCACATGGTTGTTCCCGCCCTTGAACTGCTTTGGGACATCCCCATTGTCTCCCTGTGAAGCCCTATGGACCCTGAAGAAGAAAAGGAGAGTTACGGTAAAATTTACCTTTTGTTAACTCTTCGAAGTCCATAGGGTCCACAGGGCACCCACCATGACGCTCCTTGCTTCTATGGGTTTCTTCTCTTGGTCACTTGTTTCCTTCTCTGTGTGAGTGTGATTCCTCAGTGTACCAGTCTTTCTTCTCTCCTATCCTGCTCCTGCCTCGGGCTTGTTAACAAAACTGAGTTGCCCTCAGGTATAGGGGGAAGGACCGGAGCATCCTGGGATTGAAAAGCTTTGCTGTTGGTGTCCGGTCCTCTACGTACTCACCTGCACCCCATTGTCTCCCTGTGGACCCTATGGACTTTGAAGAAAGAGTTAAGTTTTACCATAACGCCTTTTTTTTTTTTTTTGGTTCTTGCTTTATTTGTCATCATTAGCACATGCATGTGAAGGTCTGCAATCTTTTTTGGCGCTTGCTGCAAGCAAAACAATGCATTTAAATTTTTTTTTTTTTTTTAATGTTCTTACACACTAGATTTGTCGTTTTGAAGCGAATTGGAACGACAAATCTTCCATATCACATAGTATGTGGGTGTGGGTGTACTCAGGTGCTCACTCACACTGGGGTAAAGTGAGAGGGGGAGGTATGGCTGGTAGAGATGTCTCGATCTCTCACAATATTGTTAAGACCTGTGCCTGTTTTACACTACCTGTCGCAACCCCATTACTGTTTCTCAATTTGTATCTCTTAAAAGTGAATTTGATGTATCAGAGCACTGTCTCAATACCAATAAAATCATTATTCCTTACATAGTGCCATCATTCATTCCAGAGGTGGTATATCCCTGCTAATGTTCTTGAGATTTACTTAACATTACCCACTGCTTTCAAATTAGATAGAGAAACAGGCGCAGGTCTTAAGAAAGCTCGGTAACAAGATTGTCCATATAGTCCAGTGTGTGTGCACTATTGCGCTCTCCCATGCTTCGTTCATCGTATCTTCAGATCTGCCTGCAGTGCAGGCCAGTCTGAAGATGTGGCAGCGGAAACCATGCTTCTGGATGCGGCGGAGGAACGATATATCGGGCGGTTGTACACCATACCCTGCAGTGTCTACGGACCACCTAATATATTGTGCCGTTGCTGGGTACACACCTCGTCTAGTGTGTACCCGGCTTTAGATTATTTTATAGCCTGTGTACTACTGTATCTTAAATAAAATATTTATGCTTTACCATTGAAAAATGCTAATTACTGCATTCCGAGGAAGTGCATCAATAAAATGCAGCGTATTTTGTGCTATAGACAAAAATGAAAACCTATATAGCGCGAATGAGTTTTTAACATTTTCTTAATCCTATTTAATTCATAGCTCTTATTTAGCAAAAAAATAAGATGTAATTGTACTTGGTTTACCACTGAAATGGAATGGGTTGAGTGGTGCAGCTACTAAAATAGAACAGAATCCATGTAGACCTTCTTATGGTGAATATAAAATACATTTTAGGAAAATGTTACCTTGAGAAATAATAATTTGATATATTTGGGGCGCAATTCAATTGTTTTGGCTCCTCCTCCTGCGTTAATTAAGCAAATAACATCCCAAAATGGTCACACATGCTTTCATAAAAAAAGCTGGACAGCACTGGATTTGTATGCAAGAGTAGATCTCTGTGACTCTGAGAAACGAGTAGTTGTTGGAGCTGCAGTGACCAAGACAGCTCAACTTGCTGATGATTCCCATGCAGTGGTGTCTGGTGATGTCGGCATGGAACTCCAGTGAAAAACATACTCTGTCTTGGGCACAGGTATGGAAGCACATAATCTGGGCTTGTGATATCCATACGTTACTTTGGAGTGCAAGGGAAAACGGGCAGTTATGTACAGATCAATTGAGTGTAATTTTAACTTGTTGTATGTGTGCAATCAGTATGATCAAAAAGTGTACGACAAGCATTTCCCAGAACAAAATATCAAAATGGATTTGCATTGAATAAAATGTATGTTTGTCAATTCAGTGTGAGGAGAGCACAGGAAGTGGACTAATCAAAAAAGGTTATCTGTTCAGTTGAGTCCTCCTTCATATGGGGGGAATTCGCTTGAAGACTGCAGCTAACAAGGATTTTTTTTTTCAAGCTGGAGCTGGGACCGTTTTAACCAACCACCCCCCCCCCCCCCCTCCCCACACGTGTCACAAAATGGTTGCATTCATGTATGGCGACAACCAAATACAGAACTACTGTACTGAAAGTTTGTTTCCCCAGTGGTTCTGTAATGTGGGTCATGGTATCCTGGCATGACATTGTGCAGTCCTTCCCTGGCAACGGAAGGTCAGTGCTAATTGTTAATGATACTGAGTACCGTATGTTGCAGCAGTTCTAATTTTATGGTAGAGGGTGTAGTGTTCACTTTAAGTCCGGTGCCGAACCTAGAGAAATGACACTCTGGCGTGCGTCGAAAAGGGGGTGTATCTTTAAGACGCGCCCTCTTCACATCACTCTTGGGGTGCCGGGCTGCCCCAGGCACTCCTGTCTCTGTGAATGCGCCCGGCATCCATTCACCAGCGGTAATTGCTGTACCGCAATTTTCCCCATCTGCGGGACTGCACCGTGCCGGCTGTTTTAGTGGGACGTCGCCAAGAGGGCAGGGCCTTTTGAATTCCGGTAGGGCGCGGCACCCCGCTAAAACAGCCTAGCGGGATTGCTAGGGATTTCTTCTCAGGTGGCAGTGCTCCTTCTCACAAAGCTGCTTTAGTTACCTACAGTTCTAATGACCATGACACTGATGCTATTTATATATTGTCTTCTCAGTGAACAGAAATGAACCCAGTCAAGCCTACAGATATGTTGTCTACTTGTTAAAAAACCCTTCTAGTCGCACCATTTCGTGGCGTCACTCAGTAGCGTCGAGTGTCTTTTCATGCAACTTTTTCCCTTCAAATGCGTCTTATTTGCACAGAGATGCAAGTAGGACGCACAAGCAGCATTTTTTTTTTTAAAGGCAAAACCAGCACCAATGCAGCCTTCAGTGCGAGAGTACTTTGTGTCAGCTACTTTCCGCAGCAACTTGGTGCACTCTTCCTTCACTCACAATGAGATACAGCGTACTGTTGTTGTTGGTAAGTTTTTATCATTCTGGGATGGTATGATCTTAGCAGTGGTGACCATATTCAGTCCTGTTGCCATAGCTGTCAATCGCCCTGTGCTTCAATTGAGAGTGTCATCTGATTCAAAGACACAAATCAGTGAGCCTTTCACCTGACAGCACTCCTTTGTAGCCCGTCAGCTCTGTGGCCAGGAACTTGGAGCTTCCCCTCTCTGCCTCCCTTAGCCCAGCCAGGAAAATTGGGGAAGTAAACTTTGCACACCTTCTTTCTAGACCCCGTTAATAAGAAATCACCTTTTTCTTTTCTGGGACTTTTTTTTGTTTGGTTTGTGTGTGACTAAATTAATGGTGCCACAGATGGGAAGAGCAAGTTTCTTCCCTAGAATAGATCTCAAAAGCAGGGTTTTTACAGTGGCTAGGCAAAATATTTTGCTAGTTTCCAAGCTCTCAAGGGAAGAAACCCTTTCTGAGCAAGAATGGCATCTTAGCTCAACTCCTGACAAGCCAAAGTCTGCATAACTAATCCTGTACTTTAAACATACACCTGTTTATATAAGGTCCCACACTTGACAGTGCATGTCAGAGCACAAACCAAGCATGAAGTCCAAGGAATTGTCTGTAGACCTCCGAGACAGGATTGTCTCGAGGCACAAATCTGGGAAAGGGTACAGAAAAATATCTGCTGCTTTGAACATCCCAATGAGAACAGTGGCCTCCATCATCCGTAAATGGAAGAAGTTCAAAACCACCAGGACTCTTCCTAGAGTTGGGCGGCCGGCTGTCTAAACTGAGCGATCAGGGGAGAAAGGCCCTAGTCAGGGAGGCGACCAAGAACCCAATGGTCACTCTGTCAGAGCTACAGCATTCCTCTGTGGAGAGATTAGAACCTTCCAGAAGGACTACCATCTCTGCAGCAATCCACCAATCAGGCCTGTATGGTAGAGTGTCCAGATGGAAGCCACTCCTTAGTAAAAAGCACATGGCAGTCCGCCTGGAGTTTACCAAAATGCACCTGAAGGGCTCTCAGACCATGAGAAACAAAGATTGAACTCTTTGGTGTGAATGGCAGGCGTTATGTTTGGAGAAAACCAGGGACCGCTCATCACCAGGCCAATACCATCCCTACAGTAAAGCATGGTGGTGGCAGCATCATGCTGTGGGGATATTTTTCAGCAGCAGGAACTGGGTGACTAGTCAGGATAGAGGGAAAGATGAATGCAGCAATGTACAGAGACATACTGGAAGAAAACCTGCTCCAGAGCGCTCTTGACCTCAGACTGGGGCGACGGTTCATCTTTCAGCAGAACAACGGCCCTAAGCACACAGCCAAGATATCAAAGGAGTGGCTTCAGGACAACTCTGTGAATGTCCTTGAGTGGCCCAGCCAGAGCCCAGACTTGAATCCAATTGAACATCTCTGAAGAGATCTGAAAATGGCTGTGCACCGACACTTCCCATCCAACCTGATGGAGCTTGAGAGGTGCTTCAAAGAGGAATGGGCGAAACTGCCCAAAGATAGGTGTGCCAAGCTTGTGGCATCATATTCAAGAAGACTTGAGGCTGTAATTGCTGCCAAAGGTGCATCAACAATGCATTGAACAAAGGTTGTGAATACTTATGTACATGTGATTTCTTAGTTGTTTTTTTTTTTTATTAAATTTTCAGAAATCGCAAAAAAACTTTTTACATGTTGTCATTATGGGGTATTGTTTGTCGAATTTTGTGGACAAAAATTTATTTATTCCATTTTGGAATAAGGCTGTAACATAACAAAATGTGGAAAAAGTGAAGCGTTGTGAATACTTTCCGGATGGACTGTATATGGTGCTGCTGTCTATTAAGAGAGGTGTGCACTCCTACGAAATAGAGAAAATATAAAGAGAAAAATATAGACTGCGCACTCAGACTATTCAGAGCCAACAAGTCTTTTGAATTTTATAAAAACACATTTTAATAAAAAATGAATATGTAAATAAACCTATAAAGTTATATATAAACACAATTATGTAATATTTTTGTGCAAGAAAGATTTCCAGAAAGCACAACATAAATCAGTTGTAATAGTTACAAAAATGAGATTTAAAAAAATAAAAAACAATTAAGATCTGATACAACTAAACATGGTCACCAGCATTCCATTGGTGGAGAACAATGTAGCAAATGTTGTGTAGCAGTGTTAATTGAAACATATGAAGAGTGATTATTCTGTTTCTAATGATTGAGCAACATGTAGTAATATTCAGTCAAAATATTTCCGCTTATATTGAAAGGTCTCAAATCATAGTAAACACGTTGCTGCTGTTTAACAGCAGAAAGAAGCCGTTCACTTCAAAGTACGGAGATCTGGTGTACTCAATGTTTTGGACACCGTGTTGAATAACATAGTCATAAGCTTACCAGTGAGACCGCCGTTTTAAGTCGGAGCCTGATATTACTGCTGTTCTGAAAAGTGATTTGTCTCATATGCTGGACAAGCTGCAGGGGCGTAGTTTGTATGACACATGCATCGGGTTGTGGCAGGCTACTCCATGAGACTCTGCAGACTGGATGGAGCCAGGTATGTATAATGTCCTGGAAGTGTAGCTGTGAGCCACGGGAACGTTGACCTCTGAGCCACAGATGGTTTGTAGGGTAATGCTGGCCGGCTATAGCGGTCTCAGTACTGATCTCAGGTGTGTGGCCTCTGCTTGCGGCTAAGGTGCTTATTCCGACATGGACCTTGAACACTGATGCCTTTATAGTAACGGATTTTTCTCTAGCTGATGGAGTTAAGCCGGTGACCTAGGAAGTAGCTCAACGTGTTTTAGTGCACCAGGCACATACTCCTGACGAAGGTCCCAAGTGCACTAAAAATCAGCTTAACTCTATCAGTTGACTGGGCCGTATTCAATTAGGTGCGAAAAGCCGTTTTCGGCGATAAAGTATTGCGAGTGACCTTTTGTCATGCGAAGAGTTTCCTCCGTATTCAGTTCCGGAGACTTTTCGCCGGTGCGGAAACTCAATGTAATGGAACCGTTGAAAAATTTTCGCCTATGAATAGGTGTCGAAAAAAAGTGCAGAATTGGGGTTTTGGGGTGCAAACTTCAGAAAACCACCCTGCACCCTTGGGACAGTCCCCCAAAGGTAAACTGCGTCAAAAAAAGTGTAAAAAATACTTTAGATCACCCCAAAAAAGAACTTTCATTTTGGGGGCGAAAAAGTACAAAGTTGGGAGACAAACTTAAAAACTAGTGAAATAAACTCCAGGGGGCCCCTAAGTGTGCCCCAGGTGTTTTTAAGTTTGCAGGTGGCTTTATATTGTTTTTTTTTTTTTAAAGTTCACTTTAGCAACTTTAAAATATGCTAGCACCCATTTTCATGTACCCTAAAATTTGCTGTGACTATAGTTTTTCCAAAAAAACCTGCTAAATGCTATTCTACACCACTTATGCAAAGACGCTAAATATCAGCTATTGAGATCATTTAAGTACGGAATACCTTCAGCAGGGCTATTTGGGGGTATTTATAGTGATCTCCAATGTCAGTGCATCTTTTCGGGGTTGTCAGGCTGATTTCCCCAAATCTGACAGTACTTTTCGCATGTTTTGCTGGGTCCCATTTTCGCTGATTTCTAATTGAATACGGGTATAAGCGTTGATGAGCGCGATACTTTTTCGCATTGAAAACCAGCGATGTCGGCGAGAAGTCCGGCATGCGAAAAGTACAGGACTTTTCGCTCCGAATTGAATATGCCCCAATAGTTTGTTAGTCGGACTAAACAGTGTGCTGAACTGAATAGCTCCGGGACCAATTTCCCAGAGATATTCACAGCCGTGGAATTAAATCGACCCCATAGATAGGATTTATTTTCCCTCTCCTCTGACTTATAAATCTCTATGTTTAACTTATGGTGTTGTCAATTGTACCCTATTTGTAAGAGTAGGTGGATTGAAAGGACTAAATAAGGAAATTAAAGAAGTGCCACATACAATTTTATTGATAATGTGGAGAAATGTGCCTTGTTCTAACATGGGTGATACTTGTTTAGCAAGGTCATTGCAACCACTTAAGAGTTCACCTGTGTGTGTATGTATGTGTGTGTGTGTGTGTGTATGTATATATGTGTACATATATATATATATATATATATATTTCTATATTGCTCTCTATATCTCAACCTGACCAAGCAAAATAGGTGGGATAACATAGTTTTTCAAACAATCTAACATATTGCTGAGATTAAACAAATGTATGTGCTAACATGCATACTCAAAAACCTTATCTTCCAGAAAAATTCCCTTGATTAATGGCCTAAGTGTTTGTTGCTAGAAAACTTTGTGGCCAGACTACATGTTTAATATAAGTGATAGTGATATCCGATATTTTGAAGCAGCGAAGCTAAAATCATGTTGGAGTTTTGATGTTGTCAATGAGAATCTAATAAATTGGTGTGGTCACCGCCCCATTCACCACCCACCTTATAGCCAAAGCCACTTTAGCCAATGTACGTCAGCTGGAGATTTATCAAAGCTTTGGATTACAGAAAACAGACGTACATACAGTGGGTTCTAACAGCGTTAACCCTACTTAGAGTTAATTGTCAAGAGACACTACTTGGGAGGGTAGGGGTTTTAGCATAAAATAATTGTCTGGAGTTACTTGTGTAATTGCATTTCCTGTGTTATGTTATTGATTTTGAAGAAAAGTAATTAGTCCCATTTTAGATTTTCTCACATATATGGTCTTTTCTTCAGTTGTCAAATACAGGGTAATCAGTGTAACAAAATATGAAAAAGATTATCTGTCAGAGGAGTGTAGTATAGATTTCTAGTTTGTGTTTTTTCTGTTCTGTTCTTGTGGGCTTATTGTCAGTAAATCTGACAGTTGGCATTCTTTCGTAGGCCCACTTAATGAGCAAAACAGCCATTCTTTGGCAGAGAGTAAAGGTGCGTACACACTAGACGACTTGCAAAGGATGCAATGTCATTAACTATTTCCCTTGAACTCCCCCGGCAACTCCCCTGCACTCCCAGACAAATGGACAGTTTATGCAAGATATCAATCTGGCAAACGATGTGACCAGCGACCTTAATCTTCTTAACGAGATTGGCAAATCTTGCCTGCTGTAGGCAAGATCAGAAAATGCAATGTACGACCCGTGGAGACGTGCATAGTTATCGTGAGTAGACACTCATGATTTGGACATATTTTACATGATTTAATGTTTCGATGCGTGGAAATCGGGCAAAATATCGTCTAGTATGTACGCAGTTTTACTTTGTTAGTTGACCTTGTTTAGATTGATTTTTCTTGTCTTTTAACTGGGGTGGGGGATTCTACTTCATTTATTTATTCATCTGGCCCACTATATATAACATCTGAAATAAGATATGTGAAATTGTGGTTTCAGTCAATAGATAGACATGAAAAAGGTTGGCGATGTTTAGAAAGACAGCAGATGTTAGACAGGAACAAAAGGTCGACAAAGAAAATGTCGACATGGATAAAGGTCCACAGGTACAAAAGTTTGATCCAAAAATGGTTGACATTTTGTTTTTTCTCTTATATTTTTAAGGGTTAGGGTTAGGCAACAGGAGGGAGGGTTAGGGTGAAGATTAGGGTTAGAAAACAAAACAAGTCGCCCTTTTTTTTTTTTCCTCTTGTCAACCTTTTGGCCATGTCGACCTATTGTCTGTCTAACATCTGTTGTCTATCTAGACATTGTCCATCTAATTCTTGTATATTTTTTTTTTATACCAAACCCATGAAATTGTGTGATAGGTAGTTTTGCATATTGGATTTATTGTCTGTAAGGAAACCAAAAGAGCCTATTATCCATGGTGTTGTATTTGGATTTCCCATGCATATTCATGTAAAGCTGGGCACACACTTGTCGATATCTTTTGTGCTTTGGGAGGGTGTACACCCGATATGTCTGAGAACTAAGTCGTTCACAGACAGATTTCTTTGATTATTGCCAGTGACACAGTTGATTGATTTGCTCCTTCTATATCATGTTAGGTGTTGGTGGAATGAGCGTTGCATGTGTCTTGAAGAGGAAAACAGTTCTCTGGCAGGACTCCTTCAGCCCCCACCTGAAACAGTACACAGACGGTGCCCTTAACCACAACATGCCCGTGGTCCTGACGTCTGGACCTGTGGGCCAGCAGCAGCCTCCGCAGCACCCCTCCCATTCTGCCTTGGCTGCTGGTCCCCACGCGAGCCCTGTGGGCAGCTCAATGGGTGTAGCTGGGCGCTCACAGGATGATGCTATGGTGGATTATTTCTTCCAAAGACAACATGGTGAGCAGCTTGGGGGTGGTGGAAGCGGTGGAGGAGGTTACAACAATAGCAAGCACCGTTGGCCAACTGGAGATAACATTCATGCAGAGCATCAGGTAAGTAAGCTTTTTGGAATTGCAACATGTGATGGAGGGCAAAATACATTAGTCTGCAAAATGCATGTTCTTTATGTGCTACATACCTATAAAGTAATGTTAGTGTCTACTGCTATCTAAAAAAAGGGGTAAAAGCAAGAATTCTACAGCTATCTGTACGTTCTGCGTTCAGGACTTCGCTGCTCCCCTTTCCCACTGGAACCTGCATGTCTAATGTCCTTATAAAGGTTACTCCTGCATCTTGAAATAGTAATCAAATAAGCAAATATCCATTTAAATAGTAATCTAATACTAGCTGTTATGCTATCGAACACTAATACAGTATGATAGTAATTTAACAAACCTGAAGTACAGAGAAGTCCTTGATCAGATTCACTTGCACTGCTTTACTGACCCCCTACCAAGTTAAAAATAAAAAAAAGCTCCAAACTAGTTCTTGTTACCCTTCCCCTCACAAGACTGACACCAGTGCTTGCACAACACTGACATTTTATTCTTTGTCATGTACCTGTCCTGAAATGTATGGATTTTGTCAGTCCAAGGCTTCAGTTCCCAATTTTGTTTTCATACCACTGCCTCTATCTTATTTTAATCCCACCCTGAAGACTTGTGTGCACAAGACAATAATTCCATCAGACCTTGAGGAACATTGCACCTTTTTGGTATCCTTATATTTGGGAAAACGAAACATTTTACATTTAGGAGTAAAATAGTGGGATATGCATTATTAACATAAAAGTAACTATAGGCACATCCATCTTTTTCATATTTTTCTAATACTTCATAACCCATCCTATGCATAATTTTAATAATGTTGACCAGCTATTTACCTTTCTTTATTTTGTTGTTTTTGGGTTTAATAGGTGCGTTCCATGGACGAATTAAATCATGATTTTCAGGCCCTTGCACTTGAAGGAAGAGCAATGGGAGAAGTAAGTATGCATACTATCAACAGGTTTTGAAAGATGTGCCTAATAACTTCCATATATCTGGTAATAGTAGAAGATGACTACATTTTAACAGACCTCTGTATTTTAATGTACTGTTGTAGACTCTTAAAGATTACAGCAGTAGTAGATGTTAACAAGTTTAATGGTTTTATGTGGTACTATTGCATTGCAAGTGATCTTCTAGGTTTGCCTGCCCTAAAGTCACCTTCATTTTCTATCGTGTGTGTGTTAATTTGAGTAGTTGTCCCTAGTAGTAAAATGAGTATTAGACTACAGTAGTAAATGGCCCTCTACTCGTCAATACTCACTCTGTTTGGAGTTGGTTTTATACTAGAATGCAATAGTATTCATATACCCTAAAGTGCTTTGTGCAAGGACGATTTGCAATGAATGTAGCACAAAATGCATATAGGAGACATTTACAGCCATATGGTTATATCACAATCGCACACATAGGAAAACAGGTGTCGCTGATGAGGGTCCTTTGTTGGATACCTAATGAAGGACTTGCTTACCTGGTTAATTTTAATTTTGCATCTATAAAATAATTATATGGCTGCAAATGTGTTCTTGATAAATGTTCCAGATTTATCTCACTTTGAAGCATCCGCACACGTCAATATATCGGAAACAATTATATTTGTGTTCTCTATCAAACATGATTTAGGTGGAGTTACAGTTTTTGCCAATGTAATATTAAAGCTGGTGCTCATGAATTATATATAGTTTACCAGAAGCTTGTTTCATGGCACATTGCTTTAAATGCCCCTTTTGTGGCAGCGTGCAAGTCTTGCATGTCTCAGAGGCGTTAGAAAAAATACTCTGACAGCTGTGTGGTATGTGAATGATTTGCATCCTGCAGAGAAAGTGGGAGAGACCTGTCACATGACCAGTATCAGCCGCTACCGATTAAAGTGTTTACCTGACTCATTCTGTTGTCTGAACGTGCCTTTTATACAGCTACTGGATACGAAGAGACAATGGACAAAGTTCATTGATGGTTTTTATAGTATACAGCCATGGCCAAAAGTTTTGAGAATGACACAAGTATTGGTTTTCACAAAGTTTACTGCTGTAGGGGTCTATTTACTAAGCAGTGTTATGAGACAGAGTGAAAAGTGACAAGTCTGTGATAAGGTATCAGCCAATCAGCTCCCAACTGTCATCTCACAGTCTGTGTTTGAAAAATGACAGTTGGGAGTTGATTGGCTGGCACCTTATCACTTCCTTATCACTTTTCACTCTGTCTCATAACACTGCTTAGTACATAGACCCCTCAGTCTTTTTAGACCTTTTTGTCAGATGTTACTATGGTATACTGAAGTAAAATACAAGCATTTCTTAAGTGTCAAAGGCTTTTATTGACAATTACATTAAGTTTATGCAAAGAGTCAATATTTTCAGTGTTGACCCTTCTTCAAGACCTCTGCAATTCACACTGGCATGCGGTCAATCAACTTCTGGGCCACATACTGACTGACTGGCCGCCCATTCTTGCCTAATCAATGCTTGGAGTGTGTCAGAATTTGTGGGTTTTTGTTTGTCCACCCACGTCTTGAGGACTGACCACAAGTTCTCAATGCGATTAAGGTCTGGGGAGTTTCCAGGCCATGGACTCAATATTTTATGTTTTGTTCCCGAGCCACTTAGTTATCACTTTTGCCTTATGGCAAGGTGCTCCCTCATGCTGGAAAGGCATTGTTCATCACCAAACCAAAGGTTGGGAGAAGTTGCTCTTGGAGGATGTTTTGGTACCGTTCTTTATTCATAGCTGTGGGCAAAATTTTGAGTGATTCCACTCCCTTGGCTCAGAAGCAACCCCATACATGAATGGTCTCAGGATGCTTTAATGTTTCTCCCCGCGGGATGCACAATGTCCTGTGGGGGTAAGTTCCGGTTAAACAATCACCCGCAAGTGATTAGATTCATGTATTCACACTGCGGGAGCTCTTTGGGGCAGCCCAGCATCTCCGTGAGTGATGAAAAAGGGGCATGTTTCAAGGACACCTCTTTTTTGGGACTCGCAGCAGTGCCCAACTTTGATAAGCGCCCTGCTTCCTCCACATCCTAGAAGGAACATTATATATTGTATAGTAATATAATTTTATTAATGTTTTTTTATTTTATAATGGTTGAACGTTTTGTTAACTGATCCACACTATTAGACCCCTAATGCAACTTTATCATTCCAGTTGGCCAATGTCAGCTGACCTATCTTTTCCATTTTTGAATTTTGATTAGATATGGGTTCTACATTCTACTAGATTACATGGGTTCTAAATGCTACTGGTTTTCCCACTAGACATCAGGCAGTGCAGGTAGTCTATGTGCATGCTGAAGACCTCTTTTCACCCCGCAGTGATGGCCACGGAAACTATTCCCGCCCGTGTGACACGGTGCAGAAGGTGCAGGGCAGGCTGTTGTAGTGGGGTGCTGCTAAAAGGGCAGGGTGCGTTTTGCACCTTTTAAAATCGGGCACGCAGCCCCGCTAAAACAGCCTAGTGGGAACACTAGCTACTTATGTCAGCCTTATTTAGTCTAAATTAACCTTACTTATATGTTTACATTTATGATTTGCTGGTAGAAAACCTACTGTGCATTACGGAAACTTTCAAACTTTTTTTTCAAAATATCCGCTTCTGATGCATTTTGTTTTTCATTGTGAATGTTACCAGAGGTCTCTTTATAATCCATCCATGCAATACAACTATAAATATCTGCATAGATGGGTATAGGGGAATCATGCTTCTGAACAACCCCTGATCTGTTGCCCCATCTGACATTGGCAGCTAGCAATGAGGTCAGGAATTCTTTTTTTGGGGTTCCTTGTCAAAGGTCAACATTGTGTACAGATGTGTCCTCATACACTATTGCTGAAGTCATGTCAAGTAGCCCTTCTTGGTCCCGTCTGATTCTGCTTGCACCCAGCTTCTTTTTCGCATCTTTTTTTGATCGAAAATACGTCTTAAGGCTCATACACACTAGGCGATAAATTGGACGATAACGATATTACCATTCATAGCGTTCAATATCGTCCAGTATGTATGCATGATATCATTAACGACGCGCGCTTCTGCAAATCGTTAACAATGTCTTTCATCGCCTGAGCTTGCAGGGCAACATGATATCGTCAGGTTGTGCATGTTCAGGGATGAGGGAGGGTTAACGATATCGTTCAGTGTGTATTCTCAATGCTCGATGTTGTTCCCGACATTGAGCCCGGCAGTTTAGCGAAAATGCTTAACGATTTCGCTCATGGAGCATATCGTTAAGTGTTTATGCAGCTTTAGTGACAAATTTATGCGACAAACCGCTTCATGAGACTGCACGGATGTAATTTTAATATGCGACACTTACCTGTTTGCGACTGAGTATGAATCTGTATATAAAGTGCTATGAAGCACCGGCCAATGTTTTTTTTGTTTTTACGGTAAGTTTCGTTGTGCTTCGTATTTTCGTATTTAGATTCAGTCGCTCACAGATATAAAAGTGTCGCATTTCAAATAAATCAGTGCAGTCTCGTGAAGTGGTTTGTTTCATCAGTTTGCAAATAAGACACATTTTTGGTTGATAAAGGTGCTTGGCCCAAGCCAAGAGGACCTGGCGGCGCATTTACTCTAAGGCATCTTACAGTGTTTGGTGTATTGAGGCTAGGTGTATGAGGACACATCTGTACAATACAAAATCAGGCTGTGTCTGGCTCTATGGGGGAAATTCAGTTCAATGCAATGTCCCCACTTATGTCGGGAGATTCAGTTTACCGCGCCTAATGCCAGGGGTATAGTCACGTTAAATTACATTTTCAGAATTAAATGCCAGGCACGATGCTGTTAGCTTACGAGGTAAGCCTGCGACTAGCATTGCGGCACTATTCTGCTCGCACCTCAGGAGGGTGCGAGCAGAAGTCCTCTAGTCGCGTGTTTACAGCGCGGCCAATTGAATAGCTCCGGGCACTCATTCCTGGCACTATTCAACATCGCATTCAATTGAATTGCTCTCTATATCCCCTAGTAATTTGTAGAGAAAAGGACATATATTTGGCATTACTATGAGAATTATACCCCCTTTCACACTGCCGGGTTATTGCTCAGTTTGAAAGAACCAGGTTGAAATAACGTGGGTCAAGCATGTCAACCCAGGTAACGAGCAGGGTTGAGCACGTGTTAACTCGGCTTGCGGTGCATTGTGAACATAGACCCAGGTCTCGTTCTCAGCATAGGAATAGCCAGCGCTTGGAGAGCTCATTTCCAAGTGCCGGCTCGTCACGTGATGGCGGTGACATCATTGACCCAGCAATTAGCCGGGTCGAGCCGTCAGTCTGTAAGAGGTCTCAGCCGGGTCGTACAAAATCCCAGGTGCAACCAGGCATTGTGATATAAAAGGGGTTATTCGAGTAATGCATTTAAAGGTGATTCTGTAAGACTATTCTGAATTAGAAAAGTAATCGGGGAAGGATTTTACTAGTTCTTCAAAATAAAAGAATAAAAAGTAAATGATTCTTTTCAATATCCTACAAAAAAAAAAAAAAAAGAACATTATACATAATAAAGTTGTGCTGCCTGCCAGCCTGCAACATGCAGGTCTTCATTTTGCTAACTAAAGCTGGGCACATACTTTGACAATGGATCGTTCAGTAGACCGATGCACCGTCAGAGCAGCCAATTGGTAAGCTATACACACTTATCATGCTGCGGGGGTAAGGGTTATAGTTAGGCTGCGAGGGGGGGAAGGTTAGGATATTTATCTAGTTGGGTTGGGATTCTGTCGGGATGCCACTGTCGGTATTGTGACCGTTGGCATCTCGACCGCCGGGGTACAGTACCCAACCCTGACATGATATGTCTGTGAACGACGCCGTTCAGATATATCAGTTGTACACAGCCACCTGATACACTTGTGTGATGTTGCTCGTCGATATATTGCCTAGTGTGTACCCAGCATAATTTGCAGTGGAGAGGTGCTTGTAGGAGTACCAATCTCCAGCCATAATCCCTTTTGATTGGTTTTCCCATGCACAACCAAAAATGGCTGCATAGGAAGCAAGAGGTGAGGGAATGCACTACTACCATGACCTATTTCTATTTGGTCTTTAGTGGCGCATTTTATTGAAGAAAGTGCTCTAATAAATAGAATATTTTTCAACTCTAAAGGGTTTGGTATCTATATAATCGAGGATGGCTGTCATGCTCCCACTGCTGGCAACTGAGACATGATATATCAGAAGAGGAGTACCCACCACAGGGTAAGTATAATGTGACGAGGCGGACCCGGACCCATCATAAGACTCGTCCAAAACTGCTATTTATTAAGTTAGTAATATAGAGCCAGCATACAGTGGACACTTGTGCTTTTATGCCGAAATTGGTTTCAAAACAAAGATTTCTATAATCATAGTAAATCTAATTAATTTGACTAAAGGTCTTAATGAAAAATTTAGGTTCTTAATTACCCAAGCTGATCAGCTGTAATAAGTGAAGGCCTTAATATTTGACCTTGCTTGATTTAAGAAATACAACTTCAGAACCTTAGAGAAGTAAACTGCCTTTTGATTACCTGTGGGGAATATATTGTGGGAGGAAGATGCAGATGTTTTGTGGTATCAGTTGGAAGAGATCTGAAAGCCATCGGGGAGAGAGAGTACCCAGCTTTTAGGGAAATTGTTTATAAAAACAAAACAAAAAAACCTAACCACTCAAGTAAGGTCAATTTTTAACTACATGACATAAAGGGGGCTGTTATATTGAACCGTAGCCAGATTATTCATGGACCTGGGGCTGACCTAATATCATGTTTACTTTGCACCTCGTTTTTGGTGGGCTATTCCTTACATAGGAGACTTAATTAGTACCTCAGTCCTTTAATTTAGCCATCTGTGCTCAACCATGGATAGCCTTAAAACCTTGACGTTTAGGGTGCCTTGAGGACCGAGTTTGGAGACCTCTGCTTTAGAGGAAAGCCTGCCTAAACTGTCATTGATTCCCCACATCCACATAGCTGCTGCTTCTGTTTTTGTCTTTAGCTAAAAGGTTAGAGTGGGGATTTGTATTTTTTTGTAGGTCGTTACCCTGTTTTGTGCTGTCATGGTCTGTCTCATATTATTCTTCTGATTGTGCACTACTGCTGACCCCCTTTCTAATACCCCTTTCACACAGCCAGCAAGTAACCCGGGTTATTGCACATGAACACGCAGCAACCCAGGTTACTGTGCAGTGTGAAAGGGCCCAGCTGAAATAACTCGGCATTTCAACTCTGGTAATGAGCAGGGTTGAACACAAGTACAACCCGGCTCATGCTGCAGAGACGACCCGGGTCCCGTTCACTGCATAGGAAGAGCCGACGCTTGTAAATGATCTCGTCTCCAAACATCGGCTCAGCACTGATGGCGGTGACGTCATCGTCCCTGCATTATTGCTGGTCGGGGCTCCAGTCTGAAAGAGGTCTGAGCCAGGTCGCACCCGGGCTGGGCGCGTGTACAAACCCTTGCGATGTGAAAGGGGTAGAAGTTGTATTTTCCATCATGTCAGATAAAATAAGTATTCCATAGACCAAAAACCTTACGGTTTCACATGTCCCATTAAGGCTACTTAGACATGACCCGAAATTTCACAAAACCTACTGAATTTCTGTCACTCTCAAAAAGCAATAAAATTCTGGTCAATAAGGCTGACTCCTTAAGAGACGTGTTCCTTGCACAATACAGATATGGTATGTCATCACACCCTGTGGTTAAGTGCAGATTCAGCACTCTCACAGAGTGAGATTGCTGTAACTCACAAAATGGTGCAGCTGCTAATTCACAGAATTGAGTGCTCATTGGAATACACACATGCAGGTCTGAGCAGAAGATAGAACTGTGTGGATGGGGGGAGGAGACAGAGCATTGTGGAGAGGGGGGGGTGGGGGAAGATTGAGCAGTACAGATGGGGGGCAAAGTGATGCAGATGGGTCCCAGCCGTGAACTGCTTCTTAAGGCCCTACACACAGAACGGGATGCAATATCGTGAACTATTTCCCTTGAATTCTCCCTGGCACTCCAGGACACGGTATGGTGCTTAAACAGCACATTTTGACATAAGAACTATCGTGCAAGATCTAAAGATAGCTGACAGCATGCACAGATCAGTGAGATCCGTGATGCAGGCATCTGTGTAAAAAAAAAAAAAAAAAAAAAAGCTTCAGAGATGCACGGATCACGGCGGGAAAAAATAATCAGTAAGACGCAGATGCATTGACGGATCAGTGAGATCCGTCCATGCATCTGTGTAAAAAAATAAGTGAAAATGTTTTTTTTTTTTTTTAAATGGCGTGTCAGCCAGCCCTCCCTCTTTAAGCACAACCGGCCTCTGACTTTTCACAGCAGATCTTGGTTGTGAAAATACAGGGGACAAATGACATAGGAGTCCCCTGTATTTAGCACAACCAGCATCGGGCTTTTCAGGTCCAATCCTGGCTGTCAAAATACAGGGGACAAAAGACGTAGGCCCTGACAAAACATTACCCCTGACTGCTGGTCAGCCCAGGCTGGGGTTCCCTTGGGATCCCCTGCCAATAAAGGGCGGTTAGTGCCGGGTCGATTGTGTAAAATGTGTAGTGTAAAAATAGAAAAATATGGTCTCTTGCAGTAGTACTACAGGTCCCAGCAAGCCTCCCCTGCATGATGGTATTGGGAAAATCACAAGTACCAGAATGCAGGGCATTACGGGCCCGCTGGCACCTGTATTCACCTGCAAAATAAGTATTAAAATAAGCACAATACACTTTAATATTTAAATGTTTATTATACAGCATCTCCACCTGGGGGCGGTGGCCTTTAAGCTCTTTTTCATGGCCGCCGCCCCAACCAGGGTTTCCGGCATCCGGTTGCTATTGCGACATGTTTTGGGTCATTGTCCGTCTGTACTGTGAAGCTCTGTCAAATCAACTTTGCTGAATTTGGTTGAATCTGAGCAGACAATATATCCCTATACACTTCGGAATTCATCTGGCTACTTCTGTCCTCTACATCATCAATAAAAAATAGTGACCCAGTGCCATTGGAAGCCATGCATGCCATGTCATCACATTGCCTCCACAGTGTTTAACATGTGATGTGGTATGCTTCAAATCTTGAACCATTCCAAGCCTTCGCCATACTTTTTTCTAGTACTGGTTTCATCTGTCCTAAGAATTATCCACAAGGTGGAGTGTATCTGTTCGAGTACAGATGATCCAAAAGAGTTGTTGGTACAGTCCATGTCTGTTCCATGAAATTTCATCTAATGTATCTGTTTCCTCTGGTAGCAATCATTCCATGAGTTCTAAAGAAGGTAAAAAGAGGATGTTCATGAAATTGTAATGCCACTGGACTGGCCAATTAGATTATGGTAAACAGACATTCTCAAAATGGCAACATGCCGGTCATGATGTCTTACTCCTAGACAGGACTTGTCATCAACACTTTGCGCAGCTGGCTTTAATGCTGTGGCTATTGAAGCCATGATTCTAAAGGAAAATGGCTTCTCTTCTACTGTGGTTGAGACCATGCTTGAGGAAAGAAAGGAATACCTTTTTTCCACCAAAATACCAGGTCCATCCCGGAACACTGAACACGGGTTTCAAGCCATGTTACAGTGACTTCAACCCCGTTTACACTGCAGGCTTGATCCGGGATATTGCCGGGGCTTACCTCTGCCGGCTTTTGGAGATTACATAATCTCCAAGCGCCAGGAAATGCAGCTCTCTTTATGCTGTGAACTGGACTCCTGTCTGATAATATGGGTCTTACAGATGTAAAACCCTGCTCGAGACCTGGGAAGAAATGCCAGGTCAGTCGACTCAGGATTTTTTTCCTGGTAGCCTTTTCCACTGAGCCGCAACCCAGATTGACACGGCAATAACCCGTGGTTGTGCAGAGGAGGGAAAGGGGTATTAGTTTCTACTAATGAAATTGATAGTTTGCGGAAGTTATCTCTTGGTCTTTCTTTATTTGGCATGTTGTCTTCTGTTTTCTCAGCGATTTGCACTGTAAATTTACATTTTGGTAATCCTCTTAGAGCCTGGTCAAAACCCTGCAGCCTAACCCTGTCAGTAAAGGGTTTCAGGGATATTCATATGTTAAGCTAATATCCATGTATGTGCATACATATTTGAAACGTATGGAATCCTTTAAGGTAAGGCTGTCATCCCCATAGTTATATGGGGACATCGGTTAAGGGTGGAAAATAGATTAACACTGGAGACCTCTCTGATTCCTTGGGGTAATCTCTTAAATTGAGAGGAGTACACTGAATCTCCAGTGAAAATGATTTGGCTGTTCTCCGGTTCATAAATGGACTCCTAAGTATGTTCATTCAAAATTGATTAGACTGTCAGCTACATCATTGTGTGTTAGCGGAATCCTGATGAGTGTACTGATAGACCTTTACATCCACCTATATGGCCAAGGCTAAAATTAGTATTCCTATGACTTAAGAGAATTAAAACAAGACGTCTTTTCTTAAAATGGAGTTTAAATTAGAAACCATAGCTAGCTAAAACACAATAAGAGGTGTACTACGTTTCTTACCTCTGCTAAATTACTGTGTCTGATTTTATTTTAGTCTGCATCTTATTTGAAATGATTCCCTACTGAGTTTGCTGGATTTTTATTGGCTGAATTGAGTTTTTTGATGAAATGAAATTGCGATAATGATTTTTCTTTGAAACATAAAATGTCGTAACATGATAATGGACATACTTTCTTTGAAAGATCCATATATTTAATCTTTTTCCATTCACTGATCCACTTTACTATAATCGGGTTCAGACTTTGCGATAGACATATAGGCAGAGTAAGAGCCACATATTGAGTATGAAGAAGTCTCTACATTAGCTGTTAAAAATTGTGATTTATGGCAAGAAGGGCCCTATATCTTGGTACACATAGAGTAAAGAGCTCGATTATTTACTGAACTGATTTCAAAATAATTGTGATTTTTGAATTGTCCCAAACTGTAGCATTCTTGGCATGGGATTACCATGGGTCGATTGTTGTGAAATGGAAGATGTCTATTAAAAATGACTATTTTAATGGATTTAACGTTTAACAAGTTATTTATATTGTCTCAAAGGTCCTCCTCATTCTCTACATGAGTAATTCCTGTACTTTTTCAAGCTTTTGTTAGGGGGTGAAAGATATAATGGGCTTTATAGTTTTTCTTTCGTTTTGGTGACATTACCTAAAATGTTTGTCCCCCAAGCAACTGTTGCCTGGCAAAAAATTCTGGGAGACCGATGACTCCAACAAGGATGGACCAAAAGGCATTTTTCTGGGGGATCAATGGCGAGAGAGTGCGTGGGGGGCATCAGGTGAGTGAATTTGGGGTTTGTGTTGTATTTGCCACCAAACTGCTGTTTTAGAACACATTCATATTATTGCAACCAATAAATGATTTAAATTCCTACTATAGTACTGTAGAGCTTGCAGTGTTTTGGGCAAGCAGGGGAGGGGCTACAGCTGAAGGGTGTTTGTCATTTTATTAAATTGTTAATTTTGTGTTACCTCTTATCATCTGTGCTGTTTTACACAGTTAAGACTTTCAATCAATCATTTTCTAATGCTCTCCCCTTTCATCCTTTTAGATCACTCAGTCTCCCAGCCTATCATGGTCCAGAGGCGACCAGGTCAGGGATTTCATGTTGGCAGCGAAGTGAATTCTGTGCTCTCCCCTCGTTCTGAAAGTGGTGGTTTGGGAGTCAGCATGGTGGAGTATGTTCTCAGCTCCTCTCCTGGAGACAACTGCCTAAGGAAAGGAGGATTCGTAAGTGCCTCTCCCTTAATACAAACAAGGGGGGCCCTTCGATTGCCAAGATATAGAAAAATGCAGGTAAAAACAAAGATGGCTGTACTCACCCAGTCAGAATCTGTAATATAGTGTCACTGATTTTTGTAGGCTACCAGATTCAGGCTGACTGTGAAAGCCACATTGTTTGTTCCTGAATTGAATGGTTAGGTCCATCTAGCTTGCAGTGCAGCTCCTGGTATACGATTTTAGCTTTAGTTTTTTTTCGAGGTTGCTATGAAGATTAGTTTGAGCGCCAAATTATTCATGCTGCTGTCTTCCTAAAGATAATACAACAATGTAAAAATCCAATTTTGTGAAAGCAATATTTACAACTCTCATAGCACTTGGCCTAATTTCTAGATCAGGCATTTAGGAACTTGGTTTAATGGTAAAGCCGAACAGATGGTTTACTCAACTTCTCTAGATTTATGATCAAACACAATTCCAGTGTCATTGAACTCTCCTATCTCCCTAAAGAAAAAGGAAATCATTCCCCCGTGGCTAATTTGGATAACACTGGGTGATGGAAAATCTAAGGCAATTTAGTAAGGTCAGGTCTTTCCTCTTAAAAATATTTTCTTTATTTCAGGGTCCTCGAGATCCAGAAGGAGATGAGAATGACAAGGGTGATAAAAAGAGCAAAGGTGTTTATGAAGGGGACAAGTTAGGAGACCTGAAAGAGGAAGGGGATGGTATGGATAAAGCTAATGGGATGCCAGTCCAGAATGGAATCGATGGTGATGTGAAAGACTTCAGGTGAGGCATACAATGCTGACTATATTCGCGCACAGTTTTTTTTTTGGTTGTAAACCTTTTAACATGTTTTAATCCCCAGCTATATGCATACATATGTTTCCTTGCTGGGGTGTTCAGTGTAGTTGGATGGGATTCTGCAATACAAGCAGTTTGTGTGTCTGTACGCAGTCAGAGAAAGATTGATGTCAGACTTCAGTCTTGCAAAAGAACTAAAGCAGCTTTATTGGGTTAAATCCCCCCAGCCTTGATCAAAGTTCAGGGCTAAAATCTTAAGCTCAATTCACAGGTTTAGCCCAATAAGTCTAATTTGATTCAGTTATAGAAACTCAGATGTGCATCTTGCATGTGCTATTCTTTAATGCATATATGGATTGTATAGGTAATCTATGTAGCATCTCTTACTTAATGTGATAGTTTGTAGAAGTATGATTTGGCTACTTTTTCATTGTAGTGATGCTTGGAAAAGGTACAGGCTGTAACTGCAATGGGTGTAATGTGATATTACACTTCTCCCTGACATGCTCAGCAATCTTTTAAACATATGATTTCATGTTTTTCTGTAAATGTAAACACTATATAACATGTTAAATGTAATTTGTTTTTTACAGCATTGAAATATGTAATGTATCTAAAATTCTTAATACACTGCTCACATGCATGATGGGTTTATTGCTTATTCCATGCTGGGTAATGGAGCTCCTTGTTCAGCTATATTGACGACACTGAAAATTCAGTTAGTTGTGCATTACTTAAACTGTTGGGAATGGGGGAGGCGTATAGTTCAGGGGGCACTTCATTATACAGTTGCTGCTTCCATCCAGTTAGATACCATCTTAGCTGTTCAAATATTTCCTCATGGGTGGAGTACTTCAGTATTTTGCATATGTATGAAGCAGTATAAATTATAGGTAGCAGGCTGGTTTGTCTAGATATAGCTATGTTAGTCTTTGTCTTTTTAGGACTTAATGGCTGGCAACCTTGTACTTTTCAGGATTGACACTATTTAAATAAACGAAAAAGCGAGAATCCAGCAGAATGGAGATATAGAATTAAGTGCAGCAAATTATATGATGTTTGTACATTTGATATGTATGAGACCAACTTTTCAGTGTCTGCCTCTGTGCACTGCAAAGCTGGACACCCAGTAATATTTCACAAGCAAATCCTAGTAAAGTGCTTCTGATCTAATACTACCCTTATACTCTAAATAAATGGGATAATTGTTTTTGCATAAATAGGAGCAAATAGTATCTGCATACAAGTCATCAAAAATCTAAATTCTGCAGTAATAACCGTAATATGGCTACATATAAGTAGATGTCACAATCTGTATGCTCATTTAATAGAATTACTAGTCTATTATTCTCATGCTAATGTATAACACTATTTACACTTTTGTTTTTGTTGCCTTTATTTCACTGCACATTGTCAAAGATTTGTTCCAATCTGGCTTACTTTAATCTGTGTATTGAATATGTAAAAAAGTAACCAAACCAAAAAAAAAAATCAAAGGAGGAAAGGAAATCCTGAATTTTTGGCCTCTTGCGTTTCTTTGTTAGTAAACTTCATGTATTCGATATCCAAAAAGTCTGCTTGCATTTTTGGCTGTATTTCTACAACTTTTATTTCCCTATTTTTCCCATTTTATAATATCAATATAACCTAAAAATAAATGGAGAACATGTAGTCACCAAGGTCTTACATACATATTAGTTTTTTAGGGTTACACAATAATGCTTTATTTCTGTTAGGAGCATAATTCCCTTTGCCTTTCTCCTTTTTCTCCTTCTGTGACTATAAATCCCAATTAGTTCACCCCCCTGGCCTCTCCCAACTTTAATCCCAAACCTTACACTGCAATGAGGCTGAGAAAAAGGAGTGATGGGGAATATGCGCCTAATCGGTGCCTTCCTGCTGTACTGAATTGGAGGGCTCACAAGGATGGCACCAGCAATGCAGATTAAAACATGACGGCATCTGGCAGGAGCTTGGTGCAGAGGCACGTAAATCAGTCAGATTGTGGCTTATATTTCACTTTTATTTTAAAGCACTATATTTTGTCATTGTATTCATTATTGGTTGTACAAATAACTTTTGGGTGGGCAACATTTAGTAATGTCTTAAAGAATAAAAATGGAATTACAGATGGGTATGTTTTAGAACTTAGCGGTAAACTGTAACTTCCCCTTCCACTTTATCTATTGAATGTCTTATTTGACCTTGGTCTCTTAGTAGCTGCAATATTTAAAACTATTTATTTTACTCACACTTTGAACTTGTTACTTTAAAAAAAAAAAAAAAAAATACCAAACTTATGCTGACCATACATCTGCAATTAACTGGGGCAAATACTAGTTCTGGGTCCTGTGATCGGCAAAATCTAACACGTTGAAGTGATTTTTAACATGATGTATTTTTCCGTTTCCTCCGTGAAATCTCTGATCATCAGAGTCTGCTGATCGGAAAAGCATCAGAGATTGTGCCGACTCATGTATGGCCGGCATTATATTATTTGTACACACACAAAAGTTATCTTGTATCAACTATTGATGCAGCATCGATCAACTATGGCACAATTAATATCTCTAAAGCACCAAGTTCCTCTCAGTAGCTTACGTTTGCGTCTTTCTTTCAGCCGTACTCCAGGAAACTGCCAGAACTCCGCAAGTGAGGTGGACCTTCTTGGACCAAGCCAAAATGGCTCTGAGGGTCTTGCACAATTGACCAACAGCAATGGAGCAAAACCAGTTGAGGATTTTGGCGGTATGGAGTCTCAAAGTATCCAGCTAGATCCCATGGAACATGTTGGCATGGAACCCCTACAGTTTGATTACCAAGGCAACCAAGTTTCAGTGGATTCAGGAGCTACCACAGTAGGCCTCTTTGACTACAATTCTCAGCAACAGGTAATCTTGACTTGTTCCAGAATGTACAGTGCATTTCAGGTACGTCTTCAGGCAGCTCCGACTATTCATATGGTATAATGTCACGTTGAATTATATTTTTGTGTTCAGTTGTTCCAAAGACCGAATGCCCTGGCAGTCCAGCAGCTCACAGCAGCTCAACAGCAGCAGTATGCCCTGGCAGCGGCACACCAACCGCACATAGGTAAGATGATGGAGGATTTCTAATTTATAACCAGGACAAATGCTGACAGTTCTGTTGCGAAATTTTGAAAAACTATTTTATTTGTACACAATACTCTGTAATGAGTAACATTTTACTGAAGTAAACTACCTCTGATGTCTGATAACAGTGTTGCATTGGAATTTGGTTCGCGAACATTACATGCAATTTTAAACGATTAACCTTTTGCCGGCTAATTTTCTTTCCAAAAACCTCTGAGAAATTGTCGTCTTGTGTTTTTTTATGATTGAATTAGGCCAAGAACAACTTGCCCATTTATTTAAAAAAAAATGATAAATTGAAACACAACATTTAATATAGACTTTTTTAAAAAAACAACAACTGGCGATATACTAGAATAACTATCACCCCAGGCGGGTGGGGGGTACTGCCAGGCTCCTCTAGCAGTGATAGGCAGAAGGGCAGACACTGGGGCAGGGTTGCAGATAATCTGGAAGGTCCCTCTGCAATTGGCAGCTACTGGAAGATTATCTTCCAGCAGCCGCCCATGGCAGGTGACGCACAGCCTGGCGTGGTCGCATACGAAGTGACCACGCCAGGCAATTGGTTAACTTCTGTACAATAAGAACCTGAATGTTAGTGTTCCATTCTTATAAGGCTTTTAAAACATTGAGAAGTGTTCAAAAGAAGTATACCTAGAACTTATTGATGTATTCTACTTCATGAAATGTACATGTGGTAAAGGAAAGGGCTGTTTAAAGATGTTGCATAAGGGTCAACTTGTGTTTCTGAGGGAAAGTAGTTGTAAACTCGTCAATATAATTAGTAAATGCTTTTTGCACTTTGAGTAAATGAATTTGTTGTTATGCTTAGTGATTATAAGTCTCTTTTACTTTTGTACTGAAGTTTGCTTTCACTGACAGGTATGTTTTCAGCAGGTTTAGCCCCCGCTGCCTTTGTACCAAACCCTTACATCATCAGTGCGGCCCCACCTGGAACCGATCCCTATGCAGCAGGACTGGCAGCAGCTGCTACTCTCGGTAAGGCTTTACGCTGCATCTCTCATGAGTGGCGTCACTTGTAGTTTGTAAACCGTTGCTTTTTTTAGTGTTAGCAATTGTTCCCTCAAGTACCGGGAAAAAGTTCTATACCGTACGAAAAAACACATGCTTTAGGAGCTTTTTATTAGTTATAAGATTTTCTATCCACTATTTTAACAATTATATCTATATTAATGCAGGTAAAAAGCACCATGAATTCTAATATCTTTAGCATGTTCAGATTAAGAATGAAGTTGTGTGCTGTACACAATTTACAGCTGTTTGTTCTAATTCAAAAGTATTTAACACATCAGAAGTACATTCATAATGATGTGTGTATTAAATACTTTTAAAATGAAGTACATCACAATAAGCTTAATTGTCTTGCATTTTCAGTTTAGTGTTCTGTAATTGTTTTTTAAGCATTGTGCAAGAAGTAAATGGCATTCTTTGTCTAGGTCCAGCTGTGGTTCCTCACCAGTATTATGGTGTGACTCCATGGGGGGTATACCCTGCCAACCTCTTCCAGCAGCAGGCGGCAGCAGCAGCCGCAGCAAACAACTCTGCGTCCCAGCAGAACAACCCGCAGAATCAGCAAGGGCAGCAGCAAGTATGTATTCTAGGTGTCTCTTATTTTATATCTTACACAAATACAAGTCTGTGTGTAAGGGAAATTTAGAATTAATTTTAACTACTTCTACTTCTGTGTCCATTTCTTCTGTGTTCTGTGAGATTTTTATTCTCTTCTTTCCTGATATTTTATTCTGGGACCAAGACTCCAGTTATTAGTACAGTGTTTCTCACTACCTCTTTTATATAGGTACCTCACTACCTTCTTTTACGCTAATGTTCTTTACTGCACTCTCGTATCTGTCCTCTCATTACCACATTAGGGATTGTATATCTCTCTTTTACGTTCCACCTTCAGTTTCATGACTTTATTACCTTGTAGCCTATTTTCTTTTCCTTTATATCATTTTAAAGTTCCTGTTCTCCCCACATCTTAGGTTCTGCGTGCAGGTGGGAACCAGCGACCTCTAACCCCTAACCAGAACCAACAAGGACAACAGAATGATCAGCTAGTGGCAGCAGCTGCTGTGAACTCTGCCCTTGCCTTTGGGCAAGGACTTGCTGCTGGTATGCCAGGTTTGTTCTGCTTTATTTAATACAGTTTTGTATTTGCTACATAGTCTGTTTTAACAAAGTGTCTCAGTTGGCTGTCTTTATCTTTTCAAATCTTGGGCAAGCTTTTTGTGGTTAATTTTCATTTATCAATTCACCAAGGTGGGTGATATATATATACTTGTATTTCCCTGAGCTGGTAGCAAATATATATATTTTTACGTTTGTAAAAAAAAAATTTGACTTTTTTAAAATTTTATTTTATTTTAGGATATCCTGTACTGGCTCCCGCTGCTTACTATGACCAAACAGGGGCTCTTGTTGTAAATACTGGGGCCAGAAATGGATTGGGTGGTCCTGTTCGGTTAGTAGCTCCTGCACCTGTTATTATCAGTCCATCAGCAGCTCAAGCAGGTAAGACACCCCTATTAGGTAGTCTTCCAACCTCCATTTTTATGTTGTCTATGTGGCCTTTATAACATCAAAAATAATCCATGCATGTGGAACATTGCAGTGTGCTGATCGCAGCAGTAACAGTGTTACTGTCCATCTATGATCTAATCTACATTCCTTGTGCATCCCTTTTAGCTGTTGCAGCCGCAGCGGCATCTGCAAATGGACCAGGTGGCGCTACCAATGGACCCTTTCGTCAGATGAATTCTCAGCAGCCTCAGGGACAACAGCCGCAAGGCAACCAGAATTTGGCGTCAAGCTCTTTTTATGGCAACAACTCCCTGACGAATAACTCCCAAAGCAGCTCCTTGTTCTCACAGAGTTCGGGTCAGCCAGCAAACAGTTCATTAGGGTTTGGGAGTAGTGGATCACTGGGAGCAACTCTCAGTTCAGCTCTAGGTGGCTTTGGAACAGCAGGTGAGCCTAAAGACTCATGGGGGCAGAATTAAGTAAAGGTAACTCCTATTGGTGGTGGTTCTTTATGCTCCTTTGCCTGTAATGTGAGATCTGTTTAATTACTTGTTGAAGATGGTTCCCATTCTCATTACTGTAAATCAACAAGTTGTCTGTTTTTTTCCTACATTACCCAGTTGCCAACTCTAACACTGGCAGTGGCTCTCGCCGTGATTCTCTGACTGGCAGCACTGACCTATACAAAAGGACTTCCAGTAGCTTGAATCCAATTGGTCATAGTTTCTACAATGGCCTTGGTTTTTCCTCTTCTCCTGGTCCTGTGGGAATGCCACTTCCTAGCCAGGGGCCCAGCCATTCCCAGACGCCGCCGCCATCTTTATCCTCCCATGGGTCATCTTCCAGCCTCAATCTTGGTAAGTTACCTCAAAATGAACTGAATCTTGTTAACACATCATTTGAGCTTCTCATCAGACTTGTAGTTTACACTCCATGGGGGGAATTCAATTGCTTGTGCACTTGGCTATGACTAATGGGCATCCGACATAGCAGATCCATAGTTGCCCCATACAAGCGCGAGTAGCAGCAGGGGCACATATTTCTGCTCGCACCCTCAGCTGAGGTGGCGGGTGCGATGAGTCCATGGTTTGGGCGTGCTAACCAGAACTTTAGATTGATTTAGCAGGTTGTTTGTGTATTTTTTTAGCCTTTTGGTATAGAGTTAAACAGGACACACAGTTGCATGAGTTTTTACATGTTTTTTTTGGATACATCCTTTATCGTGTGCAGGTTTATAGATGTCATTCACCTCATCTTATGCAAGATGCTCTAATGGTCTTGTTATCCTCCAACTCTTTTTAATATGTAATCTCTCCTTCAATGTTCCATGGAAGTACTTACGATGGTAAAGACAAATAGACAAAAATGCCCAAGATGGTATGTACTGCAGCGTCTCTTTCCCTTTTCCTGTCTCTACGCGTTGGTAGCTGAGGCAGTGATGTTCTCAGTAGTGCAGGGATTGCCTTCTCATAGTTCCTGATGAAAAGGATATGTCCTGGCGCTTTCTGAATAAAAAATACATAGTGTACACTGTTGAAATTCGTGGAGAGGATAGATTTGGGTGATATACTCTACACGTTTCTTAGGCTGGGTACACGTAAAGATTTTCTGTCCAACCATCCAACTAGTTGATTGGTTGGAATGAAAATCGGGTAACATATGGGAGTAAATGATGATCAGCAATTTGCTCCTAAATGCCAGAAAAAAGATGAAAATGGTCGTCAGACAAGTTTGTTAAATGTTTGATCTAAACAATTTGTTCAAATAACAGTTTTTGTCCGTTTTCCGGCGTTTAGGAGCAAATTGCTGATTGTCAGTTACTCCCCCATACCTTACCAGATTTTCATTCCAACCAATCAACTAGTTGGATGGTTGGACAGAAAATCATTTAGTGTGTACCCAGCTTTATACTCTGGTAGGCTTTGGGCTAACTTCACGCCCTTTGTCCTGCGGTGGTTGCTGGTGCAATAGTGTTTCCTCATTGTGTTCTGATGCGGAGTCTTGAATGCTCAGGGGATGACTGAGAAAGCAGACAACATAGTGTATATCTTTGAAAAAAAATGGGATAACTATTCCTCTAAGTGGTTATACTCGCCTTTTGTAGATGTATATGGGGCTTTGGACATTTATTTGGGTTAGGTACGGAATGCCGGTGCTCAGAATCCTGACGCTGGCATCCCGACTGGGTTACAATCCTGATACAGCCATGTAAGTATATTAACCCTACCCCTAATCCTAAACCTCCCTCCCCCCGTAGCCTACATCTCTCCCCCTACTGAATAACCCCAATACCTACCGTCAGGATGACAGCGGTCGGGATGCTGGAGCTGGGATTCACAACTACATCCCATTTATTTAATATATATTATATTATTATTTTCTACTTCAGGGTCCATAGGGGGTCCACAGGGTTGACCTTGGGGTATAGGTTGGGAACCAAATCCGGGCACCACGCAGTTAAAGCTTTTAGCTCCCAGGATGCACTGGGTCCACTCTCCCTATAACCCCACCCCCAAGCCAGAGGCACCTCAGTTTAAGTTGGTGCCCGGCCGGAGTCGGGTCACCGTTAGCGCAGGGGGAGCTGATTAGCAGCCCCTAAGCTTATTTTATTTTTTTAGGGACAAAGTTTTTTCCATGGACTTTGGACTCTTCAGAGCGGCAGCGTCGGACTGTCCATAGGACGTCTAAGCTGCCGCTCCGTCACCCCGCTGGCGCTGAGACGCCAGTACAGATCTGGGGATCTCAGCGGGACCCCAGAGTCTGTACTAGCCGGACTCTGTGGGCGCCCAGGACTGCTGCCGGATCCACGGGGAGCAGGTAAGGTCGCGGATCACCGCTTGCGGTGATCCGCGCATTTCAAATGCAGTCCTGTGCCTCCGGTCTCAGGGGACAGACCGGAGGCGCCGGCAGTGGCGGCGGGCCCCCCATACCCCGTGTGTCCACTAGACCACCAGGGACTTAACGATCGGTGCAGGGAGCCGGCGTCCCGGGGGTTAATAGCCGGCCAGGGGAGGCAGCCTTCCCTGTTACAGCGGCTCCTCCCCTCAGCTCAGCGCGCCTTTCAGTATCCATAGTCTGGCGTCGCTGAGCTGCTTCCTCCGCGGGCCACGCTTCTTCTGAGGTCTCCAGCGGCCATTTTATCTCTGTGGTGCAGCAGAAATCTCTCAGGATGGCAGTGAGTCCAGTCCCCCTGCGTACCTCACCATCAGGTCAGTGTACACAGCACTGTAGCCTTCCCAGACACTGAATCTGGGCAGTTGAATGCAGTGTAATAGTGCAGTATATTATATGACATGTTTATGTATATATGTATATATCTGCATTGTATGTGACTTATGCTAGTGCTGACTGTACTTTATTCTCTCACCTGTCAGTGTATATCTATCCCTTTTCTTTATCTGCCCTAATACAGCTGTACTTAGGGTGGTTCTGAGACCTCACATTTATATACTTGTTAATATTTGTGTGGTTTGTCACATACTGTTGCGTGCTGCACGTTGCCATATTTTAGATGGAACTGTGTGTTGCATACGCTGAAAATGGGTCCCTGCAGCTAATTTTTGGCATCAGTCAGGACCAGTATAGCGCTGCTTAATATTTCCGCCAAGATTGGTCAGATATGTCTGACCAGGAGATAGAGCGTTATACTGCACCCATTTTTACTATCCTGCAAGTCATGTGCTGCAGGTGTTAGTGCGGAGGATTTGACTCATAAAGGGTTCTGTATGTGGCGTCATCTGGTGCTGGCCTCTTTCACGACCCCCTTGGGCGGTTTGTTTTCTCGGGATCCTCTCAATTGCGGATCGCCGGGCGGGCCCCATTGTTGTACCTCACTTGGGGTTACTTCACCATACTGCCCTTTTCATCTCAGGGTATCTCGCAGCTTCTTGCACTCTTCCCCTGTGACACAGACTACCGCTCCCTGCAGGGGTTTTTCGCAGTATATGAATTCCCCCTGGTGCCACAATAGTCTGTCATTCCCCTTGCAGAGATTACCACAACAGCCACCCTGGGTGGATGTCGTTTTCTACGAAACGCTAATTGGCGTGGTTGACGCCCTGTGGTTACTTCCCAGTTGGCTCTGCCGTGAACTGGGTACTGTTCGGGGCTCTTTCCCTCTTACACGGGGGGAAGCCTATTTCAGGTATTATTATCCCTGCTTTAGGGCTGGTAGCAGGTCCATTCTGGTTAGAGTGAATGTTGACCTGCACCTGTATCATACACCCTCAGTATTGCGTGCCTTCGGGTTCCCTGTTGCTGACTAGCGGGTGGATCGCATAGCGGGACTCTGGCTGTTGCCAGATAGGAGGTGTTACAACAGTGTTTGGCCTCCTGTCCCAAATTCCCTGAGGGTCATCACGAGCCCCTCCTGGGGGGGATGGGCGTGTTACTCGTCTGATTACAGACGTTACTACGCCTCCCATTCCTGCGTGGTCGGATTCTTCGGATCCGTAGGTGGTAACTCTGCCTGAAATCAGTATACTTGCTTTCAGGAGTTGTTACCCATCCTACCATGGCTATAGCATGGTTGGTTAATACTATTGCATATTGGGTTGATGCATTTGTAACGTTTTTTCCCCTCCAACACGTCGGGGGTTCAAATGTATTTGGTCGCTCACGTAATATATGCTGTTGTCATAGGTGGAAATGCCTATATTGGATACCAGTCTCCTAACTTTCAGAGTTCCGGCTGCGACTGTATCCTCCGTAATACCCTATGGCTGCGCTCTGGGAATGCAGAGGTGCAGATACCATCTTTAGGGTTGATATTGTTTGGTCCTGACCTTGACAAGATTGTAGTAACATTGGCAGTATTACTAACGACAAGTTTACCGCTTTCAGCTATGCCCACTACAAGGCCTCAGACTAAGTCTGTTAAGTCTTTTTTGTCCTCTGGGTCAGCCTAAAGGTCTGTTTCTTTGTAGACTGTCGGCATCTACAAGGGCCGACATATCCAGTACCGAGCAGGCCTGGACTGCCAGCCGATCCTGCTTCTGAACCTACGGATATCTCTTCAGCCTGACGGGACAGGCCTACAACTGGGAGATACCGATTTTCTCAGTTCGCCCGGTATTAGTGTCAAGTTGCCGCGGCTACGTGGGTAGGAGGGTACGCCCTCTTTACAAGGGCCTTACAGATCCAGAAAGCTATGCAGTTGTTGCGGTAAGCGGAGCTAATTAGGCCATCCCCACTATCTCAGTGAGGGACTGGTTGTTCTGCTTTCTTTCTGGTGCGGTGGCTGAATGGTCCTCTTTGGCCTATTCTCTGTCTCAATTCCCTGAACCAGTTCCTAAAGCTACCTGGGCTCAGGAGGAAATCCCTATGCTCCATCATACGATGTTTGGAACCTGGGGACTTTATGGTATCACTGGATATACAGGACGCGTGCCTACGGGTACTTACAGAGACCTTTCCTCAGCATGGGCTGAGGTTTGCTGTATCACAGCAACACTTACAATTTTTCGGGCTCTGCCTGTTGGGGCTGTCCTCAGCCCCACAGGGGTTTACCAGCGTTTTGGATTTTCTGACAGTTCTTCTGTTCAGTATATCCCAATGCTCCTGTACCTGGACGGCCTCCTGCTCTTAGCGGGATCACCGGGGTACTTTACGGCCAGGTCAGGATGACTGTGGCTTCTTCAGGGTGCAGACGTTTAATCAACGGGGAAAAAGTCCTCCCTGCATCCCTCTCTGGGTATTCTTCATCTAGGATCCCTGCTGGATTCTCAGAATCTGAGAATTCTTCTGGCGTAAGACGGAATCTCCTCTCTTCCATTAGGAGTACATGGTTGTCTGCGCAGTCGACAGATGTCTTTACACTCTGGGATGCATGGTGGAATGGGCTCAGTTCCATTCCAGGCCTTTCCATAATTGGCTCATCTCCAGATGGAATGAGTTTTTTCTGTCGGATAACTGTTCAAACGATGATGCTCTCTCCGGAGGCAAGTCGGTCCCTGTCCGGGTGGCTATGGCCATCTCGTCCAGGGTTTTCTTTGCTATGGACAGTGTCTGGATCGAATCCTTTTCAGTGCAGTTGGACGTCTGTCGATTCCACCCTGTCAATTAACTTACTCTGGCATAACTCTTGTTTCCCGGTGAACCTGAAAAGGTTCAGTCCGACAGGGTCAGGACAGTGGCTTCCTTTTTAGCAACACTGTTCGTTGGGTGGCAATGACAGGTATGTCACATATTCGGACATAGTCCGAGGGTCTCCTCCCGACCATCTCGGCAGCGTTCATTTCAGGAGCTCTCCATTGGGAAGCGGGAGTCCTCAGCCGTCACGACGTGCATCCCGGGGACTAGTCTCTTCCCCAAGAGAGGTTTCATCTCCTGGTGAGCAGGGGGGGCCCCCCTGAGGTGACCCTCATGGCCTTCTGACTTTATCACACTATGGTGTTACAGTTCAGCTTTGGGGATTCTGAAGCAACCTTCAGCGACTCTTTGTCGGTGAAGTGGTCCTTCCACTTTGTGTACCTGTGTTCTCCGGTCTCCCTTCTTCCTCAAGGTCTTTGGAAGTGTTTTCAATCGAGACGGAGATGCTTTCCTGCTGGTGGCTCCTGATTGCCCCAGATGTCAGGGGTACTTGGATCTTCGGAGTCTCTACATCGATACTCCATCCCTGATGCTTCACTGCCCGGACCTGTTGTCTCAGGGTCTTTGGTTTTGCCTTGGACCTGGGTCGTTTGTCTTTGACTGTGTCCTTACAGTGGTCTTACGGCTTCCCTGGCTTTGTCATCGTTGGAATGATTAGAGCACATGGATCAGCTTTTGCTGGGACCTACCACAAACTGTGGCAGCCATAAATCTTATGGTATTGTACCTGTCGATACAATCCTCCGGTGTCCAGGATTTCCAGATATTCTGGCATTCCTTCCGGCTGGCTTGGGTTTCACACTTGGCCTGGTCTTCCTGACAGTGCGGATCTCTACACTGTCAGTATGGTTAAGATATGGAATTGCTCCACTCTGGTATCCAGTTCATCCTTTGGAGTGTTTTCTTGATTATGCCTCCATTTGTCCTCCCTAGGGACTCCTGGGGAGTAAGTAGTGGTTCTTCGTTACCTCCGGGGACAGTCAATGGAACCGCTGGTTGTGATAGCCATTACATGGTCTATTGCTTAGGCTCTCTCTTTCTCTCAGGGTGTTTATATCAACCAGGAGAGTGTCTGAATTGGGAGCGTTCTCATGTGGCTCCCTCTTCTGGAGGGCATCATGTCAGGGTGGGAGTTGCTCTCGCCCTGTGTTGCTTCTTAGTGGTTTTCAGGTTCCATATTATTCTGGAACTTATGGTACGGCCATTCTGTCCCCAGTCCTCTCGGCTGGTGTGGCCTCATTGACTGTGGTCTGGCCTCTTTGGATTTTTGTGATCCGTTCAGGTTCCTTACGGAAATCGGACTCCTTATTGGTGGTCTGAGATTTCTGGTTTTCACAGGAAAGGATGGCCGGCCTATAACCAAATGTTGGCTGGATGGCCTCGTAGGTCTTCCTCAGGGGCCTACCCATGGGTAGGCCTTCCTGTTGTTGATGCTTGTTTTTTCTCGGGCCATGTGTGCGGCTCGCTGTGGCGCCTCGGCTGTTTTACCTTACTAGGTGGCCACGTGGTCTTCTGTCCACACCTTTTTAAGGTTCTAGGCATTGGTTTCCTTTGCCTCTCAGGATGCTTCCTTTTTGGCGACGGATTCTCCTCTCAGCACAGGAGCGTCCCCACCCTTGGTTGAACTGCTTTGGGACATCCCCAAGGTCAACCCTGTGGACCCCCTATGGACCCTGAAGTAGAAAACAAGAGATATGGTAAGAACTTACCTTTGTTATCTCTGTTTCTACGAAGTCCATAGGGTCCACAGGGCGCCCGCCCTGACGCACCTGGCTTCATATGGGCTGTGTGGCTGGTCACCGGTTTTCCGTCTCCCATTTCGGTGAGTATGGTTATTGAGTGTTCCAGTTTTCTCTCTCTTTTTCTCTCCTCCTCCGGCCTTTGGCTACTTACAAACTGAGGTGCCTCTGGCTTGGGGGTGGGGTTATAGGGAGAGTGGACCCAGTGCATCCTGGGAGCTAAAAGCTTTAACTGCGTGGTGCCCGGATTTGGTTCCCAACCTATACCCCAAGGTCAACCCTGTGGACCCTATGGACTTCGTAGAAACAGAGATAACAAAGGTAAGTTCTTACCATATCTCTTGTTTTTTATTATATTATTATTTTATAGGAAATCTGCCCTCACATCCTCATAAGGACACATACGCAGGGTGCTCCTCTAGAGAACATAGCTTCAGTGTTCCAATAAAGTAGTCCAGTATTAAGGGCATAAAAACCCAAATGAGGGCACTTATAGCGATCAGAAGAAAAAAGCCAAAGTTTTATTGTTCAGACATCACCAAAGTCGACACTTCGACCCCGGAGGGTCTGTCAAGACAGGTCACACAATAGCATCAATCCAGCTTGGTTACACAGAGGGCTTTTATCTTCTGATAAAAAAAAAAAATATATATATATTATTTAGAAGAAAAATTATTGGCAATTCACTGTATTTGTTTTATACCAGGCGGCCTGACAAATGGCAGTGGACGTTATATATCTGCTGCCCCAGGAGCAGAGGCTAAGTACCGCAGTGCAAGTAGTGCGTCAAGCTTGTTCAGCCCAAGCAGCACCCTATTTCCCTCTTCCCGACTCCGATATGGCATGTCTGATGTGATGCCATCAGGGAGAAGCAGATTGCTAGAGGACTTTAGGAACAACCGCTATCCCAACCTTCAGCTCAGAGAAATAGCCGGTCATATTATGGAGTTTTCTCAGGACCAGCATGGATCCAGGTACAGTGCATTCCTAACTTGTTAAATGTTTTGATCATAGAGCTCCTCACTTAACATTTTTTAAATATTTTGTTTATATATATAAACAAATTTGCAATAGCAATACTAATAAAGGAAAGCTATATTATTGGATAAAAGGGAACAAATAACACAACAGCTATAAGAAGTCAGATTTTCACTTTTTTATGTTATATGGGATATTAATTTAACTGAATCTTACCCCAGAGAGGATAAAAATGAGGATAGCTTCTCTTTGGCTGCACAATAGATATCTAACGTAAAACTTCAATTTGCGGTGAGCTTTATGTTGTGTAGTAATGAACTAATATAGGAAGAGACAATTTGATGGCGCTACTACCTGAAATATATACACATAGCACACTGTTAAAATACGTCCCTTAATGCGATTTTCCGGTAGAAGAATATCGGGACTGTTGTGGTTCTGTTGCTTTAGAAGTTCGCTCAGCAGACATATATAAATAAAAACATCAAAGAAAAGAAACAATGTGTAGTAATTTATTTTATACGAAACAGTGTAAATTTTCTGTTTTTCGCACTGTATATAACTATAATAGCATACCCCACTCACTAAAGGAACGGGGTATATCTATACATCAAGGTATCTTTTTGTGGATAGTTTAGTCGATGTTCAATACACAGAAACCGTTGTCCTTTATAAAAAAACAAGCTCTGGGTCAGCGTACCCCAACTCACAAAATATTAGCAGTGTATATTCCCATCATGGTATCTTTTTGTAGAGTGATTCAATATAGCGTACCCAAACTCACATGAAGTTCAGAAATATAGTACTCATCAAGGTATCTTTAGGGCCCAAAATGGAGGTGCATGCCCCGACTCACATAAAGCATAAGAGTCATCAAAAGGTATCTTTCACAGTATAATTGTAATAGCGTACCCCAACTCACTCTGTTATGTAATGGTTTAACAGGTTTATCCAATTGAAGCTTGAACGTGCAACTCCAGCAGAGAGACAGTTAGTATTTAACGAGATCCTGCAGGCTGCCTATCAGTTGATGGTGGATGTGTTTGGAAACTACGTCATACAGAAATTTTTTGAGGTTGGTTTTTTGGAGCCGCTTTTTTTTTTTTTTTTTCATGTCTGTTTACACATGTATTTGGCATTTAACAAGATCTCCCTGTACATCCACAGCACTATATGAATGTGTTGTATATGTGTTTGAATTGGAAGTGAGTCTTGTAAAATGGTCACTGTATCCATTTAGCCATTGTTGAAGCCTGTCTACTAATACCAGACAGTTGTGTCATTTGGGAATGTTTTGTTTTGGTTCTTTGCCTCTCACTTTAAAGATGAACAGTTTTTAATGTGCGAGCACATGTGCATCAGCATTCAATTGGCCTATACTTGGACATCCCTAGAGTAGTCCCTAATATGGAGTAGGATGAGGGATTGTCAAGGTAGACTTGAGTCACAACCTCAACCTACAGATGTGTCCACATACATCTAGCCTCCTAGCACGTGAACAACAGCCCTTCTAGTACCGCGACTCATTAGCATTGAGTGTCTTTTTGTCCTACTTTTTCCCTTAAAATGCCTCTGACACTAATGTATCTTTTTGCATACTGATATAACTGCAGTTGTGCACAGAATATAGGCATGCCACATATTTTAATCAGCAGAAAATGCTTGTGCATCCTATTCGCTTTGTGAATAAGAAGTATTTCTACTTCAGGGCCCATAGGGGGTCCACAGGGTTGACCTTGGGGTATAGCTGGATCTGGATCCACGGGCACCACGCAGTTAAAGCTTTCACTGCTCCCAGGATGCACTTGGGTCCGTCCTCCTCTATACCCCGCCCCTGAGCCACAGGCACCTCAGTTTTAGTTGGTGCCCGGCCGGAGTCGGGTCACCCTGTCACATTGGGGCTGCAGGAGCGGGAAGCAATCGGGAAGCCGACTGCCTATATACCGGCAGCCGGCTTCCCGACTGTCTTATCCCGGCAAGGGTGAAATGCCGGGCGTCTAGATGTAGACGCCCGCATTTCCCCGACGCCGGGAGACCGGCGCCCGGCGTCACGATCGTAGTGATGCCGGGCGCCGCGAGCAGACAGCCGCGGGGGGGGGGGGGGGGAAGAGGGTTAGGTTTAGGGCTCCCGGGGGGGACTTAGGGTTAGGCACCCCCCCGGGAGGGTTAGGGTTAGGCTAGGGGGAGGGAGGGTTAGGGTTAGGCTCCCCCCCGGGAGACTTAGGTCTAGGTAGCGGGGAAGGGGATGGTTATGGTTTAGGCACTTAGAGGGGGGATTAGGGTTAGGCACTTGGGGGGGGAAGTTAGGGTTAGGCACCCCTAAGGAGGGTTAGGTTAGTGGATACCGGCGGTATTTCATACCCATTCCGCAGGAGCAGCCCCTAAGCTTTATTTTAAAGAGAAAATGTTTTATTTTTTTTCTTCTTTTTTTACACTATTAGAGCGGCAGCATCAGACTGTCCTTTAGGACGTCCACACTGCCGCTCCTTCTTCCCGCTGGCGCCGCGACGCCAGTACAGATCTGGGGATCGCAGCGGGACCCCAGAGTCTATACTGGCCGGGCTCTGGGGACTCCCATGACTGCTGCCGGAAGCGACGGGGATCAGGTAAGCCGCGGGCCGCCGCACATACTTCATATGCAGTCAGGAGCCTCCGGTCCCTAGGGACAGACCGGAGGCGCTAGCAGCGGCGGCGGGCTCCCCCTCTATAGAGGAATACCCCGCGTGTCCGCTAGACCACCAGGGTGACAGGCTGGAAGCAGGACCGGCAACCCGGGGGGTTAATTGCTAGCCAGGGGAGGCAGCCTTCCTTGTCTAGCGGCTCCTTCCCTCAGCTCAGCACGCCTTTCAACACGCAGTCTGGCGTCGCTGAGCTGCTCTTATCTCTCGGCCACTCCTCCTCTGAGGTCTCCGGCGGCCATCTTCACTGGCAGGCATCGCAGACTCCCAGGCAGTATCAAGTGGACCGGTCCCCCTGTGTACCTCTCCCCTGATAAAGGACAGTGTACACAGCGCTATAGCCCTCCCAGACGCTGAATCTGGGCGGTTGATTGTAGCGGAAGGTGCAGTGAGTAATACTTCTCTGCATTGTATGTGACTATTGCTAGTGCTGCCTGTCTGTGACTTATTCTCCATTACTGTCAGCTTATACCTATCCCTTTCCTTCTCCTACGGCCCGGCAGGTGTGTGGGGGAAGGGCGTTTTCTGATACCCTCACTTATATAATTCACGTATTTGTGGGGTCAGTCACATACTGTTGTGTGCTACACAGTACCATATCTGGGCTGTTTGTGTCGCATACTGGTGAGTGTGCGGGTGTTAACACCGTAATTCTTCTGGTGATACGTATTTCTTGTGTATTTACTGTATCATGTCTGATTGGGAGACTGAGCGCTCTGTGGTTCCTGTGCTGTTTTCCTGCAGACGCTGTGCTGCTGGAGTTGATGGGGAGGACTTATCTCAGGATGGTCTGTGCGGGCGTTGCCAGCTGGTACGGGGCCCCTCCAATCCCCCTGTCACAGGACCCTCCTTGGGCGATGTTTTCACAGGTGCTGGCGTCCATTGCGGACCAGTTATCGGTCCCATCAACGGTCCCTTCTAGGGCGTTGCCCCAGCCCACCATCCCCCATTCCCCGGGTATTCCGCAAATATTGCAGTCTCCCCCCGGGGCTCAGACTGTGGGTCCTTATTCGGGACTGCCTGTGTATGTCCAGTCTCCTCCAGGGACACGACAGTCTGTGGTGCCTTTTCAGAGTTTTGCTCCGACTGCTCCTCCACCTTGGGTGGATGTTCTCTCCAGCTCTGTTCAGAGTTTGGCGGCCTCCTCCTCGGCGTTTCAGTCGATGTTGCAAAGTGATGTGCCACCAAGGATGCCCAAACATCCTGTTGTGAGTTCACTGGCTGCGCAGTTGTCGGACTCGGAAGTGTCCTCAGATGATGGAGAAATCCATGAGGACTCTGACTCTGATGCCGTGGGGCAGGAGGTGGAAGCTAAGTCCTCCATTAATGTTTCAGCCTTAGTTAGGGCGGTGCGGTCTATCCTACATGTAGAGGATGATGCGCCGGTCCCTAGGTCGAAGTTTCCTAATTTTAAAAAAGCCAAGGTAACTTCGAATGTGTTTCCCCTGTCTGATCAATTAACGTATCATATGGCGGCGGCCTGGCAATTACCCAGTAAGAGGTTCCATCCACAGAAGAGGTTGGCGTCAAATTATCCTTTTCCTGAAGCTCATTGCAGGAAATGGGAGACTCCACCGGCGGTGGATTCCCACGTCACCCGCTTGATCAAAAGCGCGACGCTGCCATTGCCGTCTATCTCCTCTTTGAAGGATCCCACGGACAGGAAGGTGGAGACTTGTTTAAAGTCCATTTACTCTCTTTCCGGGGCGGTGGCTCGCCCGTCCATGGCTATCTCCTGGGTGGCTAAGGCCATTGAGGCCTGGGCCAATGCCTTGGAAGATACCTTTCCTGATGATGCTCCGGATATCCAGAGAGCGTTAGTGGGACAGATGCAGGATGCAGCTTCCTATATCGGGGAAGCATCTTTGGATGCCAGCCTGCTAGGGTGTCGGCTGCAGCTGTGTCTGCTCGGCGGTCCCTGTGGCTGAGGTCCTGGAGGGCTGATGCTGACTCTAAAAAGGGTCTGGAGGCCTTGCCTTTTAATGGGGAATTACTATTTGGTCCGGATTTGGACAAAATAGTTGATACTTTGGCTAAGTCCAAGTCGGCTTTCCTCCCATCGGCCTCTGCGCCGGCTAAAGTGAGGACTCTGCCTTTCGGTCCTTTCGGGTTCCGGGTAAGGCCAAGGGTCAGTCCTTCCCGAGACATTCGGCGACCAAGGCCGCACCCAAGCCCAAGAAGCAGGCATGGAGTGCTCGGCGCCCTTCTTCCAAGCAGGAGGATAAACCTGCTGCCTGATGGGACGGGCCTCTCTCTGGGGGACCCTAGAGTGGGAGGCCGACTTCTCCAATTCGCCCAGTGTTGACACAATACCACCACGGATGCCTGGGTTCGAGAAGTAGTCTCTCGGGTACGCCCTGTCTTTTCGGTTCAGGCCGCCCCACCAGTTTTTCTGCACGAGTCCTTCTCTGGACAAGACCAAAGCTGTCCAGATTCAGGTAGCTATAGAATCCTTGCTACAAGCAGGGGTCATTGTTCCCGTTCTGCAGTCTCAGCGCGGGACGGGGTACTATTCTACTGTTTCTGGTGCAGAAACCCAATGGTTCTCATCGCCCTATCCTGAATTTGAAGTCTCTGAACACATACCTCAGGGTTCCCAAGTTCAGGATGGAAACATTACGTTCCATCATTCTGGCGATGGAACCCGGGGATTATATGGTCTCTCTCGATATCCAGGACGCCTATCTCCATGTGCCCATAGCACCGGCACATCAGCGGTATCTGAGGTTTGCTATACTGAACCATCACTACCAATTTCGGGCGTTGTCTTTCGGCCTTGCCACGGCTCCGAGGGTGTTCACCAAGGTGATGGCAGTTATGGCTGCCCACCTTCGAGGTCAGGGTATACGGCTGTTGCCGTACCTGGACGATCTTCTGCTGCTGGCAAGCTCCCCGGAGGTGCTTCTTCGACATCTCCACCTGACCATTGCTTGTCTTCAAGCACACGGGTGGTTGATAAATTGAAAGAAGTCCTCTCTGGTCCCATCACAACGGATGGTCCATCTGGGAGCACTTCTGGATTCTTGTCAACAAAGGATTTTCTTGACTCCGGAAAAGGTGTCCTCCCTACAACTGAGGATACACCGTTGCTTGAGCAGTGGCAGAGTGTCGGTCCATTCGGCAATGAGAGTCCTGGGATCCATGGTGTCGGCATTCGACATGGTGGAGTTTGCCCAGTTCCATTCCAGGCCCCTGCAGGGGCAGATTCTATCGGAATGGAACGGGATACCTCACCGGATCCGATCCCAGATGCTGGTTTTGTCCCCGGAAGTGCGCCGGTCTCTGGCTTGGTGGCTTCAGTCAGCTCATCTCGTCCAGGGTCGCCCCTTTTGGATCCCGGACTGGGTTCTGCTTACGACAGATGCCAGTCTCCGGGGTTGGGGGGCAGTGACCGGCTCGATGTCTCTTCAGGGCCGTTGGTCGGCGGAGGTAGCCGCCCTTCCCATAAACGTTCTAGAGCTACGGGCGGTGTACCGTGCTCTACTGTCGTCAGGCACCGTTCTTCACGGAAGAGCAGTTCAGGTGCAATCGGACAACGCTAGCTGCGATGTCGGAGGTGTCTCAGATTTTGGCTTGGGCGGAGTGCCACCTTTTGGTAATCTCGGCGGTCTTCATCCCGGGAGTCTTCAACTGGGAGGCGGACTTCCTCAGCCGTCACGACGTGCATCCAGGGGAATGGTCGCTTCACCCAGAGGTGTTTCAACTTCTCGTGGACAAATGGGGACTGACTGAGAAGGACCTGATGGCCTCCCGTCACATCTGCAAGTTGACCGTGTACGGCTCAAGGACAAGAGATGCAGGCGCAAGCCTAGTGGACGCGCTGTCGGTGAAATGGATGTTTCACCTAGCGTACCTGTTCCCTCCGATCTCCATGCTACCTCGGGTACTCAGGAAAATCAAACAGGACGGGGGCACGTTTCTGCTGGTGGCTCCAGCGTGGCCCAGACGTCCTTGGTACTCCGATCTCAGGAGCTTGTCCGTAGACGCCCCGTTCCTTCTGCCTCAGCGTCGGGACCTGCTGTCTCACGGGCCCTGCCTTTACCCGGATCTGGGTCGGCTGTCTTTGACGGCGTGGCTCTTGAGACAGCCGTCTTAAGGTCCCGGGGGTTTTTCTACCTCTGTCATCGGTACCATGCTGAGGGCGCGTAAGCCTGCCTCTGCACGGATTTACCACAGAGTGTGGCACACTTACTTACAGTGGTGTGAGTCCAGAAACTTTGATCCTCAGGTGTTCAGGGTTTCTAGGATTTTGACATTTCTACAGTCAGGTCTTGACCTGGGCTTACGCCTTGCTTCCCTGAAGGTTCACGTATCTGCTCTGTCTGTTTGGTTCCAACGACGGATCGCTACCCTGCCTGATGTTCACACCTTTTTCCAAGGTGTGCTTAGGAGTCAACCTCCCTTTGTGCCTCCAGTGGCTCCATGGGACTTGGCGGTGGTTCTTCGGGTCCTGCAGGGACCTCCCTTTGAGCCTCTTGAGTCCGTTGACCTCAAGTGGTTAACACTGAAAACTGTGTTTCTCCTGGCAATTGCTTCAGCCAGGAGGGTATCCGAGTTGTCCCCCCTTCCAGGACAGGGCCGTGCTTCGTATTCGTCCTGAGTTTTAGCCTAAAGTAGTCTCTAAGTTCCACATCAATCAGGAACTTGTGGTACCAGCTTTTCAATCTCCTGATCTTACAGCTGGTGAGGATTCGTTGGACGTTGTCCGTGCTCTGAGTTTATGTTGATCGGACGGCTTCTGTAAGAAAGTCCGATTCCTTGTTTGTCCTCTTTGGTTTTTATAAGAGGGGTTGGCCTGCCAACAAACAGACGTTAGCCCGTTGGCTTTGTTCTGTTATTAGGGAGGCTTATATACAGGAACGTTTACCTGTTCCGGCCTCTGTTAAGGCTCATTCCACTCGGTCTGTGGGCCCTTCTTGGGCTGCTAGCCGTGGCGCCTCTGTTGTTCAGCTGTGTAAGGCGGCCACCTGGTCTTCCATTCAGACCTTTTTGAGGTTCTATGCGTTTGACACCTTTGCCTCTCAGGAAGCTTCCTTCGGGCGAAGGATTCTCCTTTCTGCTCAGGAGCGTCCCCGCCCTTAGTTGAACTGCTTTGGGACATCCCCAAGGTCAACCCTATGGACCCTGAAGTAGAAAATAAGAGATATGGTAAGAACTTACCCTTGTTATCTCTCTTTCTACGAAGTCCATAGGGTCCACAGGGCGCCCGCCCTGACGCACCTGGCTTCAAATGGGCTGTGTGGCTGGTCACCGGTTTTCCGTCTCCCATTTCTGTGAGTATGGTTTCTTGTGTGTTCCAGTCTTCCTTCTCTCTGTTTAGTCTCCTCCTCCGGCCTTGGCTGCTTACCAACTGAGGTGCCTGTGGCTCGGGGGCGGGGTATAGAGGAGGACGGACCCAAGTGCATCCTGGGAGCAGTGAAAGCTTTAACTGCGTGGTGCCTGTGGATCCAGATCCAGCTATACCCCAAGGTCAACCCTGTGGACCCTATGGACTTCGTAGAAACAGAGATAACAAAGGTAAGTTCTTACCATATCTCTTTGTTTTTAAGGGAAAAATTCGCACAAACAGATGCTCGGCGCTGCAGTCTCTCACGGCGCTCGCGCATTTTGTGTAATGAGGATAGATGTATGTAGACACATCTGTACTGCTTGCCAGGCTTTCAGTTACTGTTAAATCCAGTTTATACTGAATATATTAGCACTTGAAATCAGAGCTCTTATTTACGGAATTACAAAAAGGAACAGGAGTGGATAAAAAATGTTCTGCAAACTATATCTTATACTGGGGTAAGGTTCTGTTTAAGTTTTGGTGTATTTTAATGGGCTTGCATAAACTGCATGGTAGCAGCCCTAGGAAAAACCTTAAAGTTCATACACAATTTATTATAAATTTCCCCAATTAGGCAAATAAATTGCTACTATTAATTTTGCAGTTTGGAAGCCTAGAACAGAAACTAGCACTGGCAGAACGAATTCGTGGGCATGTTCTCTCCCTAGCTCTGCAGATGTATGGATGTCGGGTGATTCAGAAAGCTCTGGAGTTTATCCCACCTGACCAACAGGTCATTGTAAGTAAACCTGTCGCAAACATGTTTCCCTGAACACCATTCCACAGAGCAGTCAATGGCTCTTTCTAATCCACATACCAAATCAATAGATCAGGCCTGGCCGGCCTGTGGCTCTCCAGCTGTTGTGAAACTACAAGTCCCAGCATTCCCTCCCACAGATCAGCTGGTAAAGCGTGAGGGTACCACAGGATGGCCAGGCCTGCAATAGATGCTGCAAGTAAATGCTTAATAGGCCCATTTATGGTATGGATTTAAACCTGTTTAACCAGCCCGATGACTGTTGAAGGTAAAACTTACTGACATTTATGCAGCTCACCGGAATCTGCAAAGCTCATGAATTGAAAATAAAACTTGGTCTTGCGTTTTACCTCTATCCTTCCCTTCTCATATCACTGACACCATGAGACTACCCCTTATCATATGTAGCCTTGTTATCTCTAATAGAATTACAACGGGGACTAACTTTCTCCTGCACAATCAGCACACACTGCTGGTGAAACGCTATGTTCACTAATCTGTCGGGGCCACGTCAAAACTGGAGCCCGTGTTTTTTTTTGTTTTTTGTTTTTATGTGAAGTGCACAATAAAAGCAAGGGTTGGGTACATACATCAGCCATTCAATATGTCTGGCATAACAAATTCTCTTTTGCAGAATGAAATGGTTAGGGAGCTGGATGGTCATGTTTTGAAATGTGTGAAGGACCAAAATGGAAATCATGTTGTACAGAAGTGTATAGAATGTGTCCAGCCGCAGTCTCTGCAGTTCATCATTGATGCCTTCAAGAGTCAGGTTTGTGAGACCATATGGGGGTTATGTATGATTGTGGGACATTTGCAAGTACTGTCCTCACTGATTTTTGTAAATGTTTTTTAATTTTTTTGTGACCACTGTTAGGCTCACAGAACATTAATATTACAGGTGTTTGCACTTTCCACGCATCCGTATGGCTGCAGAGTGATCCAGAGGATTCTCGAGCACTGCCTTCCTGAGCAAACCCTGCCTATTCTGGAGGAGTTACACCAGCACACGGAGCAATTGGTACAGGTAAAAGACAATAGATTTGTTAAGAAGTTGGCATAAAATGTGTTTTACATCATGTTGGATATATGAGCTGCTTTCTGCATCAATATGACAGAAGTCTGCCATTACCACTTCCCTCCTCACATCTGGATTCTGGCCCGTCATATGCAGTTTTGTATTCCTGATTATCAATACCTCAAGGCAAACACACTCCTTTCCTGAAATAAGTTGTGCTGCAGTTATGTGATTGGGTACAGGTTATCCGGTCCCTGCCCATTTTAAACAGGGGACTTACAGATGAGCATACGTCAAATCCACCTTAAAAACTACTCTGCACGTTGAACAACATTAGAAAATATTACCCCATTAAGCATCTGTATACTGCACCCCACTGACTATAATTACATAAATTGATTGCGGTTTTCCTTTTTCTAAATACTGTGTATATTTCTGGTCACAGGATCAGTATGGGAACTACGTCATACAACATGTTTTGGAACATGGCCGACCGGAAGACAAGAGTAAAATTGTTGCAGAGATTCGGGGCAATGTCTTGGTTTTGAGTCAGCACAAGTTTGCTAGGTATGTATTAATTTAAAGCAAGTAGACTTGCCCTGTGTTCTATTTTGCATATGTATACATATGTATGTACACATGTATGTACACGCGTTTATGTGAAAATAGCATCTCTTATGGTCTTAAAAATTGAGTTAGCTGCCTGTCTCTATCGCGCTCTGTCTGTATATTGCTATAAGTTAACATCAAACACTTAATGCTGTCATCTCTGTATCTCTCTACTATCTCATTTTATGTAAAGAGGATAGTCTATATGTATATCACTAAAATGGTCTATTAAAGTAGTCGCTGAAATTCTCTGTGTATTGTATGGTTGTCACGAAGAAGGATCTGCATTGTCACTAGAAGGCTTACTGAATTGTATGCTGGTCATTAGATGGTCCTATGAGTATTGCTTTGGTGGTTACTAGTATACTCTCTGTATGGCAGTCACAAAGAGGCTCTTTGTATGATGGTCATTAGGAGGCTCTCTGTATTTTTGGTCACAAGGAGACTAAGCTATTATACACTAAAATGATTTCTGTACTGTACACTGTTTGGATACATATTAAATGTGTGTATACAGCCATGGCCAAAGCTTTTTAGAATGACACAAGTATTGGTTTTCACAATGTTTGCTGCTTCAGTGTTTTTAGACCTTTTTGTCAGATGTTACTATGGTATACTGAAGTAAAATTACAAGCATTTCATAAGTGTCAAAGGCTTTTATTGACCATTAAATTAAGTTTATGCAAAGAGTCAATATTTGCAGTGTTGACCCTTCTTTTTCAAGACCTCTGCAATTCGCCCTGGCATGCTGTCACTCAACTTCTGGGCCACATACTGATTGATGGCCGCCCATTCTTGCCTAATCAATGCTTGGAGTTTGTCAGACTTTGTGGGGTTTTGTTTGTCCAGCAGCCTCTTGAGGATTGAGGACCACAAAGGGATTAAGGTCTGGGGAGTTTCCTGTCCATGGACCCAAAATTTCTATGTTTTGTTCCCCGAGCCACTTGGTTATCACTTTTGCCTTATGGCAAGGTGCTCCATTATGCTGGAAAAGGCATTGTTCCTCACCAAACTGTTCTTGGATGGTTGGGAGAAGTTGCTCTTGGAGGATGTTTTGGTACCATTCTTTATTCATGGATGTGTTCTTAGACAAAATTGTGAGTGAGTTCCACTCCCTGGCTGAGAAGCAACCCCACACATGGATGGTCTCAGGATGCTTTACTGTTGGCATGACACAGGACTGATGGTGGCGCTCACCTTTCCTTCTTCGGACAAGCGTTTTTCCAGATGCCCCAAACAATCTGAAAGGGGATTCTTCAGAGAAAATAACTTTACCCCAGTCCTCTGCAGTCCATTCCCTGTACCTTTTGCAGAATATCAGTCTGTCCCTGATGTTTTTCCTGGAGAGAAGTGGCTTCTTTGCTGCCCTTCTTAACACCAGGCCATCCTCCAAAAGTCTACGCCTCACTCTGCGTGAAAATGCACTCACACCTGCCTGCTGCCATTCCTGAGCAAGCTCTGCACTGGTAGTGCTGCCATCCCGCAGCTGAATCAACTTTAGGAGACTGTCCTGTCGCTTGCTGGATGTTCTTAGCGCCATGAAACCTGCTTCACAACTATTGAACCTCTCTCCTTGAAGTTCTTGATGATCCGATAAATGGTTGATTTACGTGCAATCTTACTAGCAGCAATATCCTTGCCTGTGAAGCCCTTTTTGTGCAAAGCAATGATGACTGCACGTTTCCTTGCAGGTAACCGTAGTTAGAGGAAGAACCATGATTTGAAGCTCCAACCTCCTTTTAAAGCTTCCAGTCTTTACTTAATTTTTGCTGTGAATTTCCTTCCCATGGCCTAATTAAGACATTCTGAAAATTTGGTGATAGTCTGATAAGTAGATTTTGCTCTAGACTGCTTGGCATAGGTGAACCTTAATTATAGAAACCATGTGTAATCATTCATAAATCAGCCAACGTAACAAGTAAGTTGCCTGCTGTTGCTCTGGAATGTAATCTTGCCATGAATAAGGTCCCTGTAGAGACTGAAATGTTGGCTGATTTATTGACACCTTCAGAGGTGTTGTGGGTCCATGACTCAGCGGATCAGCTGTTTTGGTGGTATGAGGGGGACCTACACAATATTAGGCAAGTGGCTTTAATGTTATGGCTAATCTGCGTATATATGTATATAATAAGTGAGAAAGCCTGTCTCTGTCCTTTATGCACAGCCAGAATTTTGGATCTAGCTCCACCAAATTTGGCATGGTGGTGTAGTTTGACCAGGGTTAGGTGTTTGCCTAGGTTTGAACTTTGTCATGGCCACACTGTCACGCAATCCCTAAAAATGGGGACACTCTCTTACTTTACAAAGGTTCCAGTGGAAATCGGCAGTCTGCAAAACACCTACAAAAGTATCCTTTCAATCTCACAGGCTGAACAAGTGTCAAACTTTGATTCATGCAAGTCAATTAAATCCAGAGTTAAGGAGCGTATCCGCTAGGCGATTAAAATGAAAGATTACGACATAGTTACCATTCAGTCACTCATTAATCATTCCTAAATCATGCATCAAAATGTCGCAAAACGACCAGCGATGCGTGCTCCCATCTATTGTCTCCTGAACATGCAGGCCAACCTGTCGATATAGACAGGTTGTGCATGTTCAGGGATGAGGGAGGGTGCCTGCACTGAACGACATATCGTTCAGTGTGGACACATTATCCACTGCACAGGATGAAGAACGATTGCACGATTACAATGTTGTAATCGTGCAGTTGTTCCACTCTAGTGTATTGGATACACACCTTAATTCCTTTTTAAAGTGACCATATGTATTAGTCAGCCTTTACAGATTATGCCACATAGTTGTAGTGCCCCATATAAAACATTATTCCATAGGCAAGGCCAATGTAAACAAAGGCTGCAGGTGTACTTCAGGGTCCAGGCTTCAACCCAGGCAATGCCGGGTATCCCAGCTAGTATGATGTGTGTGGGTGCTTATTTTTCAACGTACATAAGAAAAAAGATAAGTGGAGGAACATGCCAAGGCATAGGGATGTGCAAATCCCACACAAGCAGATACATGAGCGTATACTAGTGCATAGACCACATATACAAATTCAAATATGACATAAGACCACATGCAATTTTGAGGTTTGTGAATTCCAAGCCGATAAAGATGGCAGACCTTCCTAGGGCGTAAACTAAGCAGAGGTTGTAAATATTGGTTAATACTCAAAAACCGAATGTCTTAAGAGACCACATTATTAACTTTTTCCCAGACCTTGTGTAACATTATTGCCAACAAAACAACAATTACTGGAGAGGAAGTTGAGGTGGAATAGGTACAATCCGAAAGCTTCAAGTGAATTTTAGATTTTGTTTAACTTTTCTTAAGTAATTGGGTGATGGATGCTTTTGCAGCTATGAGAATGTGACCGAGCACATTCCTGGCATATTGTGAAACGACTGCTGGATATAGTTGTAGTAGAGCTTACCACTGCAGTTAGAACATTACGAAGACCCAAAACCTGTATTTTTTTTCCAGAAGTACCTAGCACCAGGGCAATCCCAAAAGATGTGTACTTATATCATCAATGTAGCTACAGTTGCGCCAAATCCTCTGTGGTTTCTCTGGGGTGTGTTACATTCTACGGAAAAGTTTATTATCTCTAATAGGGGTATTCAATATGGGAGCGAAAACTCAGTTTTTGCGTTAATATCGCACCTATGACGTCAGTATCGCAGGTTTTAGTTTTACACCCTATTCAATTTCAAAGACTTTTCGCTGGTTCGAAAAGTCTTTGATAAAAAACGGGGATAACTTTTCACCATTGAATAGGTGTCGAAAAAAAAGTGCAGAATTGGGGTTTAGGGGTGCAGGCTTAAAAAAATAGCCTGCACCCCTGGGAATGACCTTTAAAAAAGAACTGTCAAAAAAAGTTTTAAAAAAAAAATAGGGACACCCCAAAAAATGTATTTAAAAATTGGGGTGAAAAAAAAAAATGGGAAAAAATTGTTGAACAATAGGGAAATAGGTTCAGGGCTATTCTGCAAGTATGCGGCAGATGTTTTCTAGAATAGATTTATAGCGGCAGGTGCACAATTGCAGAATTTTTAAAAACTTACTTTAGGGACATCAAAATATGCTAGTACCCATTTTCATGTACCCCAAATTTGATGGGACCACTTAAAAAAACGAAAAAAATAACCTAAGTGCTCTTCTGCAACACTTCTTCAATGTCAGGAAAAAACACCTGCTGCGGCTATTTAAATCCCCGACTTTCATTTACAGGCTAAAACGGGGGTACCCATAGTGATCCCCCATGTTTTTACAACTTTAGGGGGGTCCTACAATTTTTTTAAGGAAAATTTTGTAACTTTACGCAAATCCCACTTCGCAGGCTCCCGTTTTCGTTAGTTTCGAATTGAATACGGGGATAAGCCAGGTAAAAGCTCCGATATGAAACGTAAACTTCGACAGCGAAGTTTACGTTTCATATTGAATTCCCCTCTAAGTGGTTGATGCACATTTTGGACCCCATGAAGAAAATTCTGCACCAGTTACTCTACTTTAGGGTTAAGAAGAGATTAGTTTACTATTTCTCTTGTCATCCATAGGGAACACATGCTTCAACAGTGGGTATAGGTGGCTGAGCTGCAGTCTGGTCACTAAATAGTTGAGTTTATTTTTCCAGCTGCCCAGGCGCTCTCTCCCCTATACACAATCTAAACCCAGAGCTCCAGTTTTGTTTGGTGCATGAAAAGAGCGGGCCCTGTTTTACAGGGGCTGCTTTTAAGCAGCCTAATTTAAGTTGTTTATATATTATTTTCATTGAGCAGGCAGTGAGTCAGCATCCTATGGGACGCTCTCACCGCCGCTCCACAAGCCCCAGTGCCGGAAGCAGCAGCAGTGGTGACTGGGTCAGTGACCTTAGCCGTGCTCCACAACGCACACCACGGGAGGTGCATCGAGGAGAAGGTAAGATAGCTCCCTGCTTGCAGGAAGCTGCACACATAGCGGCTGTCACCGCCAGTGAGAGAGATGAGACCATCGACTGTGTTGGCAGTGAGGGCCCAGGTTGTCTCCTCACCTCCACAAGACCACCAGATTCGCTTTTATGCAACAGGGCACTGCTTACTGTGGCGGCCATTGCCTTGGGGTCCATGCTAGAAGAGCTAAGCAGGCTTTACCTGTTAGCCGCTCCCCCACCCCTTGGTTCGTTCCCTCACAGAAACAATCCAAAATTGGGAGACAGACTTTTTAAGCCGCTAGAACCTTCACTCAGGTGAGTGGACTCTCCACTCAGACGTCATTCAGGTCCTGGTTCATTGCCTGGGGCCTTCCGGACGTCGACATGATGGCGTTTTGACACAACCACAAACTGCCGAGATGCTACTCGCGCATCAGGATCTAGGAGCTCTCCTGGTGGACGCCTTGGAGGTTCGGTGGACCTTCCATCTCATAGATATTTTCCTTTCAATCTCAATGATACCGCGGTCCTCTGCAAATTGAAGTTGGAGGCAGACTCAGTTATCCTGGTAGCTCCAGATTAGACATGAAGGGCTTGGTATGACGATTTTATAAGCCTCTCCATCGAAACTCCGCTGTGTCTTCCTCTATGGCCGGTTCCTCCTATGTCTCAGGCCTGTGCTTCCGTCCAGATCTGGCCCATCTCACTTGGACGGGGTGGCTCTTGAGACATCTTCCTAAGAGCTAAAGGGTTCTCACGGTCGGTCATTCCTACCATTCTTAATGCCCGCAAGTAGTCTTTTGCCATGATTTATCACAGGGTTTGGAAGACATACATTGGTTGGTGTTCAGCTCGAGTCTTCAACCCCAGGGCTTTGTCTTTTCCGAGTCGGATCTGGATTTGGGCCTCCGACTTCACTTGTTAAAAATACAGGTTTCAGCCATTTCTGCCCTCTTCCAGAGCCAGATCATGTTGTTACCTGATGTACAGACTTTTTTTTTTTTTTTTTTTACAGGGTATCCTTCATGTGCAACCACCATTTGTTTCTTTGGGGGCTCCCTGGAACTTCTCTAGTTCTTCAGGCTCTCCAGTCATCTCCCCATTAGCCTTCAGACACCATGGACATTTGCTGGCTTACATGGAAGACATTCTTCCTCCTTACCATTGCATCGGCCAATAGAGTGTTTTCTACTTCAGGGTCCATAGGGTATCCACAGGATACCTTGGGGTATAGGTGTGACGTCAGTCGCTGGGCACCATAGAGTTAAGCTTTTCAGCCTCCCAGGATGCACTAGGGTCCCCCTCCTATACCCCGCCCCCGAGCCAAGGCACCCCAGTTTAGTTTGGTGCCCGGCCGGAGTCGGGGCACCTGTCGGAGTGGGGGCTAGAAGAGCCCCTGAAGCTTTCTTCAATGCAGCTGTGGCTGCACATCTGGATGTACAGCATGGTCAGTCCTGACGTCTTCCCTACACCCCCGCCGGTACCAGAACGCCGGTACCGATCCGGGGATTCTGGTGAGCATCTGGGGTCACAGCTAGCGGTGACCCCAGATGTTCGGGACCATGGCCGGATCCAAGGAGGACAAAGGTAAGCAGCGGGGTCCCGCGGTGGGTCCCCGCTGGTCACATGGTCCTAAGTCCCCAGGCAGGGGGCTCCCTGGGGACTGGCTGCAGCGTGGAGCCAGGCGACCAACCTGCGCTTTCCACTACCCCCTGGGACAGCGGACCGCAGCAGAGCGGTAGCGCTGCGGCGTCCCAGGGGTTAAATGCATGCCAGGGGAGCGCGCCTTCCCTGTCTCACAGCCGGCGCCTCCCCCGCTGCACACAGCCCTCTCTGCACGCTGCCGACTGGTCCTGTGGCAGCGCTCCTCCCCCAGGCCGGCCTCCTCTCTGCTCCTCGGCGGCCATCTTCTCCAGAACGCATGGTGAACGCTGCTGGAAGCCTGGAAGGAAGCCTCGTGGTCTGGGTCCCCCCGCATACCTCTCCTCCGCTGTGGTCAGGTCTGTGTATGCAGCGCTGTGTCCTACCAGGCCCTGTGTCTGCGTAGTTGAGTGATCAGCGCTGTTAGTGCAGGAATTGATTTTCTTTGCATTGTATGTGACTGTGCTAGCGCTGCTGCCTGTAACTTTTCTTCTGTCAGCTTTATTACTGTCCCTGTTCTTTCTGCTAAGCCCTTGCGGTGCTGCAGGGTGGTCTCTCGCCTATTTAAGATATAATTGGTGAGAGAGGTCACATACTTGGTGCCATCAAGTCCGAAAGTGATTTTCCCCTCCGGCTACAATGTACTACGTGTAAAGTACCATTAGCGGAGGGGGAGGGTAGCGCGGAGGGCCTTTGCCGGCAGTGTTTGTCCATGGCGCGGCCTCTTACGGTTACAGCACCGGTACAGGAGCCGTCCTGGGCTTGTTTCGCTCAGGCGCTTACAACCTTAGTGGGCCAGTTAGCTCCGCAGCCCGCGTTTACACCGATGGGTTTATCCCAGCAGTCAGTGGTGTCGTCACCCATGCAGGGTTTCCCACGACAATTGGTGGTACCCCACAGTCTCCCTATTTCCCCGCTCCCGGTTTCTCAGGAGCCAGCGTGGGTTAACTCCCTGACGAGTTCTGTACAGCACTTGTCGGATGTGTTGCAAGGGGAGTCTGTGATGCGGCCGCATAAACGGCCGGTGGCGTCTCTGTCGGCTCCTTATGAGGATGACGAGGGGACGTCTGATGATGGGGAGATTCTGGATCCTTACGATCAGGAACCTCTCCATACTAAGGACGCTGATGCTAAGTCCAAAGTATATATTCCTGGACTTATTCGGGCGGTCCGCACAGCCTTGGTGATTGAGGACGAAGTTCCCCCAGCGGCTAAATCTAAGTATGCCTTTTTCAAAGATGTGAAGGGCGATGCCACAGTCTTTCCTCTTTCGGGTCAGTTGGTGGACCATTTAGAGGAGGCGTGGAAACAGCCTGGCAAAAGATACCAGCCGCAGAGACGCCTGGCGGTGGCTTATCCGTTCGCGGATAATTATTTTGCAAAGTGGGAATCCCCTCCACAGGTGGATTCTCACGTGACCCGTCTTGTCCGTAGTGCCACATTGCCGATGCCATCTATGTCCTCCCTTAAGGATGCTACGGACCGCAAGGTGGAGATCTGCCTGAAGTCCGCTTATTCCCTTGCGGGGGGGGGGGCAGCACGGCCGGCTATGGCCATTTGCTGGGTTGCCAGAGCGATGGAGCGCTGGGCGGATTCATTAGAGGCTTCTTTTGAATCCGACTGTCCAGCCGAACAGGCGGTTGATTGGTAATCTCCGTGATTCGGCCACTTATATCAGCGAGGCGGCCCTAGACATTAGTACTCTGGTGTCTACAATTTCTTCAGCAGCGGTGGCTGCTCGTCGCACCTTGTGGCTGCGATCCTGGAAGGCGGACGCAGATTCCAAAAAGGGGTCTGGAGGCGTTGCCGTTTACCGGAGAAGTTCTCTTCGGTCCGGATCTGGATAAGATTGTAGCCACGCTGGCGGCAGCCAAATCGGCTTGTCTCCCGTCGGCCGCTGCTCCTTCTGGTTCTGGACCATCGTCCTTTCGGTCATCTAGGGCCCAGGGCAGGCCCAAACCACAGTCGTTTCCTCGACAGGCTGGCCCTAAGAAATCGGCCAAGCCCCGGAAGCAGGCATGGAGTACCAGACGTCCGGCCCCCAAGCCAGATGACAAGCCTGTGGCCTGACGGTCCGGGCCTCCCTTTGGTGGATCCCAGGGTGGGAGGCCGCCTGCTGCAGTTCGCCCAGTGTTGGTCGGCCACTACGACAGACACTTGGGTTCTGGAGGTGGTTTCCCACGGATACGCCCTCTCCTTCCGGCACAGACCCCCGGCTCGATTCTTCACCACGGGTCTACCATCAGACCGGAACAAGGCTACGGAGCTGCGTAAGGTATTGCACACTATGCTCCAGGCTGGAGTTATAGTGCCTGTTCCATTCTCCCAGAGGGGCCAAGGTTTCTATTCAAATCTTTTTTTGGTACAGAAACCCAATGGGTCGTATCGTCCGATTCTCAACCTCAAAGCACTCAACAAGTCTTTGCGGGTTTCGGATGGAGACCCTACGGTCCATCATTCTGGCGCTGGAACCTGGGGACTACATGGTGTCATTGGACATACAGGACGCTTACCTGCATGTCCCTATTCTTTTGCGCCATCAACAGTTCCTCAGGTTTGCAATCCACAGCGCCACTTCCAGTTTCGGGCGTTACCTGTTGGCCTGGCGACAGCACCACGTGTTTTCACCAAGGTGATGGCGGTCATGGCGGCTTCTCTGCGGCTGCAGGGAGTCCGCATGTTGCCGTACTTGGACGACCTGTTATTGGTGGCAGGATCTCCAGAGCTCCTGTTACGCCACTTGGACCTGACCATTGCACTGCTGCAACGTCACGGCTGGCTAATCAACTGGCAGAAGTCCACTCTAATCCCGTCTCGGAGGATTCTGCATCTTGGAGCCTTATTGGACTCGGGACAGCAAAGGATCTTCGTGACGGAGGACAAGATCTCTGCTTTACAGTCAAGGGTGCGCAGTTGTCTGCACAGCCGCCGGGTGTCCCTACACTCGGTGATGAGGTTACTGGGCTCCATGGTGTCGGTGTTCGACATGGTGGAATACGCCCAGTTTCACTCCAGACCTCTGCAGCACCTGATCCTGTCCAAGTGGAATGGGCTGCCTCAGTCTCTGAAGTCCCAGACGATTGTGATCACCCCGGAGGTTCGCCTGTCCCTTGCGTGGTGGTTACAGACGACCCACCTCAACAAGGGACGTCCGTTCTGGGTTCCAAATTGGGTCCTGTTGACAACGGACGCCAGTCTTCGGGGTTGGGGAGCAGTTTTGGGTCCACACTTGTTCCAGTGCAGGTGGACGCCGACAGAAGCGGAGCTTCCAATAAATATCTGGGAAATCCGAGCGGTCTTCAGTGCTCTCCAGCAGGCACATCTGTTTCTCCAGGGTCACCCGGTGCAGGTCCAGTCGGACAACGCTACCACCGTGGCCTACATAAACAGGCAAGGAGGAACCCGCAGTCGGGCGGCTCTCGTAGAGGTCTCTCGGATCCTGGTTTGGGCGGAGCGCAATCTTCCGGCCATATCAGCGGTCTTCATCCCGGGAGTGCTAAATTGGGAGGCGGACTTTGTAAGTCGCCAGGACATTCATCCGGGGGAATGGTCCCTGCACCCGGACGTTTTTCAACTGCTGGTGGACAGGTGGGGTCTTCCAGAGATCGACCTCATGGCGTCCCGGCACAACAACAAGTTGCCGGTGTACGGGTCTCGCACAAGAGACGAAGGGGCGTCTCTGGTGGATGCTCTGTCCGTCCGGTGGACGTTCCTGTTCGCATACCTGTTCCCTCCGGTCTCCCTTCTTCCACGGGTAATCCGGAAATTCAAACAGGAAGGAGGGACGCTCCTGTTGATAGCTCCCGCGTGGCCCAGACGGCACTGGTTCTCAGACCTTCAGGGTCTGTCCGTGGACAGTCCTCTGCGGTTGCCGCTACGACCGGACCTTCTGTCTCAGGGTCCTTGTCTTCACCCGGACCTGACTCGGCTGTCTTTGACGGCGTGGCTGTTGAGACGGCCATGCTGAGGTCCCAGGGGTTTTCCAGCTCTGTGGTGCGTACCATGTTGCGAGCTCGGAAACCGTCTTCCGCGAGGATATACCATCGCGTGTGGCATACGTTCTTCCAGTGGTGTCGACCGAGAGGTTATGCACCGCGGGAGTTTCGTCTGTCTCGGATTCTCGCCTTCCTGCAAGCGGGACTAGATCATGGGCTTCGCCTTGCTTCTTTGAAGGTACAGGTTTCGGCCCTGTCTGTCTGGTTTCACCGTAGGATTGCTACAATCCCGGATGTGCGCACCTTTATGCAAGGTGTTGTCCGCATTCAGCCGCCCTTTGTTCCACCTGTGGCGCCTTGGGATCTGGCTGTGGTCCTGAGGGCTCTCCAAGGACCGCCGTTTGAACCACTCGGCTCAGTGGATCTTAAATGGCTAACAGCTAAGACTGTTTTCCTTCTGGCTATTGCTTCAGCCAGACGTGTTTCTGAGTTAGGGGCTCTTTCTTGTAGACCCCCTTTCTTGGTTTTTCATGGGAACAGGGCAGTGCTCCGCACTTGGCCCGAGTTTCTTCCCAAAGTTGTTTCCCAGTTTCATGTTAACGAGGAAATCGTTGTTCTGGCCTTTAACTCACCGGGTCTTTCCGTGGGTGAGGCCTCTTTGGATGTTGTGCGGGCCTTAAGGACTTATGTTGACCGCACTTCTTCGTTTAGGAAGTCGGACGCTTTGTTTGTCCTCTATGGCTTCCGTAAAAAGGGTTGGCCTGCTTCAAAGCAAACTTTGGCAGCCTGGATCCGTATGGCTATTTCTGAAGCTTATCTTCATGAAGCCCTACCGGTTCCTCCTTCTGTGAAGGCTCATTCCACTAGGTCTGTGGGTCCTTCGTGGGCAGCTCGACGTGGTGCCTCGGCAGTTCAGATCTGCAAGGCTGCTACGTGGTCCTCTGTCCATACCTTCGTGAGGTATTACAGGTTTGACACCTTCGCCTCTCAGGATGCTTCCTTCGGGCGGCGGATTCTCCTTTCTGCACAGGAGCGTCCCCACCCTTAAAGGATACTGCTTTGGGACATCCCCAAGGTATCCTGTGGATACCCTATGGACCCTGAAGTAGAAAATATGAGACATGGTAAGAACTTACCCTTGTTATCTCTATTTCTACGAAGTCCATAGGGTTCCACAGGACTCCCGCCCTGTCGCACCTGTGCTGCAGATGGGCTTTGCTCTGGTCACCGGTTTTCCGTCTCCCTCTGGTGAGAATGTGATTCTTGTATGTGTCCAGATCTTTTTTCTCTCTCTTCCTTCTCCTCCTCCGGCCTATGGCTTGATAACTAACTGAGGTGCCTCGGCTCGGGGGCGGGGTATAGGAGGGGGACCCTAGTGCATCCTGGGAGGCTGAAAAGCTTAACTCTATGGTGCCCAGCGACTGACGTCACACCTATACCCCAAGGTATCCTGTGGAACCCTATGGACTTCGTAGAAATAGAGATAACAAGGGTAAGTTCTTACCATATCTCATATTATTTTTCACTAGGACTGGGCTGTCCTTCGGATGCTATTGGACTACCATCCTAAGGTGGTATGCAGGTTTCACATCAACCAGGTACCGGATGTCGTGCGGGCCCTCTAGATTTGTGTGTACAGGACAAATGTTCTACATAAAACACATTCTCTTTGTTCTGTATGACTTCAACAAACGGGGCTGGCCAGCTGCTAAGCAGAGAAAGATGGGTCCGTTTGACTATTCACTAGGGTTATTCTGCGGCAGATCTTCCTGCCCCTGCCATAGTGCGAGCTCATTCCACCCAGGAAGTGGGTACTTCAGAAAGCTAGATGGGGCGCCTCTGTGGAGTTGCTGTGTAAAGCAGCCACGTGGTCCTCTGCCTATAAATTCACCTCCGCGGATGCGGCGTTTGGGCGAAGGGTTTTCATCACATTTCAGGAGCGTACCTCCCCCAAGGGGGACAGCTTTGGTACGTCCCAGTGTCGAAGCCTGTGTCCCCTATGGATGAGCAGAGAAAAGGAGATTTATGTTCTTACCTGTTTAAAATCCTTTTCTTGGAATCCATAGTGGACAGGGCGCTCACCCTTAACGCACTTGTCTTGCAGTGTTATCCGTTCCCGTTTTCACATCCACTGTGCGTTGTGTTTTGTACTGTGTGTGTGCCGGTCTTCCTTGTCCTTCGTCTCGCTCCTTGCCTTGGTCTTGTTTACTTATCTGGCGCTCTGGACTGGGGGCGGGTTATAAGGGAGAGGGAGACTGGGCTCTTGGGAAGAGAAACTATTTGATGCCCAGACTACAGCTTACCTGTGTCGTTTCCAAGAAAAGGATTTAACAGGTAAGAACATAAATCTTCTTTTAATTTGCACAGTTAGGGCCCCATTAACTATGCATAACCTCTTTATCGCTCGCTAAAGGGGTTATGTCATCTTTTCTGTATTCAACAAACAGCAGTAATCTAAGAGTACCGATGTTTGTCACAGCATCATTCTCGCTATCTTTAGATGGCAAAATGATGCGATCCTCATTGATGACAATGGGGACAGGGTGCTGCCCTTACTACTGAGTCCCCGTGTCATGCACATACGCATAACACAGGATCCCGTCGTTGGCAGCGTTAGACTGCCAGCAGCCCAGTGGAGGACCACGCAGATGGGAAAGATTTCTGGACTGCACAACCTGACTATATATATGATGGGAGGTGCTACCTGATGAGACTAATTGCAGGTACAGAAACAGACAAATCTCAGGTGCACAACTCCAATTTATTAATAATAAATAAATATATATATATATATATATATATATATATATATATATATATATATGCAATAAGATTTTGCAATCAATAGAGGTTTTTAGCATAATCATGGCCCATGCAGACAAGAAGGACTTTGCGGGACCTCGACGGAATGGTAAGTATTGTTAAAATTCTAGTGGCATTTTCATTTGTATCACAGTGATTCTAAATGAATAATGCTGTTGGTATTTACATTCTTTAATAAATTGTCCCCCCAATTTTTCAGGTTTTTTCTCCGAGATAAGGTTGTAACACTGGGCCTGGTTCAGACCCGCTCGCAAGCGGGTCAAAGTTGCCCATGTGTGCGTGTGCACGACGGAGGCGGCTCCGTCGTGCGAATGCACGAGACCTGAATAACGATGGCCAAGCCGTCGTTATGGGTCTCGCACCAAAGGGGGCGTGCTGTCGATGGTGATTGACAGCACGCCCCCTTTGGAGGGCGTGCTGGGGGCGTGACTGCCCAGACGGAGGCGTTCCTTTGGAGGGCGTGCCGGGGGCGTGGCTGCCCAGACGGAGGCGTTCCTTTGGAGGGCGTGCCGGGGGCGTGGCTGCCCAGACGGAGGCGTTCCTATGGGAACGCCTACCGTCTGGGGCCAGCCCCACTGACATCACTAGTGATGTCAGTGGGAGTGCTTTTGGCTCTGATAGAGCCAAAAGCACTCCAGGGCTTGTGGCAGCGAGATCCTACCGCAAGGGTCTCTTCGCAAGCCCGATGGTCGCGATGGTCTTGACCTTCGCGACTATCATTTTGGCCACTCGCTATAGCTGTGGGTGGTCACCCACAGCTATGCGAGCGGCCAGGAGGCCGCTCAAAAAAGTAAGAGGGCCGGCCCTGATTCAGAGCGAGCGCTCTGTCAGAGCGTCCGGCTCTGAATCAGGACCGCTGTGCAATACTCTCTATAAGGTTGGAAGAGGTTAGTCTGAGTGACAGAAGGGGAGGGAGAAGCTGGCATCCAAAACTAACAGGAGAGGGGGAGAGAATCCAGTGGCACATATGGGTGATCTTTATGAAAATACATTGGAAATCCTATTTTTTTTTTTTCTAATAAGTTAAATGTCCTAAAATTATTTCCCTAGAAATATCTTAAAGAGTAACCATACAACAACACTGTCAATAATTTAAAAAATGTTTGATTGGGAGTAAAAAACAAAGATAAATTGATTAAGCGAGGAGCGGTAATAGCAAAAATGCTTAATATCCCAAGGCTTAATAGTGGTTAGCATTGCCCTGGAGTAGTGCAGATAAAATCGTCTACTATGTTTATGTAGCCACAAAGATCTCTGATGGGATATGAGCCATGCATGTTAAGCAGTACATCCATCCAAACTTTAAATTAAACTCATAGTAGTCTTGAAGTTGGTTTAAAAGTCATACATTTTGAAATTAGGGAAAGCAAGATATACCTCAGTTTTGACCAGCATTAAATACGAGTTACAGTGATCGAGACACAGCAGGTGAAAAGTGGAGTGCACGCCAGCGGCAGCCATGGAGGACACTAAGTGATTACTCGCTATCAGTGATTTTGTTTTCTACATTAGGTATGCACCTTTTGACATTGCGTCTATAATACATGATTACAAGGGTAGACCCATATGTTTAGTTTGATGTATTGTTGTATTATTGTCTCCATAATAGAGGTGGGATATTGATGTATTAGGGGAGTGGTCTTTTAATTAGACTGTTGGGTATATATGGGGGATATGTATCACTTGTATTTGTATCTTGACAAAGGTCCACGCACAGGACCGAAATGTTGAATCTACAGATGATACTGCAGATGCTGTAACCAATTTTTTTTATATATGCACCCCTATATCGTTTACTCTGCATAAGGGCCTTTATGGTTCTTTATGGGTTAGTCACCACAGCAATTAGTACCAAACAACGTGATATATATATATATATATATGTATTTACATTGACTGCTCGACTGTGGCCAGCAGTGATAAGAACATATTGGGGACAAAGCCAGTGTTGTAGTTTCTAGTACAGACTCAGCTGCACTGACGCTGGCAAAGAGGGGCTGCCTGATGACTGCTGGTTACAGTGATCGAGACACAGCAGGAGAAAAGCCGCAGCTACAGTGAGCCATGGCTGCTCTGTTTCCATGGCTATCTCGGCTGCTCTGCAGTCCCCGCGCTCCATGATCATTGTAGCCAGCAGTGATCAGGACACACTTGGAGCCATGGATGTAGGGAGCCGGGAGGTCTGCTTGACTGCTGCTGGAAGAATTATCATCAGATGCATTAATGTCAGGGAATCCCCAGCCTGGCATGGGCAATCTGATGCGACCACGCCAGGTAAGTGGTTAAAATGTTAGTTATGAATTCACCAGTGCACCAACTAGAAGATTTGGATAACATGTACTGTTAGGGGTTCCAAAGGACTGAGATTGGGAAATACTGTGTTAGACCATTTATAGCGCTAATTATTAATACTGTATTACACACACTATCTAGTATATTAAGAGACCAATGTGTCCAGGGCTGGTGCTAGGTTCCTTTGCCATACCCCCAGACTCCCAGGGATGCTAATTGGCCACACTCCATCTAAAATCAAGCATTTGTAAACCCCCATCTAGAAATCCTGCATTTGTCCCCACTGGGCCTCTTCAACAGGCCCAGTAAAGAGAACCCACTTCCCCCAGCTCTCGGTGCCCCTTCAGAAAAGCCCCTTGAACTCATGATAGGAGCTATGCCTTATACTAGCTGGTACACCCAGCACATCCAGAGCCCCCAACTATGCAGTTACTGAAAGCAGGCAGTAGATTTTGAACATACATATTTACAGATAAAGATAGTGTATGTTGGTCTCTGTATTATACGGCGGTCACATGGATGCTTTGTGTTTATTGTATGATGGACACTAGGATGATTTTTTTATTGTATGGTGGTCACTGGGATGCTCTGTGTATTGTATGTTGGTCTCTAGAATTCTCTGTGTATTGTATGGCGGTCACTAGAATGCTCTTTGTATTACATGTTGTCCTCTGGGATGCTCTTTACATTGTACTATGGTCTCTGATATACTTCCTAAAATGCCTGCTATTGTTGTAACTCAGAATTTAAACATTGGTGGTGGTGATGTTGGTGGGATGCTATGACTATATTACAATACAACCCTTTATTGGGCCCTGACATGAACAAACCAGAGGATAGCATGCACAAATGAACTCCATTTTCCCAATATTTTCATGGGCCTCATTGTATACTCCAAATGGGCCCTTCATGCTTCATTATTACATTGCTATTTTTAATCCATTTCATCTTGCCTTCACATGATGGATATGCCTCCTCAGACGCACTTCATTACTGTGGGTGTACCTTAGAATTACCAATATTTGAGACCAAGGCACCTCTACAAGTGCACTGCATCACTCGTATTTCTTTGGAAGCTTTAACTTTATGATTTCACATACTGATATGTCCTCATACACCTATCCTTTTTACACCCATTGGCGCAAGACCACTGACACGATACCTGAGCAGCATATTTTTTGCAACTTTTTCTCAATTTTGCACCTTAGTATGCAAATAGTGTTCTAGGTACTTATGATTATTTTTTTTTTTTTGTTTGTTCTGTGACTTACAGGCATTAGTGAGTCTGGCTGATTGTATAGTAAAGTGGCAATAATGTAAGCTCTTACCCTCTTGTGTTTCTCCCTACTTTAGTTTCATCTACTTCTTACTCACCACTAGGGCACCTAACACTTGTTTGCTTATGCTCTGTTGCTTATCTGGGTGTTATGGTCGCTAATGTAGCAATATATATTATCCATGTCCTGGTCCTGTATTGTATTGTTCTGTAAGTCGCTTGTCTACAATTTGTTTATGCACTTTGTAAGGCGCTGCAGAACACTTGTGGCGCCATATAAATAAATGATGATAATAAAAGCCAAAACCAGATTGGTCTTGCCTTTTAAATGATTGTCACTTTAAAACATCAGCCAAACTTGTTGATACCTGCAAGTCATAGGCTATTACATTTACCTCCTAGGGGCAGATGTACTAAGCTCTTTAAAGTGATAAATAGGAGAGTGATAAAGTACCAGACTGGTAGTTTATCACTTTCCAGAGCTTAGTACATCTTCCCCCTACTGTCTCCAAATTGGGCACATAAGAGTGACTACATGTGCTGCTAAATCCAGTAACTTGTTTATATATAATATAAACAAGTTACTGGTTAGCGACACTCAGAGGATTCAAATGAAATACAATAGAAGTCTCAGTGGTCAATGTTTCACTAGGCACGATTCAATTCAAAGCAAATTGTGATGGGAAGGAGCTCCCGGAGCTATTCAATTCAATGTACTGTTATGTCGGACAATGCTCATTCTCGTGCCTTTAAACATGGTGTTTAGTTACGAGAACGGGAGTTCTTCGACTTATCTGCCTGGCGGGATGCGGTTTCTGCGGCACTAAGGGCAGAAGGCAGCATAGCGCCAGTAGTTTTGTCGATGTCTGCTCTCACCCAGGAGGGGTGGGAGAATTAATCCTTAGTCTGGCTTAACAACACGCTTTATTGAATGACTCCGGGAGTTCCCTCCCGGTGCTATTCAGTTAGCGTTGAACTGAATCAAGCCCATTGTATTCACATTTTAATGAATACATTGAAACGTTGACCACTGAGACATCTATTGTATTTAATTTGAATCCTCTTGAGTGCCGGTACCCAGCGCAGTTCTACATGTTGCGTACCTCCAGTAGGTGCACTAAGATTTAGCAGGCCTACAGGGTCGGTTTTTATATATAAATTATACACACAAACCCAAGCCTCTGGACCTAGATGCATGAAAAAGGTGCCCACTAAGAAGGGATTTTTCTAATTTCTTCTCCTAAGGAGGTGAATAGGGCTATAATGTTACCTCCCCCTATTCCAGAGGTTCCCAAACGCGGTCCTCAAGGCTCCCCAACAGTTCAGGTTTTAGAGATATCCATGGTTGAGCACAGGTGTTAAATGAAATTGACTGAGGTTCTAATTAAGGCCCCCATTTACTAACTAGTTTTATCACCAAAACAAGTGATAAATGTCACTGTGTATGATAAATGGTGCTCCAGCCAATCGGCTCCCAACTGTCATTTTTCTAACAGTTGACAGTTGGGAGATGATTGGCTGGAGCACCATTTATCATACACAGTGAAATTTATCACTCGTTTTGATGATGAAACTCGTAAATGAGGCCCACAGTCACCTGTGCTCAACCATGGATATCTCTAAAACCTGAACTGTTGGGGGAGCCTTGAGGACCGCGTTTGGGAACCTCTGCCCTATGCAATGTACTGCATGTCTCACTGTCTATGTAGCACAGGTCATATTCAAACACCAACTGCCAAACATCACAGGCAGTTGGTATGGCTCCCCTATTTGAATAGTGAGGGAATATAATGTGTTACTACAGAGGTGAGAGAGGAAAATGTGTCATTCCTTCCTACACAGATGAGGGAGGGGAATGTCAAACGTGTTACCACAGGGTGTAGAAAGGGAATGTGTTACAACAGGGACGAGGGAGGGGGTATGTGTTACTACAGAGGTGAGGGGAATGTGTTACTACAGAGGTGAGGGGAATGTGTTACTACAGAGGTGAGGGGAATGTGTTACTACAGAGCTGAGGGGAATATGTTACTACAGAGGTGAGAGGAATGTGTTACTACAGAGATGAGGAAGGGGAATGGGTTACTACAGGGGTGACAGAGGGGAATCTGTTACTACAGGGGAGAGGGAGGGAAATGTGTTAATACAGGGTTAAGGTGGGGGAGTGTTTTACTCCAAAAGTGATGAGAGGGGAATAAGTTATTACAGTTGTGAGTGAGTGAGTGTAATGTGTTTCTACAGGTGTGAGGGAGGGATTGTATTTCTACACAGGTGAGTGAGGGGAATGTTGAATGTGTTACAGCACGGGCAAGGGAGGGAAATGTGTTACTACAGAGGTGAGGGAGGAGAATGTGTTACTGCAGGGGTGAGGGAAGGTAATGTCTTACTATAGCAGTGATGCATTACTATAGAGGTGAATGAGAAATGTGTTATTGGAGTGGTGAAATGGAAACAGTAAATATATAAGGTCTACCCTAAAGTAGTAATTGCATATTTAGAACACTTGCTTTCAGATTTTTATTTATTTTTTTTTTTTTGAATGGCTGCATTGTCAGATGTACATAATACACACATGGTGATACTAATGCACAAAATATTGTCCACTCCTTCTTTTTATTTTGTCACAGTAATGTGGTGGAAAAGTGTGTGACACATGCCTCTCGTACAGAGCGGGCAATGCTAATAGATGAAGTTTGTTCAATGAATGATGGGCCTCACAGTGCCTTATACACCATGATGAAGGATCAGTATGCCAACTACGTGGTGCAGAAAATGATTGATGTAGCTGAGCCAGCACAACGCAAGATTGTCATGCACAAAGTAAGTGAATACCCTGTTTGCCAATGTATGACTGTTGACCAAGTATAGGTAATTCTAACAGGAAGACACATATTCTAGTCATGCTGATGTTCCCAAACCTACAGAGACTACAATCAACTTGTTATGGAATTTAGGACACTGAACAACGCTGAAATGTTTAGGCTTGCTGATCTAGTTTATGCTATATACAGGTATATATGTAGGTTATGTTGACGTTACTGAATAGTTTGCAGTAATTTCTGGATAGTATAAATGCCCCCTGTAGTTCTGCGCGGGGCAGGGTGCCGGACTATAGAAAGGGCTCTCTAGCGCGCACGCCTGAAAAGTGGGCTGGGCCACAAGAAAAGGGGGAGCTCCCCTTTATTCTTCCTCCGGGTCCACAGGGATACCATGGGGTATATTATGGTTGGAGATCAGGCACCAAACAGTTAAAGCTTCAGCTCCCAGGATGACTCTGGTCCTCCTCCATATATACCCTGCCCCTAGCCGTAGGACTTCAGTTGTTCGTTTGGTGCAGCAGATTCAAGATGCACCTTTGTAACAGGGGACTGCTCTGGCAGTCCTAAGTTTTTTTTATTCTGTTATATTTTATGTTTTTGGCAGTACTAAGTGCCTGAATTAAGACGCATATACTGCGACTCCATCTACCTCCGCTGGGCTGCAACACCAGTAACTGGGCTGGTGATTTTGGCGGGTCGCTGCTAAGCTTGCTAGCCGCAATGCTGCGACCTGGATTGCAACTGGACGCATGGAGATGTCAGGTAAGGCAATTCCTCACTTACGGGGAATCGCACGCAGCAGTACTTGCTTCTGTTGTCAGATGCAACAGATGCCGCTGCTGTCAGGGCCAGGGCCTTATCGTCTGATGTAAGGGATCGGCAGCAGATACTGCTGTACCCGGCTGGTTAACGCAACTTACGGGAGGTAGGCGCTCCCCCGACCCGGACGCAGTCCCTGCGAAGGGTTTCGTGCGTCTGGGTTGTTTCGCCTACACTCCACATGTAATGAAACGCTCACGGTCCACGCTCAGTGTGCTGCGTAGCTGTTGGTCTCAGGAGGGTTTGGGTCAGTCTCCCTGTATACCTCTCCCTTGGTTAAAGTATATAGTGCTCTATATCCTACCATTCCTTTGTGTTTGTGTAGTTGATTTAGAGTCTATATGTAATTTCATTACATATGCATGGTATGTGACTGTTTGCTAGCTGCTATAGTGACACTGTCTTTTATTTCTGTCTGTCAATTAAAACTATCACTGTTTTTTTTCTCCATCCTCTTGGGGTGGAGGATTTTCTCTGAGTACTTGACATTTGTTAAGATTTCGTGAAGGCGGTCACATAACATTGCAACTATTGCCTTTAATTGAATGTCAAAAGATAAAAGAATATAGGAGGGGGAGCCCTCTATGCTGGTTTCATGTAAATCATGTATGGCTTATTTGTCCCATCAGAACATTAAGGATGGTTTGTGTGTTGTCTGTTGTAAAGAGCCACCTCACCAGTCCGGTTTATCTGTCTCTGGACAAGTCTTCTTGGCTGCTCCCACTTTTCCACCTTGGATGGTAAGAACAGAGTTTCCTGTATCTAAACAGCTCACTGAGCTTATGGATGAGGCATGGGGTAACCCTGACAAACGTTTTTATGTGAATAAGAGAATAACATCTTTGTATCCTTTCTTGGCTTCTGTATGTACTAAGCGGGAGGTACCTCCTACTGTGGATGCTCATGTGACTCATTTAATCAGAAATACTACATTGCCTATTCCGTCGGCATCTTCTCTGAAGGGTTCCACGGATAAAAAGATTGGAGCATGTCTCAAAATGATATTTTCATCATCTGGAACTGTTACCCGTCCAGCTATGGCTGGAGCCTGGGTAAATAAGCTGTTGAAGAATGGATGGGAGCATTGGAAAATTCTCTATCAAATGCTAACAGAAAACAGATGATGTACATCGCCCATATACGGAAAGCGGCTTCCTATCTGGGAGGAGCTGCTGTAGATGCTGGAAATGTAGTTTGTAAAGCATCAGCAGTTTCAATGGTGGCATGCAGGGCCCTTTGGTTAAGATTCTGGAAAGCTGATAACAGGATCAAAGGCGGTACTGGAAGTTTTACGTTTCTATGGAAAAGTACTTTTTGGAGCAGAGTTGGATAAAATCATAGATACTCTGGCAGCTTCAAAGTCAGCAGGTCTGCATTCCAGGGACGAGCAAGGGAACAGCCTTCCTCTAAGACATCTAGTTTTCGCAAAATATCAAGGCGACAGAGGTCTGGCCCGGCAAGACGTCCAGCTTCTGAGCCGGTCGACAAACCCTCTGCTGATGGGGCAGGCCTCCTCCTGGGGATCCCAGGATGGGAGGCCGACTTCTTCAGTTTATGGATTGTAGGCGTCAAACAACAACAGATGCCTGGGTCCGAGAACTGCTCTCTCAGGGGTATGCCCTCACTTTCAGGAGGCCTCCTTCCCAGAAGTTTTTACACAGATCCTCCAGCAGATGCGGTGAAGGCTCTGGCCCTTTAGAAGGTCATTCACTCCCTGCTGCAGGGGGTAATATTCCCATTTCCTGTGTCGCAACAGGGAAGGAGTTAATCTATTTCTGGTTCAGAAACCGAATGGGGCTTATCGTCCTATACTGAATCTAAAAACCCTCAACAGGTTTATTCATGTACCCAAGATTCATTTGGAAACTCTCCGATCAATTATTTTGGCAACGGAGCCGGGGGGTTACGTGGTTTCCCTGTACAATCCGGATGCATATCTGCATGTTCCTATCATACCATCCCACCAGCAATTTTTACAGTTTGCTGTCCTTCAGCAACATTACCAATTTCAGGCTCTACCCTTTTGGCCTATTTACAGCTCCCCGGGTATTTACCAAAATAATGGCAGTCATGACGGCCTATCTCAGGCGTCAGGGAGTCAGAATCCTGCCAGATCTGGACGATTTGCTTATAATGGCACAGACTCTGGTTGTTTTACAAAGCCATCTTCAACTGACCATAACCTGCTGACAAAAGCACGGCTGGATCATCAATTGGAAGAAATCATCACTTTCTCCAACACAGCAGATGGTAGTCTGGGAGCTCTTCTGGATTCTCTGGCACAGACAGTGTTTCTGTCAGAGGACAATATTGTGGCCCTATCGTTATGAATACGCAAGCTGCTTCGCAAGTGAAGGGTATCCATTCTGTTAGCAATGGGATCAATGCTATCCACCTTTGACATGGTGGGGTATGCTCAGTTCCATTCCAGGTCTCTGCAAAAATTGATTCTCTCCAAGTGGATCGAACAGTATCATCAAATAAAGTCCCAGAGGATCCTTCTTACTCCAGATGTTCGTCACTCCCTCTTGTGGTGGCTGAGAAAGGATCATCTGAACAAAGGGCGCCCATTCTGGATTCCAAATTGGGTGCTTCTCACCACAGACACCAGCCTTCGCGGATGGGGAGCAGTTACATGTCTTCACACCTTTCAGGGAAGGTGGACAAATCGGGAAAGTCATCTGTCAATAAGCATTCGGGAACTGCGAGCAGTGTACAAAGCACTTGTCATGGCACAGGACCTGCTCCAGGGCAAGCTGGTCCAGATCCAGTCCGACAACAGTGGCCTACCTCAACCATGAGGCAGAAGAAGTTGCGCAGCCATGAAAAAGTGACACGGGTTCTGATTTGGGCAGAACGTCATCTTCCGGCTAGCTCGGCAATATTCATACTGGGAGTACTCAATTGGGAAGCAGACTTCCTAAGTCGCCATGACATACATGCCGGAGAGAGTGGTCTCTCCATCCGGGAGTGTTTCAGCTCCTGGTAAACAAATGGGGTCTACCAGAAATAGATCTCATGGCGTCACGTCACAACCACAAAGTCCCCGGGTATAGGTCCTGGTCCAGAGACCCATCAACAGCCTTTGTGGATGCACTGGCAGTAAGATGGGACTTCAAGCTGGTGTATCTCTTTCCTCTGATTTCCCTCCTCCCAAGAGTTCTCAGGAAATTCAAGCAGGAAGGCGGAACAGGGGGCTGCGGCTTGGCCCAGACATCACTGGTTCACAGACATACAAAATCTATCCATAGACCGTCCGTATCCTCTTGCTCTATGGCAGGATTTGCTAATGCGCAGGGTCCCTGCCAGCATCTGGACTTACCGAGTCTGTCTTTGATGGCGTGGCTCTTGAATTTTCCATCTTAAGAGCAAAAGGTTTTTCCAGTTCTGTAATTCAGACAATGCTTAGGGCATGGAAGCCTGCCTCTACCCGCATCTATTACAGGGTTTGGCATTCTTTTGGTCAGTGGTGTGCCCACAGAAAATGTGATCCTAAGGTGTTCAGGATTTCCAGGATACATGCTTTTCTCCAGGCTGGATTAGACCTTGATCTCCACCTGGCTACAATGAGAGTACAGGTTTCTGCACTCTGTCAGGTTCCAAAGAAAGATTGCTTCTTTGCGAGATAATAGAATATTACTTCAGGGAGTTCTGCGAGTCCAGTTGCCTTTTGTCCCACCGGTTGTACCGTGGGATCTGTCTTTAGTTCCTCAGGGGCTACAAGTTTTCCCATTTGAACCTCTGTACTCTGTAGACTTGACAGCGAACACTTTTTCTCCTCGCTATCTCTTATGCATGCAGAGTCTCTGATTTGGCAGCGCTTTCTTGTTGCTCTCCATTTTTTATTTTTCACCAGGTTAAAGCTGTTCTTCGTACAAGGGAGGGTTACACCTTCCTAAGGTAGTGTCCTGTTTTCATGTGAATGAAGAAATTGTTGTTCAAGCTTTTCAGGCTCCAGATCTTTCTGTAGGTGCAGCCTCCCTGGATGTGGTTCGTGCTCTCCGTATTTATGTGGAGCGCACAAACTCTGTTAGAAAATCAGACGCTCTTATTGTATTTTATGGTTTTCGCAAACGAGGATGGCCAGCTAATGAGCTGACTCTGGCGAGATGGCTATGGGTGACTATCTCTCAGGTGTACACACAGGCTGATCTCCCTGTCCCAAGCACAGTGACAGCACATTCTACTCTGTCTGTAGGGCCATCGTGGGTATTTAGTCATGGATTCTCTGCTGAACAATTCTGCAAGGCAGCCAAGTGGTCTTCTGTCCACACGTTTCTTAGGTTTTATGCCTTTGATACTTTTGCCTCTCAGGATGCTTCCTTTGGGCGATGAGTTCTCCTTTCTGCTCAGGAGCATCCCCCACCCTAGGGGAACTTCTTTAGGACATACCCATGGTATCCCTGTGGATCCCTATGGACCCTGAAGAAGAAAATTAGAGTTATGGTAGACTTACCGAGTTAACTCCTTTTCCTCGAGGTCCATGGGGTCCACAGGGCACCCACCCTGACACACCTGGCTACATGGGTATTTTTTTTTTCTGTCACAGATGCCCTCATTTTTTATAAGTGTTTCTGGTGTACGATTGCTCTTTCTTCTCATGCCTTGAGGCTAAAGTCCTATGGCTAAGGGCGGGGTATATATGGAGGAGGGCCCAAGGCATCCTGGGAGCTGAAGCTTTAACTGTTTGGTGCCTGGATCTCTCCAACCATAATATCCCCCATGGTATCACTGTGGACCCTATGGACCTCAAAGAAAAGGAGTTATCTAGGTAAGTCTACCATAACTCTAATTTTCATTAGTCTTGGGGGCGTGCCCGGCACTTCCGGCAAATGCTGGGCTGCTCCTCTCTGTGAATAGATGCCATGCACATGCACACGGCACCTATTCACCGACGGTGATCGCTGCACAGCAAATTGTCCTACCCGTGGCACACTGTGGTCTGCAGGTTGGGACAGCACCCGGCATGTTGTTTTAGAGGGGTGCCGCCGAAAGGGCAGGACGCATTCTGCCCTTTTGAAATCTGGTGCGACGCCTCATTAACACAGCCTATCGGGAGGGCTAAAATGCAGGCAACCTGGAAAGATTCAAATGCCATTTATGGATTTAAATTCTAATGATTTTGGCTTCTGCCTCCTTTCATTGGTAGGCTCTTAACAGCACGTCTTTGTCTGACAATTCTAGTATAATACCCATGACTTATCTCTTTCTCTACTGTCATTTATTATCAACTGTCTCTGCTGTTGCCACATGGATGTTGCAATTCTACCTAACGTTCATATGTCCAAAACAGAGCTGAACTTCCCTCCTCCCAGCGTCACTGTATCCTCTCATCTCCACAGTTAACACACAATTTCCTAATTCTCCCAAGTACACTGCCTTGGTGTCACCCTTTGTACTCTCTACATTATTCCTCTCTGTCACCTTTGAAATAGTAATAGGTCGCATCCAAGATGCCACCAAAACTAACTGTTTTCTTATCTATTGCCTTGACTTAGGAAGAGGTTACAATCTGGCATTACCTTTGTCCATCTATCCCTGGTTCAGATTGTTTTAAATGCCATGACAAAACTGAACTTTTATTATCACCTACACAACCCTAGCACCACTCTGCAAATCCCTACACTAACTGTCCCATATAATTCTGGATCCAATTCAATTTACACACTTGCACCTACAAAGCCCTCATTAATAGTATTCCTTCATATAGATGACACCTTATACCTCAAATTCTCTACCGAACACCCAGTAAGATCTGCCTCTGACATACGCCCCACATCTGTTCTCCAATAACCACCTCTCTATCCCACCTACATAGGCTATGCCAGTGCTGCTACACACCCATAGATTTACGTACCACTACCAATCAGACCCTTGAATACCTTGTTTGTTCTTGATTGTGCATATGTGCCATACTCTAAACACATCAATGTGTGTATTTACATATCATGACAATAATTACTGTACAAGGGTTTTCAAGAATCGACACTTAAAGGGGCCATCTGAATTTAATATAATGGATGAATTCCGCTTCCAAATATAAGTTAAGCCTCACACCTGTTGTTCTTTTCTAGATCCGACCACACATTGCCACTCTTCGGAAATATACATATGGCAAACACATACTTGCCAAGCTGGAGAAATACTATATGAAGAATGGTATGGATCTGGGTCCAATGTGTGGGCCTTCCAATGGCATCATCTAGAGATCTTCCTGAACCCCACTGTATCTTCCCTATTTCTACCCACTACGTGGGAGATTCAGGGTGTAGCTCTAACCTTTAACCAACCTTTGTAAATGTCTTTAATTTTATTACACCTGACATATTAATTATTATTATTTTTAAAGATCAACTTAACCCTCCCTCACTGTATTTCTGTATAGAATCACTTGTACATATCTTGTACATGTCCTCCCTCCCCCCTTTGCTGAACGCACTTTCCTCCATTATGTGCGCCAGAGCCCATGTGAATAAATTTGCTCGCTCCAAAGTCCAAAAGGATACTGAAACTTTTTTAAGCTGAAACATGTTGTACCCCTTACCTTTGTTTATTTTAAAACATGCTTTGATTAACCAGAGTTCTCCATTTCTATACGTACGTTCGTATACATACATTTTTTTTTTTTTTTCCAAGCAAATTCTGTTTTATCGTGCAGAAATTGGAGTCGAGGCAGGTATAAGACTGCCCTTTTTACGACTGTATTTTTGATTTAAAATGAGACTTACTTTAGCATGTCCACCTTAATTCTAACCCCTATACCCTTTTTTCGCTTTGTATAAATATGTAGTGTATACTTGATATAGATATTTGCATATATATATAAAACTTTGTAGTATTTTCTTTTAGTTTTTTTGATGTTTAAAATACAGATGTATCCTGCAGTTAGTGGACATAAACCCTTTTGACTGTAAAATTGTACATTTGTAAAACCTCAGTAATGTAAATGTGAGTTTGAAAATCGACATAACCCCCTTTTTTTGGTAAGAGATAAGAAAAGGCAAAAAAAAAAAAAAAAAAAACTTTAGGCCAAATTGCATTTCCAGAATTCTTCTACAGATATATTGGTTGTGATGTTGTAAATTGTAAATTGTAATTTCTGCCGGGCAAGACAAAACCGCATTTTTTTCCCCTTCTCTTTTTTTAGTTGGTGTTTGATAGCTAATTTTACTTCCAGGAATAATTTGGATAAATGTTAAATTTGCTCTAAATTAGTGAACAAATCTTTTTAAATCAGCCAACTGCAAATATGTTTCACCGATTTGAAATCTGGGAACTGAAACAGCCCTAATTCAGTTGGAAATCTTGTTAGTAGTTCTTTCCTGTACAGACTATAACGTTTTGTTTTGCATTTTGTCTCACTTGTAAGTTGCTGTAACATATTGTCCACTTAATTCTCTCTTGTTTGAATATACAAATGTAATAGTTAAACGGTGTATATTTACAACAGACATGAAATCCCCCCTCTTTTGTGTATATTACAAATGAATTTTTCCAAGCACACTTGTTTAACTGTATGTGTATAATTAAGAATCCCCTTTTCAATTGCCGGATGGAGCAAGGAGGGCGGCAATGGGGAAGGGGCATTATTGGCCCTGTGGATGCTTCTGATTTAGCAATTATTTTTTGTACTTTGTGTAGAATGTCTATAAACGATGTGTGATCTTTATTTTGAAAATTACAGAACTTTGGAATCTCTGTCTGTGGTCTGTCTATATGCATTTAGTACAAGCCTCTCATTTCTTCATGGACAGCCTGTAACTTGACCGTAGCATGATACAATGTGGCAACAGCCGTAACATGGATATTATATTATTTTGCTACTGTATTTGATAAATTTATGCAACCTTGGACAACTTAACAGGCATAAAGGTAAAGATGTTTGGATCCAACAGGCAAGGGTCTAGAGCAGGCCTGGCCAACCTGTGGCTCTCCAGCTTTTGTGAAACTACAAGTCCCAGCATGCCTTACCAGAGTTTTAGCATTCCCTAATAGCAAAACTGTGGCAAGGTATGCTGGGACTTGTAGTAATAAAAATACTGAAGAGCCTATGGGCCTAATTCAGCATTGTATGCTAATGCCACAACTGTTGCGTGTGTACACTCAGCTATGTGAAAATATATAAGTGAAGCTTAGAGATGTATTGAGCCGCTCTCCGGCAACTTTGCAATTCCAAGCTTCTGCGTACAAAGATGCAGCATCGGTCACAGAATGGCTGCGGGAACGGAAATGCTGGAGACCTATCTCTTGCCTACGGGATCGCAGACTCAGGATGTGGCACTGTCTTGAAACGGTCACGGTACGCCTGCGTTCTTTGCTGCCAAAACCCCAAATGCTCCCTGTCAATGACACCGCAAGTAAACAGTCACCCAACTTTGAAAACATAAGCAATAGAGTACAACCCAGAATCCGTCCCTATGTTGGTGACTCATACTAATGAACAGATAAGATGGATGGACCAATAGTGGGGTTTTTATTTTGTGCAGTCTCTTTTGTTCTAGGGCAATGTTCTCCAACCTTAATTGGGGTGGGAACTACTTGAGAAAAAAGACATCTTGAAGAGCCACATTCTATTTTTGAAAGCTAAAAGCTGGCTAATAACTAAACTTTACATAGAAAAACAACAATGCATTAATTCAGTGATAAAGGGGTCTATTTACTAAGCTTGGTCCCACATCCCCTTCAAAGTGCTACAGGGGGTAGCAGGGTGCTGCTGGATTATTTGTGCAGACAGAACAGTAGATGGACAGGTACCACAACCCCTTTTAAAGTGCCAATCTGTGCCTGTTGAGAGCTGTCAGTGATGAGCAGGGTGCTGTTGGATGCATGATGGCTGCAGGTGTGACAGTGGATGGCCTGGACCCACACTCCCACCAAACAAGTGTCACACACTGTCAGCGGCAAGCCTTCTGGCAGTGACTGCCATTGTTCTGCGTATGACATCCTAAGCACGCCGTGAGATCAGTGCCATAAGGCGAGCTACCGTCGTGTTGCCCCCATTGCCGAAATCAAGCTACCGAGGTGCTGCCCCCGTCGACGTAAGGTGAGGTTACCCGGAATGTGACCGCGAGCGACAGGTTGGCGACCGCAGTTCTAGGGAATTACATCAAATTCTGGAACATGAGAATACATCCACTATTTTCCATCATTCTGAACATAGTACTTATGGTACACCTAAATAATGTTATCAGCACTGAGCAGACCTATTGATGAAGTACATATTTTATTGCGCTAAACACATTAAATGCTAGCCACAATAAAAGTATCCCGTATTTCTCTTTCATCCACTAGGGGACACTGGAGGTGCTTACGCTGGGGTATAGAGGCGTGGATAACTGGCGCCGGCACTTTAAATAATTTAGTGTGAAGCTCCTCCCCCTCTATGCCCCATCAGTCCTCAGTTTAGAAAATGTGCCTCTAGGAGCTGGTCACATTGTGCTGTGCTCCAGCAAATACATTTATTTAATTTTAAACATCTTTTACACACCTATAGGTACCCTTCGCCACCTATCTAAAAGGTGGGGTCCGGGTACCTGGCGCCCTGGTGTTTTAGCAAACACCAGGAAGGAGTGCGCAGGGCTCATTACAAGAGCTCCTGACAGCTCCTTACCGCCACAGCAGGTCTTCACACAAGAAGAGAAGACTCTGCTGACCTGCTGAGAGAAGCTTCCGGGGACACGCAGTGAGTAACAAGCTGCGCATCCCCCGGCTCCCGCTGCCCGGCGCTGACACAGCATACTGCTCTGTGTTACTGTGTGCATAGCGCTGTTAGACAGCGCTACAAGGTCCCGCTGTCAGCGCTGCCCTGCGCTGTTAGAAATACACAGCGCTACACGCGGCTCCCTGCTTCTCCCCGCTGATACACGTGGGTAGCGCGGAGGTGAGGGGGATGGACATAGCAGCCATATTGGAGCCCTTAGGGCATGAAGAAGGGGGTGGGGCCTAATTAACGCGGGCTCTATATTCGGCAAGCGGCTGTAGATAACAGCGTGGCTGCCGTTTATTAACTCTTAACTGCCTGCATCTCCTTTATACAGGAGAAGTGCAGCAGAACTGAAGGCTGGATTCTTTGGCTCCCCATTCCTGGCTACAGCAGCTACAACTTAAGCAGAGGCTGTGCATAATACACCCCACTCCCTTCCCACAGATCAGATTCCCTGCACCCCCAGTGTATCTCCTCCTCTGTGTCCCAAGTCAGCCTTCTGTTTTTTCTTTACCTCTGTATATACTCTGTCCCTGTGTTGGTGACTGTTCTGTTTGACATGGATACACACAAAGGCGTCTCAAAAGATGTTCGTTTGTTCTAGGTGTAACAACAAACTATCCAAGCCGCATGCGGCTGGGTCCACGTTATGTGATGCTTGTATAGCAATTGATCCACCTGTGGCTAATACTGCCTCACCTGCGCCTACATGGGCCGCTGACATGGTAGGAGTAATGACTGACTTAACGTCTGAGTTAGCTGAGACACGCAAGTCTCAGCCTCCCTGGGTTGCTGGGCTAACCAAGTCTCTAGACACCCTGGTACAGCTGTGTCCGCTCCCTCCACTTCCTTACAAGGACCGACACAAAAGCGTCCTTTATCTGCTATTCTCCAGAAGAGTCTGACGAGGAATTCCTCGCTACGGAGGATACTGAGGAAGGGGAATTGGAGGAAGCATTACAGGACGATACCCCTCCAGAGTTAGAGTCCACCTCTCCCGGGGTGGAATCTTCAATTTTGGCGGTCAGAAAAATCCTTAACTTACCTGAGGATATTATTCCTGCGTCCCAGGAGTGTGAATTATTTCATGAACAACCAAAGAGTTCGGCGGTTTTTCCGTTCTCACTGCATCTTCAACAGCAGCTCTCAGTGTCCTGGAAGCAACCGGATAAACGGTTCCAAATTCCGCGCCGGTTTCCTTCTAGCTACCCTTTTCCATCATCCATGATGGAGAAGTGGGAAACACCCCCACCAGTAAATGCGTCCATCTCCCGTCTTTCTAAAAAAACAGCACTCCCAGTACCAGGAGCTACAGTACTAAAAGATCCTTCGGATCGTAAATTGGAGACAACGCTAAGATCTATTTATACCGCAGCGGGTGCTCAACTTAGGCCCACCCTTGTTACTGCTTGGGTTAACAAAGCGGTGGTTTGCTGGGCTGACCAGTTGATTACAGGTTTGGACTCTGGTACTTCTAGAGCAGAGTTACGCTTACTAGCTGAACACATCCGCGAGTCTGCAGTTTTCCTGGGAGAAGCGTCATAAGATATCAGTCAGATTAGTGCTCGCATATCTGCTTCTGCTATTTCTGGCCGCAGAGCCCTCTGGTTGCGCGCCTGGCATGCGGACGCAGAATCCAAGCGTGTGGTGGAGGGTTTACCATTCAATGGCGACATGCTGTTTGGCCCGGAATTAGACAAATGGATATCCCAGGCCACGGGGGGTAAGTCTTCCTCCCGTCAACTGCACCGGCTCCCAGACGATCTTATACTGGACCTTCCTTTCATTTCTTTCGTGCGCCACATTCCTTTCGTGGTAGAGCCAGAGGTGCTCCCTCCCAAGCAAGAGGCGGCAGAGGTAGAGGTCGCCCACACTCGGTTGCACGTAGACAGGAGCCTAAGCCAGCTGAAAAACAGGTGGCATGACGGTCTTCCTTCCCACCTGGGACCACCTACAAATTTCAACAAGTTTGGAACCAGACATATCCAGAGCCATGGATCCGCAGACTAAATTCCCTGGGGTACCGAATAGAGTTCGAGGTCCCCCCTCCACCTCGGTTCTTCAGTACAAGTCTGCCCATACCTGCAGACAAGGCCAGGGTTCTACAGGAGGCTATCCAGTCTCTAGTAGTATCTGTGCTAGTCCCAGTTCCAGAACATCGAGGTATGGGGTTTTACTCAAACCTGTTTGTAGTACCCAAACCGGATGGATCGGTCAGGCCCATCTTGAACCTCAAGTCATTGAACCTGTATCTGAAGATGTATCGGTTCAAAATGGAGTCTCTGCAGTCCGTTATTGCGAGCTTGGAACCAGGAGAGTTCCTATTATCCATGGATATCAAGGATGCTTATCTCCACGTTCCCATTTGGGAACCACACCAAGCCTTTCTGCGTTCTGCCATATTGAAGGATCATTATCAGTTTCGGGCATTGCCGTTCGGGTTATCCTCGGCTCCCCGCATCTTCACCAAACTCATGTCAGTCATGATTGCTCTCCTTCGGTCATCGGGAGTGAAAATAACCCTTATTTGGACGACCTGTTACTCAAGGCGCAGTCGGTATCTCTTCTTACAAGTCATGCCTTACTGACATATCAGACTCTAATCCAACACGGTTGGATAATAAACTTCAAGAAATCAAATCTCAATCCTACCCAGAAGCTCCTGTGTCTGGGCATGATCTTAGATACGGCATCAGAGAGGATCTTCCTTCCAGTAGACAAGGCCCGGGATATCCGGTTGTTAGTTCAGCTGGTCCTCAGACCAAAGAGGGTGTCTCTCCTTCTTTGTCTGCGTCTCCTGGGGAAGATGGTAGCGGCCTTCGAGGCAATACAGTTCGGGCGGTTCCACTCCAGGGTGTTTCAGCTGGACCTACTAACACAGGGGTCAGGGTCTCATCTGCTCCTACATCTCCAGATCCGTTTGAGCCCAGCTACCAGAGTGGCCCTTCTCTGGTGGACACAATCCAACAATCTTCTTGCGGGCCGGAGATTCGGAGTGTGGGACTGGATCATCGTAACAACGGATGCCAGCCTTCGAGGATGGGGTGCTGTAGTCCTCGATTATCATTTACAGGGTCGATGGTCCCCTCTAGAACAAAAGTGGCCCATAAATGTGTTGGAACTCAGAGCGATCTACAATGCTCTGATAGAAGCAACAGTGTTTCTAACAACTCGTCCGGTAAGAGTTCAGTCCGACAACGCGACGGCCGTCACGTATATCAGCCGCCAAGGAGGGACTCGGAGTCGCATGGCCATGCGAGAAGTAACTCAGATTCTCAGGTGGGCCGAGAGCCAGTCAGTAATCCTGTCGGCGGTATTCATCCCGGGTGTGGACAACTGGGAAGCACGTTACCTAAGCCGACAGGATATCCACCCCGGGGAATGGATGCTTCATCCAGACGTGTTCAACGCGCTGATACGTCGATGGGGATGTCCTCAGGTGGACCTCATGGCGTCACGATTGAATAGTCAGCTCCCGGTATACGTGTCAAGAACTCGAGATCCGCAGGCAGTGGCAGACGCTCTGACAGTTCCATGGCACTACGACTTGGTTTACCTATTTCCTCCGATTCCACTTTTTCCTCGACTGCTAAAAAGGATAAAACACGAGTCAGCCTCAGTCATTCTCGTGGCTCCGAACTGGCCTCGGAGGAGTTGGTTCGCGGACCTTCGGTCCCTATTGTCAGACGATCCGTGGCCCTTTCCTCTGTGCCCGTATCTGCTACAGCAAGGTCCTTTAGTACACCCCAACCTAGCGCAACTGCGTTTAACGGGGTGGCTCTTGAAACCGATATCTTAAGACGCAGAGGAATCCCGGACTCTGTCATTCCCACCATGCTACGCACCAGGAAACCAGTTTCGGCTGCGCATTATCATCGCATCTGGCGTTCTTATATCTCGTGGTGTTCCAGTCGGGATCTTCCATCTAGGACTTTTCGGTTGTCCCGGTTTCTGCTTTTTTCTTCAGATGGGTCTGGATTCTGGCCTTCGGCTTGGAACTTTAAAAGTGCAGGTTTCTGCCCTTTCCGTTTTCTTTCAACGGAAATTGGCCCTCATTCCTGAGGTGCAGACGTTTCTTCAGGGGGTCTTGCAGGTGCAGCCTCCTTTTGTACCTCCGATTGCTCCCTGGGACTTGAACTTAGTGCTTTTGTTTCTTCAGTCGTCCATGTTTGAACCTTTGGAAGAGGTTGATATTAAGTACTTATCTTGGAAGACGGTCCTTCTCTTGGCTCTAGCTTCGGCTCGTAGAGTTTCGGAATTGGGTGCTCTGTCCTATAAGCCACCTTACCTTGTTTTTCATGCCGATAGGGCGGAACTCCGGACGGTAGCCGCCTTCCGTCGGCTATTAATCAGCCTATTGTGGTACTGTCTTTGGTGGAGGACTCTGGTGGTTCTTCTACCTTGGATGTGGTTAGAGCTCTCCGCATCTATGTTGAGAGGACTGCTTGCCTCCGTAAGTCTGAGTCACTTTTTGTCCTCTATGATGCGGTTCAGAGGGGTTGGCCAGCGTCTAAGCAGACTTTGGCACGTTGGATCCGACTGACTATTCATCAGGCTTATGTGGGTGCGTCCTGGGCGGCTGGTAGGGGAGCCTCCACGTCACAGTTGTGCCGTGCGGCAACTTGGTCTTCTGTGCACACGTTTGTCAAGTTTTACAAATTTGATACGTTCGCGGTTTCGGCATCCCGTTTTGGCCGTCTTGTTCTGCAGGCCCCGCAGAGCGCTCCCGCCCGTGGGGAAAACTTTGGGATGTCCCCAGCGTAAGCACCTCCAGTGTCCCCTAGTGGATGAAAGAGAAAATGGGATTTTGGTACCTACCGGTAAATCCTTTTCTAAAATTTCCACAGGGGACACTGGACGCCCACCTCTGCGCTCTTAGCCTGCCTGTTCGGTTGTTCCATATGTTGTATGTTTTGATTATTGTGTTTTCTCTCCCTTTTTACTCCGCTTGTTCTCCATCTCCTCTCTGTCTTCATTTTCTAAACTGGGGGCTGATGGGGCATAGAGGGGGAGGAGCTTCACACTTCTAAATTATTTAAAGTGCCGGCTCCAGTTATCCACGCTTCTATACCCCAGCGTAAGCACCTCCAGTGTCCCCTGTGGAATCGGAGAAAAGGATTTACCGGTAGGTACCAAAATCCCATTTTTTTGTTTTTTGCTTTTCTTTTTAACATCTGCACCTTTGTCGGAGTTCCTAGCTTTTCAACCATGTCAATGTACACTGTCTTTCCTACTAAAGAACTGAATCCCACACAATGACTCTTGTTTGTGTAGTGCTAAGTGGGGTTGTTAGCTGCAGCCTGGCCAAGCTTTGGGATAAAGCCCTGGTCATTATGAGGTCATTTTCTGTAACTGACATAGAAAGCAGGTAGAGGTAGGAGTTCTAGGAGAACCCAGTGCAATCATCTGGCGGGATCCTGCTGAGCTGAGTCAGTCCAGATGTGACTTCCAGAGGAACAATGTGCTATAGTGGGTGGACTGTAACTTGAATTTCAAAATAGCATGATACTGTATTCAGTGGTAGCCGGCTCAGGAAAGGATGCAGCTCTAGCCACCTGGCCAACATCCAATAAACTTGCACGGAGTACAGTTGACTGTAGGCAAATGTATAATTTATATACAGTATATATATTTGGGTTAATGTGCTGTACATTTGTTTTTCCTGTTTGTTTATTTTTAGATTATTAAGAAAACTCGAATTTAATACATTTCTTATAACTGAGTATGTAGGTATCACACAATGCTGCATACTGTAGCCAGGTGTCGACAGCCTGTTATGGCAGTCGTATAGGTAATGCCAAAGACCTGTAGTGCAATATCCACAACCAATAATGACTGCAATGTCACATATAAGCCTGACAAATGGTCTGCAGAGTACACAGAAGATAAACCTATATCACCCATATGTACCCAGTTTTACACAGTTGTGTAATTGTTTATGATGATACTATTCCACAAACTTGAGTACTTTATAATTCACAGTATTACACAGCATGCTATGTAGTAATCCAATGAGGAGTATGTGTAATTCCCAACAGTACTCTCTTCAGATATTACAGCTGCCGCCTGTTCTCTAATCCTGACAGCTACCACTAGACTGCTATATTGGGAAGAGGTTTGATAAAGTTAGAAAATTCCTGAATTTTTTTTTTTTTTACCACCTTATTCACACCTTTTGTCTTCGCTTGAAACAAACTCTCAGAACGATCTCCTTACAGGAATTAATTCTCTTACTAATGTGACAAATGCCATAAACACTTTATCTCCTTGCCATCTCTTCTGCACGCAGAGTCTCTAATTTGGCAGCGCTTTATTGTCGCTCCCCATTTTTTATTTTTCACCAGGACAAAGCTGCTGTTCGTACTAGGGAGGGTTACCTTCCTAATGTAGTGTCCTGTTTTCATGTGAATGAACAAATTGTTGTTCCAGCTTTTCAGGCTCCAGATCTTTCTGTAGGTGAAGCCTCCCTGGATGTAGTTTGTGCTTTCTGTATTTATGTGGAGCGTACAAACTCTGGGCCTGATCCAGAGCCGGATGCTCTGACAAGACCATCGCGACCATTGGGCTTGCAACGAGACCCTTGTGGTAGGGTCTCGTTGCCGCAAGCCCCAGAGAGATTTCGGCTCTAACAGAGCCGAAATCTCTCCCACTGAAATCACTAGTGATGTCAGTGGGGCTGCCCCCAAACGGAGGCGTTCACATGGGAACGCCTCCGTTTGGGCAGCCACTGCCCTGGCCCGCCCACCAAAGGGGGTGTACTGTCACTCAACATCGACAGCATGCCCCCTTTGGTAGGAGACCCGGAGCGACGGATTGCCTGTCGCTATCCGGGTCTCGCGCATGCGCACGACGGAGCCGGCTCCGTCGTGCGCATGCTCTCTGGGCCACCATCGACCCGGTTGCGAGTGCTCAGCGCTTGCGACCAGGTCTGAATCAGGCCCTCTGTTAGAAAATCAGATGCTCTTTTTGTATTATATGGTTTTCACAAACGAGGATGGGCAGCTAATAATAAGACTGGCAAGATGGCTACGCATGACTATCTCAGATGTACACACAGGCTGATCTCCCTGTCCCAAGCACGGTGACAGCACATTCTACTTGGTCTGTAGGGGCATCGTGGGCATTTAGCCGTGGTGTTTCTGCTGAACAATTGTGCAAGGCTGTCACGTGGTCTTCTGTCCACACTTTTTTTTTTTTCTATGCCCATAATACTTTTGCCTCTCAAGATGCTTCCTTTGGATGTTCTCTTTTCTGTTCAGGAGCACCCCCTACCCTAGGGGAAATGCTTTAGAACATCCTCATGGTATCCCTGTGGATCTCTAAGGAAGAAGAAAATAAGAGTTATGGTAGACTTACCTAGCTAATTTCTTTTCTTCGAGGTCCACAGGGCACCCACCCTGACGCACCTGGCTGCATTGAGTATTTTTTCTTTTAGTCACAGATTCCCTCATTTTGTGTGTGTTTCTGGTGTACGATTGCTCTTCCTTCTCCTGCCTTGAGGCTTGTTAACTAAACTGAAGATATATAGCTAGGTTTGGGCAGCTGAAGATTTAACTGTTTGGTACCTGGTCTCCAACCATAATATCCCCATGGTATCCCTGTGGACCTCGAGGAAAATAAGTTATCTAGGTAAGTCTGCCATAACTAATTTTTTTTTTCTACTATACTCTTGACATACTAAGGTATTGGGGGTTCATTGTACCTCACATCTTCTATATAAGTGTGAGGACTATCACATACTATATAGCGCGATTGCACACTACTTTGTTCCATATTACACACACTGCAGGGTGTTCATTGCACTGTATCAAACTGTGTATTCTATTCTTGTGGCTATGTCTGGCAGGAAAGAATAACAAGCAGCCTGAGGCTGCTGCCCCTACTCTGTTGTGCTGTAAGTCCTGCTCTGCGGGCTTAGCCCCAGAGGACCTCATACAGGATGGTCTTTGTACAAATTGTTACACAGCCCCGGTGTCTCTCCATCATGACCCATCCTAGGCGCATTTTTCACAGATGCTGCCAAAACTTGTGGACCATGTAGCAGTCCCCGTGATGGCTCCCCCTGTGGAATGGCCACAGCTGGTACTCTCTGCAAATCCTGTGCCTCCCCCATGGTTAGACACTGTCTACCTCAGTACAGAGTTTGGCTAATACCTCTACAGTTTTTAAGCAAATACTGCAAAAGGAAAAGCCTTTACCTACTAAACGTGCTGTGTTATCTTCCCAGTCCACTCAGTTATCTGATTCTGATATATCTGGGGAGGCAGAAGACGCAGACCTCTCACTCTGACTCCGTCTCAGGAGAAGAGCCACCCTCTAAACTAAATTGAACTGCTCTTGTGAGAGCTGTAAAATCTATTTTACAAATAGAAGAGGATGAACCCGCTCCTACGAAAAAGAATGCACTTTTTAAACGACAAAAGGTTGTTTTACCAGAGTCCCTCAATCGGATCAGCTATCTGATCACGAGTGAAGCATGGAATATGCCTGGTAAAAGGTTTTAAATTCCAAAACTATTTAGGTTCTTTTACTCTCTTCCAGCTACTTACTGCACTAAATGAGAAGTTCCCCCAGCAGTGGATTCTCATGTAACACGTCTGGTTAAAAATGCCACATTACCCATTCATACTGCAACCTCCTTGAAGGAGACTACAGATAGACGTATAGAAGCTTGTCATAAATCCATTTACTCTCTTACAGGAGCTATTACTCGTCCTGCTAGGGCTATGGCCTGGGTGGTGAAAGCCATTGAGAGTCGTGCAGAGGCCCTAGAAGAGACATTTCCACCTGATGCTTCAAGGAAACTACTATCCTACATATCTCACATTAGGAATGCAGCCTCCTACTTAGGTGAAGCAGCTATGGATACGGCTCTCCTAGCCTCCAGGATATCTGCCACTTCGGTAGTGGCCCGCTGTATTGTTTGGCTCCGTTCCTGGAAAGCTGATTTGTACTCAAGACAGGCTCTGGAGTCTCTGCCTTGTTCGGGAGACATCCTATTTCGTCCAGAATTAGATAAAATTGTGACTACTTTGGTGGCTTCCAAAACGGCGTTCCTACCCTCTACATGTAATACAAAAACCTAGGACATCATCCTCTTGGTCCTTTCGCCCTCAAGGCAAGGTCAAGGGTCAGTCCTTTCCACGGCAGCAGACATCAGCCAGGTCCTCCAAGCCTAGGGCCAAAAAAGCCTGGGCTACTAGATGTCCACCTGCCAAGTCTGAGGACAAGCCTGCAGCCTGATGGACAGGCCTTTCCCTGGGGGCTCCCAGGGTGGGTGGCTGACTTCTTCAATTCACCCAGGTTTGGCATCAAACCACGTCAGATGCCTGGGCAAGAGAAGTGGTCTTCCACGGATACGCCCTCTCCTTCCTGAGGCGACCCCACCAACAGTTCTTTTGCACATGACCTCTAACAGACTCAACCAAGGCCCTGCTGCTCCAAAATGCCATTCAGTCCTTACTGAATTCAGGAGTAATAATTCTGGTCCCCTACTCCACAATGGGGCAAGGACTATTCTACCCTTTTCTTAGTTCAGAAGCCCAATGGGTCTCATCGGCCTATCCTCAACCTCAAATTTCTGAACAAGTTTATCAGGGTGCCCAGGTTTTGTATGGAAACCCTCCATTCTATTATCCTAGCTATGAAGCCTGGAGATTTATGGTGTCCCTAGACATTCAGGACGCTTGCCTAAATGTACCTATAGCACCTTCTCATCAATAATATCTCCGGATTGCTACACTGCAGCAACATTACCAATTTCAGGCTCTGCCATTTGGTCTCCCAACGGTCCCTCGGGTCTTTACTAAGATCATGGCAGTTATGACAGCCTCTCTTCATCGTCAAGGGATCAGATTGCTCCTATACTTGGATGATCTCTTGCTGTTTGCCAGCTCCCCGAAGACTCTTAACTGCCATCTACAGGTAACCATTGCCTTTCTACAAATGCATGGTTGGCTGATCAACTGGATAAAGTCTTCCCTGACATCCTCTCAAAGGATGGTACATTTGGGAGCCGTCCTGGACTCTCGAGTTCAGACAATCTTCCTAACGGCAGACAAGATTTCAGCACTGCAACACAGACTATGCAGACTGCTTCACAACCGCAGAGTGTTGATTCACTCTGCAATGCACGCCTTTTGGATCAATGGTGTCCACCTTCGACATGGTGGAGTTTGCCTAGTTTCACTCCAGGCCCCTCCAACACCACCTGATCCTCTCCAGGTGGAGTGGGCTAACCCATCTGCTCAAATCCCAGACGATGAGCCTCCCCCCAGAGGTTTGCCTGTCCCTAGCCTAGTGGCTACAGACTTCCTATTTGAACCATGGTCGTCCCTTTTGGATCCCGGCCTGGGCTCTCCTCTCCACGGTAGCAAGCCTCAGAGGGTGGGGTGCAGTAACCGGCCAGCACTCCGTCCAGGGCCGATGGTCCCCAGTCGAGGAAGTGTTACCAATCAACATTATGGAACTTTGAGCCATCTACAGGGCTCTCACCCTGGCTCAGACTATTCTGAAAAACAGGCCAGTACAAGTACAGTCCAACGCCGAGGCTGTGGCCTACCTCAATCACCAAGGAGCAACTCAAAGTCAGTCAGCAATGACAGAATTGACCCGCATTCTCACATGGGCCGAACTCAATCTCCCAGCCATCTCTGCAATGTTCATTCCAGGGATTCTCAATTGGGAAGCGTATAACCTCAGCGGTCATGACGTGCATGCAGGAGAATGGTCTCTACATCCAGAAGTCTTTCAGCTTCTGGTAGACAAATGGGGTCTTGCAGAAGTGGATCTCATGGCCTCAAGACACAACAACAAACTTCCAATTTATGGAGCCAGAACAAATGGAACTTCTTTTTGGCATATCTCTACCCTCCAATATTCCTGGTTCCTCGATTGCTTCAGAAATTCAGACAGGAGGGGGGCACAGTCCTTTTGATAGCTTCGGCTTGACCCAGATGTCACTGGTACTCCGATCTTCAAAGGCTCTTCAACTTCCTCTAAGAGTAGACCTGTTGTCTCAGGGTCCATGTCTACATCCCGGACCTAGCCTGTCTGTCTTTAACGGCTTGACTCTTGAGACATCCCTCCGAACGGCTAAAAGATTTTCCAGCTCTAGGTCCAGACCATGTTCAGAGCACATAAACCGGCCTCAGTCAGAATTTAACACAGAATATGGCATTCATATTTCCAATGGTGCGCTCCAAGAAACTAGGGCCCTCAAGTCTTTAAGGTTTCTCGAATTCTTGCCTTTCTTCAGCTGGATCTAGGCCTCCGCCTAGCATCTCTGAAAGTGCAGGTCTCTACTTTTGTCTATCTAGTTTCAGTGCAGAATTGCTACTATACCGGATGTTCACACCTTCATGCAGGGTGTTCTACATATACAACCTCCCTTTATCTCTCCTGTGGCTCCATGGGATTTGTCAGTAGTGCTCCAAGCACTTCCAGAACCTTCATTCGAACCCCTGGAATCAGTGGATGTCAAGGGACTCACTGCGAAGACTGTTTCTTCTGACTATAGCATCTGCCCGTAGGGTATCGGATTTAGGGGCTCTCATGTTGCGCCCCTTTTTTAATATTTCATCAGGTCAGGGCTGTTTTTTTGAACACGCCCAGGTTTTGTTCCCAAGGTGGTTTCTCGTTTCAACCTGAATGGTGAATTAAAGGCCGAAACCACAATTTCCTCAGACCTCTCGGCAGGTGAGGCCTGTTTGGATGGGGTCCATGTTCTGAAGATCTACGTGGACCGTACTACTTCCATCAGGAAATCGGACTCTTTGTCCTATATGGTTTTCACAAGATTGGGAGCGCCAGCTAACAAACAGACTCTGGCCAGATGGTGTTGCATGGCTATCTCACAGACTTACATGCAGACTGGCCTTCCTGTGCCGACTACAATCTCTGCTCATTATGCTCTGCTCTGTGAGTCTCTTTTGTGGGCGGCCCGGCATGGTGCCTCAGCTGAACAGCTATGCAAGACAGCCACTTGGTCTTCTGTCCACACCTTTCTTAGGTTTTATGCCTTTGATACATTTGCCTCTCAGGATGCTTCCTTCGGGCATAAGGTTCTATCAGCGCAGGAGCGTTACTGCCCTTGAACAACTGCTTTTGGACATCCCCAATATCTCCCTGTGGAGCCATATGGACCCTGAAGAAGAAAAGGAGAGTTAAGATAATACTTAACTTTTTGCTTACTCTCTCTACGAAGTCCATAGGGTCCACAGGGCACCCGCCCTGACGCTCTTAGGTTCTATGGGTTTCTTCTCTTGGTAACTTATTTCCTTCTCTGTGCGAGAGTGATTCTTCAGTGTGCCAGTTTTCCTTCTCTCCACTCCTGCATTGTGCTTGGTAACAAACCTGAGTTGCTCTCAGGCTGTGTTGTGGGGTATAGGGGGAAGGACCAGAGAATCCTGGGATTGAAAAGCTTTGCTGTAGGTGTCCGGTCCTCCAGGTTCCACCTACACCCCAATGTCTCCCTGTGGACCCTATGGACTTCGAAGAAAAAGAGTTAACGAAGGTAAGTTTTACCATAACTCTCCTTTTTGTATGATGTTCAGGCAACTGAATTGGAAGTGTTTTCCCTTAATCCAGAACCTGAGAAACTCACTGTGCTGAACTGCAACTCTGAAGGCCCCCATACATCAGAGATTGATTGCGGCAATCGATTGTGTTTAAAATTCTTTCCCTTTTTCAATCGATTGTGGCAATTCTGCAATCGATTGAAAAAGGGAAAGATTTTTTATACACAATCGATTGCAGAATTGCCACAATCGATTGTGTTTAAAATTCTTTCCCTTTTTCAATCGATTTGCAAATTGCACGATTGCTGCAATCAATCTCTGATGTATGGGGGCTTTAACATGAATGTAAGCATCTTGAAAATCCCCTTTACTGAATCCATGTTAAATTGTATGGCATTGACAATCTTATTGAGTATCCACATGTCCAGAATGGTACAAAAGTTTCTTGTGGAATTTTTGACAAGAATAGCCTGGAGTGAAACCTGTTCCCCTACTGATCTGATGTAACACTGGCATTGCCTCTGGATTTGATTGTTTGTAGACTGTCTTGCAAAGCCTCTGACTGCTCAGACTAATGGAGTCCTGGACTGTATAAAAAAAACACATGAAATTGGACCTAAGAGCTGAGGATTTCAATAGGTGTTTCTAGGAGATAATGGTGGTGAAAAAAGGAACAAAGAAAAAAGTAGTCTTTACTGCAGTGCACTATTTTGTCTGCCCACACTGAGCACTCAATTCCACTGTTATACCATATTAATATTTATTGATTATAATTAGAATACTGGAAGTAAGCCAAGCATCAATCATCTCAGAGTATTTGGATGCAAAGCATATGCTCACATACCTAAACAGAAAAGATACAAGCTGGATCCCAAATCAGTGCAATGCATCATGCTTGGATATTGCCAAGAGAGCAAGGGATACAGACTTTGGGATACCACAAAAAAAAAAAAAACTCATAAACTCAAGAGACTGTATATTCCAAGAAACTGCACCACCTACTACACAACGATTTTGTTACATTGGATATGCCAGCAGCAGAAAACATGCCTGAACTAGAAGCTGACAGTACAGATATCCTGACTCAACAACAAAGTAGAAGTTCTATCAGAAACAACAAGGGAAAACCACCCAGGAGAAATTCTATGAACATCAAATTATTCAAGCAATGACTGGGAAGAATGGAAATCAATAGACGAGATGACATCTTTAAATTACGATGATACATGGACTGTAGTCAGCATGCAAAGCATATAGCAAAGCAGTCAAGAATTGATCTTCTATAAAAAGCTGAATGCAGACTGAACCATTGCACATTATAAAGCATGTCTGCTCACAAAGGAATATACACAGAACTGTGGGACTGATTTCCAGTTTGATCTTCTCTCCAGTGGTGTGAGTTACAGTATGTTATGGTCAGTCATTGCCATATCTTTCATGTATGACTTATTGCTATACCAATTAGACTTTGACTCAGCTTTCTTAAATGGAGAATTGCTATAAAAAATTTACATGGTACCTCCCAACACTATTGAGGATATGTTTCAAGAGGAAAGAAAGCATAATATGGCTTAAAGCAAAGTGGTCATTGTTGGTAAATTAAGCTAGATGCAGCACTAATTGAAATTAACTTTGTACGGGTCAAAGACTGCTCATGGTCTTTACCACAAATACATAGAACAGAAATTGTTCAACATTGTAATATATGTGGATGACCTGTTACTAGCAGGTCATTCACATAAAAAGTGTCAAGCAGCTGTTAAAGCAAAAATTTAAGCTCGAAGACCTGGGACCTGCACATCATCTGTCAGGCCTAAGGATATCACAAATCTTAGAGACAGGAACAATCACCATTGATCAGCAGACATACAGTACATTGAAGCAATACTTGAGAAGTATAGAATGTCAGATGTGAAACCAATGTCTTGACATTGACAAGAGCACTAAACTAACCAAAGCCATGTCTCCCACAAGTTATTCAGAGCTAGAGGACATGAGAGCTATCAAAGGGCGGAGTACATGGAACTTACAAAAGAGACTTCTGCGAATTAACTTTTTTTTTTTTTTGGACCAAGATGAGACTATTAATATAGGATGTGACAACAAATGAGCAATTGATCTGTTCTATAGCACCAAGCTCCACAGACAGACCAAACAGATTGCTATTAGACACCACTTCATCAGTTAGCTAGTGGGAGTGGAGCTATTAGTGTTATCTTTGTAGCAAGTAAAGATAATCCTGCCAATATGTTCACAAAGGGACTAACATCTCACTTACTGGATATGTTCATAGGGAAATGTGGAGTGAAAAATATTTGACATGTTGATATGTTTTCACAGTTTCATGTTTTTGATGCATACCATATGTCCATGAGATTATATGTTTATAGTAGCCGGAGACAGTCTGTAGTGAGGGGGGTGTTAGAAAGCATTGTGCTCCAGCACTTTCTCTTGCTCCTTTATTGAAGCCAGACAGCCACCTTTACCAAGAGAGCGCTTCTGCGCCATCTTAGACAGTGTCTCTGAGATTGTGATGTACTGCGCGGATGTGTAGCACATGTTCCTCTGGGCAAGTAGTACCGCAGATATCATTGCTACTGCTGTCTCTGGTGCCATAACTGCTTACTCTGTATTACATTGTGCTACTGCTGTTACCCTGTATAAACTCCAAACCTGCTTAAAGACTAACCTCCTTTTCACATTCCGTAGGTTCATTTTGTTCTTCACCAATAAGACTTATTACCACGTCTAAAGATGCACCGAGATAGAATAGAGCCACCGCAAGTGGGCATCTCAGTTGGTTCAGAATTGGTCGCAGTATTAGCATAAAGACGCAGACACGGTTGCATCTGCATGCATATTTGAATGAGGCCCACTATGTGCTGTTATAGTGAAGTTTAAATGGCTAGGTGGAAAAAACAGCTCTGCGCAAAGCTGTAGGTTACACAAGCTCACAGAACTAAAGTGCATAGTACCTAAAAATTGTCAGTCCTTTTTTGCATTACTTACAACCTAGTTATGAATTGCCTCTAGAAGCAACATCAGCACAAGAACTCTTTGCCAGGAGCGTTATGGATTGGTTTTCCATGGCTAAGCAATAGCACACAAACCTTAGATCACCAAGTACAATGCCAAAGGAAACCTGTTCTATGGAGTGATGAATAACGTCTAGCAGTCTGACGGATGAATCTGTATTTGGCAGATGCCAGAAGAACGCTTCTTGCCCAATTGTGAAGTTGGTGGGGGAAGAATAATGGTCTGCAGTGGTTTATTTTGGTTTGGCCTGGACCCCTTTTTAGTAAGTTTAATTTTTGTTAAGGGAAGTCTTATTCAGCAAGGATCGCAACTGTGATTATGTACGCAATCGGCCGATTGTTGCTTTCTGCGCATGCATCACAATTGCAGTGACTACGCAGATCCATCGCAGAGTGATTGAGAGGAAGTACCGTTGGGGGCTGGCCGGCGAAACGCAGGCGTGCCAGTGAGTTTTATGAATACCCTTTAATTGCTAGAGAGAAATAATCGCTGTCCAGACATTAATTGTGGTTCCAAAGCACAAAAATTCTTATTGCAATAAAAAAGAAAGGTGCACGCTTTGATCTAGCACAATTACCGCAAAGACAATTAAATACAGAATATATACGATACAGCCCAATACATACGCATGCGCACTGGTCCCAGCATACAGTTATCAGTCCAGAAGCCTGTGGTCATCCAAAGAGAATGGCTGTTGACTGGGACACAGGCTATATACCCTAACAGATCATGATAACTATGTAGACAGACAAACATTAATTCCATTGGTTCTTGGTCTTTGTAGTACGCTGTAGTTCATAGGACAGTTCACTAAGGGTATGTCCCAATTCTCCACAGTCTTTTGAGATTACATTGTCTTTCTATAATTGGTTTAAGACACTACATACAGAGCGTATACATTCTAACCAATAATTTCCTATGATCCATAACCATGAAACACAAGGATGCGACTCCCTCGCTGATAGACTCGAATATCTGGAAATAAACAGGGTGTCATTATAGTACCAAACATGCCATGTCTACTATGTTGTATACCTTAAATTTCATATACATACATTTCACAACATAATTATATGCTACTAAAACCTCTAATATTACATTTACTTCTGTCTGAACTAAGTTCAAAAATGACAGACAAAGGAGTTGTCCTGATCAGAGATGGCCAGCAGATACTTGATGGAATCACAAGGTAATCAAAGGCCTCTTTCCAGCCTATTTGGAAGGTAAATACTAATTCCTTTAGGCATACAATGATAGTCAGTCTTAAAGACAATGTTTCATTCAAAACATTCGTCTGTACCTCACAATGTGTGTTTTTCAATTACTAGTCACAGACATGTCCACAGGGCTTGTCTCCAAGCACTGGCCAAACCTTGCATTTTTAAATATATATATATATAAAGTCTTTTATCCGTGTGCATTTATTATGTAAAGACTTTAACAGTGTGCAGTAACACGGCAGATGTACACAATGCTAAATGATATACTGACTACGCCAGATGGCGTCGTGCAGACAACGCAAACATGGCGTCTTCAGATATTTTTAAAGAACTGATCTCAGCCAATCACCCGGCTTCGACAGTTTGAACGACGTTGCAGAGGCGTGCATAAATTAGCCACTGCAATGCCATATGTGCATTGGGTTTCCACTGCGTGCGATGAGGTTAGCAACTTCTGAATAAGGTCAGACCTTATGCCAGTGTGCGTGAGGCTCCGATGTTACAGATGTTTTCGCAGTCTTGCAAAGTATTACGGATGTGTGTAAGGTAAGGTGGACGTCCTTATGTTGTGCTGTGATGGCATAGTGATCGAAGTGGATTAGCATATCTTCGCAGTGAGACTGTGTGCATAATAACTATTGCAATCGCAGTTGCAATCCGTACTGAATCAGGCCCTTTCTGGTAACAGTTTGGGGAAGGCCCTTTTCTGTTTTAGTATGACAGTGCCTCCATGCACAAAAGTGAGTCCATCAATAAATGGTTTGGTGAGGAACAACTTGACTGCACAGAGCCCAGACACATTTTGGGAATAATTGGAATGCTGACTGAGCTAGGCCTTATTCAAAATGACTGCCCAACCTCAGTAATGGTTATTTGGATAAATTTGTTGCGTTGTGTAAATAACTTGGGTAAAATGACAGAGTGAAAGTGGAATTCAGCATTTATTTACCAGGCCCAGTAGACAATAAGAGAGAGATACATACAGAATCAAATCATATGATAGGTATGTTTATAGGGCATTTCCTAATAGCGACTAAGTATTGATTGCGTGTCATTTGCGTACAGCTGTTGTAGCCTAGTCTAGACTCTATTAAGGTAAAGGTACAAGACTACTTTGTGTTTGAGATGGCGGGGTGCCCGCTTATGACATGGTTTGGATGGAGTAAATACTGGGCCGATAAATGGTTGGATGATGGTAGCGGGAGGCATATCAGCTCTAACTCTGACTCCTATGTGATGTTATTCACCTGTTTACTCCAATATCTTATATACCTGTCTCCCTCTTCTGATGTTAGTACCTAATGTTAAAGTTATCTTGTTCTTGATTTAAATTTTGTGTGATTTTTTGGGGTAATATTGCCTACTACCTTAATTTCTTCCCTTGCCTATTTACTTCCTGTATCTAATTTTTGTAAAGTTCAATAAAAAATGAATGTTGGATAAAAAATCCAAAGGACATGAGACAGATGTTTTGGATGTCAGTAGGCATTCCTGAGAGGTAACCGGGGGAGGTTAGGCAGATGCCGGAGAGTCGCTGACAGTGACTGCATCTAAAGTCGCAATAGCACTGACATATCGCGCCATGTTCAGATGCAGAAATTGCACCTACTGTATATAGGGCTGGTGTAAATTTTGATTTTGCACTGATGGATTACCTCTGCTGTAAGTGGGAGTATCAGGATGAAAAAAATCAATCTTGGCATTAGCATAAAGTAGCAGACATGGCTGAGGCAAAACACCTCAGAAGCAGCCTCTTGATTTGCAGAAACCCAAGAAGTCCAATTGTAAGAGCATTACTAAGGGCATGATTCAGAGATCAATGCAAACCCAATATTTTCAAGGTTGGCCAATGTTACTGCGCATGCATCTGATGGTCTTAGGATTCGTAAACTACTGCTCGAAATACTTTACTCCATATGCACAGATGTCACCCTAAAAATCGGGTTACCATATTCAGATGGTTAGAATAGTAAGAATAAATTCTGATAAGACAATGGCTACATTCCAAATTGACAAGCTTATTGTTAAATTGATACAACGAGGATATCCACATAAATATTAGCTGATGTGAAGGAACGGGCTCTTGGACTTGACTGTATAGATTTTCTTAATAAAGGTAGTAAAAATAAAATATCCCCTAAGATTAAGAATGTGGCTAAAAAGCATTAGCATGTTTTCAGATCTGATAAGACATTACCTCTCACTGATACAGAACTGATGTCTAGCTACTCATGGATGCAATTTACGTGATTTTTTGGTTAAAGCAGATATTTCTAGAAAAACCACTGATACTGGCCTAAACATTTTTTGTCCTCTAAGAGAAAAGGATGTTTTAAGTGTACGTGTCACTTGCAGATAATTGTTGTCAGGTGATATTTTTTATCACCCTCATTCCGGAAAGAAACACTATATTCAACATTCCCTAAACTGCAATAGAACTTTTGTAATCTACTAAATTATCTGCCCTTGCGGGTTATCGTATATAGAGAAAATACAAAGGAAATTTAAATAATGCATGGCAATGCATAGTTCTAGTATTAGAATGGCTCTAATGGGAACAGTGAACATCCAGTGGCACGTCATTTCGTGGAAAAAGGCCATAGATTGGTCAGTCTGCGAAACCGCACCATTGACCATATTCCACAATCACTGAGAGGAGGAGACCAAGGACGTCTCCTTTCGCAGTGTGAGGCAAAATGGATACACCATTTGGGGTTTTTGGTACCTCGCAGTTTAAATGAAACCTTATTCCTCTCATGCTTTTGATAACTTTGTCATGATTAGTACAGTCATTTGGAGGGTATTTAGACACTGGTACATTTAATATATGGTAGTGGGGAACCGCGCTCATTCAATGGTTGTATACAAGTTGACTGGGGGGGAGGGGGTTGGGTAGGGCCGGAGTGGGGGGATGGATGGTGGTGAGAGTGGGGCAGGGGGGATCTGGTGGTTTCAAGGCCAGGTTGGGTGTGGGGTGGAGATTGACGGGTGGTGGGAGAGGGTAGGGGTTATGTGTGTGTATTTGTATGTGAGGATGCAGGAAATTGGAGGGGGAGAGTGCTGCACCTTCTGCAGTGGTACCTGATCCTACTGGTAATGCAATCTGAAAGAAGGGTGGGTCGGGTGTGCTCTCCAAGTGTGGGGTAGAGGGTTGTGTGTGCGTATTGTTAGGTTTTTGCGTGAATAAAAGACCGACAAAGTCGTATGTGGCCAAACCGTTTAATGAGAAGGCACAGTGCTGCTCCGGAATGGCCCTTTTCCCCCGTCATCAAACCAAATGCCTCCAGCCCCCCCTTGTCCCCTCACAACATAGGCAGACCAGCTAACTTAGACTTACCCGTCCACATCATACCCCTTAGGACACACACCAGCTCACAAACACACACCCACCCCCGGCCCACTCCACCATTGCATCCTGCTTACGGGACCCGGCTTCACCGCTCTTTCGCACACACCTCTTAGTCTGCACCCAACTGCCTCATCCACACACCCCACGCCCAGCCACTTCCCTCGATCACACCCCCGTCCCCCTCCGTACACATTTCTCGGCCTGACACCATCCCTTCCACAGTTCCCCGTCACAATTGTTTACACCAGACACCACAGCCTCCTGATTGACCAAGCCTTTACACACCAGCCACTCGCCTCCGCCCATCCTCTCCTCCAACACACCCCCACCTTCCACAGCACATGACCCCATGCTACGAAGTTTCCCATTGGCCAGCCCACGTCACATGACCCCACACAGACCAGGAAGTACAGTTTAAAACACCAGCCCTCACAACACCTCAGTAACCTCCTTGAAGGTCACAAGCCGAAACGCGTTGGTGACTGCTAAATACACCTACGCCACCCATTCCGCCCACTACCAAGGATACGGTCACCCCGGCTACCGGCACCGGAGTCACCCCCCTCGCGCCCAGGCGCGTGCATCCCACCACAGCACGGAGCTCAGCTCCCCTCACCCAGCAGCCACACTCTGATCGACAGGACAACCGGTGCATGTCCACCCCTCCGGTCCCTGTCGGCCACACCATCCTGCATCACCCACCAGCCGCTAACACCTCCAGAGATCGGCGCCAATCCAGGGCCTGGGTAGGCAGACCCCACCACCACATGAAGGGACACTGATTGCAAGTTGGCGACAATGCCCATTCATAAGTAAACGGATGACCTCCTCAAATGGGACGCACATCCCCAGGCGAGACGCATACTGCAGCACTGCTTCCACGGCGCCTTCATCGTTCATCCAAGTCAGGACCCATAATACCCCAGATGCAATGCCACACCAAAGGCACCCTACTGGTAGGTAAGTTTATGCATGCTCAAACGTGCGGAACGCCGCAACGAGAACTCACACAGAATTATTGACTTATACCTCATCTGACTGCTCGCAAGACTGTAGACCAAAGATCCAGCAGGGAAGATGTGCTGGTCAAGAATTGCACGGCAAGGAGCCCCCTGAAAGGATCTATCCACCTCCCCCCTCCCCCCCCGAGCTAGTCACTACCCTCTAAACTTACCCGATTTCACCAACACACCGAAACCTTACTCCTTTCAAGAAAAACAACTCCCCCCAAAATCCCCCTCAGACCATTCCAGAGCAGTACTGTGCCTACTCATTAAACGGTTTGGCCACATACTACTTAGTCTGTCTTTTATTAACACAAAAAACGAACAATATGCACACACAACTCTCCACCCCACATTTAATATACAGTAGTACCCAATATTTATGTTCTTCATATTGTGGTTTAGATGTAGCAATATGTATACTAATGTTTGATCTTATCTCATTATTCTTATGTATTGATGTACTTATTATAGCTACTTAGAGCCACCTTAAGGATATGATCGCTAGGATTTCTAGTATAATGCATTTTAATGTCTTTTGTTTGTTTTTATTTTCTCTAGTTCCTGTTTTGAACTAGTTTCCATGATGGTGATGGTTTGTTGTGAGTCAGACGTGTTGCGCGCTGACGTCATTGGTTTGAGACGCAGGGCGGGTGCACTGTCCTGTGGCCGGTGTGGCCACACACTAGAGTGAAGGGCTTATAAGGCAAGCTATGTTTTGTTGCTCTTTGGCATCCTGAAGATAGTGCATTAAAAGCACTGAAACGTTGATACACAAATGAGTGGAGTTGTTTAATTTGAATAAGTGAGTGCCGCACCGATGAGAGAAGATAAAAAAAAAATTATGAAGAAGGCGGCACTCACAGTCTGTGAAATATATGAAAAATGTGCCAGTAGTTGTGCAAGGGTTAACTAGCCTCATTCAACAAATTTTACACTTGGAACCTACAGAGTGTGGTCACATACATATGACCCACTTGCCATTTGCCTTGACCAACACAGATTTTGGCATGAAATTAAGGATTCTGCCTTTGAACCTCTATATACCCCTGCCTATACCTTCTAATATCCTACCTATAAACCTTTAAGGATGACACTAATTTGCGTACGCAGTCATACAGTAAATAAAGATTCCAGACCTAGAATCTGTGGTTCCAAAGCACAAAGTATTATTCAAGTAAAAGTACAGCAGTTACACGCTATGATCCTCATATAATCTTACCGCAAAGAGATTATACAGACCCAAGTACAATTATACATACGCAGCGCTCTCTGGTCCAGATGTTAGGCATCAGCAAGAAACTCCTCATCAATCAGCATTCAGCACAAAGACTAGGACCCAGGGTCAGAGCACACATATTTATACCTTCCAGAAATAAACAACAAAATAGAGAAGTTTGTTGCTAATACTATTGGTCCTAAAGGAGAGGGCATATGTTACAAGGCATTTAACAGGTTGATTCAAATAGACACAACCCAGCCTCTAACAACTGGGGGTCTCTGGTTTCCTGTCTCATGCAACATCCTAACAGTTGTTCATATAATGTACATTTTGTTGCTTGAAGTCTCTGCGGTCCATAAGTTGAGAATGCATGATGCGATCTCCACACCGATGGTACCGGAATACTGTTGAGAGTACGCATCAGTACAAGTCCAAACATGGCTTACTTATCACATATAAAACCTTAGTTATGAAATAACCTTTATTTCATAGCAATTATAGTAAATGTGCATCCTTGAATCTTATACCTTAAAGCTTATTAAACCTTTTATGTGAATATGTAATGTGTAAGTATGCGGGGTGTGATGTAAAGACGCTAGTTAACTTGGGGCAGATGCGTGCGCATGAAGCTAATAAACAGTTTTTTCATACAGGATCTTATGCATTCGCTAATATGCGACTAGTTAACAGCGCAATTGTGCGTATTAATGTGTGTATGAGAAATGGTGCACTTAAATCGAACTTAAAATAAGTGAACACCTAGCAGTGTGGAATGCTGAGCCTTATAGTTCCATGACTTGCACATGCCCCAGCAGCCCTCACCCTTTTCAGGCTCCAAAATACTGGTCTTTGTTCTCCCAGGGCCTGTGTGGATGCAAATTAGCACAGCTACAAGACCCAAACCTCAGATAACACTCTTGGCTTTGAAGGTATTTTATTGTAGGAAGCCTGCTAATGTAAGGTGCTACAAATGACCCTCTTGCTGTATTCGAGCAGGGCCACCTGGAGTGAGAGCAGACATTATGTCCATGAAGCTTGTCTTCACAGACTAGTTGTCACGTGGCCATTTGCTCTGTTTAGCTAATGCAATCCAATTTTGACATACTGTACAGCCATTTCTGAAATATATCCTTTAAGGGAATTATAATAATATATACACTTTATCCAGAGCACCCAAACTACGTAAAGTCATGAAATGGGCTTTTGATGAAGCGCCGTAACTTATGGCGATGGTCACAGATGCAATAGCATGATGCTAATAGTAATATCGCCACATGTACTAAAGTGTGAGTTTATCTAAAATGGCGCTTAGGCGGCCATTCGCAAAATTCCAGCTTCGACAATCCACCCTTTGATAGCGAACAACATGCTATCACAATCTGATTTTAAAATATAATTTAGGCTTACATTTATATACTATTTAGTGGTGTTATGGGATGGCACAAGGTGGTTCTCAATCCATCAATAATGTGTCTCTGAGTGGGGACATAAAACTACTATTATATGCACACCGCGGATCTTGGAAGGTCATGTGAAAGGTGTGAGGATACACCAGTCCTATAAAGGCAGTCTTGAAGGGGAATTGAGACTTTACATTATCTGAGGTGTTTTTAAAAATAACATTTCACTAATACATTCTATGCATGTCTAAATATAATACATTAAATGATGGTATTTCCTAGTTCAGGGTTGTAATGCAGCTCTGTATTTACCTCGATATTCATACTGACCACCATCATAATTTCGTTCTTTCGTTTTACTCTATTTTTACATTTTCCACACTTCAATACAATAGCAACACACCGGACACATATGCCAATTATTATGATGACAATCAGTATAAGGATTAAGAATTTGCCTATACTGGCAATCATTTCCTGGACCCATTCCCCCAGACCTGAGAACCATTTCATTGGGTTCAGCCATGAAATCCTTCCTTCTATCTTCTCCCCTACTTCAGCCACTGAAGCGTTATGGTTCTTACGAAACTCCCATTTTAGCTGCAGGATTTCATCCATCTTCCGGTCTATCACCTCCTTGGAGTCGCTGGTATCATTGGTGACATAGGTGCAACATTTTACTGCAAATTGGGTGGCCAACGTTATGCAATATCATCCAGTAACAGCAGTTAAATAATTTAACACTAGCCTGTGTTGCACCAGTTCTTTCTTGTACGCTTGTAATTCTCTCCCTGTATACCTGAATGTGTCATCGTACATCTCGGTGATATTATCTATCAATTTAGTAAGTTCCTGAATATATCTAAAGTTTAATGTACCCCGAGCGATCCTGGTGGGATCCAATGCGACTAAAACTTGAAAGCCAGTTGTCTCACTAATTAACTGAGTGGCTTTGTGCATGTCACAAGGTATCATATTTCGTTTGCCTCTGTGTTCATATTGTGTGTGAAGATATGGTGACGGTGTGTTTTTATGTATACCAAGCATTTCAATATGTGTGAGGGTCATAACTTCTGGGACTACTCTTCCCAGGTAACACAAACCTTCGGAACTCGGGGAGAGCCACTTATACGCTTTTCTTCCACATATAAAATATACATTATCAGGGAGAACATAAGGAATGGTATGCATCATTAAGCACATTTCCCTTGCAAACAATCCTATTTCTGGGTCTTCCATCTGGTACATGCCAATTTCTGGCTGTATTATTTTAGCACAATAACCATCTGGCACCTTACCTACAATTTCTTTGGTGAAACGCAATGTATACCGATACCTAAAATATTTCCCACTAGATTTAATTGAGCGTAACAGATCATGGTTTATGGACTCATTATCAGCTCTTTGTGAGGTCATCGTCTGATTATTCCCCGTCACTTCCCAACTCCCGGGTTTATTGGGGTTGGTTATGTTTAAACACAAAAATGATCTATCTACTTGGAATTGATAGAGTTTGAAATGAGGTGGTTTGGATGAGAGGAATTTTCCATCCAATGTTTTCCCTTTTTGTAATTCTAAAATTTCTGTGATATTCAGCGGAAATGGCACCAACCCTATGTTATGCTGTCCCTGTGGCACGTGTGAACACACCCAGCAATCAGTTTGATTTAACACTTTGCCTACCATGCTCCGATAATCCTCTAAAGGATACCCACCCCAGTACAGGTTATATCTAGGTTGGCACCGTCGGATACAGTTCTCATCAACTAGGGACCCACAAAGCTCACAAATACAGGAATCTTCAGACGATAAACCTCCACCCCGTCCCCGAGTATCCGGAATGACAGCTCTCTTAATAATAACAGTACTAAGATTGGTCAGACACTCCCGATTGGCATTGCACTCCTCCTGACTCCACTCCATCAGCACTGCCATCAGCTCCCATTTCCTCAATCGGTCTCCCATCACAGAATCTGGATATTACCGGACCGACCAGGAAGGTGAACACTCTAAAAGAGAATATGAAAATGAACACAGCAGGCCCGTCCATTGTCACAAGACCTGCAAATTTCTCTTAGTTCAGGTATCTCACTACGAACTTTTCAATCCTCCTGGAACAAGCTCGCGAGCGACAGGTCCATGCTATCAGCCTTGTCTCCGACTTGTTTCTCCACCGGTTGATTGACCTTTTTGCAGTGAGTGGAATGGACCCAGGTATCGATCTCAGCCACCTTCAAAGATGTAGTACTTGTCAGCAGCACCTGGTACGGACCTTCCCACCGATCAGTCAAACAACCTGAACACAAGAAATTTCTGATCATAACATATTCTCCTGGTTCAACATCATGACAGTTAGTTTCAGTCATATCATGGGACAACAATTTCAGTTTCTGCTGCTGTTGCTTTAAGTGCTTACTCATTGATATAAGATACTTTACAGTTACCTCGTTGATACCCTTCAATTCTTCCTGTGGACTTATAATCAAATGAGGTTGTCTACCGAACAGTATTTCAAATGGGGACAGATTTAGAAGGGGTCTAGGAGTGAGGTAACTCTTCTGGCCATCCTAGTCCAGTCTCTGCCATGATTTTACTTAGCTTATTTTTAATAGTCCCGTTCATCCTCTCTACCTTGGCACTGGCTTGCGGTCGGTAGGGGGTGTAAAGTCGGCTATTAATACCCATCCGCTTACACATATTTTGAAAAACATCACCTGTGAAAGGAGTACCCCTGTCACTCTCAATGATTTTAGGGATACCGTACCTGCATACAAGTTCCTGAACTATTTTCTTGGCAGTAAACGCAGCAGTATTAGTGGCCGCTGGGTAGGCCTCAACCCAATTAGAAAATACATCAGTGCACACTAATACATACTTAAGATTCCTGCAGGGTGGTAATTGGATGAAATCAATTTGTATCACCTGGAAAGGTCCATCAGTCGGTGGAATATGGAACGGTTCGGTAGGGATCGCTTTCCCTATGTTCTTCCTCAAGCAGGTCAGACAGGACATTGCTATCTTTTCTGCTTGTGAAGAAAAACCTGGTGCGCACTAGTATGCTTATGCTCTCACCAACATGCACATACCTTGTTTTCCCAGATGAGTCATACCGTGTGCAGCCTCAGCCAGGCTGGGGTAATATGCCTTGGGGGCTACTGGTTTACCTTGTCCGTCCCTCCAGAGCCCGGAGGACTCTTGCCCACATCCCTTGGACTTCCAAATGGACTTTTCCTGAATTGAACACAAATTTTGCATCTCAATTTCAGCTTATCCATTGTTTGGAAAGACATAATTTTTTCAGTGGGAGAAAACATTTTTAACCCTGCTGCCCATTTTGCAGCTTCATCGGCTCTGTTGTTGCCCAGTGACACCGGATCATCCTCACATGTATGGGCTTTACATGTAATTACTGCCACCGCTTTGGGCAGTTGGATTGCTTCTAAAAGATGTTTTATGTGTCGGGAATGTGCAACTGGTGTGCCTGCTGCTGTCATAAAATTTCTCAGACGCCATAGAGCCCCAAAATCGTGCACCACCCCGAACGCGTACCTCAAGTCAGTGTAAATGTTAGATTTGTCTGCTGTCAGTTCACATGCTCTAGTTAGTGCTACTAACTCTGCCACCTGGGCTGAGTGAGGAGGACCAAGAGGTTTAGCTTCAATGATGTCTGTGTCATTTACAACAGCATAACCTGTACATAATTCACCTGTGTCTGTTTGTCTATGACAACTCCCATCCGTATAAACAGTCACATCCACATTCTCTAAAGGTGTGTCGTATGTCAGGTCTAGCAGTAAAGGTCTGATTCAGATATTCCATACAATCGTGCGTATCATTATGTCCGCTGAACTCACCTCCCGCCAGCTTCTCGCCTCCTTCCACCCTTTGTACATCATGTTGTACATATGGTAAATAAGTTGCTGGATTCAGCGTGCTGCAATGTTTAACAGTGATGTTTGCGGGTACGATTAGAGCTAGTTCCCATTTGGTAAACCTAGCCGAAGAGACGTGTCTGGTATGAGCTGAGTTCAACAGAGCAGATACAGCATGAGGAGTGTAGACAATCATATCATGACCCAATACTACGTCCTCACTTTTACTCACCAATAAAGCGGTAGCTGCTACACTTCTCAAACAAGTGATCTTGCCACAGTGTCCAATTGGGCACTGTAGTATGCTACGGGCCTACTGGCATCACCATGTTTTTGTGTAAGGACACCTGCAGCACAACCATCGGCTTCCGTACAATACAAATCAAAAGGTTTTTAATAATCAGGTATTCCCAATACAGGAGCTTTTGTCAGACTATCCTTAAGATTAAGAAAAGCCTGCTCTGTTTCCTCTGTGTGTATGACACGATCGGGCTTTGAGGAAGAGACTAATTCCTGTAAAGGCAAGGCCAAAATAGAAAAACCTGAGATCCACATTCTACAGTATCCACACATTCCCAAGAAGGTACGAATTTCCTGTTGATTCTGCGGCAGTGTCATGTTCTGTATGGCCTGGATTCTATCATTTGTAAGATGTCGTAACCCCTGGGTTATGCAGTGTCCCAAATATTTTACTCTGGATTGGCACGGTTGTAGTTCGTCCTTAGCCACTTGTGTCCTGTATGTGAGAGATGAAGCAACAAAAGTTTAGTATCATTCAAACATGACATAAACGAGTCAGAACATAGCAATAAATCGTCCACATATTGAATTAGAACAGATCCATTGACAGGTTGAAAAGATTGTAAACAGTCGTGCAATGCCTGGGAGAAGATACTGGGGCTGTCTATGAAACCTTGGGGTAACCGTGTCCATGTGTATTGTACACCTCTGTATGTAAATGCGAATAGATACTGACAGTCAGGGTGGAGAGGCACAGAGAAGAAAGCAGTACAGAGGTCAATGACAGTGAAATGGGTTGCATTTGGTGGGATCTGCATCAGGATGACAGCTGGATTTGGCACTACAGGGAATTGGCTCTCTACTACCTTATTAACACCTCTAAGGTCTTGTACCAGCCTATAACCCCTCCCACCACTCTTCTTCACCGGGAAGATGGGACTGTTGGCTACACTAGCTGTACGAACTAAAATTCCCTGTTGCAATAATCGCTCAATTATTGGAAAAACCCCTAATTCTACCTCCTGTTTTAGTGGGTACTGGGGAATTTTTGGAGCTTGCCTACCGCTTTTTAAATTTACCATTACAGTGCTTACGTTTGCCATTAATCCAGTGTCCTGTCCATCCTTAGTCCAAAGGGAATCTGGAATTTGGGACATTCATCTACCTGAGATGGATTTTCATTTAAACTTGTAGATTGATACATTATCCTTTGGGGAGTGTCCAACATATCCCACACCTTGTGTGCAACTCTCTCTGGGATATCTAAAAATACACCAGCAAGGGTGCAATATATAACACATCCTATCTTACATAACAAGTCTCTACCCAGCAGGTTAGTAGGAGTCGCAGCAGCCAGAAAGAAAGAATGCCTGGTATGCAACGGCCCAATAGTAACCTCTGTGAACTTTGTTAAAGGATAATGTTCCACTTTACCTGTTACACCCATTGTTGGTACTGTCTCGTTGGTCACCTGTAAATTAACGGGAGATGTTATCACTGACCTGGTCGCCCCTGTGTCTACAAGAAAAGGATATTCAGTACCAGCTACATCAACCATCATGACCGGTTCTTCCCTAGTACTTCCCGTTAACCTGACTATCTGTAGACTAAAGGTATGACCTGACCCATAGCGTTGGCTACCATTCTCCAATAAAGCATTTACGGCCACAATTTGAGCTGGTGCCTGCTGGACATTTGCTGGTCTCTGTGCATATCCCTTATGGGGATGTCCAGGTCTTCCCTGATTTGGGGCTCCTACTCTTTTTACTGTACAGTTTCTACTTAAGTGTCCTGTTTGTTCACAATTAAAACATGTTCGTGGATCGGGTGAAGACACGTGTTGTTGTGAGGTTTCAGCAGAGGGTAAGGGTGGTGGATATGGGTAAGGATAGGTAGGGTAAGGGTATTGTGGGGGATATGAGGTTTGTGAGTAGTATGGGACCTGTGGTTGTATAGGGTTTGTTGTTGCGTGGGGTTAGTGAGGGCATATAACTGTTCAGGTGTAAGTGTGTGTGCAGATGCAAGTGTGTCTGTTGGCTGTGATGTTACCGTCATTCCCGCCAGAGCTTGCATACTAACAGCCATTAGTTTTTCGCTCTGGGTCTCTCTCTTTGAGATGTTTTTATCATGTTCTATGGCAGATTCTATGAGGGTATCTATTGTGAGTCCCCTACAGCCAGGTTGTGAGGTCTGAACCCGAGTCTTTAAATTCTCTTTCAGACCGTCCATGAGTACCGTGACTATCATTCCCCTGTGGTGAGTGCTATCTTTAATATCTTCTAACCCTTTGTACTGGGTGATAGCCTGCAGAGCCCGGTCGCAATAATCTTCTGCAGATTCACTCTCCTTTTGCTTAATGGTGAAAATTTTGTTCCAGTTAACTACTACCGGAAAATATATATCCAATTGAGTTACAATGCGGGAAATGTTACCTTGGTTTACTTGGTCTATTAAGGGAATGTCACCATCCAATACACAATCTGTGATAAATTTTGTCACGTCGGTATTGCGTGGTAGACAGGCCCTTAACAACGCACGCCAATCTTTATTAGTTGGCTCATGAGAACTACCCAAATTTCTCAAAAATCTTTGACATTTGGCTAGTTCCTTTTTGGGATCGGGGAAATCATTTATGATGGAATTTAGTTCTGCTCTTGTCCAGGGACAATGCATGACTGCTTCCTTCGTGGGCACAACACCGTTCGCATCTGCATTTCCATTCGGAACGGTTATTGTTCAAATGAGATGCAGACCGGCAGCGCTGCTACCTTTGACCTTGTTACCTGGCTGGGGGTTTAATCTGCTGCTGCTACGTATGGTATTAACAACTTCCTCTACGGGTGCAGAGGGTGTTAGCACTTCCCTACTTCCCTTGCTGTTACCGATGAAGATGGCGGCACCACTCGTGATTGTGGTGATGCAGCATGGGAAATGGCAGACATTACAATAGGCTCATCATCCACATCATAAACATTTTCTTTATGGTTGCTTAGGAGAGGGTACAAATTGCTTGTTACATTTTTATGGGTATTTTTGATAACTGTACTTGCATCTCCATCCACATAAGGTGGGGGTGGTGAGCGTGAACTGCTGGCAATACTCTCCACAACACTACCTTGCTGCACATGCGCGCCATTTTGCGGCTCGCCCATAATGCAATTTAGCATTCTCTGGTAATGCGCTCACAACGCTAGTTTGCATCGCTTGCACATTTTTAAGCCACGCATCCCCTTCATGCTGCCACAACTTTAAACATTCATAATATTTTACCTTTTTCTCTCGGGAGCGCATCAGACTGATGTGATCCCTGACATTATCTAGTACATTTTTATCAAAACTACCAATTCTGGGAAACTGTCTAACACTCTTCATCGTAATTTTAAACCATACATCACAATACCTTATCGCATAAGTACTGTACTTAGTATGCATAATATGATGGGCCTATCCAAACGGCGCTTCCATTAGCAGCACATCATTGTCTAACATCTCTATTGTTTGCATGGCCCCCATTCTGAGACAACTCCTATGCTTTTCAATAAAGATTTAAACTTGTGAAAGACAATCAAGATACTTTCACTTACCTGTGTACGATTTAAACGGCAGCGCCCACACACCTGGATAAGATTTGAAAAAGGCAACTTCCACACCCGGATAGGATTTAGTAAGGCAACTGCCACACGTATGGAAGTTTAAGTCGGCTACTTCCACGCACCTCTCTACAACAAAGACAACATATACACCTGCTACTGTGTATAGAACGGTAAGCTGCTTACCGAGCGACTAGCACTTAGCCCTTAAAGGTCATACGGTACCTCTAACTGTAGGGAACAAGTTACCCCTACCAACAAATACTCACTGTCACACTCTTTTTCCTGCGCAGAAAAATACACATTAACCCAGATATTGATAACAATTGAAAAATGTAAACCTCAACGGCTTTATTTAAACACGAGGCAGCACAACCGGAAGTACGTATACGCTATTGTGCGACCAGTCACATACACAATAATGCGACTACCACACAACCGTATGACAACTTTTTAGCTGCATACGGAAAAGTGCATCTTTACTGTACGCAAAACTGCGACTCAGCCGCGTGCTCAATACTGCGGCACCCCTTTAAACGTTAGGTTCTATCAACAAAGGAAAACAAACTTTTTCCTCTCTTGTCCCTGGATTCTAGTCAGCTTCCTTGGCTCACACGAAAACAGATAGCGATCTTTCAGCACAAAGGGGTTGCAGGTAAACCCTGCATGTGGCCACTGCACCCTTTGCTGAGATATCGATAACCGTATGTGCCGTGTGAGTAGGTAAGTGACTTCACGATGAGCCCCCAACTAAGGATTCTGCCTTCGAACCTCTATATACCCCTGCCTATACCTTCTAATATCCTACCTATAAACCTTTAAGGATGACGCTAATTTGCGTACACAGTCATACAGTAAATAAAGACTCCAGACCTAGAATCTGTGGTTCCAAAGCACAAAGTATTATTCAAGTACAGCAGTTACACGCTAAGATCCTCATGGATCTGTATAATCTCTTTGCGCTAAGATTCTAAGTACAATTATACATACGCAGCGCTCTCTGGTCCAGATGTTAGGCATCAGCAAGAAGCCCCTCGTCAATCAACATTCAGCACAAAGACTAGGAACCCAGGGTCAGAGCACACATATTTATACCCCCCAGAAATAAACAACACAATAGAGAAGATTGTTGCTAATACCATTGGTCCTAAAGGAGAGGGCATATGTTACAAGGCATTTAACAGGTTGATTCAAATAGACACAACCCAGCCTCTAACAACTGGGGGTCTCTGGTTTCCTGTCTCATGCAACATCCTAACAGTTGTTCATATAATGTACATTCTGTTGCTTGAAGTCTCTGTGGTCCATAAGTTGAGAATGCATGATGCGATCTCCACACCGATGGTACCAGAATACTGTTGAGAGAGTACGCATCAGTACAATTCCAAACATGGCTTACTTATCACATATAAAACCTTAGTTACGAAATAACCTTTATTTCATAGCAATTCTAGTAAATGTGCATACTTGAATCTTATACCTTAAAGCTTATTAAACCTTTTATGTGAATATGTAATGTGTAAGTATGCGGGGTGTGATGTAAAGACGCTAGTTAACTTGGGGCAGATGCGTGCACATGAAGCTAATAAACAGTGTTTTCATACAGGATCTTATGCATTCGCTAATATGCGACTAGTTAACAGCGCAATTGTGCGTATTAATGTGTGTATGAGAAATGGTGCACTTAAATCTCACTTAAAATAAGTGAACACCTAGCAGTGTGGAATGCTGAACCTTATAGTTCCATGACTTGCACATGCCCCAGCAGCCCTCACCCTTTTCAGGCTCCAAAATACTGGTTTTTGTTCTCCCAGGGCCTGTGTGGATGAAAATTAGCACAGCTAAAAGACCCAAACCTAAGACAACACTCTTGGCTTTGAAGGTATTTTATTGTAGGAAGCCTGCTAATGTAAGGTGCTACAAACGACCCTCTTGCTCTATTCGAGCAGGGCCACCTGGAGTGAGAGCAGACGTTATGTCCATGAAGCTTGTCTTCACAGACTAGTTGTCACGTGGCCATTTGCTCTGTTTAGCTAATGCAATCCAATTTTGACATACTGTACAGCCATTTCTGAAATATATCCTTTAGGGGAATTATAATAATATACACACTTTATCCAGAGCACCCAAACTACGTAAAGTCATGAAATGGGCTTTTGAATCGCCGTAACTTATGGCGATGGTCACAGATGCAATCGCATGATGCTAATAGTAATATCGCCATATGTACTAAAGTGTGAGTTTATCTAAAATGGCACTTATGCGGCCATTCGCAAAATTCCAGCTTCGACAAAATAGGGTGAAAAAGTGGGCACAGGCACCAGATTTTGTCATTTTGATTAAGAAGCTGTAGTTGTGCAAGGGTCAACTAGCCTCAGTCAACAAATTTTTCACTTGGAACCCACAGAAGTTGGTCAGGTACAAATGACCCACTTGCCATTTGCCTTGACCAACAAGGATTTTGGCATAAAAAAGGGTGGTAAAGTGGGAACAGGCACCAGATTTTGTCATTTTAAATAAGAAGCTGTAGTTGTGCAAGGGTTAACTAGCCTTGGTCAACAAATTTTACACCTGGAACCCACAGAGGGTGGTCAGATACATATAACCCACTTGCCATTTGCCTTGACCAACAAGGATTTGGGCATAAATAGGGTAGTAAAGCGGGCACAGATACCAGATTTTGTCAATAAGTACCTATAGTTTTACAAGGGTTAAATAGCCTTGGTCAACAAATTTGAGTTAATCCCCAAATTAGTAAAAGCCCTACACCTCTGAACATGGTCTGGTATTGGAATACAGGATTAAAAAACGGTGTGGGGTTCCCCTTTTTTTCCAATAACCGGCACTAGGCTGTTTATAGGGAGATGGGGTGGAGTAACACTATGCTGGGGAGACACACTTAGCGTGATGTCCTCCTGCCATCATATTAACCAGCCCCAAACTATTCAGCACAGTTCTGGAATCTCTCTTGAAGTTGGTACACCGGCAATGGCGTAATGAGGGGTGTGTGGGGGGTACCTTGCCCTGGGTGCCATCTGACAGGCCCGGCAGAGGGGGGGAGTTGCCGGCCAGGGCAATGTTCAGTGCTGTGACCAAGTGTTTGATCCCAGCACCTTAGTCCTGCAGTCCAGTGAGATGTGTCCCCAGCAGGACACATCAGTGTCTGGAGCTGGGACAGTATGTCTGTTTCCAGAGCCAGTCAAGGACTAGCGGTGGCTGATATGTGATGCCGGGTGCTAGCTGAGTGCAGCTCATAGACCGCTGTCCATTGAAGGGTGACAATTTGAGCCAATCACAGAAGTGACAATTTGAGCCAATCGTGGCGTGCGGACCAGCAGCCTATAGAAAGCAGCCACAGTGAGTCCATCGTTGTAAGCCACGTCATGGCTGGCTACGCCCGTGGTGTATGATGCCAGACGTCGCTGGGAGGAAGAGTCAGTTTGGCGGAAATGGGCAAAGAGCTCCAGCGGCTGCAGAAGAGGCGAGAAGACACCGCGCTCAAGAGAGAAGAGCTACGGCCGCACAGCTGTTGGCTAGAACGGGCCAGCGGCAGAATGCAGCTGAGGACCAGAGAGTGCTGCAGTGGTTAGGAAGTAAAAGAGCGAATGAAGCTTCTCACCGCAGCCTCTACCCCCGGACAGGTAGGCCCACTATGAGGCCTTACCGTCATTAACCCCTCCCTAGACCACCAGCTTGTCAGGCACTAGGTGCATGGGGGTAATCAGGCCTTAGCCCTGTGGTACTAATAGGTGGGCATTACTCCCGTGCTCCTAAGGCTATAAGTGACCCTGGCAATAGGCCCAGGTCACATAAATAAGGGGGGTGCCATTTGCTCAACTTGCCCTGGGAGCCAAACACCCTAGTTACACCCCAGGACCTTAGACTGCTGAGGCAGTGGGAGTTGGCCAGCTCAAGGTGAAGACTACAGGAAGCCCTGAAATGGTGGTAGTCAGCCCACCTCAGAAAATGAACACATAGTGTACGTGGCTGAACTAGACTTAGTTCAGCCGAAGACTACTGGTCTGGTAAGTCTAATTGCATTGTATTTTCATTCAATTGCATGCTATTTTAATTGTCAGGCATTAGGCTCGTGGCCACTGTAAGCGTTAAATTCTAATCAGCAGGGACGGCCTTTGTTAGGTGGACAATAAGCCCAAGCCAGAGAGGGAACTAATCCCACAAGGCATTAAGCATTATAGGGTTCATTTGGGTTTCACATAATTAACCCATTGGTCGGTGGGTAATAGGCAATATATAGTGTCATTGACCCCCTAGAAGGCAGGCACTAGGCCTGAAGCAGCAGAAGATCATTAAGCCCTATAGTACTGTTGTTCTGATTTGGGCAGCACAGATGGTGTAATGGTTAGCATTACTGCCTCACAGCACTGAGGTCATGGGTTTGATTCCCACCATGGCCCTACCTGTGCGGAGTTTGTATATTCTCCCTGTGCTTGCGTGGGTTTCCTCCAGGTGCTCTGGTTTCCTCCCACACGCCAAAAATATACTGTTAGGTTAATTGGCTCCCTAGTGTGTATGTGCATGTGATAGGGAACATAGATTGTAAGCTCCACTGGGGCAGGGACTGATGTGAGTGGCCAAATAATCTCTGTAAAGCACTGCAGAATATGTGGGCGCTACATAAATAACTGGTAATAAATAATAAAATAAGAATGTATTGTGGTTTGTCATCTCGGCTACTGCAATTAGGCCTCCATTAAAAGGTAGGCTGTAGTAAGGTACCTGCTTGTGATTATTGTAATGCTTTGTAACTGTATTATTTCATTGTCCTGTAACAATTACTACATTTTTGGTGTAGATGTATTGTTGGGGAGCATAGGGGTAGCATGGTGATATGAAGTGCACTACATCCAGTCTGTATTGCTGTTGGCAGGGTGCTGGTGTATGTATGAGTAGTCAGGTTGGTGTGTGTGGTACACATTAAAGAAAGAAGTCAGTATAGCTAAGCCGTGTGGGTGGTTGTTTTTTGTGTTTATTCCAGGTACTGAGATCGGGAATATTCGTCCATTGCCCAAATTATTTATGCCCAAATCCTTGTTTGTCAATTCAAATGGCAAGTGGGGCATATGTATGTGACCACCATATCTGGGTTCCAAGTTTGAAATTTGTTGACCGAGGCTAGTTAACTCTTGCACAACTACTGCTTCTTATTCAAAAGGACAAAATCTAGTGCCTGTGCTCGCTTTACTGCACTATTTATGCCCAAAACCTTGTTGGTCAAGGCAAATGGCAAGTGGGGCATATGTATGTGACCACCCTATGTGGGTTCCAAGTTTGAAATTTGTTGACCGAGGCTAGTTAACCCTTGCACAACTACTGCTTCTTATTCAAAAGGACAAAATCTAGTTCCTGTGCTCGCTTTACTGCACTATTTATGCCCAAAACCTTGTTGGTCAAGGCAAATGGCAAGTGGGTCATATGTATGTGACCACCCTCTGTGGGTTCCAAGTGTAAAATTTGTTGACCAAGGCTAGTTAACCCTTGCACAACTACAGCTTCTTATTCAAAATGACAAAATTTGGTGCCTGTCCCTGCTTTACTGCCCTATTTATGCCCAAAACTTTATTGTGCCAGGAAAAATACAATTGAAATTTGTGTAAGGGACACAATTCTTTGTTTACATAGTGTTAACTTATTTAAATGTTTTAATATAACATTTTCTGAATAAGAAGCTGGAAAATGAGTAAGAAGCTAGAAAATGAGAGATATGGTAAGAACTTACCCTCGTTATCTCTTTTTCTTCGAAGTCCACAGGGTTGACCTTGGGGTATACTTTGGGAACCAAATCCGGGCACCACGCAGTTAAAGCTTTCAGCTCCCAGGATGCACTGAGGGCCTAATTCAGACTCGCTCGCAAGCGGGTCGATGTTGGCCCAGTGCGCATGCGCACGAGGGAGCCGGCTCCGTCATGCACATGCGCGAGACCCGGATAGCGATGGCCAAGCCGTCGCTATGGGTCTCGCTACAAAGGGGGCGTGCTGTCGATGGTGAGTGACAGCACGCCCATTTGGTGGGCGTGCTGGGGGGCGTTGCTGCCAAGACAGAGGCGTTCCCATGGGAACGCCTACCGTCTGGGGCCGGCCCCACTGACATCACAAGTGATGTCAGTGGGAGTGCTCTCGGCTCTGATAGAGCCGAAAGCACTCCAGGGCTTGCGGCAACGAGACCCTACCACAAGGGTCTCGTCGCAAGCCCGATGATCTTGACCATCGCGACCATCTATTTGGCTGCTCGCTATAGCTGTGGGTGGTCACCCACAGCTATGCGAGCGGCCAGGAGGCCGCTCTAAAATTAGGAAGGAAGGCCCTGATTCAGAGCGAGCGCTCTGTCAGGGTCCGGCTCTGAATCAGGGCCCGAGTCCACTCTCCCTATAACCCCGCTCCCCAGCCAGAGGCACCTCAGTTTGTAAGTAGCCAAACCCAGAGGAGGAAAGAAAGAGAGAGAAGACTGGAACACTCAAGAACCATACTCACAGAGAAGGAGACGGGAAAACCGGTGACCAGTAACACAGCCCATATGTAGCCAGGTGCATCAGTGCGGGTGCCCTGTGGACCCTATGGATTTCGACGAAAGAGAGATAACGAGGGTAAGTTCTTACCATATCTCTCATTGTCTTATTCTGGGTCCACAGGGTTGACCTTGGGGATGTCCCAAAGCAGTCATAAGTGTGGGGACGCTCCTGAGATGAGTATCCGTCGCCCAAAGGAAGCATCCTGAGAGGCAAAGGAATCCAATGCATAGAACCTTAGAAAGGTGTGGACAGAAGACCACATGGCCACCTGGCAAGGCAGAACAGCCGAGGCGCCACAGCGAACCGCCCACGGGGTACTCACAGCCAGAGTAGAATAAGCATCAACAGAAACAGAAAGGCCTTCCTATGTGCCAGCCCCTGAGATAGACTTACGAAACCATCTAGCTAATGTCTGTTTATCGGCCGGCCAACCTTTCCTGTGAAATCCATAGACCACAAATAAGGAGTCTGATTTCCTGAAGGAACTTGAACGGACCACACAAATCCGGAGAGGTCGGACCACAGTCAATGAGGCCACCCCAGCCAAGAGGACTGGAGATTGAAATGTTGGTACAATAAGTTTCTGAATAATATGGAACTTAAAAACCACTTTAGGAAGAAACACAGGGCAAGTGCGACTCACAACCCTGTCTTGGTGAAATATCCAGAAGAGGGAGCCACATGAGAACGCTCCCAATTCCGACACTCTCCTGGCAGATGCAAATGCCATAAGAAAGAGTACTAAATCACGTAAGGGCTATCAAAACTAGTCGTTCAAATGGAGGCCCCAGGAGGGCATGAAGAACCACTATCAAATCCCAAGGAGCCCCTAGGGTGGATAAAGGGAGGTAGAGTTTTGAAAACACCCTGAATGAGGGTCTGGATACCAGAGAGTGGAGCAATTCCACATCCGAACCATACCGATAGTGCAGAGACCCGCACTTTCAGGAAGGCCAGGTGGAGGGCAAGACCCAAGCCAGCTGGAAGAAATGCTAGAACTTCCGGAAATCCTAAACACCGGAGAATCGTAGTTACAGGTATGATACCATAAGAATTATGCATGCCACATTCTGTGTTAGATCCCAGCAAAAGCTGGCCTACGCGCTCTAAACATCCCAATGATGACAGAGCCAGAGAAGCCTTAGGACCACAGTAGTGACGCAGTCAAAGACAAACGACCCAGGTCCAGGGAAAGGCAAGGACCCTGAGACAACAAGTCAGGATATTGAAGCAGCAGGAACGGAGTGTCGATGGAGAGACTCCAAAAATCTAAGTACCAGAGACTTCTGGGTCAATCTGGAACCACCAGCAGGACAGAACCTCAGTCCCGATTGAACTTCCGAAGGCCTTAAAGAAGGGACACTGGAGGAAACAGGTACACAAAGTGGAAAGTCCACTTCACTGACAACGCGTCACCGAAGGTTGCTTCAGTACCTCTAGTTCTGGCAGTGTGTGATAGTCAGGAGGCCATGAGGACCACCTCTGGGGAGGTCCCCTCTGCTCACTAGGAGTTGAAACCTCTCATGGAGAAGAGACCAGTCCCCGGGATGCACGTCGGCTGAGGATGTCCGCTTCCCAATGGAGAAATCCTGGAATGAACACTGCAGAGATGGCCAGGAGGAAACCCTTGGACTATGTCAGAATGTGTGACATTCCTGTCATTGCTGCCCAACTACGAGTGTCTCCTAGATGTAAGCCACTGTTGTGACATTGTCGGACTGAACCTTTACAGGTTTACCGTGAAGTATGTGTTAGGCCAGAGCGAGGGCCCAAGACAGCTTGAAGTTCCATTAAGTTGATTGGCAGGGCAGAATCGACAGACGTCCAACTGCCCCGAAAGGGGTGCAGACCGGTCACTGCGCCCCTGAAACTGGCGTCCGATGTAAGGATTACTTTAGATGAGATGGCCATAGCCACCCAGATAGAGAAACGCACCGCTGGAGAGAGCATCATCGTCTGAACAGTGATCCGATGGAGAAACCCATTCCAGCTGGAGAGGATCAGTTTTTGCAAAGGCCTGGAAAGGAACTGAGCATATTCCACCCTTAGAAAGCCTGGATTCCAGAACCCGCATTACAGAGTGTAATGACACCTGTCGACTGTGGGGGACATCCACGCACTCGTAGTTGAAAAGTGGAGATCTTGTCTGACGTCCGAAGGATTCTCAGATTCTGTGAATCCAGCAGGGCTCCCAGATGAATCATACCCTGTGAGGGATTCAGGGAGGACTTTTTCCCAGTTGATTAACCATTTGTGCTTGTGAAGGAAAGCAATGGTTAACTTGAAATGGCTTTAAAGTACCTTGGTGATCCGGCTAAGAGCAGAAGGCCGTCCAGATACTGGAGCAGACTGATACCCTGAATAGGTGGGCTGTCATAAATGCCATAAATTTGGTAAACCCCGGTGGGGCTGTGGACCGTCCAAAGGGCAGAGCCCGAAAATTGGAAGTGTTGCTGTGGCACAGCAAACCTGAGCTAACGCTGATGGGAGGGCTCTATATAAGGTACCTGTAGGTACGCGTCCTGAATATTCAGCTATACCATAAAGTCCCCAGGTTCCTTAGCTCGGATGATGGAGCGTAGGGGTTCTCTCCTGAGCTTAGACACCTTTAGGAACTGATTCAGCGATTTGAGATAGAGGCTAGGCCAATGAGGACCATTCGGCCTCTGCACCAGAAAGAAAGTAAAACAGTCCAGTCCCTTACTGAGATAGTGGGGCTGGCATAATTACCCCTGCTTACCGCAGGACTGTATAGCTTTCTGGCTTTGTAAGGCCTCGTTTGTGTCTGAAGAAGAGCCTGTGTAGCAAAACATGTGGGGAGGCCGTACCTGTGAGAGACTTCAACTCTTACCCAAGCATCCGTGGTGACTTAACACCAGCATTGGGCGAACTGAAAAAGTCCGCATCTCACTCTGGGATCCCCCAGATGAAGGCCTGTCCCGTCAGGAGGTTTATAATCAGGTTTAGAAGCAGGGCATCTGGAGTTCCAGGTCTGTTTGGTTCCGGGTATGGCAGTCCTCATGGTGGCCGACAGCTTAGGAAAGGACTGGCCTTTAGGCCTCCCCCCGAGGACAAAAAGACTTAACAGATTTAGTCAGAGGCCTTGAAGTGGAAGTAGCTAAAGGCGGAGATTTGCAGTTTGCGATACTGCCCACGATGCTACAAACTTGTCAAGGTCAGGACCAAACAAGATCTCCCCAATATAGGGTAATCCATTTCAAGGCCTATCTCGGAGTCCACCTCTACCTTCCATGAGCGCAGCCATAGGCTATGGTGGTGGATACAGTCGCAGCCGAAACTCTGAAGGTTAGGAGACTGGCCTTCAATGTTGTCACTCTAACACATGAAACCGCATTTTGAATCTTAGCCGCATAAGGCATCCGATCCCCAGAAGTTTTTGAGGGAAAGAGGTCTACAAATGCATCAACCCAGCACTCAATAGCATTAGCCACCCATGCGATAGCCATGGTTGGACGGGCAACAGTCCCTGAAGGCGAGTATATTGATTTCAGGCAAAGTTACCACATATGTATTCTTTAGAATCTGTCGGAGCAGGGATGGGAGGCGTAGTAGCGCTCTTAATCAGACGAGTAACATAAGAATCCACCCCAGGAGGTGATTCCTATTATTTGCAATGACCCTCAGGGAATGGGAAACATGAGGCCAAACGCTCTTGTGATACCTCTTATCTGGCGATTGCCATGTGATCCACTTGCTGGTCAGAGAGCAGGGAAACAGCCAAAGACACTTTAATGCTTAAACTGAGGGTGATTTGATTTAGGTGCAGGTTCAACATCCTCTATAACTAGGATGGACATGACCGCCAGCACCAAAGCAGGGATAAAAATACTTGATTTAGGCTCCCCCTCGTGTGAAAGGGATAGGAGTCCGATACATCATCCAGTGCACCCTTGGCTGGCGATCTGTGTTAGACAGCAGTGCAGTCTGGGAAGTAACCACAGGGCGTTTATTACGCCATCTTGTGTTTCTTAGAAACGACATCCACCCAGGGTGGCTGTTGTGGTAATCCCTGCAAGTGAAATGACAGACTGTTGTGGTACCTGAGAGAATTTGAAAAACCCCGGTAGGGAGCAATAGACTGTGTCACAGGGGTAAACCGCAAGAACTGCAACACCCTTAGAGGGAAGGGTAGCATGTGGAAGCAACCCCAAGTGGGTTACAACTAGGGGGCCGCCAGGCGATCCGGAATGGAGGCCAGGTCCGAAAAACAAACCGCCCAAGGGGGATCCTGTAAGGGGCCCGGCACCTCATGCCTAACCCTTTCTGAGTCAAATCCTCCGTACCCACACCTGCAACACATGACTTTCAGGATAGCAAAAATGGGTGCAGTATCGTGCTCTATTTCCTGGTCAGACATATCTGTGGAAATATCTAGCAGCGCTATACCGGTCTTGACTGACGCTAAGATTAGCTGCAGGGACCCATTATCAGCGTATGCAACACACAGTTCCATCTAAAATATGGCAACATGCAGCACGCAACCGTATGTGACAAATCTCACAAATATTGACAAGTATATATATGTGAGGTCTCAGAACCACCCTAGGTACACCTCTATTAGGACAGATTGTAAAGAAAAGGGATAGATATATACTGACAGGGGAGAGAATAAAGCACAGACAATCAGCACTAGCATAAGTCACATACAATGCAGAAATCTATATACATAAATAGTACATATAATATACTGCAAATGTCGATACATTCTACTGCCCAGATTCAGTGTCTTGGAAGGCTATAGCGCTGTGTACACTGACCTAAATGGTGAGGTACGCAGGGTACTGGACTCACTGTCATCCGAGGAGATCTGCTGCTGCACCATAGAGGAAATGGCCGCCTGGAGACCTCAGAGGAAGTGTGGTCCACGGAGGAAGCAGCTCAGGGACGCCAGACCACACACAGGAAAGGTGCACTGAGCTGAGGGGAGGAGCCGCTAGATAGGGAATGCTGCCTCCCCTGGCTAGCAATTAACCCGTGACGCTGGTTCCTGCTGCCGGCATAACTCCCTGGTGGTCTAGCGGTCACACGGGGTATACCTCCACAGAGGGGGAGCCCGCCGCCGCTGCTAGCGCCTCCGGTCTGTCCCCAGAGACCAGTGGTATAAGACTGCATGCACTTGTGGGTCACAGCACGCGACTTACCTGATCCCGGTGATCCGGCTGCAGCCTTGGGATACCTCCAGAGACCGGGTAGAACAGACTCTAGGGTCCCGCTGCGATCCCCAGATCTGTACTGGCGTCGTGGCGCTGGCGGGGTGTAGAAGCGGCAGCTTGGACGTCCAATGGACAGTCTGCCGCTGCCGCTCTGAAGAGTTAAAAAAATAAAAACTCTTAAAATATAAAGTAGCTTAGGGGCTGCTAATCAGCCCCCCCTGTGCCAACGGTGACCTGACTCCGGCCAGGCACCAACTTAAACTAGCCTTTGGCTTGGGGGCGGGGTTATAGGGAGAGTGTACCCAGTACATCCTGGGAGTTGAAAGCTTTAACTGCGTGGTGCCCAGATTTGGTTCCCAACCTATACCTGTGGACTCCCTATGGACCCTGAAGAAGAAAATAAATAAGAAATTAATAAGTAGCTGACCTAATAAGAAGCCAACTTCAGCCTCGTTTTAGCGAGACCTGTTCTGAGAATGGGAGAAGGGCTATATGAAGAACGGTTGCTGCTATATGAGAACTGAGGACGTTTAACACGCACAGAGATGTCATAAGAAGGTAAAAGCAGAATAAGCAACTGGATAAGGAAGAGCAGGGCCACATACAGCAAATATGAAGTGCATTTATGAAAGAGAAATGTTCTGAGAGGGCATTAGTATTATCATCCTTTATATGGTGCCACAAGGGTTCCGCAGCGCCTTACAAAGTACAGAAACAAATGAGCACACAAGACAACAGTTCTTAACAGTACAGACAATGCAGGACAAGTACATGATTTATAAACAATGCTGTATAACAACTAAATAAGCAGCAAGGTGTCAGTAACCAAGTTCTATGAGCCATTGTAAATGAAAGTAAAAGTAAGGCAAGAAGAAGCACGTGAGGGAAGATGATTCAGAGATGGATGCTGTTACCATTGCTGCTCACTGCCCCCGCTGCAGGTTTTCGCCTACTTAATACAAAAAGCCCAGCTGGCAAAGTCTAGTGCTGGCAGTGACCCTCCCCCCCTGATATTGCAGAGAATGGAATGGCCCCAAAAACCCGCCTAACCCATGATATCCCCAAGCCTAGGATCATGATGTGGGCATACACACACCTCACGCCCAGACGTAGGCAGCGCATAGTAAAAAGAAGTTTTCAGCATCCTCCAGCAGTGAAGTGGTTAGCCCGTATAGGTGACGTCATGACGTAGAGGGGCCGCTAACACCGTGCGTTTTGTCACGTGGTAACGTAAGTGTGCGCGGTGCTCGGCGGCAAGATGGCGGCTCCTGGGACAGAAGGACCGTCCGGAGCGGTGGATGACGCGTTCTCAACGTATTACACCGAGGTGACGCTTGTTTGGTGTTGGGCGGAAGCTCAGGGTACAGCATACACATAAGCTGGGGCGTCATGCAAGTCACGGGGGTAGTCTCTGTGTGCAGCGCTGAGGCAACACTGAGGGTTTTCCTCGGGCAGTTACTTATCCCCGAAAACACAGCTGCTGCTACATTATAATGGTCCGCATGCATCTGGGCCACTGACTGCACATCGCGTATTGCGGGCCTGTGCTGATCCCAGCCGGCCGTGGTGTGTGTGTGTGTGTGTGACAGCTAGGCTCGCTGCGCGGGTTCCTGCAGGTTCAGTAAGGTGCTGGTGCTTACAAGGAACAAGATCAATGTGAGCATTTGTATAAACACCTGCAAATACATAGGATTGCCTTTTTGGCTGCCACCTACTGTGTTCCACTTTCCCCTATCCCTCCCTTCAGAAGCTGTGGCTCACCCCCAGAAAATCTATGTAGTGATTCAATTGTTTTGGCCACCAGGCCCCGAGGCTGCACTTGTAACAAATTTCTGCTCACAACCTCTGGAGGTGCAGAATTCTGCATAAAGTAGAGCTTTGTGGCTGGGTGCAAATGTTGGGCATGCCTTACCTGCAGCGTGCCCAGCACTTAGCACGGGAGAAGCCACTTTATGCAACTGACCCTGTTCATATGGGCGTGAGAATGTTGCCACTTCACACAATTGAATTGCCCCCTATGGATAATAAAAGTATAATATTGTAAATAGTGATCTAAAAAAAAACAATGGGTGTAAAACTGAGCAGACTGCAACCCATGCGATGCCTGCTTCCTAAGGGGAGATGTATCAAACCTTCTAAAGGGGTCAAGTTGCCCATAGCAACCAAACAGCTTCTAGCTATGATTTTGTTGGCAATTAGACACATTTACTATTTATTCTGCCCTACAGTGGTTATGGGCATATTACTAGCACAGTATTTGGTAATTTGACAATTTGTTTTAAAATTAGATGGGTAAGTAACTGTGCTCTGTTCTATGTTTAAAGTGTATATACACACAGAGATACGTGATACTACGACATAGCGGTGCCACGAGGATGGGCTTGCCATGTGTACAGTACAGTTGAATCTAATTTTCTGGACAGTTGCATCAGAATGGGCATATTTTATTTTGCACTTTATAAAGATTGGTATTTTTCAGGGCACTTGTCATTGGGCTGGCTCTATTCAATTCAGCGCGATGCTGAATGGCCCTGGGAGGGAGCTCCCAGAGCTATTTAATCACAGGACCGACTAAAGGATTTCTTCTCGCACTCCTCTAACGGCGCGAGGAGAAATCCGACAAAAGTGCTGGCCACGAAGCTGTTTTCCTGCTTAGTGCAGCGCTAACAGCTGCACGACCGGCACTTTAGTAGGAGAATGACAATTCTCACGACTAAACACCCAGGTTAAGTCGTGACAACTGGCTTTCTCCAACGGGGTTCTGGACTATAGACAGACGGTAATTAGTTAGACAATGTTTAGATAGACACCAGATGTTAGGCAGTTAATAGTTAGACAAGGATTAAAGTTCGACACAGACAAAAGTCAGACACACTAAAGTTAGACGTAAAAACTTTGACAGGTACAAAAGGTCGATAGTGTCAAAAGTTTGACATGAAAATGATCGACACAAAACTAGTCGACTTTTTTTTATATATATATATTATATGTATATATATTTTTTTTTTTTTAGGGTTAGGCATTTACCCCCACGGGTAGGGTTAGCCACTTACCCAGATGGTAAGGGTTAGGCACCATGAGGAGGGTTAGGGTGAAGATTAGGGCTAAAAAACAAAAATTGACGACACACTTTTTTTTCTTCTTTTTTTAAGGTTAGGGTTAGGCACTTACACAGACGTTTAGGGTTAGGCACCAGGAGGGAGGGTTAGGGTGAAGATTAGGGCTAAAAAAAAGTTTTGTTTTTTTTTTTAAATTGTCGACCATTTTCGTGTCGACCTTTTTACCCTGTCAACCTTTTGTACCTGTACAACATTTTACATGTCTAACTTTAGTGTGTCAGACTTTTGTCTGTGTAGAACTTTTATCCTTGTTTAACTATTAACTGTCTAACATCTGGTGTCTATCTAGACATTGTCTAACTAATTACTGTCTATCTCTTATACCACACCCTCTCCGACTTAACTGGCAACTGTCGGACCAAACAGCGCAGTGAAGTGAATAGCTTTGAGAGATCCCTCCCCGGGTCTGAATTGACTCGAGCCCATTGTATTCATTGGTAAATCCTTGGGCGTATTTACTTCAACCTTCAAACATACAATTTTAGAGCTATTATTATTATTATTATTATCCTTTATTTATATGGCGCCACAAGTGTTCCGCAGCGCCTTAAATAGTACATAGAACTAATAGGTGAACAAGAAACAAGTAACTTACAGTACATTACAGTGCAGGACAAGGACACGACTTATATACATTGCTGAAATAGTGATTAAAGCACTCACAATAAGCTGCCGGGAGTTGGCAGTCCCGTGTGTGCCCTAATGGGTAGTAGAGAGTAGAAGAAAATGTAAAGAGAAGCACATGAGGGAAGAGGTCCCTGCTCATGAGAGCTTACATTGTAAGTGGAGGGGTGGGCAGACAGACAGGCATGACACAGAAGGGGAAGATAGGAAGGAAAGAGCATGAGGTGGGTTAGCTATGAAAGTGACCTGTATTCCTAGCTGTGCCATTATGCATGGACAACTAGGACGAGCTGTATTATTATTTTACTTACCTGTAGAGAGAGAGTGAAATAGATTTCTTACTGAATTGCAGCCAAAGCATGAAACTTATTAGGCACTTGTTTTTAGCAATCAAAATAGCAGCTGTATATGGTCCTCCCTGGACCTGGTTGAGGTGTACATGTGTGTCAAGGAAATACACAAATTCAATAGCACTTAGTAATTCTGTAGTTTTCAAAATCTTTAGCCCCAGGTGGAAAGCCTTATCTCATGGGAGTTTGTATAATTCAACCTAAGAAGGGAAACATACCAGTAGGCCAGTATGTAGTCAAGAAGCCGGCGGTCGAAATGTTGACAGCAGGCTTGCCGACTGTGGAGGTTAGAGTTAGGCACTAGGTGGAGGTTAGGGTTAAGCACCCCCCTAAGGGAGGGTTGGGGGGGAGTGAGGTAGGTATAGCATACTTACCTGCCCTGTTGGGATCTGCGCTGTTCGATCCCGGTAGACCATAACGGTGCTGTATTAAAAAAATATTAGTACACCAAAAAAGATAGACAATAACTTATCTGTTAGTACGGTATCATCGTTTCTGGCAGTCCATTTCTGAGAACCTCCTTACCCATAGAGAGGTATTTTTGGAGTTGTCAGAAGTCTTTTGAAAAAATTTGTTAAATTGTATTCTGTGTTTGATTTCCTTGATGGTTTTTATGACTGCTTAATAGATATTCAGTTTACTTGAGGGTCTTGTTTGAGTAAATCTATGATAAATATATTCCAAGTAGAACTTGGGTAGTTGCAATAAACATACTGTACAAGTGTATTAAGATCAATAATGTTTAATAAACTATAAGCAAAAGTTCAACAGATACAACATTAATGCTGTGGTTTTCTTTTCTGAAAGAGAACTCTAAGTTTGTGTATTTTAAATATTGTAGAAAATATTTTTATCTTAATGTTTGCTATTTTTTTTACACAGGTTAAGCAGATTGAGAAGAGGGACTCTGTTCTTACTCCTAAGCAGCAAATAGAGAGGTTGATTAGACCTGGATCTTCCTATTTCAACTTGAATCCTTATGAGGTACACTTGATCTAATAATACTTTTTCAATTAAGAGAACAATATAAAAACTACAGAAAGCAGTAACAGTAATACTCAAAAATATATAAGCTGTGGCAGTCTTTCCCAGTAACTTGCTTGTAGTTGCGGTCTTGTCCAGTAACACAAGCACATCTTATAGTGCTCAATTGGTATAACTGCTGTAGGTAGTATCAGCAGTTATACCCCTTATACACCTCAGTGTTTTCCCCAGAAAAGTTTTCCAGCCGGGTGGCATCAAGAATTAGCCGGATGGGAGCCTTCGCAATAATAAAATGTTTTAAACCCTGACCTTATAATGATTTCAACTTGAAATAACATTTTATATATTAATTCTCCTTTTCTTCTTAGAGGCCCAGTCATTTGCAGCTTTTTCATAAGCAAAGTCTCTAGGATCTGGTCTCTCTCTAGTGAAATCAGCATTAGTTTATTTAGTGCTGGCACCACAGAATTTTTTTTTTTATACAGCTCCCAGACACTTTCCCCACTTGCTGGCACCACAGAAATTGTTTTCAGTGTTCTCCCCAAAAAATTTTTCCAGCCGGGTGGCATCAAGAAGTAGCTGGGTGAGGGCCTTCGCAATAATAAAATATTTGAAGTCCTGACCTTTTAATGATTTAAACTTGGGGCACTCTCCCTGGCTCCAATACGGCGCATCCCCATACAACCTACTACCTGGCACTCCCTCCCACCCCAATGCGCCATGTCCTGTCGTCCAGAACCCTCACGTGTCCTTGTAGCCGGAGCACACAGATGCCAGACGCACTGAGAGCCAGGGGTATATCGAAGGGTCCGAGCACCCCTCCCCCATATTTTAGGTAAAACAAAAAAATTTGTTGCTCCCTTTCCCATCACATATAAAAATCAAGATAGGTAATGAAAAGAGGCTGTTACTCACTCCCTAGTTGAATAATAGCGTAACCGGGTGCCTTCTGTGGGAGACGAGGTATGTAGCTGATGTAGAACAGCAGCACTCACAGGACTTCCAACACAGAAAGGTTATATACACATAAAGCTATATCAACTTTTCAGCTGAATAACAGTCTGCCAAAACTTTTGCTGTGCGGCTGCACTAATGACCCAGGGTCCCCTCTCCCTTCAGCAGTAGCACACCTCTTCGGATCACATCAGTAATGAAGATCCGATCTCAGACACTGCTGGCCAGGGTGTACTCGCCCCTCCTAAATCCGGCTCTACCTGCCCTCCTTTATTATGAGACACTGCTGCGGCCGCTGTGTCACAGAGTCGAGACTCCAGAGCTCTGTGCAGCTGTCCTGATTGACTGCAGAGACTCCGTTTGGATAGGCTGCAAAGACTCCATCCCACGAAGGGGGCAGTCCCACCGGTGATAATGGCGTCACATCTGGCAGTGTTTGCAGAATATGCGCTATGGCGCGTATTTACGCGGTACAGGCAGCGAGGGACTCGCTTTTTAAAAATGAGCGAGTCCTGCAGGACACGCTCTGTTACAGCTGGCGAATAACATTTTCAGTGTCTCACTGCGTCCCCAATCAATCAATGCAGCTGGCAACATCTTGTACAATAGCCACCTGAGACCTCTGGTTCCCGGTCACATGATACCACCAGCCTAGTTGTCCTGTCCTCAAGGATCTCCGGGTATGAGCAGCCCCCACTGTGAGGAAGGCGGAGCTGCCACTTAGCAGCCGAACCCGAGCCTGGAGACTGCCCATGTCTCTCTTCTCCATACTACCGCACCGCTGCTCTGGGGCTCCGGATCAGGGAGGACAGCTCTCGGTAAGTACAAAACCCGGTCACCGAGATGGTGAGGGGGAGGTGTTTGTGTGTCCTGCGGTGTGGGTGTATGGAGTGCACTGTGCAGCTCCTGGGTGTAGGGAGGGCACTGTGCAGCTCCTGGGTGTAGGGGGGGCACTGTGCAGCTCCTGGGTGTAGGGGGGGCACTGTGCAGCTCCTGGGTGTAGGGGGGGCACTGTGCAGCTCCTGGGTGTAGGGGGGGCACTGCGCAGCTCCTGGGTGTAGGGGGGGGCACTGCGCAGCCCCTGGGTGTAGGGGGGGCCACTGCGCAGCCCCTGGGTGTAGGGGGGGCCACTGCGCAGCCCCTGGGTGTAGGGGGGGGCCACTGCGCAGCCCCTGGGTGTAGGGGGGGGGGGGCACTGCGCAGCCCCTGGGTGTAGGGGGGGGGGGCCACTGCGCAGCCCCTGGGTGTAGGGGGGGGGGGGCCACTGCGCAGCCCCTGGGTGTAGGGGTGGGGGGACACTGCGCAGCCCCTGGGTGTAGGGGTGGGGGGCCACTGCGCAGCCCCTGGGTGTAGGGGGGGGGCCACTGCGCAGCCCCTGGGTGTAGGGGGGGGGGCCACTGCGCAGCCCCTGGGTGTAGGGGGGGGGGCCACTGCGCAGCCCCTGGGTGTAGGGGGGGGGCCTGCGCAGCCCCAGGGTGTAGGGGGGGGGGGCACTGCGCAGCCCCAGGGTGTAGGGGAGGGGGGCACTGCGCAGCCCCAAGGTGTAGGGGGGGGCATTATGCAGCTCTTAGGTGTAGGTGCACTGCACAGCGCCAGGGTGTAAACTCCTTGATGTAGGGGCACTGCGTAGCCCCTTGGTGTAGGGGGTCACTGCGCGGCTTCTGGGTGTAGGGGGTCACTGCGCAGCCCCTGGGTGTAAGCTTCTGGGTAGGGGGGGTCACTGCGCAGCCTCGCAGTGTAGGGGGGCACTGCGCAGCCCCTGGGTCTCTGCACTTACCCCCCCATAATTTGTAATGGGACCCAGAAACAGTGGAGAAGGACCCCGATTTGTTAAAGTAAGGGGTCCCCGGGACCTACAAATTTTCTTCGCTCAGCACGATCACTGATCCGGCATCTGTGTCCACAGCAACAAGTACACGTTGGGGGTGACTTGGCGACATGGGACGAGGCACATTGGGGTGGGAGGGAGCGCTGGGCTGTTTCTGCTGGGCGATGCGCCCGAACAAAACAGCCTGGGGAGAACACTGATCAGTGAGTACTGGACACCCCCCTGCAGTGGTGAAAAGGGGACATGCCCCTGTTTCTAGTGACCACGGATGCTTTTCGGGCACTCTCGTGCCTTAGGTGCAAGCAGAGCAGTGCCCTTCAGCAACATCCATCCTGCCCACCCTAGAAGGAACACTAGAGGAACTCGATATCAGGATGCCCGGGAATGGACTGAACTATCTAGGTCCCCTGGAAGAGAAGTTTTGTGAATGGTGGGAGGGAGATTATTGGTGAGGTGAAACTTGCTAAGTGCTTGCCTTCCCACCACACCTCACCACCACCCACTTTTCCGTGCAGTGGAGCAGTCCAACTTGCTGCTGTGACTTCCAGGAGTGTTCCTATTTCCATGCAGTCATTTGGGACACTGGGCCTGATTTAGCTTTGGGAAAAGAGTAAGCAAAAGCAAGTAACTGCGCATCTTGGTAAAACCATGTTGCACTGCAGGTGGGGCAGATTTAATATGTGCAGAGAGATTAAGATTTAGGAAGTGTGAGTCCAAACTGATATCTAAATTGCAGTGTAAAAATAAAGCTGTGAAGTATTTGTGGGCTACATGTAAAATCAGCCAATATTTACCGCACATACAAAAAAAATATGTATTTGCACCCCTTGCACTGCAACATGGTACAGTGTTACCTGCTTTTTCTGCTGAATCAGGCCTACTGTTCAGACCCTACCTTCTCTCCTCTGCAATTGCTGTCTGCAGTTCCTGGTTTAAATAGAGCACTCTAAACACTGATTTGCTGGATGAAACATGTGACCGGAGTTGCTGGGAGCTGGTTAGACAGAACAGATCATGTGATGCAGTCCATGATGGCAGAAGAACAGCGGGAACTGCCAGGAGTAGACTACCAGCCACATTTATTGATAAGTGACTAAATACTTTTGGGGTGCCGTAGGTGGCCAGTGGGGATATGGATGGCCACAAAGTGACAGTGCTGCTCCTGGTAATGGGGTCCCGGACTTGGGGTTTTTCCTATTCTTGCATGAGGATCGGGCAGTCTCACATACAATGCCCTCGTTCCAGCCAAAAGTTGTCATCTTTTCACATTAACAAGGAGATTGTTCTTCTTACTTTCTGTTACTCTTCTAGGAATCCGAATGGTTTGGCTCTATTGACTATGGTCCGGCCCTTCACCTGTTTTTGGACCAGTTCTCGCTTAGGTGCACAGTTTCTCTCCTGGTGCTTTATAATAAGTGTGGTTGGCCAGCTGGAAAGCAGCCTATTGCACAGTGGATCCTCTGTTATCCTCCAGGCGTACTCCAGTATGGGGAGGCCAGCTCCATAGCAGGTGTCAGCGCACTGTACCAGGGCAGTGAGTGCTTCCTAGCCTGCTCTGCACAGACTTCTGCAGAACAGTCTGGCCACTTGGTAGTCTGTTCACACCTTCACCAAATTTTATATTTTTCTGGTTGTTGCATCCAAAGATGCTAGTTTCATACTGCAGGTTTTGCATTCAGGTTTTTCTTTGTGTGCCTTCCCCTAGAGATGGTTTTTAAATGTCTTGTGGTCTAGTGTCCCCCCATATTGGATAAAAGAGAAAACAAGATTTTTGTACTTATTAATTCTCTTCTTTGATTCCATGTGGGGGACACTGCAGTCCCACCCTTAGGGGTAGGTTTACTAAAACCTCTAAAAACAAAATGTGATGTTGCCCATAGCAACCAATCAGATTGTAGCTCTCATTTCTCTATTGCTTTCTAGGAAATGTTAGACATAATCTGGTGGCTATGGCAACACAACCACTTGTCTGTTTAAGAAGCTTTAGTAAATCTACTCCTTACTGTTTTTTGTTCATTGGTTTTTGCTGGGTTATAAATTACACTGTGTCTACCCTTGTTATAGGGCTACTTTTGAAGTTGTACTGACAACCAGGGGTTGCAGTGAGGGAGGATCTAGCTGTATCAGACTATTAAGTGCCAGCTCCTACAGTCCAGTGTCCCCCAGATGGAATCGAAGAAAAAGTTCACCAAAGTTTTTTGTTATTCTCTCTTGATCTCTCTCCATCTGTGTTGGCCTGTGTTACTGACTGTCTTTCTGTCAATACATCTTGGATGTCCCTTCGCCACCTCACCCTTAATCTCTCATAAATTGAGCTAGTAATAATCACTCCAGTGAACAGAAGTAACCTTCTGATATTAGTTCTGTTGAAAACACAACAATCAACCCTACTTTTCAAGCTTGCTGCCCAGGTGTCGTCCTTGACTCACAACCGTCCTTTATTCTTTTTTACCTTTATTTTATGGCGCCACAAGGGGTCCGCATGATCTTACAACTTACATAAACAAAGTACAGTGCTAACATCACACGAAAATAGTGCAAGAAAGTTACAGCACAAAACATTGCAGAACATAATATGAAAAAACGATTTAAACATTGCAGCATATGCAGTTATAATTCTCTCAAAAGCAGCAGCAACTGCACCCTTATGGTTGGTGCAGCTATTGCTAATGGGGAGGAAATGATTGTATAATTCAGTGGAAAAAAAACACAAAAGGGAAGTGGGTCCATTCTTAACATTCCAAATCCTGTTACTTCTAAGTAATATTTCCAGAATATGCACATATCACACACAAGACGCAGCAAACACTTTAATTCATGCACACATTATCGCCTTTATTGACTATTGCAATAGCCTCCTTACTGGTCTTCCCCTAACCAGACTTTCACCCCTACAATCTGTTTTGAATGCAGCAGCTAGACTGATTTTCCTTGCAGAATGTGCTGCTGCTGCTTTGTCAGTCTTTACATTGGCTGCTTGTATCTTCGCTTAATCCAATATTATTATACTTTTTTATACAATACTTTTGCTAACATACAAGACCATAAATAATACACCAACATACATTTGTTTGCTTATGTCAAAATATCTTCCAGCAAGACCCCCTCTGCTATACCCAAGATCTGCATGTCTCATCCACACATATTACCTGCTCCCATTCATGGTTACTGGACTTTTTTGGGGCATCACCCACTCTGTAGAATACCCTCTTTCGCACAACAAGATTTCTAGCCTCCAAACCCTCAAGTGTTTCCTGAAAATTCATCTCTTCAGGCAAGCTTCTCAAATTCCAGAAGCACCCATTCATCCTCCATAGACTGTAATACCCAACTCAAATTTCTTTATACAGTCCTTACATAACTTTACATATGTTCTCATTCTAAACTCCCACAGCCCACTGATACCAGACCAGCATTGCTGTGTGACTGGATCAAGTAGCCCACCTTTCTTTGCATTCTGTCTAAAAGATTATTCTCCTTTTATAAAATTCTTCTTTGCCTATACATTGTAAACTTGCACGGATGGCCCTCTTTCTCTCTGTTATTACCCAGTCTCATTTTCTTGTTGTGTTCCTAACTGTAAAGTGCAACAGAATGCTAGTGCTATCGCATGCCAAAACAATAGAAAATATCAAAATAGAAAGCATCCACATCCATCCAGATTTAAAAATTATACACATACCCCTTAAGTAAGAATTAAAGAAGCCTCCCCATGACCCCCACCCCCACCCTGTATAACCTAACCCCACATCCGTGGATCCCTACCCTTCCCCCTAAACTACCATAAAATCCCCACCCAATTAAAGGATAAGGAAAATGCATAACTGACAAGGGCAATAGAATAATGACTGAGCTAGGCGCGTCAACTCTCCCACTTTATTAACGAAATATGGCATTCCTCCCATATATAATACTTGGCACTGTACTGACAAATAAGATAACCCAAAAGAAAATGAAAGGAAAACAGAACATTTAAATTCCCCAAACAATTGGTTAGAGAAAATAATCAAACAGCAGTGCTAAACAGTGGGTTTAAAAATATTAATCCAGCCAGGTCTCTGCCTCCTGTGAGAATGTATGAACAGTCCTGTCCCCATTCACCCAAGGATAAATAGAAAAATACACAGAGTACATAAACAATAAATCATGGAGCCTACCGTCCATATAAGAACCCGCAGAACAAAACAGAGTATTGAGAAATCCTTGATCTTCAACTCATCTGTTAACAATAAAGAACTGATCTTCGGAAAGGCCACAACAGAATCATGGCACCCAGGAACTGAGAAAGGTAGCAAGCTCAGGAGTAAACACATCCGATGAACAGTATAGATCCAGAAATTGCTCTTCTGTAGAAGGAGTGCATGCAACAGCCATCATGTCTTCCAGTTTGGTAAGAAGCCTCTGAGTACAGGCTTTAATGGCCTGGAGGAGTTGCAGCAGAGAGTCAGCCGCAAATATTTACAGGATTACAGTAAACAAGTGCAGTATATGGAGCATAGCACAAGAGCTGCCAACCTTCAGTATTGGAGGTCCAGCACAACAGGGAAAGTTGAGTATCAACCAGAAAGGAGACCAGTGGTAAAATGGTGGCGAGCTCACCAACATAAAACTGCAAGTAGACCGATGAATAGAAGATAGCAGGCAGCAGACCACTGAAACAGAAGACCACTGAGCAGTGCAGCCGCAACACCAGCGATGGTAAACAAACAAGGAGATTCTACTCTACTGTTCCAGGAGGGCCAGATCAGCAGGAAAATCTGTACAGCAGCTGAGAACTACCACAGCAAGATATCGGCGGTCCGTGACCAGCACTCCCCAAACGCCACAGTACATGGATGGAATCTGGAGACGAGGTAGACGACAGGAATCTCTTCAGGATCTTGAAAGGTGCAGCCAGGAAACAGGATAAAACCTTCATGTAAGCGCAGCACCACGAAGCAGGCGCCGGAGACTTGGACACCGTATGCTGGTGGGGGAGCACTCGACCTCTGAGAACACCGGATAATATACAGAGAGTATCGCACTGGGCTTCCACCTCTGTGCCCCAGATATTTAGGAGAAGGTACCCATAACTAAATTTTAGCTTGGGAGGAATTAGCCAACAAAAAACAGGATAGATAAAATAATACAAGCGGGAGAGAGGCGACAAAACGCTCCCTACTCCTAGCTACTCCAGACCACACCGCCCACAAAAAATAATATATATTCTTCTGGGTCCATAGGGCTCCACAGGGAGACCTTGGGGTGTAGGTGGTGGTTGAGGACCGGGCGCTTTCAGCTTCCCGGATGCACTGGTCCTACACCCCGCCCCCGAGCCAGAGGCACCTCAGTTTCGTCGGGGCCCGGCCGGAGTCGGGTCACCATTATGCAGTGGGCTGCTTAGGCAGCCCAAATAGCTTTAATTTTATGATTTTATTTATTTTTAGTACTACATCTGTTCAGCGAGCAGCAGCAGATTGTCCGCAGGACGTCTGCGCTGCCGCTCCGGGTGCCGCGACGGGGTCCTCGCTAGCCGGCCCGGCGGAAGGACCCAGACTGCAGCCCGGACACAAGGACACAGGTAAGCCAGGTCATTGCTCGCGGTGACACGCGGATTGGCAGTCATACCTTCGGTCTCAGGGGACAGACCGGAGAAGCTGAGAGTGAACACAGGCTTTGTCCACAGTGATCCACTAGACCTCCAGGGAACATATGGGGTGGGAATCCAGCATCCTGGTGGTTAAAAAATCAGCATGGGGAGGTCCACTTTCCCCATTAAAGCGGCCCCTCCCCCTGAGCTCATGGCGCCATTCCTCTGAGATCTCTCTTCCCTGAGCTGCTATCCTCCGATCACGCCCCTTCAGTGGTATCTGGCGGTCATTTTCTCCAGGCTCAGCCACAGCTCTCTCAGGGAAACGCAGGATCCGGTCCCCCTACATACCTCTCCCTGGAGTCAGGTTATGTAGCGCTATAGACTACCAGATGTTGAGTCTCTGACCACAGAATCTGTGTAGTTGATTGTATTGCCATTCTGCAGTTATGTTGGATTTCTGCATTGTATGTGACTTATGCGAGCGCTGCCTGTCTGTTTATTTCTCTATACTGTCAGCATATATCTTTCCCTTTTTTTTTCTGACTTTGCCCTAACACACAGGTGTATTCAGGGTTTTTCCCAGTACCTCACATCTCTTCAATTAATGTATTGGTGAGGTTTGTTGCATACAGTTGGGTACGGCACTGTGCCATATTTGTGCTGTGCGCTCCTGCAGCTTGCCCAAGCCTAAGACAGGATCAGTATATTGCATTCCTACTTGTATCCTACATACTCAGTGGTTGCATTATACCCAGTGCCATATTGTCTGCTATACTACTCTACAGCTGTGTCTAGCAAAGGCAAGAGTAGCAAGCAAGCAAGCAACTTCACCCATACTGCTATCATGCAGATTGTGTGCTGAAGGCTTAAGTGAGGAGGATTTGATACAAGATGGGTTGTGTTAAGTGTTATACTCCACCAGGCCCATCAGACCCCCCAGCTCCTGCACAGGAAGCCCCCCTGGGCTTCCTTTTCTCAGGTGCTGGCTTCTATAGCGGTACCGACTGTAATTTCCCCATGGGGTTACCACAGCAGGCCATAATTCCCCTTCTGGGGTTGCCACAACAGGTTCAGGCAATACAGGTACCTTCTGTGCCCTCACCTTGGGTCAACGTATTCTCTAGCTCAGTACAGAATCTGGTGGCTACCTCTACAGCCTTTCAAATTTTGTTGCAAGGTGAGACGCCCCTACCCAGTAACTAAGCGTCCTGTATTATCTTCACAGTCCACGCAGCTCTCAGGTTCTGAACTGTCATCTGAGGAGGCAGAAAATGCTGATCTCTCTATCACTGACTCCCCTGGGGGAGCACTAGACTCAGTCTAAAATTAATTATTCCTGCCTTGGTGCGAGCTGTTAACTCCATCTTACTAATAGAAGATGACGAGCCAGCCCCTAAATCAAAGCACCCACTGTTTAAACAACAGAAAGTGGCTTCAGCAGAATACTCTCCATCATATCAATTTGCTGAACACATGACGGCAGCCTGGCAGTCGCCTGGTAAGAGGGTTTAGCCCCAAAAACGTTTGACCTCCTGTTATCCATTTCCTGCGGCTCACTGTTCAAACTGGGAGACTCCCCCCTGCGGTGGATTCGCATGTTATGTGTTTAATTAAAAGCGCTATGTTGCCTAACCCTACGGTATCCTCTTTGAAGGACCCTACGGATAGAAAGGTTGAATCTTGCCTTTAATCAATTTACTCGCTTTCAGGGGCTGTTGCCCGTCCGACCATGGCTATTGCATGGGTGGCTAAAGCTATAAAAAGCTGGGCTGGCGCACTTGAAGACTTTTTTTTTTTTCCCTCAGATGCTTCTAGGGATCAGATGTCTTTCGTTGCTCACATACAAGATGCAGCTTCTTTATATTGGAGAAGCGACATTGCATGCCAGTCTCCTAACATCCAGAGTCTCGGCCACGGCAGTGTCTGCCCGCCGTACCCTGTGGCTACGTTCATGGAAGGCGGACGCGGACTCCAAGGAAGGCCTAGAACACTGCATTTCTGCCTTCAGCAACTGCAAAGCCTCAGACTACATCTTTTAGGTCCTTTCGTCCTCAAGGAAAACCGAAAGGTCAGTCCTTTCCCAGGCATTCAGCTTCTACTAGGGCCGCCAAGCGCAGTACCAAGCAGGCCTGAACCACAAGACGCCCTGCTTCAAAATCTGAGGATAAGCTCTCAGCCTGACGGGACTGGCCTCCCTCTGGGGGATCCCAGAGTGGGAGGCCGACTTCTTCAGTTTGCCCAGTGCTGGTGTCAAACCACCACGGATGCTTGGTTAAGAGAAGAGGCAACCTTTTGTAGACGCATTATCAGTGAAGTGGACCTTCCAGTTTGCGTACCTATTCCCTTCCAGTCTCCCTTCTTCCTCGAGTTCCTCAGAAGTTCAAAGAAGACGGAGGCACTGTCCTGCTGTTGGCCCTGACGTCATTTGTACTCAGATCTTTGGAGTCTCTCCATCGGCACTCCGTTCCTGCTGCCTCAATGACCGGACCTGTTGTCTCCGGGTCCTTGTCTTTTCCCGGACCTGGGTCGTCTGTCTTTGACGGCGTGGCTCTTGAGACATCCCTCCTGAGGGCCAAAGGATTCTCTACCTCTGTAGTCAAAAATATGCTCAGAGCGCGTAAGCCAGCCTCTGCTCTGATCTACCAAAGAGTATGGCATACATATTTCCAATGGTGTCTTACCAGAAGCTACGACCCCCAAGTGTTAAGGATTTTCAGAGTCCTGGCCTTCCTTCAAGCTGGATTGGACCTTGGACTCCGCCTGGCCTCACTGAAAGTGCATGTCTCTGCTCTATCCATTTGGGTCCAGCGTAGACTTGCTCCACTTCCGGATGTCCACACCTTTGTCCAGGGTTTCCTCTGTATACAACCTCCCTTTGTCCTTCCAGTGGCTCCTTGGGATTTGACAGTAGTACTTCCTGCCCTCCAGGGTCCTCCGTTTGAACCCCTGGATTCTGTGGAACTCAAGTGGCTCACAGCGAAGACTTTTTTTTTTTTTTCCTTCTGGCTCTGGCGTACGCCAGAAGGGTGTCCGGTTTAGGGAAGCTCTCCTGTCGCTACCCATTTCTGATATTCCATCAGGACAGGGCTGTGCTTCGGACTCGCCGTGGTTTCCTTCCTAAAGTAGTTACTAGTTTCCACATTAATGAGGAAATTGTAGTCCCAGCCTTTCAATCACCAGACATATCGGCAGGTGAGGGCTCCTTGGATGTGGTCCGTGCCCTCAGGATATACGTGGACCGTACCAGTTCCGTTCGGAGATCAGACTCCTTATTTGTGCTCTATGGATCTCACAAAAAGGGATGGCCAGCCAACAAACAGACATTGGCTAGATAGCTTTGCATGACTATCTCACAGGCTTACACGCAGGCAGGCCTTCGTGTACCGGCTACTGTTACTGATCAGTCTACTCGCTCTGTGGTTCCTTTGTGGGCAGCTCGCCGTGACGCTTCAGCTGAACGGCTTTGCAAGGAGGCCATGTGGTTCTCTGTCCATACATTTCCGAGGTTTTATGCCTTTGATACATTTGCCTCTCAGGATGCTTCATTTGGGCGCCGGATTCTCCTCTCAGCTCAGGAGCGTCCCCACCCTTAAATGACTGCTCTGGGACATCCCCAAGGTCTCCCTGTGGAGCCCTATGGACCCTTAAGAAGAAAATGAGTTATGGTAAAACTTACCTTTTTGTTAACTTTCTTCGAAGTCCACAGGGCACCCGCCATGACGCACCTGGCTTCATATGGGCTATGTTTCTGCTCACCGGTTTCTCGTCTCCTTCTACATGAGTGTAATTCTTGTGTATACCAGCTTTCCTTCTCCCCCTACGGCCTTTGGCTTGTCACGAACTGAGGTGCCTCTGGCTAGTGGGCGGGGTATAGGGGATTGGACCAGTGCATCCTGGGAGCTGAAAGCTTTAACTGGCGCCCGGTCCTCAACCACCACCTTCACCCCAAGGTCTCCCTGTGGACCCTATGGACTTCGAAGAAAGAGAGCTAACAAAGGTAAGTTTTACCATAACTCTCATTATTTTGTGCGCTGTGCATAGCATAGTCCAGGGTACAACAAAAAAGAAAAAAACTAGTTGGCATGCATGCATGATTTATTTAGGAAGCTAGACCTGTACAAAGCAGACATAAGTGCTCAGCATATTATATAACCCTATGCCCTTTCCTCAGGACCTTCTGCAATTCTCATAAATAAGGAATCGCTTGCTAACTGAGGGTCTGTTCTACTAGTTGGGGAAGAAAGATAAAAATGTTTTTCACTTCCTCTGGGGGTAGCTCTCCTTTTTAAATAAATATATAATGTCATCTGTATACTGTGGTTCTTGTCCCTGACCTCTGCATTTTTTCAGCCGCTGTGCTGTGGCACACTAATGTGCCACGAGTGGTTGTCAAGTGTGCCGCGAGGTCAGTACAGTCAGAGCTGACTTTACATATACTGCTGGCCCAGGCAGTGTTGGGCTCTTCAGGGAGGCTCAGGCGCACCCAGGCCATGACCTTTGGAGACGTGGCTGCGTGACATAGGTCACGCACGTCCATCTGCACTGTGTGCTCAGTCACAGAGTCTGATGAGGGACAAAACAGGGACAACAGTGAGCCTTCTCAGCTGCTTATTTTATTTTTTCTTTGGGGGCCAGTGTGTGTGTTTTCTTTTTGTGAGGACCATTTTGTTTTTTTTTGTTTTTTTTGTCTGTGGGGCGGTACACCTGTCAAACTGTAACGCAGGTGTCCTAAGGCGAGCTCAGGGAGGCAGTGATCGCGGTGAGCGACAAAATTTGTGGGTCCCAGGGACCCACCACTTTAAAAAAAAAAATGGGGTCCTACCTGACCATTTCTGGGTCCCATCATAATTTATGCTTTAGAGCTCCCCATATGCCTCAGACCTCCCCACATGCCACCACACATCCCCCACATGCCCCTAAAATTCAGATCTGATACCCCCATTAGAAACCCCCACAAGCCCCTTAAATGCATGTTTTAATGCCTCCATGATCTTTCAGGTAATATGACTTGTCTGCTCACAAAACCCATAGTGAATAAGTAGGCTTGCCATATCATCCCTTTAAACTGGGACACTCATGGATTACATAGGTTCTGTGGCTCATTAACACTAGGTGAAATCTAGGCATGAAGTCAGCCAGTCACAGAACCTTTTGTAATTAATTCACGTGTCCCGTTTTAAAGTGATATTATGGTTAGCCACTTTAGGTAATAGGCATATTTATCAAAGGGTAAATGCCCGGTCTTTACACATTATTTTACACATTATGCAACACAGCAAAGCCCAGCCTTTACACATTATGCCATGCAGTAATACCCCTTACAAAATGATGCCGCACATTAATGCCCTTTACACATTATGCTGCACATTAATGCCCTTTAGTCCCCCCGTGCATTGCCCCCCGCAGCAGGCTCCCTGTGCAGTGCTCCCCGCAGCAGTCCCCCCAGATGCCCCCGTATGCCTGTCAGACCACGTATGCAGTCCAATGAAGGTATCTGCCCCCCTAATAGGTGTGAGCGACCTGGGCATTAGGCCCAGGCCACTAAAGGGCAAATAGGTGGGCCCTCTAGTGACCTGGGCCTAATGCCCAAGTCACACACCTATTTGGGGGGCATATTGGCTGAATTTATGCCACGGGCCTAGTGCCTGACAACCCTGGTGGTCTAGGAAGGAGTAAAATACCGGTGGCCCAAGGCCGCCTACCGATACGGTGGAAGAGGCTGCGGGGGGGGGGCTTTGTTAGCTCTTTAGCTTTTCTCCCCCGCAGTCCTCTTCGGTCCTCAGCTTCAGTCTTCTGTCGCTGACCCTTCCGTCCTGGCCAGCGGCAACGCCTCTTCCTTCTTGATCACGCCGCCTTCTGGCCTCTTGCGCGGCCGCCGGAACTGTTGCCGCGCCGCTTTTCTCTTTGGGAGGTCTGACGGACTGAACGTTCCCGCTCAGCGGCGTCTATTCTAGATGCCGTGAGTGGGCGGGGCTATGACGCGGCGAGCCGCAATTGGTTCGTCGCGATTGGCACGTCGCGTCTGCCTCCTATTGGCTGCTGGACCGCGAGCCAAAAGCCAGTGCCAAACAACCGCCGCCGCTACTTGGCTTCCGGGCAGCGAGCTCCGCTCAGCTCGCGCCCGGAGCCAAGCTTCTCTCGCCGCCACTGGTGGAAGGGACCAGGTGGTCCCTTCACCAGGTACCCGCCGCGGTGGCTTACCCGGCACTGGGAACAAACACTGTCGAAGCGCCAGGCACGGACCCTGTGCCGATTGCTGGGATCAGACACTTGATCCCAGCACGGCTTTCCACAGCAGCAGCCAATGAGAGTCTGACTCTCATTGGCTGCTCTAACAGACAGCGTTATATCTGTCTCTGCAGGGGGACGCGCTGTGCTGCAGCCAGCTGTCAGGGATTGGCCACAGCACAGTGCGTCCCCGGGGACCCGGCTACTTTAAAAAAGTGAGTCCCCAGTGCCCGATATCGGGTAAAATATGCGCTATAGCGCGTATTTGTGAACACTGGGAGGACAGAAACCTCCCGTGGAGCAGAAGGGCCAATGTCTGTTCTTTTTCCCGTTGGGGCCAAAGTGTGTTGTTTTTTTTTTTTAAGTATTTATTTTTTCCATGAGGGACTGATGGTGTGCCTTAGCAATTTTAAAATCTTGTACGGTGTGCTGCAAGTCGAAAAAGGTTGAAAATCCACTGGTTTAGAGTGAGAGATATATGTTTTATTCCAGTGTTCCTCCTTCTTGCAGTTCAGGGGTTGAGTTTGTTGTAAGCATTGCCTTGTACGTCATGTTCTGATTAGTATGTTGGTATTTTATTTTTTGCAATTTCATTAATGGTGGTTTGTGCACTGCACTGTTTTTTGTTTTTTTTTAGGTTCTGCAACTTGATCCAGAGGCTACAGATGAGGAAATAAAGAAAAGATTTCGACAGGTAACTCAAACTTAAGTGCTGTAAAATGTATAGAGTGGTTTTTAATAGTTGTGTCTGTGTATAATTTTAATAAAAGTACTTGGTGATATATATAAAAATATTTTACACACTCACATACATTTGTGCACCACAAATGTGAAAGAAGCGTGGCAATGGAAAAAATGAAATGCTAGTGCAGGTAATTTAGATAATATTCTAATGGGCAATGTAAAAGAGTTTAAGGTAGTCGTTAATGAGCTTAAAAATTCTTGAAGGGTGTCAAGATTGATGTAGTCATCTGGTAGGGAAAGTATCAGTCCAGGCGTACGATTTGGAAACCATTTTCTGTGACAAGATTATGCTGTGTTACAAGCAGCAGGCTTTAAGACACATCTTGTATGTTCTAAAACATTTTTATGGTAATGGGTGGAAAAATAAGCATCGGTGATGGAGAAGGGTAGAATAATTGCCTTGAAACTGTCCCCTGCTACTGGATTTTGGTAGCAAATGAGACATGTTGTATTATAATGTCCTTTCTTACCTGTTAAAAAGTCAAATTGGCTATTACCAATTTATCAGGCAAGCTGCTTAACGCAATTGGAAATTAGTTTCTTACATATTATGTATGTGTTCAATAAGGAGATCGGTAATTGGCTAGAATAAACCATAACACCCTTGCTAGTTCAAGGGAGGACTGTGATGTTTGCTGTGAGAATTTTGTTTTGTAAGATTTGTAGTCACAGAATACACACACGGCCTTTCATCAGGGGTATGCCAGCTGTAAAAGAGGGGCCTCCTTATTGTAGTGATCTTTTTTTGCATTCATGTTCTGCAATTTGGCCAGAGCGAAGTATTCATATGGTAGCTTGAGGTTGGTACTGTGTCTGGTATAATAATCTTACTTTTTTTCTTTTTTATGTAGAATAGGAAAGCTGTAATATTTCAGTTCTGAGGCCGACCTGGGGGAAGCCATAGATAACAATAACTGGGGGAGATATACGCACCAACGTAGCGACTAGCTCCAACTGTGTACAAATAAATGAAAATGCTTTTAAACTTCTTTATAGGTGGTACTCTGTTCCATTTATACTGCGTAAAATGAATTTAGAGATCTGTAGCTTAGTCTGGAGATTGTTGTATTGATGTAGGAACATTTCTGTATACATGTTGGAGCTTCCCGAAGCTCACCCCCGTTTGGAAGGAAGTTAGCTCTATAATTCATTCCATTGTAGGCATCCATGTCCCGCTAACTCCTATATATGTTCTCCTGCCTCTGAGCCCCCCAGACACCACTTGCCATCAATATTAATTAATCAGACATATACTTTCAACGGCCACATGTCAGTTGGCAGCAGCGAACTAGAAACTGGCTATAAGCTCCCTTATATGAGGAGTGATAGTCTAAGTGTGGCATGTATATGTTATGGCATAAAGTACTAGTCCTTGTGTTCTGCACGGCTCCTCTTCGAGCTCCTCTAAAACATGGGAACCATGGACTGCACATTTTCACGTTCCTTCAGCATTTTCCTGACCTTTCTCTAGTCTAGTCCCTATTCAGCCATGGCCAAAAGTTTTGAGAATGACACAAGTATTGGTTTTCACAAAGTTTGCTGCTGCAGTGTTTTTAGACCTTTTTTGTCAGATGTTACTATGGTAAATTACAAGTATTTCATAAGTGTCAAAGGCTTTTAATGACAATTACATAAAGTTTATGCAAAGAGTCAATATTTGCAGTGTTGACCCTTCTTTTACAAGACCTCTACAAGGTGCCCTGGTATGCTGTCAATCAACTTCTGGGCCACCTACTGACTGATGGCCGCCCATTCTTGCCTAATCAATGTTTGGAGTTTGTCAGAATTTGTAGTATTTTGTTTGTCCACCCGCCTCTTGAGGATTGTCCACAAGTTCTCAATGGGATTAAGGTCTGGGGACCCTGTCCATGGACTCAAAATTTCTATGTTTTGTTCTCCAAGCCACCCAGTTATCACTTTTGTCTTATGGCAAGGTGCTTCATCATCCTGGAGAAGGCATTGTTCATCGCCAAGCTGTTCTTGGATGGTTGGTAGAAGTAGCTCGTCTCAGGATTCTCAGGAGAGGAGGACCGTCTGGCAACAGTGGATGTTCCCTCTTTGATTAGGGCAGTCAAAACTATTTTAAACATCAATAGTTAAGAGCCAGAACCTAGGAAGGCTCCGCTATTGAAGCGCCAGAGGGTCGTAAAGGCTGAGTTTTCTAAATCTGAGCAACTCTCTGAACTTATGAGGGAAGCATGGAGTTCTCCGGATAGACGATTCCATGTTACAAAGAAAGTTACATCTTTATACCCCCTCCCACGCTAGGTGGGAAGTTCTGCCAATTGTGTATGCTCATGTGGCACACCTGGTTAAGAGCGCCACATTGCTCATACCATCTGCGTTCTCCTTTTAAGGATTCCACAGATAGAAGACTTGAAGCCTGTCTCAAGGCCTCTACTCTCTTGTGCTTCTCCTTACTTTATTTTCATCTACTTCTTACCCCCAACTAGGGCACCTAACACTTGGTTGCTTACGCTCTGTTGTATATCTAGGTGTTATGGTCACTAATGTAGCATTGTATAGTGTTCACTCTAGGTCCGGCGGCAGGCAGGGCACCGGACCTAGAGTAAGGACCTGAAAAGGGGGCGTGGTCAATGAAAATGGGGCATGTCTTTGAGGCATCACCTTCATCACTCTTGGGAGCGTGCTCGGCACTTACGGACATGCCGGGCAGTTCCCAAGCACCGCGGTCACTGTGAATGGATACCGGGCGCATGCGCCCGGCATCCATTCACCGGCGGTGATCGCTGCTCTGCTGGTTTCCCCACCCGCAGGACACTGCGGTCCACGGGTGGAGGACAGAACCCGCAGGCTGTTTCAGCAGGGCTCTATTGTACATTGTCCTTGTCCTATATTCTTTTGTATTTTAAGTCGCTGGTCTAATTATTTGTTTATGTACTTTGTAAGGTGCTGCGGAACACTTGTGACGCCATATAAATAAAGGATAATAAGGCGTTTTTTTCTCTGTCAGGAGCTGTTGCCTGCCCGGCCACAGCCTGGGTATCTAATGCTATTGAAGAATGGACAGGAGCACTGGAAAATACTCTTCCAGAGGCTTCCAGAGAGCAGCTGACAATCATTTCCTGTATCAAGGAGGCGGTATTAAACGCTGGTATTCTGGCTTCTAAGGCATCAGCTGCCTCAGTTTTTGCTCGCAGAGCCTTATGGCTAAGGGACTGGAAAGCAGATGCAGGATACGTTTACGGGAGGCATTCTGTTTGGCACAGAATTGGATAAGATTGTAGCTACTTTGGTGGCTTCAAAGGCGGCTGGTCTGCCTTCAACGACTACCCCTAGGCAGTCATTATTTCGAGCCTTTTGCCTGCAAAGAAAGGCGAAAGGTCAGTCTTCCTTTAGACAACCCAGTTGTCATAAGAGACTGCAAACTAAGAGATCTTGGCAATCGGACGTCAGTCTTTCAAGTCAGACAATAAACCCTCAGCCTAATGGGACCGACTTCTTCAATTTTCGGATACCTGACATCACACTACAACAGACGCCTGGATCCGGGAAGTGATCTCTCGAGGATACGACCGTACTTTCTGGAAAAGTCCCCCACAAAGGTTTTTATGCACAACTCATCCCTCGGAGTCTGCAAAGGCCTTAGCCCTCCAGCAGGCCATTTGTTCCCTGCCGGATTCAGGGGTAATAATCCCGGTCCCGTTGGATCAACAAAGAAATGGTTATTTTTCCAATCTATTTTTGATCCAGAAGCCCAATGGGTCCCACCGGCCTATACTGAATTTGAAAGGTCTCAACAGATTTATCCGGCTGCCCAAGTTCCATATGGACACTCTTCGGTCAATTGTTCTGGCAATGAAATGGGGGGATTTTATGGTGTCGTTGAACATTCAGGATGCATATCTGCATGTGCCAATTCCACTTTCCCACCAAAAGCATCTGCGGTTTGCGGTTCTGCTGCAACATTTCCAATTTCAGGTGCTGCCTTTTGATTTCTCAACAGCCCTGCGGGTCTTTACCAAGATAATGGCAGTAGCAACGGCCTACCTCAGGCGTCAGGGAGTCAGAATACTGCCATTCTTGGATGACCTACTGGTATTGGCAGAGTCTCCAGGGGTATTGCAGCATCATCTCAGACTGATGATTGCCTGCCTACACAGACAGGGCTGGATCATAAATTGGAAAAAGTAAACACTTTTTCTCCAGTACAGCAGGTGGTGCATTTAGGTGCACTCCTGGATTCTCTGGCACAAAGGATATTCCTGCCAGGAGACAAGATTGTGGCCCATAAATTGCGGGTTCGCTGATCTCTAGACAATCAGATGGTGTCTATCCACTCAGCGATGCAGGTTCTGGGGTCCATGGTGTCCACCTTCGACATGGTGGAATATGCTCAGTTCACTCCAGACCACTGCAACAGCTGATCCTCTCCCGGTGGAACTGGGAGTACCAGTTAATAAAATCAGACGATCCGTCTTTTCCCAAAGGTTCGGCTTTCCCTCTCATGGTGGTTAAAGGCGTTTTTTCATCTGAACAGGGGACGCCCCTTCTGAATTCCAGATTGGGTGCTCCTCACTACAGATGCTAGCCTCCGCTTATGCGGCGCAGTGACTGGTCGTCACACCTTTCAGGGAAGATGGACGACCAAGCAGGGTCGCCTATCCATAAACATCCTGGAACTTCATGCAGTATTCAGAGCACTCCTTCAGGCACACGATATACTGAAGGGCAGGTGCCTGTCCAGATGCAGTCCAACGACGTGATCGCAGTAGCCTACCTCAACCATCAGGGAGGCACGCGAAGTTTGGCAGCCATGACGGAAGTGACAAACTTTGTGGTCTAGGCAGTATGTCATCTTCCAGCAATCTCGGCAGTATTCATACCAGGAGTTCTCAACTGGGAAGCGGACTTCCTAAGTCGGCTGGATATACACGCCGGGGAATGAGCTCTTCATCCAAATGTCTTTCAGATCCTAGTAGACAAATGGGGACTACCAGAGATAGACCTCATGGCCTCAGATCACAACCACAAGGTACCCAGGCACGGGTCCAGAACCAGGGATCCCTCAGCCAATTTTGTGAATGCTCTAGCAGTGAAGTGGGACTTTTTTCCTCCGATCTCCCTCCTCCCAAGGGTGATCAGGAAATTAAAGTAGGAGGGTGGAAGAGTAAAATTGGTAGCCCCTGCTTGGCCCAGACGCCATTGGTTCACCGATCTTCAGATTCTCTCCATAGACACTACATGGCCTCTTCCTCTAAGGCCGGACCTGTTAACACAGGGTCCCTGCCTGCATCCGGACCTTCCCTATCTGTCTTTGACGGTGCGGCTTTTGAATTTTCCATCTTAAGAGCCATGAAGTTTTACTACTTCTGTAATTCTGACAATGCTTGGGGCACGGAAGCCCTCCTCTGCCCGCATCTATTACAGGGTTTGACACTCGTAATTTCAATGGTGTAAGCATAGAAAATATGATCCTGAAGTTTTTTGGGTATCACGAGTGCTTGCTGGGTTAGACCTGGGTCTCCGCCTGGCCACCTTGAGAGTTCAGGTGTCTGCACTCTGTTTGATTTCAGTGATGGATCGCCCAGCTGCCTGATGATAGGACTTTTTTCAGGGTGTTCTGAGGGTTCAGCCTCCCTTTGTCCCTCCGGTAGCTCCATGGGATTTGTCTTTGGTTCTCCGGGCTCAGCAGGCTCCCCCATTTAAACCCCTAAAATCAGTAGACCTTAAGTGGTTGACAGCGAAGATGTTTTTTTTTTCTTGCTATCTCCTCTGCCCGCAGGGTCTCTGATTTGGCAGCCTTTTCTTGTCGCTCTCCCTTTTAGATTTTTCATCAGGATAGAGCTGTTCTTTGTACCAGGGTGGGTTAGTATCCCGCTTTCATGTAAATGAAGAAATAGTGGTTCCAGTTTTCAGACCTCTCGGTAGGTGAAGCTTCTGGATGTGGTACGGACACTACTTATCTACGTGGATCGTACCAACTCCATTAGGAAATCGGATTCTCTTTTTGTGTTGTACAGCTGTCATAAGTGAGACTGGCCAGCTAACAAACAGGCTAGATGGCTTCGTATGACGATTTCTCAGGCTTATACACAAGCTGATCTCTCTGTTCCAAACACAGTGACAGCGCATTCTACTTGATCTGTGGGACCATCGTGGGTGTTTTGACGTGGTGTCTCTGCTGAACAACTGTGCAAGGCAGCCACGTGGTCTTCTGTCCACACTCTTCTAAAATTTTACGGCTTTGATACTTTTGCCATTCAGGATGCTTCCTTTGGGTGTCGGATCCTCCTTTCCGCTGAACAGGAGCGTCCCCACCCTTAAGGCAACTGCTTTGGGACATCCCCAAGGTAATTCCTGTGGACCCTATGGAACCCGAAGAAGAAAATAAGAGTTATGGTATACCATACCTTTTTTTGTTAACTCCGAGGTCCACAGGGCACCCACCCTAACGCACCTGGTGTTATTGGTAATCCTTTTTTTTTTTCTTTTGTATATCAATAATTCCCTCTTCTTAGAGTGTTTCTGGTGTACAATTGTCCTTCCTTCTCCTCTTTCTTTCTCCTGCCTTGGACTTGGTAACAAACTAAGGGCCGTATTCAATAAGCCGTGAAAAGTCAGAATCCGCAAAAAAGTATCGCCGATTGCGACTTTTTGCCAGGTGGAAACTTATCTCTGTATTCAATTGAATTCACTTTTCGCGTATGCAAAAACGCAATGCAATGTAATAGGCGAAAAAGATTCGCCTCTGAATAGGTTTCGAAAAAAAAAGTGCCTGTAACCAGGGGAGGGGTATATGTGGAGGAGGACCCAGTGCATCCTGGGAGCTAAAGCTCTTAACTGTTTGGTGCCTGGATCACTCCAACCACATATCCCCCTCACCAAGGTAATTCCTGTGGACCCTATGGACCTCAAAGAAAGAGTTACCGTGGCACCCCTAGGCCAAAAGTTTCTTATTGAGAAATTTTGCCAAAATGATCCAATTAAGTAAATTGTGTTTACCTGTTATTCTTAGACTCAGTTATGCTGTGGAGAGCATTTTCCTCTGGTTGTCCACATATTGGCGGCCACCAACACTGGTTTTTCCTGTTACATTGACCATAAACACTTTGATTTTCTGGACCACAACCCGTGCCCCCTTGCAAATACCCTGAGGCACCTTTGGGAACTTCTGCATTGCAAAACCCCTCTCATGCAGTGGGGAGCTACATTATACTGTTGAAAAATGCAGCAGTGGTGTTGGCATGCTATTTCCAATAGCTTTACAAGTACTTATTACCTGTCAGCGCAAGTTTACGGCTATCACTGTGACATGCACTGTCCCAAAATCTGGGTCAGGCATGTCTGTGAGTCCCCTGCATGTGGGACCTCTCCCTGCAAAGAAAATTGTTTAATCTGCTTGTTTGTGCAACACTCCAGCAAGTAATTTGATGCAACAGCTTGGGGTCAGGCTGTCTGATAACAATGTTGCTGTAACTGTTCTGTGAAAAAGCTTTCTGTATTTCAAATGAGCTCCTTGTGGCTCATACCATGCTTGTGTGAGTTGAGCAAAATTAATGTATTAGTAATAATTACGGCAGTATGCCTACAAAATAATAGGTTGTGTTCAGGACCCAGCTCTGATGTCTTTGCCCTATGGAAACATGCTATATTTTTCACAGGAGGGAGCTACTGCTCCGTACCTACTATGGGGATTGCTACCAACAGCAGTGATTCTCAAATTCTGTCCTCAGGACCCCATACACTTCACGTTTTCAAGGTCACCTAGCAGGTGCACAGGTGTATTCATTACTTACTGACACATTTTAGAAAATTCACAGATGGATCTAATTATTTCACTTGTGATCCGAGGAGATCTGGAAAACATGACCTGTTTTGGAGGACTGAGTTAGAGAACCTGTGCCCTACAGAATACTGAAATGACACACGGACTGTAGTTATTGTTGCTACCTTAGAATGTCTGCTCAGGAATAGGTCTGTATGCTTACAAGACTATAAGAACAAGTTGACTAATAGTGCATCCCTAGGTCTGTTGTCATGGTTGTATCTTATTAGGCATTGTGAGTTTGGTGAAACCTCGGTTCACCTATTTTGTCAGTTTGGCTCGTTATTGCTGCTTGTCTTGCAGCTAGTGTGGGCAGGGCGCTAAGGGGACGTTTGCTCCCCAAAAGGAGGCGTGTCAATGTTACATGCCTCCAATTAGTCACGCTTGGTGGTGTGCCCAGCACTTGCGCAGGTACTGGGCATCCCCCAAGCTCTCCCCTCACGGTGAAAAGATGCCGTGTTTTGTGCTCTATCATGCCTCCAAACGTGGCTGGCCTGCTACTAAGCAGACCCTTTACATGTGGATCCGTATGGATATTTGTCAAGCTTATGTAGCCAATAGTCGTCCTGCCCTCGTTCTAACTCTTCTCCTTCTATGCATTCCAGGGGGACCTCTTGAGCTGTGAGGCTTGGAGCTTCTGCTTCTCACCTTGGTTATGTGGCTACGCTGTCCACAGTTTGTACTTTTGTTCAGCCCCTCCTCTACTTTTTGTTATTTTCTGCTGTGTTGCTTCCTTTGCGACCACTGCAGGTTCTCCAGTGTCTAGTGGATAAAGGAGAAAATATGATTTTAGTACTGAATGGTAAATTCCTTTCTCCGATTCCATAGGGGACACTGGACGAACTCCTGGTGCTGTACCTTGCTGCAGTGTTCTCTGGTGGTTTTTTCCTGCTGCCTCTTGGTTGTCTGCAGCATATTGGTGGTTATGGTTTTTACTTGCTGTTTCGGTCCTTATCTTTTCTGGTTGGTTCTTCCTCCTCCTGTTGTCTTTCCTCTCAGTCTCCATTTTGGTTAATCCTAACTTGAGTCTGGTTGGGTATAGAGGGGTAAGTCATTCTTTAGCTCACTTTATCATGCATGATCTAAGCTTGCTTTGTTTCATTTTGCTGCAATTAAAGACCTCTATATAGGTCAGCATTTGTATTGTCTCTCATTCACCATCTAAAATCTGTCTTTAAAATAAAAATCTTTCAGGTCAAAATACAGGAGTTACCCCAATTATCCTTAATTTTCCCATATATGATGCTCGGCCAAGCACACTAGTTACTACAGATAAAATGTTGTGCATGTGCAAGAGTCTAATAACAGTTTATATTTCTTTGGTAGAGACGTCCACTTGACAAGTGTACCGGGCATAAGAGCTGTTTCTTGTTAAGATTAATTGCTGATTGCGTCCTTTTTTTTTTTTTCTTTGTGCACCCTTATGGTTTTGCTTGCACGTCACAAAAATGGAGAGACCACATTAAAATTGTTATATCAAGTAAGAGCTGGATTAAGGGGGGGCATAGGGGCAAGTACCCCTGGGTGCCCCACGGCCAGAGATGCTCCAAAGCAGCTCTTCCTACTTCAGGCCATAGGGGGTCCACAGGGTTGACCTTGGGGTATAGCTGGATCTGGATCCACGGGCACCACGCAGTTAAGGCTTTGCTGCTCCCAGGATGCACTTGGGTCCGTCCTCCTCTATACCCCGCCCCCGACCACAGGCACCTCAGTTTTAGTTGGTGCCCGGCCGGAGTCGGGTCACCCTGGGCAGTGGGGCTGCATAAGCAGCCCCTAAGCTGCATTTAAATTTTTTTCAAAGAAGATTTTATTTTTTTTACTATCTTCAGAGCGGCAGCATAAGACTGTCCATCTGGACGTCCATGCTGCCGCTCCAACAGCCCTGCTGGCGCTGCGACGCCAGTACTGATCTGGGGATCGCAGCGGGACCCCGGAGTCAGTACTAGCGTTGCTTCGGGAGCTCCCACTGACTGCTGCCGGACACAAGGGGCCAGGTAAGCCGCGTGTAGCGCTTTGCGCTGCACGCGGGGGAAAATGCAGTCTTTCAGCCACCGGTCTCTGGGGACAGACCGGCGGCCTAGTAGCAGCGGCGGGCTCCCCCCTCTGTGGCATACCCCGCGTGACCGCTGGCCCCCGGGGTGTAAGTACCGGCGGGGAACCGGCTTCCACGGGGGTGTAGTACTAGCAGGGGAGGCAGCCTTCCCTGCGTGAGCGGCTCCTCCCCTCAGCCCAGCGCGCCTTCTCTCATGTGTGCTGGTGTCGCTGGGCTATTATCTCCTGGCCACTCCTCCTCAGTGCTCTCCGGCGGCCATCTTCCAGGCAGCATCGCAGAGCTCCCAGGCGGATACAGTGGACCAGTCCCCCTGCGTACCTCTCCCCCTGCAAAGGACAGTGTTCGCAGCGCTATAGTCCTCCCAGACACTGAATCTGGGAGGTTGATTGTAGCTGAAGGTGCAGTGAGTATAACTTCTTGCCTGGTATGTGACTTTTGCTAGTGCTGCTGTCTGTGCTTTTTCTACTTACTGTCAGCTTTTTACCTATCCCTTTCCTTCTCCTACGGCCCGCAGGTGCGTGGGGGAGGGGTGTTCTTTCTGTGTACCGCACTTATATAGATCTACGTATTTGTGAGGTCCGTCACATACTGCGGTGTGCTACTCAGTACCAGATTGTGGGCTGTTTGTGTTGCATACTTGGGAGTGCGCAGGTGTTATACGCCTTACCTCTTTTCGGTGATACATTTTTTATTGCAAAAGTTTTGTGTCATGTCTGATGAGGAGAATGAGCGCTCCGTGGCTCCTGTGTGGTTTTCCTGCCGATGCTGTTCGGCAGGGGTTGACGGGGCGGATTGGTCTCGGGACGGTCTGTGCGGATGGTGCCAGCTGGTACCTGGTCCCTCTAAACCCCCAGTGGCGCAGGATCCTCCATGGGCGATGTTTACACAAGTGCTGGCGTCGATCGCGGACCGGCTGGCGGTCCCGACTGCGGTCCCTTGTAGGGCGTTGCCCCAGCCTACCATCCCCCATTCCCCGGGCGTGACGCGTTTGGTGCAGTCTCCTCCCGGGTCTTAGACTGTGGGTCCTTATGCGGGTTTGCCTGTATACGTGCAATCTCCCACGGTACCGCAGCAGTCGATGGTACCGTTTCAGGGGTATCCTCAAACGGTGCCCCCTCCCTGGGTGGATGTCCTCTCCAGCTCTGTTCAGAGCCTGGTGGCTTCGTCATCGGCCTTTCAAACTATGTTGCACAGTGATTTGCCAAGGACGTCCAAGCGACCCGTTCCGGCTTCATTGGCGGCACAGTACACTGACGTTTCTTCGGATGACGTGGAGATCCATGAAGACTCTGACTCGGATGCTGGGGCCCAGGAGGTGGAGGCTAAGTCCTCCATTAATGTACCGGCATTGGTTAGGGCGGTGCGGGCCATCCTTCATATAGAGGAGGATGCGCCGGCTCCCAGGTCGAAGTACCCTAATTTTAAGAAGGCCAAGGTAGCTTCGACGGTTTTTCCCCTGTATGACCAGTTAACGGATCATATGGCAGGGGCCTGGCAGTTGCCCAGCAAGAGGTTCCAACCGCAGAAACGGTTGGCTTCAAATTATCCTTTTCCTGAGGCTCATTGCAGGAAGTGGGAAACTCCGCCTGCCGTGGATTCCCACGTTACCCGCTTAATTAAAAGCGCTACGCTGCCTTTGCCGTCGATCTCGTCCCTGAAAGATCCCACGGACAGGAAAGTGGAGACTTGTTTAAAGTCTATATACTCTCTCTCGGGGGCGGTTGCACGTCCGTCCATGGACATCTCTTGGGTGGCTAAGGCCATCAAGAGCTGGGCCAACGCTTTGGAGGATACCTTTCCGGAAGATGCTCCGGAGATCCAGAGAGCGTTGTTAGGACAAATGAGGGATGCGACTTCCTACATTGGGGAAGCATCGTTAGATGCAAGCCTGCTGACCTCTCGGGTGTCGGCTGCAGCTGTGTCGGCGCGTCGGTCCTTGTGGCTGAGGTCTTGGAGAGCTGACGCAGACTCCAAAAAGGGACTGGAGGCCTTACCTTTTAATGGGGAGTTGCTTTTTGGTCCAGACTTGGACAAAATTGTGGATACTCTGGCTAAGTCTAAATCAGCCTTCCTCCCTTCGGCTTCTGCACTTACCAAGGTACGGAGCTCTGCTTTTCGGTCCTTTCGGGTTCAGGGCAAGGCCAAAGGTCAGTCCTTCCCGAGGCAGTCGGCGACCAAGGTCGCTTCTAAGCCCAAGAAGCAGGCCTGGAGTGCCAGATGCCCTTCTTCCAAGCAGGAGGATAAACCTTCTGCCTGATGGGACGGGCCTCCCTCTGGGGGACCCCAGAGTGGGAGGCCGACTTCTTCTATTTGCCCAGTGCTGGCACAATACCACCACGGATGCCTGGGTTCGAGAAGTGGTCTCCCAGGGGTACGCCCTGTCTTTTCGGCACAGACCGCCCCACCAGTTTTTCTGCACGAGTCCTTCTCAGGATACGACCAAGACTTTACAGATTCAGGAAGCTATAGAGTCCTTGCTGAAAGCAGGGGTCATTGTTCCCGTTCCTCAATTACAACGAGGGACGGGGTACTATTCTTCTCTGTTTCTGGTGCAGAAACCCAATGGTTCTCATCGCCCTATCCTCAACTTGAAGTCTCTGAACAAATTCCTCAGAGTTCCCAAGTTCAGGATGGAAACGTTACGTTCCATAATTCTGGCAATGGAACCGGGGGATTACATGGTGTCCCTGGATATCCAGGACGCCTACCTCCATGTTCCGATAGCACCTTCGCACCAGCGGTATCTGAGGTTTGCTATCCTTCAACATCATTTTCAGTTCCCTTTGGCCTCTCCACGGCACCGAGGGTGTTCACGAAGATTATGGCGGTCATGGCCGCACATCTTCGGAACCAGAATGTACGGCTGTTGCCGTATCTGGACGACCTCCTGTTGCTGGCGAGCTCCCCGGAGGTACTGCTTCAACATCTCCACCTGACGATCGCTTGCCTGCAAGCGCACGGGTGGCTGATAAATTGGAAAAAGTCCTCCCTGATTCCATCACAGCGGATGGTTCATTTGGGAGCCCTGCTGGATTCTCGTCAGCAACGGATTTTCCTGACTCCGGAGAAGGTCTCCTCTCTGCAGCTGCGGATACGCAGTTGCCTGAGCAGTTGCTGCCTGTCGGTCCATTCGGCTATGAGAGTTCTGGGGTCCATGGTGTCGACATTCGACATGGTGGAATTTGCCCAGTTCCATTCCCAGCCCCTGCAGGGGCTGATTCTATCGGAATGGAACGGGTTACCTCACCGGATCCGCTCTCAGATGCTGGTGTTGTCCCCGGAGGTTCGGCAGTCTTTGGCTTGGTGGCTTCAGACAGCGCATCTGGTCGAGGGGCGCCCCTTTTGGATCCCGGACTGGGTCCTGCTCACGACGGATGCCAGTCTCCGGGGTTGGGGGCAGTGACCGGCTCATTATCGCTTCAGGGTCGTTGGTCCGCGGAAGAAGCACTTCTCCCCATCAACATCCTGGAACTGCGGGCAGTATACAGGGCCCTGCAGTCGTCCGGCCCCGCTCTTCACGGAAGGGCGGTTCAGGTGCAGTCCGACAACGCCACCACGGTGGCGTACATCAACCACCAAGGAGGAACTCGCAGTCGGGCAGCGATGTCGGAGGTGTCTCGCATTCTTGCTTGGGCGGAGTGTCACATTCCAGCGCTCTCGGCAGTCTTCATTCCCGGAGTCCTCAATTGGGAGTCGGACTTCCTCAGCTGTCACGACGTGCATCCCGGGGAATGGTCGCTTCACCCAGAGGTGTTTCAGCTACTCGTGGACAGGTGGGGGCTGCCGGAGCTGGACTTGATGGCCTCCCGTCACAATCACAAGTTGCCCGTTTACGGGTCAAGGACAAGAGACGCAGGCGCCTGTCTGGTAGACGCACTGTCGGTTAAATGGACGTTTCACCTGGCGTATCTGTTTCCTCCAATATCCCTGCTTCCTCGGGTTCTGCGGAAATTCAAGCAGGACAGCGGCACGCTCGTGCTGGTAGCTCCGGCGTGGCCCAGACGTCCATGGTACTCCGATCTGAGGTGCCTCTCCATCGACACTCCGTACCTTCTCCCTCAGCGTCGGGACCTGTTGTCTCAAGGGCCTGCCTTTACCCGGATCTGGGTCGGCTGTCTTTGACAGCGTGGCTCTTGAGACAGCCGTCTTGAGGTCCAGGGGTTTCTCCAGTTCGGTCATTGGTACCATGCTTAGGGCACGCAAGCCTGCTTCCGCGCGGATTTACCACAGGGTGTGGCGCACTTAATTTCAGTGGTGTGAATCCAGAAACTATGATCCGCAGGTGTTCCTGGTTTCCAGAATCTTGGAGTTTCTTCAATCGGGTTTGGACCTCGGCTTACGCCTGGCCTCTCTGAAGGTTCATGTGTCTGCTTTGTCCGTGTGGTTTCAGCGACGGATTGCTACACTGCCAGATGTTCACACCTTTTTTCAGGGTGTTCTCTGGATCCAGCCTCCCTTCATGCCTCCGGTGGCTCCTTGGGACTTGGCGGTGGTACTACGGGTCTTGCAGGGTCCTCCTTTTGAGCCGCTTGAGTCGGTGGAACTCAAGTGGCTAACGTTTAAGACCGTTTTTCTCCTGGCAATTGCTTCTGCCAGGAGGGTGTCAGAATTGGGGGCGCTTTCCTGTCGCCCTCCTTTTCTGATTTTTCACCAGGACAGAGCGGACAAACTTGTCCTGAGTTTTTGCCCAAAGTGGTCTCAAAGTTCCACATTAATCAGGAACTTGTTGTGCCAGCTTTTCAGTCACCTGATCTTTCAGCTGGTGGGGCTTCCTTAGATGTAGTCCGGGCACTTAGAATCTATGTGGACTGGACTGCTTCGGTTAGGAAGTCGGATTCATTGTTTGTCCTCTTCGTTTTTCACAAGAGGGGTTGGCCTGCCAACAAGCAAACGTTAGCCCGTTGGCTTCGTTCCGTTATTTGTGAGGCTTATGCACAGGAGGGTTTACCTGTGCCAGCCTCTGTTAAGGCTCATTCCACTCGTTCTGTGGGTCCCTCTTGGGCTGCTAGACGTGGCGCCTCCGCTATTCAGGTGTGTAAGGCGGCCACTTGGTCTTCAATTCAAACGTTTTTGAGGTTCTATGCGTTTGACACCTTCGCCTCTCAGGATGCATCCTTCGGGCGCCGGGTGCTCCTTTCAGCACAGGAGCGTCCCCGCCCTTAGTTGAACTGCTTTGGGACATCCCCAAGGTCAACCCTGTGGACCCCCTATGGACCCTGAAGTAGAAAACAAGAGATATGGTAAGAACTTACCTTTGTTATCTCTGTTTCTACGAAGTCCATAGGGTCCACAGGGCGCCCGCCCTGACGCACCTGGCTTCAAATGGGCTGTGTGGCTGGTCACCGGTTTTCCATCTCCCATTTCTGTGAGTATGGTTTCTTGTGTGTTCCAGTCTTCCTTCTCTCTGTTTAGTCTCCTCCTCCGGCCTTAGCTGCTTACCAACTGAGGTGCCTCCTGGGAGCAGCAAAGCTTTAACTGCGTGGTGCCCGTGGATCCAGATCCAGCTATACCCCAAGGTCAACCCTGTGGACCCTATGGACTTCGTAGAAACAGAGATAACAAAGGTAAGTTCTTACCATATCTCTTGTTGCTGCTGCTGTCTGGAACGATTTCTACTTCAGGGTCCATAGGGTATCCACAGGATACCTTGGGGTATAGGTGATGACGTCAGGCATCGGGCACCATAGAGTTCAGTTTTCAGCCTCCCAGGATGCACTAGGGTCCCCCTCCTATACCCCGCCCCCGAGCCAAAGCATCTCAGTTTCATTGGTGCCCGGCCGGAGTCGGATGCACCTGTTTAGAGGGGGGCTAAGGATAGCCCCTGAAGTTTTCTTTGCGGCAGCTGTGGCTGCACATATGGAAGTACAGCATGGACAGTCACTACTGACGTCCATGCTGTCTTCCCTACACCCCCGCCGGTACCAGAACGCCGGTACTGATCCGGGGATGCTGGTAGGCATCTGGGGTCACAGCTAGCGGTGATCCCAGATGTTTGGGACCATGGCCGGATTCAAGGAGGACAGCAGGTAAGCAACGGGGTCCCGCGATGGGTCCCCGCTGGAACATGGTCCAGAGTCCCCAGGTAGGGTGCTCCCTGGGGACTGGCTGCAGCGTGGAGCCAGGTTTCGGACCTGCGCTTCCACTACCCCCCTGGGACAGCGGACCGCAGCTGAGCGGTAGCGCTGCGGCGTCCCAGGGGTTAATTGCATGCCAGGGGAGTGCGCCTTCCCTGTACACAGCCGGCGCCTCCCCCGCTGCACACAGCCCTCTCTGCACCTGCCGATTGGCCCTGTGGCAGTGCTCCCCCCCCCAGGCCGGCCTCCTCTCTGCTCCTCGGTGGCCATCTTTATGGAAGCATGCTGAACGCTGCTGGAAGCTGCTGATCGGTGGCATCGTGGTCTGGGTCCCCCAGCATACCTCTCCTCTGTTGGAACAGGTCTGTGTATGCAGCGCTGAGTCCTACCAGGCCCTGTGTCTACGTAGTTGAGGATCAGCGCTGATAGTGCAGGGATTGATTTCTTTCCATTGTATGTGACTGCTGCTAGCGTCTGCTGCCTGTACTTTCACTTTCTGCTGTCAGCCTTTTCACTGTCCCTGATCATCTTCTGCTAAAGCCCTTGCGGTGCGGGGATTGCAGGGCGGTTCTCTCACTATACTAACGCGTATCAGTGAGAGGGGTCACATACTTGCCATCATGTCTGAAAGTGATTTTCCTCTCCAGTTTCTGTGTACTACATGTAAGGTTACCTATAGCGGAGGGGCTATGTCGGCCGTGTTTTTTATTGACGTGGCCAATTACTGTTACGGCTCCGGTACAGGAACCGCCCTGGGCTTGTTTCGCTAAAGCGCTTACAATCCTAGTGGGCCAGTTAGCTCCGCAACCTACGTTCCCTCAAATGGGATTGTCCCAGCAGTCAGTGGTGTCGTCACCCATGCAGGGGTTCCCGAGACAACTGATGGTACCCCACAGTCTCCCGATTTCCCCTCCTCAGGTTTCTCCGGAGCCTGCGTGGGTAAATTCTCTCACAAGTTCTGTGCAGCATTTGTCAGACGTGTTACAAGGGGAGTCCGTGTTACGGCCTCACAAGCGGCCGGTGGCGTCTGTCTACTCCTTATGAGGATGACGAGGGGACGACCGATGATGGGGAGATTCTGGATCTGTCGGACCAAGAACCTCTCCGTACTAAAGAGTCAGACTCTAAGTCTAAGGTTTATATACCTGGCCTTATTCGTGCAGTCCGCACAGCTTTAGTTATTGAGGATGATGAACCTCCAGTCTCAAAATCCAAATATGCCTTTTTCAAAGATGTCAAGGGTGACGCCACAGTGTTTACTCTTTCGGGTCATTTTATGGACCACTTAGAGGAAGCATGGAAACATCCTGGCAGACGGTATCAGCCTCAAAAACATTTAGCAGTGGCTTATCCGTTTGCGGACAATTATTTTGCTAAGTGGGAATCCCCGCCACAGGTGTATTCTCATGTGACACGCCTGGTCCGCAGTGACACGTTGCCCATGCCCTCCATGTCCTCCTTAAAGGATGCCACGGACCGTAAGGTGGAAATCTGCCTGAAGTCCGTTTATTCCCTCGCGGGGGGGGGCAGCCAGGCCGGCTATGGCCATTTGTTGGGTAGCCAGAGCTATGGAGCGCTGGGCTGATAGTTTGGAGGCGTCTTTCGATTCCAACTGTTCGGCTGAACAGACCGAGTTGATAGGCAATCTCCGGGATTCGGCCACTTACATTAACGAAGCGGCTTTAGATATCAGTTCCCCGACTTCCCGGGTTTCTTCGGCAGCTGTGGCGGCTCGTCGCACCTTATGGTTGCGATCTTGGAAGGCGGACGCTGATTCCAAAAAGGGTTTGGAAGCTTTGCCTTCTAATGTGTGAAGTCATATTTGGTCCGGATCTGGACAAAATTGGAGCCACGCTGGCGGCAGCCGAATCGGCATGTCTCCCATCTGCTGCGGTTCCTTCCAGTTCAGGTATGTCGTCCTTTCGGCCTTACAGGGCCCAGGGTAGGCCTAAATCACAGTCCTTCCCCCGTCAGGCTGGCCCCAAAAAATCGGCCAAGCCCCGGAAGCAGGCCTGGAGTACCAGACGTCCGGCCCCTAAGTCCTATGACAAACCTGCGGCCTGACGGTCCGGGCCTCCCTTTGGGGGATCCCAGTGTGGGAGGCCGCCTGCTGCAGTTCGCCCAGTGTTGGTCGGTTACCACGACAGACACTTGGGTTCTCGTGGTGGTTTCTCACGAGTATGCCCTCTCCTTCCGACACAGGTCCATGTCCCGATTCTTCACCACGGGTCTTCCATCAGACCGGAACAAAGCCATGGAACTGCGGAAGGTTTTGCACACTATGCTCCAGGCTGGAGTTATAGTGCCTGTTCCATTCTCCCAGACGGGCCAGGGTTTCTATTCAAATCTGTTTTTGGTGCAGAAACCCAATGGGTGGTACCGTCCGATCCTCAACCTCAAAGCACTCAACAAGTCCTTGCGGGTGCCGAGGTTTCGGATGGAGACCCTACGGTCCATCATCCTGGTGCTGGAACCTGCGGATTACATGGTGTCGTTGGACATACAGGACGCTTACCTGCATGTCCCTATTCTTTTACGCCATCAACAGTTTCTCAGGTCTGCAATCCGCAACGATCATTTCCAGTTCCGGGCTTTACCTTTTGGGCTGGCGACAGCACCACGTGTGTTCACCAAGGTTATGGCGGTCATGGCGGCTTCCCTGCGGCTGCAGGGAGTCCGCATGTTGCCGTACCTGGACGACCTTCTGTTGGTAGCAGAATCTCCAGAGCTCCTTCTACGCCACTTGGACCTCACGATTGCGGTACTCCAACGGCACAGCTGGTTAATAAACTGGCAGAAGTCAACCCTGATCCCGGCTCAGAGAATTCTGCACCTCGGAGCCTTATTGGGCTCCGGACAGCAAAGGATCTTTGTGACGAGGGAAAAGATCTCTGCCTTACAGTTGAGGGTGCGCAGTTGTCTTCAGAGTCGCCGGGTGTCTCTGCAATTCGGCGATGAGGTTACTGGGCTCCATGGTGTCCGTATTCGACATGGTGGAATATGCCCAGTTTCACTCCAGACCTCTGCAGCAATTGATCCTGTCCAAATGGAATGGACTGCCTCAGAGTCTAAAGTCCCAGACGATGGTGCTCACTCCGGAGGTTCGCCTGTCCCTTGCCTGGTGGTTGCAGACGACCCATCTCAACAAGGGTCGTCCATTTTGGGTGGCGAACTGGGTCCTATTGACGACGGACGCCAGTCTTCGGGGCAGGGGAGCGGTCTCGGGTCCACACTTGTTCCAGGGCAGATGGACTCAGGCGTAAAAGGAGCTTCCGATAAACATCTTGGAACTCCGCACCGTTTTCAATGCTATCCAGCAGGCCCATCGGGTTCTCCACGGTCATCCTGTGCAGGTCCAGTCGGACAACGCCACCACCGTGGCCTACATAAATCGGCAAGGAGAAACACGAAGTCGGGCGGCACTCGTAGAGGTGTCCCGCATCCTGATCTGGGCGGAGCGCAGTCTCCCGGCCATATCAGCGGTGTTCATCCCGGGAGTCCTCAACTGGGAGGCCAACTTTCTCAGTCGCCAGGACATTCATCCGGGGGAATGGTTTCTGCACCAGGACGTCTTTCAACTTCTGGTGGACAGGTGGGGTCTTCCAGAGACGAACCTCATGGCGTCACGGCATAAAAACAAGTTGCCGGTGTACGGGTCTCGCACACGAGACGAAAAGGCGTCTCTGGTGGATTCTCTGTCCGTCCAGTGGACGTTCCGGTTTGCCTATCTCTTTCCTCCGTTTTCCCTTCTTCCACGGGTAATCCGGAAATTCAAACAGGAAGGAGGGACGCTCCTGTTGATAGCTCCCGCGTGGCCCAGACGGCACTGGTTCTCAGACCTTCAGGGTCTGTCCGTGGACATCCCTCTGCGGTTGCCGCTACGACCGGACCTACTGTCACAGGGTCCTTGTCTTCACCCGGACCTGACTCGGCTGTCTTTGACGGCGTGGCTGTTGAGACGGCCATGTTAAGGTCCAGGGGGTTTTCCAGCTCTGTGGTACGCACTGTGCTGAGAGCTCGGAAACCGGCCTCTGCAAGAATATACCATCGTGTGTGGCATACGTTCTTCCAATGGTGTCGACCGAGAGGTTATGCACCTCGGTAGTTCCGTCTGTCTAGAGTGCTAGCCTTCCTACCGGCGGAACTAGACCATGGGCTTCACCTTGCTTCTTTAAAGGTGCAGGTGTCTGCCCTGTCTGTCTGGTTCCATCGTAGGATTGCTACAATCCCTGATGTGCGCACCTTTATGCAAGGTGTTCTTAGAATTCAGCCGCCATTTGTTCCACCGGTGGCGCCTTGGGATTTAGCTGTGGTCCTGAGGGCTCTCCAGGGACCGCCGTTTGAACCACTGGGCTTAGTGGATCTTACATGGCTGACATCTAAAACAATTTTCCTTCTGGCCATCGCTTCAGCCAGACGTGTTTCTGATTTAGGGGCTCTCTCTTGTAGACCCCCTTTCTTGATTTTTCATGGGAACAGGGCGGTGCTGCGCACTCGTCCTGATTTTCTTCCCAAAGTTTATTCCCGTTTTCATATCAACGAGGAAATAGTTGTGCCGGCTTTTAACTCACCTGACCTGTCGGTGGGTGAGGCCACTTTGGACGTTGTGCGGGCTTTAAGGATATATGTTGACCGCACTTCTTCATTTAGGAAGTCGGACGCCTTGTTTGTCCTCTCTGGCTTCCGTAAGAAGGGTTGGCCTGCTTCAAAGCAAACTTTGGCAGCTTGGATCCGTATGGCCATTTCAGAAGCTTATCTTCATGAAGGCCTTCCGGTTCCATCCTCTGTGAGGGCTCATTCCACTAGGTCTGTGGGTCCTTCGTGGGCAGCTCGACTTGGTGCCTCTGCAGTCCAGATATGCAAGGCTGCCACGTGGTCCTCGGTCCATACATTTGTGAGGTATTACGCGTTTGAAACCTTTGCCTCTCAGGATGCTTCCTTCGGGCGGCGGATTCTCCTTTCAGCACAGGAGCGTCCCCACCCTTGAAGGATACTGCTTTGGGACATCCCCAAGGTATCCTGTGGATACCCTATGGACCCTGAAGTAGAAAATGTAAGATATGGTAAGAACTTACCTTTGTTATCTCCTATTTCTACGAAGTCCATAGGGTTCCACAGGACTCCCGCCCTGTCGCACCTGTGCTGCAGATGGGCTTTGCTCTGGTCACCGGTTTTTCCGTCTCCCTCTGGTGAGAATGTGATTCTTGTGTGTCCAGATCTTTTTTTCTCTCTCTTCCTTCTCCTCCTCCTCCGGCCTATGGCTTGGTACGAAACTGAGATGCCTTGGCTCGGGGGCGGGGTATAGGAGGGGGACCCTAGTGCATCCTTAACTTAACTCTATGGTGCCCGATGCCTGACGTCATCACCTATACCCCAAGGTATCCTGTGGAACCCTATGGACTTCATAGAAATAGAGATAACAAGGGTAAGTTCTTACCATATCTCATATTTTTGCACATCTCCAGCCTCTGCCGCCCCGCACTGCTGCTGGCGGTGGAGGCTGGAGATTAGCAGAATCTGTCCCTTCCCTGGCCAGTGCAGTGGCTGGCACCTGACCTGTCAGTCTTTGCTTGCTCCCTCCTCCTAGGGTGACGAAACGGCCCTGCTTCTGTGAATGCAGCTCATCCCAGTAAGAGCTATTCGATTGTCTCCATTGCACCCTACATCTTAAATCGGAAGATGCAGGTTACGGCTCTTAATTTCGGGTTTTTAGTCGCGGTAATCTGCAATCTCCGACTTAAGTGCTGCCCGCGATTCTGTTAGTCCGAAACCAGCATTGCGCCACTAGTTTAATCGGATTTCTGCTTGCACTTAAGGAGGGTGCGAGCAGATATCCTCTAGTCGGGGGTTACCAGCATAGCTAATTGAATAGCTATGGGAACTCAATCCCAGCACTATTCAACATCACACAACTGATGTACCTGCTACATTTGGAGATCACTCAGGTAAAGTGAGTTATAGAAAAGCTCTTAGAACTGATTGGTAAGCCATGTGTTCTGTAGTGCAAGAGAGAATCAATAAAGAAGACTTCTGGTTATATATGTGGTGATTAGAAGGAGGGAACAGGATCAGCTGCTATTCATATCTTCGCTTCTACACTGAACCATGAGAGGGCTCACTAGTCAAGGTGACTGTGATCTGCCTATTTTGTAGTTCAGTGTTTCCCAACCTCAGTTTTCTTAAGGCACATTAAAGGCACACATCCACTATGCAATAATACTGAGCTATTGCTCGACTACAACATCGTAATCGTGCAATCGCTCATTAATCGTGCACTTATATGTCGGAAACGACCAGCGATGTGCGCTCCTGCTTGTCGTTTCCGACATCAATCATCGCACAAAAACGTCAGGTTCAGCACGGTAGTGGATGATTGATGTGCCTACACTGAACGACTTGCTCCCTCAGTGTAGGCACATCAGACTGACAAACGACTGCACGATTACAATGTTGTAATCGTGCAGTCGTTTTGATGTCTGCAAGTGGATGTGCCCCTTAACAGTTCTGGGTTTAAGGATAGCCATACTTGAGCTCAGGTGACTTAAGTAGTACCTCAGTTATTTTGATACAACTATCTGTGCTCAAGCATGGATATCCTTTAAAATCTGGACTATTAGTATGCCTTCAGGACTGATGTTGGGATGCTTTGCTGTAGCAGTATGGGAGGAAGATGGACATGAAAAATTAAAGCAGGTACAGTTTAGGACAGCATAAGGCTAGGTTTGTCCCGTTCAGTTTATCCACAGTGGGATTAGTGTACTGGTCTTGTGGGATGCAGTGACGTGTCCATTCCTGTCAATGGACACGTTGCACGTGACATGGTCAGTAATGGTAATGTGAAGAAAGCAAGTCATGGCTCAGAGCGGGCTGCAAAGGGTGCGAGATGCCGGTCTGTTGCCGGCGTTTTAACGCCATTGCAACGGCAACTCGCACCCTTCGTGGCTAATTGGATTGACCCCATAGACTGAGATATGGTAGGAGCAGTGTTTGTCTGGAGGTTTCCCTGATGCCATGAATGTGATGAAAGAAGGACTTTTCATTTTATTTCCACCATCCAGTTCTCCTTAGGGCCTGCCCCATTTCTGGTGGTGGTGTGCACTGCTAATACAGAGTTTTTATTTCATGATAAACCATGTGTGTAAGATAATTAAATGAAATGTCTAGTTGCTTATGTTTGGTGCACATTTGCACATAAATGTATGTAGTGTTGGTAAATTGTGCATTGTTTACAGATGTGTAACCCGCTAAGTTTTGTGTTTGGCATCCATTACAAGTGAAACTGTATTCTTCATAATGCTTTTGCTTCCTAATACTGAGTGATTTTCAGTTTAGTCCACACAGTTTAATAGGGCAACTTGGTAGTAGTAGAAACGGGTAAGGGCCATGCTTCTGCTATAGGACAAGCTTGATTAAAGCCTTTTTATCATCTTGAGACTTTTCTGACCAGCCAGGATCACAAAATACAGAGCTGAAAAGCTATAAAGGAGGATGGCTAGTAGGGCCTGCAGCTTAAACTAAATTAGGCAAGATGAGCATGATTCCTTATGTGTACAATATATTACCTGTTTTTTTTAATTGTCGTTTTTTTTTTTTTTTTTTACTGCACCCAATGATACTTTAATTTACCGAGTGAGACGGGGATTGTCGAAGCACCTAAACATGACCTAACCGAGCAGGCATCTGGACATCTCCTGTTTGGGCCATTATCAACATCGGCTATCAGCTGATCGATGGATCAGTTAAATGTGCGGGTCATTCCATGCCAAATCATCACAAAAAAGTAACTTTTCAACCCGACCATCTCAGATTTTTGTGAAAATTGGTAGGATGGTAGATGGCATAAAGTAACTTTCATATATACAATTTTAGCCCTCAGTCATATACTGTGTTCATGCTACAGGGTTGCAAACCTAACAACATTTGAAAAATGTTATGCTTGCAAGGCGTACTAACCGACCTTATAGCCATCAAATCCGGGAGCAGCCCCGAGAGCTGCTGCCGGAGCAGGGCCGGACTGATGATGCTGTTAGGCACAGTTTAGCCCCGCCCCCTCCTCGTGTCTAATTGTGGTAAAACTTTCATGTTGGTCTTGTTTTGAAGCAGAGGAACCATAGTTTTCATAAAAAATTGTTTTATATTTAAATATTGACTTTTACATTTCAAGGTCACATGATTTTGTGCATAATGTATGTTATACACTTTAATACAATCTCTTTGATATAAGTTTCATTTTGGTAAGCCTTTGGTAACAGGAGTAAAAACAATATTAAGTACAGCAGTTGAACCCTTTTTGCACTAAAATGCAAATGGCAAGTTCAGACATGCCTTATAGTGTCTCTCTGGGGTCGATCCAATTAGCCGCGAAGGGTGCGAGTTGCCGTTGCAATGGCGTTAAAGCACCGGCAACGGACCGGCATCTCACACCTTTCGCTGCCTGCTCTGAGACCAAATTTGCGGAATTTTGTCGCAGCTCTATGGGTCTGCGAACAAAATTCTGCGCATTCGGGCTGCCGTAAAGTGCGCCCACTGCCGCGATGACTCGTGCCGGCGAGATCATCGCGGCTAATTGGATTGACCCCATAGTGTTCTAGGGATGGCCATCAGTGAATTTTTCATCAATGACACCATCGGTAATAACCATCGATGATGCAATGTCTGTCTATGGTGAACCATCGATGATTTGCACAACTTGAGGGCCACCACTGTTGGATGTCTGCCAAGCCGCGGGCTAATCAAAAATAAAGGGCAGGGCTTAGGTGATGGGGCTTAGCGGACAGCCAGTGGGCGGGGCTAAGTTCTGTGTCATGAACAGAAAAAAAAAAAAACATCGGCTTCCACTTTACCATCAATGGTAGAAAAGAATTGGCTATCTGCCATCGAGAACAAGACCTTCGGTAATAAACAATCAAAATTTGTAAACTATTGATGGTCGGTGGCCATCCCTACTGTGTTGTTCTCAGTCTGGCTGCAACGTCTGGATTGAGAACTAGTGATAGAAGGGACTGAAGCTGGCCACACACACAGCAATTTTTATTTATTTTTTTCCCCGATCTGGTCGATTCTGACACATCGGGTAAAAAATGCCCAAATCGTTAGTCCCCCCGCAGGTCGCACATCGCATCGTCAGATCTGCCGTCCTGTAGGGCAGATCTGACAATCTATAGACACAAATGCACTGTTGAAAACTCTGGCTGCAGGAGATCGGATGAAGATTGGACAGCATATCGTGTGCATGGTGTGTTCAGAGCTGCCGGGGAGAGTTTCAAGGAAAATTGGACACATCGTCAGATCGTGAGTACATCAGTATGTGTGTGTGGGAACCTTGAGACAGTTTACTTAATACAGTTTATCAGTGAATAGTGGTAGTTCTATCAAGACAAATGGATAAAGAAGTACATTAAGACTCAGTGCTGCAACCCTTTGATATTAAAGGACACAGCAGCAATAGAATACAATTATCAGACACCTGTTCCTCAGCTGGAATATAGAATATATAATTTTTTATAATTTCTGCAATTTTTTCAGCTTTCCTTTTGCAATAGTTTTCTTTTTTATTCTTTTCCTCTTGATAGGTTATGCTCCCACACTGCTTGAACTTTCATTTAATGACTACAAAGCTGATTCAGTCCTGCATGTTGCTACTGTAACTTTCATCAATTGATGGGCTTGGTCCTTTCCTCAGCAGTTAAATAATCCCTTTTAATAGTTTTCCTATAGGTATCACAAATCATTTGATCACTATTGACGTGGCTGTATTTTAATCATCCATGGTAGCATCTTCCTTAATTGTTTTCTACTGCTCCTATGTCCTTTAATATCAAATGTGCTGCAGCACTGAGCCCTAATGTACTTTTCCATTTGTCACGCTCTTGATCAAACTACCACTATTCACTGATGAACTGTATTTGATAAACCAGAGGTTCCCAAACGCAGTCCTCAAGGCACCAAAACAGTTCAGGTTTTAGAGAGATCCATGGTTGAGCACAGGTGGTTAATTAAGTCACCTGTGCTCAGTATGGATATCCTTAAAACCTGGATTGTTAGGGTGCCCTGAGGACTGAATTAGGGAACCTCTGAGATAAACTGTCTTAGGGCCTAATTCTGACCCGCTCGCGAGCGTAGGACGCTCGCAAGCGGGTCGATGGTGCCCTAATGGGAGGGAGCTCCGTCGTGCGCATGCGCGAGACCCGCATAGCCACAGCCAAGCTGTCGCTCCGGGTCTCGCACCAAAGGGGGCGTGCTGTCGATGGTGACTGACAGCACGCCCCCTTTGGTGGGCATGCCGGGGGCGTGGCTGCCAGACGGAGGCGTTCCCATGGGAATCACTCCAGGGCTTGCGGCCACGAGACCCTACCACAGGGTCTCGTCGCAAGCCCGATGGTCGCGATGGTCTTGACCATCGAGACCATCATCATGGACGCTCGCATAAGCTGTGGGTGGTAACCCACAGCTATGCGAGCGTCCAAGAGGCCGCTCCATTTTTAGGTAGGAGGGCCCTGATTCAGAGCGAGCGCTCTGGTCAGAGCGTCCGGCACTGAATCAGTCCCTTAGTCCCTTGTATCATACTTGCCTACTTTCCCGAAATGGCTGGGAGCCTAACGATAGTCAGGTGGCTCTCCCGGTCCCCCCCAGGAAAAGAAGGCAAGTCTCCCTGCTGGCTTCCTACCCCCACGGGTAGGAAGAGAGAGAATACAAGACAAATGTGAACTTGCCAGATGCTTGGTTAGTGCAAGAAGGGTTCAACTGCCGTACTTAATACTTTTTTCTTCTTGGGGTTCCATAGGGTCCACAGGATCTACCTTGGGGTATGTAGTGGATCATATCCAATACACCAAACAGCAAAGCTTTGGAGCTCCCAGCCACAGGCATTCAGTTTTTTTGTTTGGTGCACGGCAAGCCAGTTGCCCCTGTTTTTGTTTTGTGATTTACCTTAGTTTTCAAAACTTTAGCAGTACCAGCTGCTGATAATGATGCTGTACTGCGACTCAGCCTACCTCCGCCGACGCCGAAACACCAGCACCACTATATGCCTTGAGGTTCTCGGCAGGCCTCAGCGTGGCTTAGCTAGCGGCTTAACACTGAAGTCCGGGACTGCAGTCGGGTCACGGAGATGTCGGGTAAGAATTCCTCTCGGGGAATCAGGCGAGAAGCAGTGCCCCGCCTCCGGTGTTGAGACGCATCGGAGGCAGCTGCGGGTGAAGGCCTCGTCTAACGTGTCCTCACTAAGGCGGCCGGGGCCATATAGTCTGTTACTGGGGACAGGTGGAAAGACGCACTAGTCATCGTCTTGCTACCTTGTAGTTCAGCGTACCCGGCCGTCAAAACTGCAGCCTAGGAGAGATAGGCACTACCCGGCCGCTCCTCCTCGCCAGACGCGAACTTCCGGGACAGGTTCCCGCGTCTGGTTTGCTATAATTGACCACCTTGTGCGTGAGACGCGCGCAGTTTAGCGTTTGTTCCTGCACTGCTAAAGCGGCTGGTCTCAGAGTTTTGGTCTGTCTCTCTATATTCATCTCCCTTGGGTTTCACATATAGCGCACTCTATCCTACCATCACCCCTTAGGGGGCTGGTCGGTTGATCCAGAGTCCATATTGCTATAGCAATTGTGCGTATTTATGCATTGTGTGACTGTATGCTAGCTGCTATGTGTATACTGCCTATGTTTTCCTAAACTGTCAGGTACAACTATCGCTGTGTTTCTCCTCATCCCTCTGCAGGTGTGTGGTGTGTTTCATTGATAAGTCACATTGCATTAATACTGTATATCTTATACCATTCATACTTTTTGCGACATGTCTGAAGGTAAAGGTGAGGATAGGACCCCCTCCGGTGCTTAAATCCTGTAAGTCCTGTTCTGCAGGCCTGTTTGACCAGGATGTTAACCTGAATGGGTTCTGTAAAAACTGTTGTAAACAGTTATTGAATCTATCTGGTACACCTGCACCAGAGTCATCTTGGATAGCTATCACACCTGAGGTTTTGTCCTATCTGATAGGTAAAGCCACGGAGGTACGGGCTGCTGTAGTGCCTCATGCTATGTAGTACTCACAGCATGTACATCATCCCATGTGTTTGCCCCTAATGAATCCCTGTTGGGTTAATGCGGCTGCTCACTCTAGCCAGAGTATACTACCGTCATCAGCCTCTCCGCAGGTGGATAGACCAGTGGTAGTAAAGAAACAGGGACACAAAAGAGGTTCTCGTCATGTCTTGCCTCAGGAGTCTGACTCGTCCTCCTCCATTAGATAATGAGTCTCAGAGCTCTGGGTCGGTTTCAGTGAAAGAAGACCATCAATCCCTTGTGGATGTTCCCTCTAGTAAGAGTGGTGAGATCTGTTCTCAATATAGAGGAAGAGGAGGTTGCGTTGACTTCTAAGGAGGTAATCTTTAGATGTCAGGCGTTGACTAAGGATTATTTCCCTCAGTCGGGTTGACAAATCTCATGTCTGAAGCATGGGATACCCCTAGTAAGCATTTTCATGCCACTAGGAATGTAACCTCTCGGTACCCATTTGCACCAGGGGCTTGTAGTACATAGGAGGTTCCTCCAACGGTAGATGCTCACGTGACGAGATTAATCAGGAGTGCTACGTTATCTACAGCAGCATCCTCTTTTTAAAAGAGGTTATGTATGGAAAGCTTGATAATCACTTGAAATCAATCTTTTCACTATCGGGGGCCATTACCAGACCAGCTACGGCTGTAGCCTGGGTGGCCAAGGCTATGGAGGATTGGACGAGGTCTCTGGAGGAGACTATTTTATCCAACAAAAGAGCAGCAGTCTCTTCTCGGACAGATGCAGGAAGCGGCTATGTATTTGAGGGAAGCAGGGATTGACGCAGGCATCCTTGCTTCTAGGGTTTCGGCCAACTCTGTAGCAGCCCGAAGAACCCTTTGGCTAAAAAACTGAAAGGCAGATCCAGGGTCTAAAAAGGCTCTGGAGTCTTTTCCTTTCTACATGCAAGGTACTGTTTGGACCAGAATTAGATGACCTAATGACCTCGTTGGCAACACCAAAGTCTGCTGAATTGCCATCTACGTCTACTTCTAGAAGGCAGTCGTCATCATCTTGGTCCTTTCATCCACAGAGAAACAGTCTTCGGCCAGACAGGGTCAGTCTAATAGAAAACCGCAGCACAAGATATATTGGTCAACCAAGCGCCCGGCTTCCAAGCCAGCCGGTAAGCCTACTGTCTGAGGGGACTGGCCTGCCCCAGGGTTGGAGGCCGACTTTTACAGTTTTTCCAGCATAGCAGCAGACAACCACGGACGCCTGGGTACGAGAGCTGGTTTATCCCGGTTATGCCATTTACATTCCTAAGGCATCCCCCTCAGAGGTTTGTTCCTACAAACCTTCCTGCAGACCCGGTTAGAGTTTCGGCCTACCAGGAGTCTGTTGGGGCCCTCCTGGACTCAGGAGTCATAGTGCCCGTTCCTATGACGCAACAGGGAAAGGCCTATTACTCAAATTTATTTTGGATTCTAAAGCCCAATGGGTCGCACTGCCCTATCCTGAATCTAAAATCTTTCAACAGGTTTGACAGGTGCCAAAATTCCGTATGGAAACTATGCAGGTCAATTATGCTGGAGATGGAGCCAGGAGACTTCATGGTTTCACCGTACATACAGGATGCATATCTGCATGTCCCGATTGTAAGATACCACCAGGCCTTTCTCAGGTTTGCGGTGGATCGGCAACATTACCAGTTTCAGGCTCTACCCCTTGGGTATTTACAAATATAATGGCAGTCATGATGGCTCATCTCAGGCAACAAGGAGTCAGGATACTGCCATATCTAGATGACCTGCTGATATTGGTCCAGTCTCAGGAGATGTTACAATGTCATCTACAGATGACCATTGTTTGCTTATAGGAGCACGGCTGGGTGATCAACTGGAAGAAGTCTTCCCTTTCCCCAACTCGGCGGATGGTGCACTTGGGGGCGCTGCTGGGCTCTCTGGAACAGAGGATCCTTCTGCCGGAGGACAAGATTGTAGCACTACAGTCTCGTGTGCACAATCTACTGTGCAAGCAAACCATGTGGGTTCACTTGGCTATGCGGATATTGGGCTCCATGGTAGCCACATTCGATATGGTGGCTTATGCCCAGTTCCACTCCAGGCCCCTACAGCTGTGGATCCTGGTCCAGTGGGATGGTCACTATCATCGGATAAAGCATCAGATGATTCGCATCTCACCAGAGGTGTGCCTCTCCCTGGCTTGGTGGCTGGAGACGACTCATTTAGACAAGGGTCGTCCATTATGGATCCCGGAATGGGTACTCCTCACCACGGACGCAAGTGTGCGAGGATGGGGAGCAGTGATGGGTCATCACACCTTTCAGGGAAGGTGGACAGACCCGGAAAGTCATCTACCAATAAATATATTGGAGCTTCGGGCAGTGCACAGGGCACTTGTTCTGGTGCAGGACTTTCTTCAGGACAGGCTTGTCCAGGTTCAGTCCGACAATGCGACAGCAGTGGCCTACATAAACCATCTAGGAGACACACGAAATCCGGCGGCCATGAAGGAAGTGGCAAGGATTCTGCTGTGGGCAGAGGGCCATCTTCCAGCAATCTCTGCAATTTTCATCCCAGGTGTTCTCAACTGGGAAGCGGACTTCCTAAGTCGCCAGGACATACACGCTGGAGAATGGGCTCTTCATCCGGATGTCTTTCAACTCCTGGTGGACAGGTGGGGATTACCAGACGTAGACCTCATGGCGTCACATCACAACCACAAGGTCCCCAGGTACAGGTCCAGAACAAGGAACCCCTCAGCTGCCTTCGTGGGCGCTCTGGCAGTGAGATGGAACTTCAGGTTGGCATACCTGTTTCCTCCAATCTCCCTCCTCTCAAGAGTCGTCAGAAAGTTCAAACAGGAGGACGGTAGGATGATACTAATAGCCCCTGCCTGACCCAGGAGGCATTGGTTTTCTGATCTGACGTGTCTATCTGTAGACAGTCCACTTCCGTTGCCTCTTCGGCAGGATCCACTGATACAGGGTCCCTGCCTTTACCAGGATTTACCTCGGCTGGCTTTGATGGCATGGCTCTTGAGTCATCCGTCTTAAAGGCCAGGGGTTTCTCTGCTTCTGTGATTCAGACGATGTTGAGAGCAAGGAAACCTGCATCTGCTCGCATCTATCACAGAATTTGGGCTTAATTTTGTCTTTGGTGCTCCCATAGAAAATATGATCCTAAAGTGTTCAAGGTATCTAGAGTATTTGCTTTTTTGCAGGCAGGATTAGACTTGGGTCTTCGCCTGGATACCTTGAGAGTCCAAGTTTCGGCTTGGACAGTTTGGTTTCAGCGTAAGATTGTCCCCTCTGCCGGATGTTAGAACATTCTTTCAAGGGGTTCTTCGGCTGCAACCTCCATTTCTCCAACCGGTGGCACCATGGGATTTGTCTTTGGTTTTCAGGGCACTTCAGGCGCATCCCTTTGAACCCTTAGATAGGGTGGACTTGAGATGGCTGACAGCGAAAACACTTTTTCTCCTCGCCATCTCTTCTCCTCGCAGAGTTACTGACTTGGCAGCATTGTCATGTCGCTAGCCATATCTGATTTTCATCAAGATAGAGCTGTCCTCTGTACCAGGCTACCTCCCTAAGATGGTTTCCTGTTTTCACATAAATGAGGAAATTGTAGTCCCAGCCTTTCAGTCTTCAGACCTTTCTACAGGTGAAGCTTCCTTGGATGTGGTTCAAGATCCTTTCATGTTTACGTGGACTGTACCAGCTCCATCAGGAAATCTGAGTCTCTTTTTGTGCTATATGGATTTCACAGAAGAGACTGGCCAGCAAACAAACAGACGTTGGCTCGCTGGCTTCGTATGACAATTTCGCAAGTCTATACTCTGGCTGCTCTCCCTGTTCCTAACAGGGTGACGGCACATTCCACTCGGTCAGTTGGACCATCGTGGGCGGTAAGACATGGCGCCTCGGCGGAACAGCTTTATAAGGCAACCACTTGGTCTTCCATGAATACGTTTATCAAATTCTATTAATTTGATACGTTTGCCTCCCAGGATGCTTTCTTTGGGCAGCGGATTCTCCTCTGTGTGCAAGAGTGTCCCCAACCGTAAGGGAACTGCTTTAGGACGTCCCCAAAGTAGATCCTGTGGACCCTATGGAACCCGAAGAAGAAATACAGAATTATCGTATAACATACCTTTTGATTCCTTTTCTTCGAGGTCCACAGGGCATCCACCCTGATGCACTTGGCTTCAGTTGGGATCTGTTCTTTAAGTCTTTTATTCACAGATTCCCTCTTGGCATGATTGAGTGGTTCTTGTACAATTTTTCTTCCTTCTCCACTCTCTGCCCCTTACCGTAAGGCTTTGTTACAAACTGAATGCCTGGGGGTGGGGTATACAGGGAAGAGGATCAGTGCATGCTGAGAGCTCCAAAGCTTTGCTGTTTGGTGCATTGGATGTGATCCAACTACATACCCCAAGGTTGATCCTGTGGGGACCCTATGGACCTCGAAGAAAAGGAATTATCAAAGGTATGGTATACCATAATTCTGTATTTTTTAACTCCTGTTCCCAAAGGCTTCCCAAAATGAATCTTGTACCAAAGAGAGATTGTATTTAAGTGTATAACATAGTTTATGTACAAAAAAATTAAACATACACTTTTTTAGATATTCAATGTCAAAAGTCACATCATGTGACTATGAAATGTAAAAGTCAATATTTAAATCTAAAACAATTTTTTATGAAAACTGTGATCCCTTATCTTCAAAACAATACCAACATGATAGTTCTACCACAATTAGAAGCAAAGTTATGATTTGTTTTAGTTGACCTTGCAAGCATAAATGTCATATTTCATCATTTGCAACCCAGTAGCATAAATGCCGTGTATCACTGAGGGCTAAAATTTTACGTATGAAAGTTACTTTATAGCGTCTATCATCCTACCAAATTTCACGAAAATCTGAGACTGTCTGGTTGGAAGCTGTGATGATTTGGCGTGGAATTACCCGTATAGGAGTGTACTCACGTGTGGAGTTGGCCTTTACATGTGGTTCCAGTATATTTTGATGTAGTCTTTTAAATTCCGGTAATTAAAGTAAAATTGAAGCTTCCAAAGTTGCTTTTTTTCCTTCCAGTTGTCAATACTTGTTCATCCAGATAAAAACCAAGATGATCCTGATAGAGCCCAGAAAGCCTTTGAAGGTAATTTACTAGCGTAAAATACCTGCTTGCTTACTGCATTTGACTTTTTCTCTTCCTACTTCCTCCTCTCATTCCTCTTGTCAAAAGTCCTTGTTTTATCTACATTTATCATCCTTTGTATTATATTCATCAAATCCATTTCACACCTATCTTCTGTCAGACCTTATTCTTTTGACAGCACTTTTTTGTTTTGTGATGGGTGGTACGTGTATGTTGCATTCCATGTAATCCATTGCATAAGAAACATTAGAGCTATAGAGTAATGTTAGTATTGATATATGAATTGATATCTGCTGCAATTCTTTATTTGCTTTCTCTTTGCTTAATACAGCGGTAGACAAGGCATATAAACGACTACTGGACACTGAGCAGAAGAAGCGAGCGCTAGATGTCATCCAGGCTGGACTTGAGTACATTGAACATATTGTGAGTTGTTAAATTTGTTTCTGCTAATCCCTAAATTAGTGTGGAGTCCCGCAAAGCTGTCAAACCTAAAGGACCACCAAGCCCCAAAATTGTAATATTCCGATATAAACCATGAAGGTAAAATACATTGTTCAGTGATAACCTGATATTGCACTACAGCTCTATTAAGAAGTAAAGTATTACCTCCCCACTCCATTACAGACAGCTGAAGTTCCTCCCGCATCTTTAGGACAGTGTGCTGATGGGATCTCACACAGGTCAAAAAGCTGAGACTACAATCATTTGCCTTGCTGTGACATCACTGGCCCAGCCTCTGTGTATGAAACCACCAATCCACACAGTGCATTTCTGCAGAGCAAGCTGCTAAGTTGTCACTCTCTCTGTGTCTTCTCTGTTAGAGAAGTACCTCCCTCCTAACATGGCAGTCTGTTGCAGAGGAGTGAAAGACAGCATGGTGAACATATTTCGTTAAGTATAAACACTCCAGCTATTTCATGTATATTATTCAGCTCAGTAATTCACAACCTATTGATTTATATGAATGTCAAATAGCTACTTTACTAGCTCTTATCTGTTAGCTATATTAGAGAGTGTTTTTTTTTTTTTTTTTCCATTTTGTGATATTCATTTTCTTTTTCAATAATAATAAAGATTAACAGTAAATTAATTTACTGTTTTAGTAAAAAAAAAATTTACTATTTTTCATGTGCTTGAAACTGAGGGAAATGATCTACGCATACTCCCCTTATTATCCTTTTCAATGCAATATATACTTAAAAATTACTTTTACTGAATCTACTTGCTTATAAGTTAAAAACTGATTTGTATACGCTGAGAAATGTTTTGAAGTGGATTTATTGATTCCTATGGCCTGGATTTTAAGAGGCGCTTGTTTTGTTAATGATTGCCCACATTGCAGAAACAAATTAAATATTAAGGACCCCATTTATCATATCCCGCATCTTTATGTGGATGTGATATTAACTAAAGTGAAAATTCATATTTTACATTGAATTAAGCAAAAACGTCGTGCCGGGACAAGGGCTCCGATAAGAGCCCATCTTGGCGAAGAGCTAGAAGTGGAGTGATACCTTACGCTATCACTTCCAGGTTTGGATCTGACCAGCCTAATACGCATACGCAGCAGTTGGTGTGTGTGAGAGCCGGCGTGGAGGCTAGTAAAGAGCAGCCTAAACTAAAGTCACAAAATAGCTTGACAGTGTGGACCTCAGGTGGTATTAATAATCTAAAAAGGGAAACAGTTACTCAGGCCAGAGGGGGAAGGGAAAGGAAAATACCTGTACACCTATAGATATAATTGTCTGTACCTGTGTAAAATGACGCTGACCTTTTTCAAGGTGATTCGCCTTCAGCTTTGTGTTCTCTTTGCAAAGTCAATCTTCAGAACCCATTTCAATATTTGAGTAGCCTCATCTTAGTCTGAGCCAGTCATTTGCCAATCTCCGTAGTCTTTTGATGCCAGGGGGAGGGACCATAAAATAATGCTATGAACATTCTAAATCCTCCATGCTCACTATGTTATATATCATAAGATTTTGACAGTGACACACGACAGACTGTAAACTGTAAATCGCTCAATAGGAGCTTGAATGAAAACCCTAAGGAACTTTAAAAACTAAACCCTGCAATTAACATATCACAACCATGAAGTTAAAATACATTGTTCATTTTTAGCTTGACCTTCCACATCTGTTCTGTAAAAGTATTCAAACATTACAGGCAGCTGAAGCTCCTCTCAAGTTTATGGTAGTGTTTGTTGGTCTCTCTATCAGATCAGAAAGCTTATTTCTCCTTCATTCACTAGGGGACACTGGAGTATACAATGGGGTATAGACAAGTGGATGAGTGGAGCCTGGCACTTTAAATTTCTTTAGAATTGTAGTTGGCTCCTCCCTCTCTATACACCACTGAGCTCAGTTTTAGATTAGTGCCTTGAGGGAGCTGGATGCATGTTAGGGCTGTCTCCAGCCCTTTTTTGTTTTATTTCACATTTTAATTTTATTTTCCTCTGAGGATTTTCACATGCATGCTGCTGCAGTCAGCCTGCAATGTTGGATGCCGCCGGAAGAGACCCGCCACAGTCAACTGAGGCTGGTGATAATGTCTCTGGCCACAGGGTTACCGGACCCTGTGTGCCCCCCGCATCCCTGCAGGCAGCGGTAGGTATAACCTGCCACCCTTGATTAGCAGGAGTGGTGGGTTCTTTAGCTGCAGGTTTTTAGATGCCTCCCAGCACTATTGCGCAAGCGGCTCTTATTAGAATAGCCCTTTTAAGTAAGTGAGGGGCCCCGGCCGGCTTCTGAGACTTCCGACATCAGAATCCCTGTATATAAAAGGAGGGATCATTCAGCCGAAGCATATAATTTTGTCCTCAGTACTGCTTTATGCAGAGTTGAGGGGAGCTTTTTTAATTAGAGCTGGGCACGTAGCGCTGCATGGAACCTTCACAGGGCGAACAGAGGCAGTCAAACATTCTCATGCTGTGCCAGGGTCATGTAGATGCTGGTGCAGAAGCGCCCATTTATGTCAAAGTGCTGCCAATTTTTGTAGAACTACCGTGCTTTTAAATACAGCTCCAGAGAAGCTGTGAGGCTGGGCTTAGCGTAGGCGCCCACAATTTTGGTTACACTCGCTCTGGGGCTGCGCTGGGAACCTGCCTTGCAACACAGGTGGGCTCCCAATGTTCCCAGTCTGCAGGTTAGCCTGGAGGGTGGTAGCCCATCTTCTCTGCACTGCCACTCAGACCGTATAGCTGTGCAGTGCCCTCCTCTGTCATACAGTGGCACGCTAAATTATATTGCTGAAGGCTTGCAGTGTTATTTTGCATAGCATTACGATTACTGCATAATCTGTATGTCTACATACTCATTCAGGCAGATAATCTGACACCACGGTCTGGAGACAAACTGTATTCTATTAATTGCTCTATTATACAGAACAATGATGTATGTGCAACTTGGCCCTATTATTACACTATCATACAGAACAAGTACTATGAGTACATCTACACTATGTAGGCCAAAGTGATTGGGCACTCACGTGCAAGAGAAATGCATACCATTGCACACAAGTTCAAAATGACCACTAATGTGGCAGTTTCAACAAGAACACTTTGTAGGGAGGCCCATGCACTTGCAGTTCTACGGAAGCAACAAATGTTTTTATCAGGACGACAATGCCACCTATCATGTTTCCAGGGTAACGCTGGACTATTATACAGAAAATTCTGTAACCCGGTTGGACTGGCCAGCTCAGAGTCCAGATCTTAACACAATTGAGAACCTCTGGGATGAAATGGAGCGACAGATGCATTCGAGGCCAACTCCACCTTCTTCAGTGTCACAGTTGGTCACTGTACTTAATGCGGAATGGCAATACATACCGTCTGCTGTTGTCCAGGAACTTGTGGACAGTTTGCCCAGAAGGTTGTCTCTTCTGTAATCACTGCACGTGGTGGACCTGCAAAGTACTGACTTTAATAGAATCTCATTGATCTATTTGCTGTCAGTGTCCAATCACTTTTGTCTACATAGTGCATACTGTATATCTGCTTGCTGTGGGTCTTCAGGGGCTACTGGGCTTAGAGCTTCCGCCTCTCACTTTGCGGCTATTTGGTCCACGCTGTTCCATTTGGTCTGTTTTATGGCTAAAGGGTTGGCAAACTGGTTCAGCCTTCTCCTTTACATGGCATAGGTTCCAGGTTCTTCCCAACCTGTCTTCAGGAGAGTTTGATATTTCCTGTTCTTTAGCTTCGGTTTTTCCGTGTTACTTCATTGGAGACCACTGTCTCCAAATTGCAACTAATCTTTTGGTCATAGGGCTCTGCAGGTTCTCAGCGCTTCTCACCAGGGAGGTCAGCTTTTTGGGACTGCCCCATTTTGTACTCCAGTGTCCCCTAGTGGATGAATGAGAAAATAGGATTTTTGGCTCTTAACGAGCAAATCCCTTTCTCTAATCTCATAGGGGACACTGGACGCCCTCCGAGCGCTGCTTCTTGCTGCAGTGTTCCTTGGACAGTTTTATGATGCCTGTTGGTTTTTTGTAGTGACTCGTATTGTTGCAGCTTTTGTTAGCTGTTTCGGGCCTTGGACCTTTTAATTGGTTGGTTGCTCCTTCTACTTTCCTCGGTTGTTTCTGCTATCCATCTCCGCTCAGGCTTGATTACTATTAACTGAGCTCATTGGGATATAGAGGGAGAGGAGCTAACTACAATTCTAAAGAAATTTAAAGTGTCAGGCTCCATTCCCCCACCTGTCTGTATCCCAGTGTATACTCTAGTATCCCCTATGGAATCTGAGAAAGGGATTTATCGGTAAGTACCAAAATCCTATTTTTGCAGACATTAGAATTACTATAGCATTACTGTCCCTGTCCCAGTGTTTGAATAAACTAGTTCACACAGTTTTGGCACAGCAAATCTGTCTAGCTATCACTCAAGCTCTGCATGTTTAGTTAGAACAACACATATCTCCTAACAGGGCAGCCTGCTGCAGTGTCATGAAAGTAAGCATGAAGGACATATTAAGTATAAAGATGCCCACTTAAATTGCTGCTGTTCATCTCTGTAATTCTCAATACATTAGTGTTAAATAAGAAGCTCTTCAAAACAGGAGCTTTAAAGTTTCACGACTGATACGTTTCTGTGTGAATTTCATTGAGAGCTGTTCTAGTGTGGCTGCACACATCTGACATTGTAATTGCAAAACTAAAACAATTGGGGTGGTGATTTGACTGTTCCGCCTTAACCACTTTACTGACAATTTTTTTTCATCAAAACTGCACAGAACTGTCTTTTTTGTTTTTATATTTAAGTTTTTTTAAAAAATCTATTTAAATATTTTAAAAAAAAATATATATATATACACATTATATATATATATATATATATATATATATATATACACACACACATATACCTAGGGGGTGTTATGCACCCCCCCCCCCCCCAAGCCTTGTGTCCATTGGCCCGCATTGAAATAGCCCACCAGTGTCAAAACAATCCCAACAAGATTAACCCCCACCCCCCTAGTGGTAATATGTCCCTGTTGCAGCGTTCCCACCCACACCCCCTGGGGACAATGTGTCTCCAATTTAACTCTCCTCCCCATGGGGTAAGGGTTAGGCTGCAAGAAAGGTGGGGGAAGGTTAGGGTACTTGTCTGCCTGTGTCGGGATGCCGCTGTCTGTATTCTGACTGTCGGCATCACATACCCAACCCTGCCCTTGTGACCAGTAGAATGACAAAGAGCTGAAATTAATAATAGAGAGTATCTGTTCATCAGAAGTCAGTAATTATGCCCTTGAGAGAAGTTTGAGATGATCTGTAAAAATACTTTATTTATTATTTATAGGTAAAAGAAAAAAAAAAGCAATTGAAAAAAGAAGGGAAACCTTTAGATATTGAAGAAGATGATCCTGACGTTGTAAGTAGCACCTAAGGGTTGATTGAATAAGTTGAGTATGTGTGCACGCATATGCCGCTTATACAGTAGCCCCGAGATCACCGGCAGGGCTGCGTTACAAAGAAAAAATGAAATCTGGATATCATGGGAATGAGTTGATGAGCCACTGCTGTCTTATCCACACCACTGCAATGGCACATAGCGGAGCTCGCAACTTATTGATTTGACCCCCTAGGATACATTATTGGTTAATGGGGCAAACTTGATTGCCATTGTTGGAATTTACAGGATACTTTAGCATTCAGAAATGGCAAAACAAATGCATGTGTGGATGGACACTTCTTATCCATAAGAATAGGTGTGCTCTATTGAGTATATGTGGAGAAACCTACGAATGTCTACAACCCCCATGAGAAATGTAGAACATAGCTGAAAATAACCATTGTATGGATATTGTGAAATTGACCACTGCGTGTGTGCATCCTCAAAATGTTGTTGACCTCTTCCTCTTTAGTGTACTTTTGGGGCTCAAATATATATTTATATTATATGTTACAACATCTGCATCGGCTTAATGCTTCTTGATAGAGATTTGAAAGTCTCTAGTGATTGGTGTAAGGCAGAGGTGGCGTATCTGCAGTCCATCAGTGTGACTCTTATTGGCTGCTGCGCCGAACTGAAGCTGTAGCTGTCTGTCGGCTACCACTGATAGCAATAGCAAATAAGAATCAGGCTGATTGTTTTTGGCCGAGGCTGTCACATGTAACAGCCTCCATTGCAACTATGCCAGAGCCGAGATAAAGGGACGACCGGGGATGGGGTTTGGCATGAGGGCAGGGCTGGCTCGAAGGCGCTAAACCCAAAAAGGGGCGCAGTACTTCAACATGGGCCGATCAAGACTAGCAGGCTTGCACTGTGGTTGCTGCTGGACTGCTGGTGTCGCCCACGGCTGAGGGCAGGGAGGGCCTGGGAGCTCCGCTCTCTGACTGGTCAGTATTCTGTGGGCTGCTGGGACAATTTAATATATTTTCTTTATTTTTTTTATGTGAAGGACAATGTTTTGTTTTTTTTCCTGTGGGGGGGACAATGTGTTTGGGTTTTTTGTTGTGAGGGTCAGACAGTCCCCACGCACCATGCTGCAAGGTCACGTCTCCTGTTTTGGCACGCCACGCCCCTCTTTTTTGGGCGCAAGCAAATTTAGATTCTCTGTAGATCAAAGAAGATTTTTAGCTTTAATAGTAGATCAGAGTCCAAAAGTCTGGCCACCCCTGGTATAAGATAATTTGTATTGCCTCAGTTTTCTAACTTATTTTGTCTCTGGTTCAACCGCAATACATTTTTAAAAGTGTTTAAAGCTATATACAGTACATATTCTAGTGCCTAACCATAACACATCAGTAAGTGCTTAACCCTCCCTCCTGGTGCCTAAACCTAACCCTGAAAAAATAAATAAAAATGTTGACCATTTTTGCGTTGGCATTTTGAGCCTGTCGACCATCCATGTCTACCTCCAGTGTGTCAACCTTTTATCCCAGTTGACCTATTGCCTATCTAACATCTGGTGTCTATCTAGACGTTCTCTCCAAGATTCTTTGATACGGACATGAATTCTGCATACATCGACATCTTGTCCATTTTGTGAGATCTCCCCATTTATAAATTATTTTGAAAACTAGAAAATACATTAGCTGCCCAGTTACCTGGAAGCTATAGTTGTCCCAGCGCTTATAGGGAGGTATATCAATAAAATGTCGAAAAATACATATATTTAATAATAATTAAAAAAAAAAAAAATATATATATATATATAATTTGATTATTATTTTTTTTTAATAAAGAATTCTTCTTCAGGGTCCACAGGGATACCATGGGGAAATGTGGTTGGAGTGATCCAGGCACCAAACAGTTAAGCTTTCAGCTCTCAGGTTGCCTTGGGTCCTCCTCCACATATACCCCGCCTCTGGCCACAGCCATTCAGTTGTTTGTTTGGTTCGGCAGGATCAGTTGCACCTTCTAACAGGGGGACTGCTTAGCAGTGCCAAATCTTTTATTTTTTCTTCAGAGCAAGCAGCATTTGGCGTCCTAATGGACGCCGATGTTACTGCTCCATCTACCTCCACCGGCGCCACAACACCAGTAACCGGACTGGTGATCTCGACGGGCACCAACAGAGTCTGGCTAGTGGCGATGCTGGGGTGCAGGACTGCGACCGGGTACACGGAGATGCAGGGAAGGCACTCGCGGGAAACCGCATGTGGCATTCCGTACTTCCGGCGGTGGAGACCAGTGTGTCCGCCCCACTAAGACCACCGGGGCATAATTGTCTGGCGCCGGGGAAGCTAGTAGCCACAGGCTACGGACCAGCGCACCCAGGGGTTTAATACAACATAGGGGAGGGTAGGCTCTCCTCGGCAGCCCCTCCACCATCTCAGGCGGTGAACCAGCCAATGTTTTCCCGCATCTGGGTTGCTCCTCCAACACTCCCCTGTATATGAGATTCCCAACGACCACTTGTCAGTGCTCTGCTGAAGCTGCTGGACTCAGGAGGTTTTGGGTCTAGTCTCCCTGTATACCTCTCCTCAAAGGCCAAGTTATACAGTGCTCAAATCCTACCAAAACCTTGTGTTTTGAGTAGTTGAATTCAGAGCCCATTGCTGGTGTCAAGTAAATCTGTTTGGCGGCCTTGTCCCCTAGAATTTTATACAGGATGATTTGTGTGCTATTTGTTATAAAGAACCACCTCACCAATCCAGTCTACCAGCCCCTGTACAGGAGCCATCTTGGTTGTCGTCCTCGTCTCAGTTAGTGGACCGTTTGGCTGCTCCCACGCTGCCTCCCGTAATGGGATACCCACAGCATTTCCAGCCTGCTATGTTTTCCCCTCTTCTTATACATCCTTCCTGGATGGATGTTTATGCCCACTCAAGTCAGAGTACGGCTCAGTCAGCTGCTGTGTTTCAACAAATGTTGCAGTCAAACAGATGATAGCACCCAAGCGGACGCTATCATCTTGTCAGTCCGCCCAGCTTGTAGATCCTGACGCATCATCGGAGGAGTCAGAAGATGCGTCGGGTTCTTCTCCAGGGTCTATCTCAGGAGAGGAGGACCATCCTTCTACAGTAGATGCCCCTTCTTTGGTGAGGGCGGTCAAATCAATCCCATATATAGAGGATGACGAGCCAGCTCCTAGACCTAAGGATCCAGTGTTTAAACACCAGAAGGTGGTAAAAGCGTAGTTTCCTAAGTCTTAGCAGCTGAACTTATGGGAGGAGCATGGATTACTCCGGATAAACTGTTCCATATTACAAAATGTTTTGTATCTTTGTATCCTTTCCCACCTACCTAATGTACTAAGTGGGAAGTCCCTCCTACTGTGGATGCTCATGTGACTCATTTAGTCAGAAGCGCTACGTTGCCTATACCGTCCGCACCTTCCCTTTAAAGATCCTACAGATAGAAGACTTGAAACATGTCTTAAATCAGTGTTTTCATTGTCTGGAGCTTTTACTCGGGCGGCTATGGCTGCGGCCTGGGTATCCAAGGCGGGGGTACAGGATGACACTCTACCAAACGCTACCTGAGAACAACTGACCTTTATCTTCCACATACGGGAAGCTGCCTCCTATTTGGGAGAAGCTGAAATAGATGCTGGACTCCTGGCTTTTCTAAAGTATCTCTAAAGCTTCGATTGTTGCTCTTAGAGCCATTTGGTTATGGTCCTGGAAAGCAGATGTGGGATCCAATAAGCCTCTGGAATCCCTGCCTTTCTTCTTCAGGGTCCATAGGGTGTCCACAGGATACCTTGGGGTATAGGCGATGGCGGCAGACATCCAGGCACCACAGAGTTAAATTTTCAGCCTCCCAGGATGCACTGGGGTCCCTCTCCTATACCCCGCCCCCGAGCCTCAGGCCACTCAGTTTTCGTAGGTGCCTGGCCGGACCAGTCGCACCGTACAGAGGGGGGTCTTTTTAAGGCCCCTGAATATTTCTTCGCAGCTGTGGCTGCACAACTAGAGTGCTCCAGCATAGGACAGTCAGTATTGACGTCCATGCTGTCACTCCTACACCCCGCCGGTACCAGAACGCCGGTACCGATCCGGGGATGCTGGTAGGTAGCTGGGGTCACAGCTAGCGGTGATCCCCGGCTATCTGGACTGTGGCCTGATGCACGGGGAACAAGGTAAGCGGCGGGGTCCCGCGGTGGGCACCCGCCGGTAACACAGTCCTGTTTGGTCCCCAGGCAGGGGGCTCCCTGGGGACCGGCTGCGCGTGGGGCCAGGTACTGATCCTGCGCCTTCCACTAGACCACCAGGGACAGCGGGCCGTAGCATGTGCGGTACAGCGCGGCGTCCCAGGGGTTGATAGCACGCCAGGGGAGAACGCCTTCCCTGTCTCACAGCCGGCGTCTCCCCCGCTGCACAGTGCCATTCCACAGCGGTCTGAGCGGGCTGTGTCAGCGCTCCTCCCCCGGGCCCTGCCTTCTCTCTGCTCCTCGGTGGCCATTTTCTCACTACACGTGCTGGGGATGGCAAACGCTGCTGGAAGCTGATACAGATGCCATTGCGGTCCGGGTCCCCCGCATACCTCTCCTTCAATTAAGGTCAGTGTATGCAGCACTGTTTCCTACCAGGCTCTGGTCTGTGTAGTTGATTGCAGTGCCTGTAATGCAGGATGTTATCTGTGCATTGTATGTGACTTAAATGCTAGCGCTGTTTGCCTGTACTTTCATTTCTGACTGTCAGCCTTTTTCCTATCCCTGTTCTTCTGCTACAGCCCTTGCGGTGCGGTGTTGCAGGGTGTTTATTACCTCACAGTAAACGTGGTTTTTCTGTGTGGGAGGTCACATACGCTCCGTTCACACTCCTCATGTCGGAAAGTGAACGAGGATATCCTCTTCCAGCTATAATGTACTGATATCATGTGCAGTTAGCGGAGGGATATGTAGACGCTGAGGGTTTATGGAGGGCATGTTGTATTATATATCACGCCCCATTTCTGTCACTGTGCCTGCACAAAAAAAAGGGAACCGCCCTCGGCTGGCTAAGATGCTTACAGCCTTTGTGGGCAATGCCCCCTGCGTTTCCCCAAGGGGTTATCGCAGCCTGTGGTGGTCTCATCACATGCAGGGGTCCCTGGACAGTTGATGGTACCCCAGTGTATCCTGTTTTTCGCCCCCCCCAGGTCTCGCAGGAGCCTGTGTGGGTGAATTTATTGTCCAAATGGTATAGCACCTGATGGACGTTTTACAGGGGGAGTCACCATTCCGGCCTTCTAAACGGCATTTCGGGTCTCAGACGGGTAAAGACATGACGTCTGATGACGGTGACATTATTGACTTTTTCAGACACGAGCCCCTTAGTGCAAAGGAGGCGTAGTCTGGGTCTAAAGTCTATATACTTGGCCTTCTACGGGCAGTCCGTGCGGCTTTGGTTATTACATATCCCCCGTGGCTAAATCCAAATATGCCTTCTTTAAGGATAAGGGTGTTGCCACTGTAATTCCTCTATCTGGTCAGGTGGATCATTTTAGAGGAGGCGTGGAAAATCCGGGTAAGTGGTTCCAGCCTCAAAAACGGTTGACCTTTTGCATACCCCTTTTGCGGATAATTACATTTCCGAATGGGAGTTACCTTTACGGGTAGATTCTCATGTTACACGCCTAGTGAGGAGTGCTACGTTGCCCATGCCCTCCAGGTCCTCTTTGAAGGAGGTTCCAGATTGCAAGGTGCAAATATATCTAAAATCCAATATTCCCTTGCTGGAGGGGCTTCCAGGCCGGCTATGGCCGTGTGCTGGGGGGCCAGAGCCATGGAACACTGAGTAGGTAACGGGATCTCTGCACACTGACTCTTCAGCAGAGCAGGTGGATAGTGGCAAATTCTCAGAGACTTTGCCACGTTCATAATGAGACGGTCTTACATATAGCCTACTCCTTTCCAGAATCTCCTCGCGAGCAGTAGCGGCTTGCCGCTCCCTGTGGTTGCACTCTTGGAAAGCGGACGCAGATTCCATTTGGAATGCTTTGCCTTTTACGGGACAAGTCCTGTTTGGCCCTCGTCTGGACGCAATTGTGGCCCTGCAGGCAGCAGCTACGTCTGTGTGTCTGCCATCGGCTACAGTCCCATCAGGGTCTGGGACTTTGTCTTTTCGGCCCTGTGAGGCCAGGGTAAGTCTAAAATACAGCTTTCCAAGACAGTCAGTGGCTTAGATAACGGCTTTCCTACAGGTGGGCTTAGATAACGGTCTTCGCCTTGCTTACCTGAAGGTGCAGGTTTCTGCCCTGTTAGTATGGTTTCAGTGTAGGATTGCTACTCTTCCTGATGTCCGCACCTTTGTGCAGGGTGTACGTTATATTCAGCATCCCTTTGTTCCACCTGTGGCTCCTTGGGATTTGGCTGTGGTCCTTAGGGCTCTCTGAGGACCGCCATTTGATCCACTGGGCTCAGTGGATTTCAAATGGCTTACGGCTAGGACTGTATTCCTTCTGGCTCTTAATTTGGCCAGTAGGATCTCAGAATGGGAGGCTCTGTCATGTAGACCTCCCTTTTTCTCATCTTTCCTAGGAACAGGGCAGTGCTTGCCTTTACTTCCCCAGTCCTGTCTGCTGGTGAGGCCTATTTGGCTGTGGTACGGGCGCTAAGAATTTAAGTTGACCGTACCAATCCATTTAGGAAATCAGACTCTCGGTTTTGTCCTTTCTGGTTTCCATAAAAAGGGTTGGCCTGCCACTACGCTAACTTTAGCAGGATGGATTCACAGGTATTCCTGTTCCATCCTCTATTAAAGCTCTTCCACTAGGTCTGTGGGTCCTTCGTGGACAGCTCGACGTGGCGCTTCAGCGGTGATTGGCAGCCACGTGGTCATCTGTCCATATTTTTGGTAAGGTATTATGCTTTTGATACCTTCGCCTCTCAGGATGCTTCCTTTCGGCGGCGGATTCTCCTTACAGCACAGGAGCGTCCCCACCCTTAAAGGATACTGCTTTGGGACATCCCCAAGGTATCCTGTGGATACCCTATGGACCCTGAAGTAGAAAATGAGATATGGTAAGAACTTACCCTTGTTATCTCTATTTCTACGAAGTCCATAGGGTTCCACAGGACTCCCGCCCTGTCGCACCTGTACTGCAGATGGGCTTTGATCTGGTCACCGGTTTCTCCGTCTCCTTCTGGTGAGAATGTGATTCTTGTGTGTTCCAGACGGTCTTCTCTCTCTTTTTTGCTCCTGCTCCGGCCTATGGCTTGTTACGAAACTGAGAGGCCTGAGGCTCGGGGGCGGGGTATAGGAGAGGGACCCCAGTGCATCCTGGGAGGCTGAAAATTTAACTCTGTGGTGCCTGGATGTCTGCCGCCATCGCCTATACCCCAAGGTATCCTGTGGAACCCTATGGACTTCGTAGAAATAGAGATAACAAGGGTAAGTTCTTACCATATCTCATATTTTTTATGGAAACATACTTTTTGGAGCAGAATTGGATAAGATAGTGGCTACTTTGGCAGCCTCAAGATCTGCAGGTCTGCTATCAACAGCTACAGCAAAGCCTAGGCAGTCCGCTTTTCGGTCCTTTTCCCCTCAGGGAAGAGCAAAAGGACAGCCTTTCTCCAGACCATCTAGTTCTCGCAGGACCAACAAGTCGCAAACAAAGAGGTCTTTGGCGGTCAGACGTCCAGCTTCCAAGCCGGATGACAAACCCTCCGCCTGATGGGGTAGGCCTCCTTCTGGGGGATCCCAGGGTGGGAGGCCGACTTCTTCGTTTTGCAGACTCCTGGCATCAAACAGATGTCTGGGTCCGAGAAGTGGTCTCTCTGGGGTATACCCTCACCTTCCGGAGGAGTCCTCCCCAGAAGTTTTTTCTTTGTACGACTCCCCCATCAGATTATATGAAGGCTTTGGCCCTCTAGGAGGCCATTTACACCCTGTTGCGGGCAGGGGTGATAATCCTGTGGTTCAACAACGAAAGTGTTATTATTCCAATATGTTTTTGGTTCTGAAATCAAATGGGTCTCGTCATATTCTGAATCTGAAAACTCTAAAGTTTATCCGTGACCATCTGATAGTGGCAGTCTCCAGCTGTTTTACAACGCCATCTTCAGCTGACCATTTTTTGCCTACTGACGCACGGCAGGATCATCCATTGGAAGAAGTCCTCCCTTTCTCCAATACAGCGGATGCTACATCTGGGGGCACTTCAGGATCCTCAGACACAAAGGGTGTTTCTGCCAGGGTACAAGATTTCGGCCCTATTATTGTGAGTGCGCAAATTGCTCCGCATGCGAAGGGTATCCATTCTATCAGCGATGCAGGTCTTGGGGTCATTGGTATCCACCTTCGACATGGTGGAATATGCTCAGTTCCACTCCAGGCCTCTGCAACAATTAATTCTCTCCCGGTGCAACTGGCAGCATCATCTAATGCAGTCCCAGAGGATCCTTCTCACTCCGGAGGTTTGGTTCTCTCTCTCGTGCTGGCTACGAAAGTCTCATCTGGACAAGGCTCGCCCATTTTGGATTTCAAATTGGTCTTCGCGGCTGGGGGGCGGTGACAGCTCATCATACCTTTCAGGGAAGATGGACAAATCGGGAAAGTCATCTGCCCATAAACATCCTGGAGCTTCGTGCAGTATACAAAGTGCTCATCCTGGCACAGGACCTCCTCCAAGGCCTGCCGGTCCAGATCCAGTACGACAATGAGACCACAGTAGCCCATCTCAATCATCAAGGAGGCACGCGAAGTCAGGCAGCTATGAGGAAAGTGGTGGACATTGTGATCTGGGCAGAATGTCATCTTCCGGCTATCTCTGCAGTATTTATGCCGGGAGTCATCAACTGGGAAGTGGACTTCCTAAATCATCAGGACATAAATGCCGGAGAATGGGCTCTCCACCCGGGAGTCTTTTCAACTCCTGGTGAACAAATGGCCTACCAGGCATAGACCTCGTGGCCTCATGTCACAAACACAAGGTCCCCAGGTACGGGTCCAGGACCAGAGATCCCTCAGCCGCCTTCGTGGAGGGGCTGGCCGTGAGGTGGTACCTCTTTCCTCTGATTTTCTCTCCTCCCAAGGGTTCAGGAAATTCAAGCAGGAAGGCGGCACTGTAGTAATGGATTTGATCTTGTTCCCGGTGTATTCTGAAATATGTAAAAAAAAATATAAAACTAATATCGTGTGATATTGTTAAATGGAATATGTTATATTCAGTGAAAATGAATTTTAACAACCGATGTCCGTCCGTTATATGGGATCTATGGTCCTTGGATCCTTCATTAATTCTTTTAGTATACTTTATTTCTTTTTAAAAAAAAAAATTTTTTAATATATATATTTTTTTATTGTGTATCATATGTCCTTTTAGATTATTGATTGAAATTAGGTTACACAAATTATGGACCAAGAAAAGTATTTTTTATAAAAAATACAGCATTTTGATTTTTTCATTAATTAGTCTTTTGGATCCAAGGACCATAAATACCATATAAAGGACGGACATCGGTTGTTAAAAATAAATGTCCAAGGTTTATATCATACCCCACAGAAGGCGAGTACACTACAGAATTTTGAAGGACTTTTTTTGGGTTAAGTGATTTGCACTCTGGAGGCATGTTACGTTTGTTTCTTCCTAATGACTGACACCGTTCCTGAGTGATCCAAGAACACATCGGATCAACATTGTATCTCGCAAGCACCGTAGGACCACGGTGGAAATTGGTCCAACGCTCATATACCACCTAAAAATGGTGAGTGCATTTTCAATTTAATTGAATATAACCTATTCCATTTAACAATATCACACGATATTAGTTTTATATTTTTTTACATATTTCGGAATACACCGGGAACAAGTTCAGATCTATCTACAACACAGATCTCAAGATAGCGCTGGAACCATTCCATTTCTTCACAATTACTCTCTGGGGGCACTGTTGAAAGGCCCCTGTTGTTCCCAGCTGCACGTCTGGTTCTATTGGATCTTACAGGGAATTCGGTGCTAGTCATACACATCTCTACTTCGGCACAGTAGTAATGGTAGTTCCTGCTTGGCCTAGGCGCCGTTGGTTCACCGACATACGCAATCTATCCATAGACACTCAGTTTCCTCTTCCTCTATGGCCGGGTCCCTGCTTGCATCCGGACCTACCTCGTCTGTCTTTGACGGCGTTGCTCTTGAGTCTTTCATCTTAAGAGCCAAAGGTTTCTCCAGCTTTTTGATTCAGACGATGCTTAGGGCACGAAAGCCTTGTTCTGCCCGCTTCTATTACAGAGTTTGGCGCTCCTTTTGGTCAATGGTGTTCCCACAGAAAGTATGACCCTAAGGTTTTTAGGGTTTCCCGGGTACTTGCTTTTCTCCAGGCTGGGTTAGACTTCAGTGTCCGTCTGACCACCCTGAGAGTACAGGTTTCTGCACTGCCAGCTTGATTTCAGCAAAAGATCGCTTCTCTGCCGGATGTTTGAACTTATTTCCAGGGTGTTCTCCAAGTTCAGCCGCCCTTTGCCCCACCGGTGGCATCATGGGATTTGTCTTTGGTTTTCAGGCTCCCCCATTTCAAACTCTGGACTCACTAGATTTGTAGTGGTTGACAGCGAAGACAATTTTTCTCCTCGCTATCTCCTCTGCCTGCAGAGTCTCTGATTTGCCAGCGCTCTCTTGTCGCTTCCCCTTTTTAATTTTTCACCAGGATAGAGCTGTCCTCCGTACAAGGTCGGGTTACCTTGCTAAGGTAGTATCCCGTTTTAATGTGAATTAAGAGATTGTGCTTCCAGTCTTCAGACCTTTCTGTAGGTGAAGCCCCCTTGGATGTGGTTTGTGCACTCCATATCTATGTGGATCGTACAAACGCTTTAGAAGATCACACGCTCTTTTTGTGTTGTATGGTTTTCACAAGCGAGGCTGGCCAGCTAATGAGCAGTCTGTCGAGATGGCTATGGATGATTATCTTTTAGGCTTACACATAGGCTAATCTCCCTGTTCCAAACACGGCGACAGCACATTCTATTCGGTCTGTGGGACCATCATGGGCGTTTCGACATGGTGCCTCTGCTGAAAAATTGTTCAAGGCAGCCACGTGGTCTTCTGTCCCCACCTTTCTTAGGTTCTACGCCTTTGACACCTTTGCCTCTCAGGATGCTTCCTTTGGGCGGCGGATTCTCCTTTCTGCTCAGGAGGCCCATGGTATCCCTGTGGACCCCCTATGGACCCTGCAGAAGAAGAGTTATGGTAGATTTAACTTTGTTAGCTTTTTTCTTAAAGGTCCATAGAGTCCACATGGCCCCCACCCTGACGCACCTGGCTGCATTGGGTAATTTTTCTTTTGGTCACTGATTCCCTCATCTTCTGTGAGAGTTTCTGGTGTACATTGTCCTTCCTTCTCCTCTTTCCTTCTCCTGCCTTGGGCTTGTTTACAAAACTGCCTGTGGCGGGGAATATATGCAGGAGGACCCGAGGTTTCTTGGGAGCTGAAAGCTTAACTGTTTGGTGCCTGGATCACTCCAACCACATTTCCCCATGGTATCCCTGTGGATCCTATGGACCTTGAAGTGTCAGTTGTAATTCTGACACGTAAAGAAAACTCTACTTTGCAGATGTAGACCGCGCTATTGCTGACAAACCACCAATTGTAAAATATACTTGAATGATGACAGACGGGCTTCTCTGTATCATATAACAAATTTATTGCACAAACATTCTAAAAACGTAGATAAAATGTATCCAGTACTGTTGGTAACAATAAAACGTATACGTAGCTCTCTAGGACATTTTAAATACAACATATAATCATAATAGTTTCTATCCAATATACCATTCTCATCAATAGATCTTAGGGTTTTAATCACCACAATATTATTGGGTTATCAGAAATATTGTTATACAAATATCTACTTACTTGAAGATACTTATATGAAAGGTTAACTTCCCTGGCGAAGTTAACGTTTCATATCGGAGTTTTTTTCTGCGTAAAGGTATGGTGCGCGCTCCCGCTTATCCCTGTATTCAAAATAAAATTAACGAAAACAGGAAACTCCGAAGTTGGATTTGCGTAAAGTTACGAATTTTTCCTTAAAATAATTGTAAGACCCCCCTAAAGTTGTAAAAACACATGGGGGAACACTGTGGGTACCCCCGTTTTAGCCTTTAATTGAAAGTCTAGGATTTAAGTAGCCGCAGCAGGTGTTTTTTTCCCGACATTGAAGAAGTGATGCAGAAGAGCACTTAGGTTATTTTTTTCGTTTTTTTAAGTGGTCCCATCAAATTTGGGGTACATGAAAATGGGTACTAGCATATTTTTAAGTCCCTAAAGACCGTTTTTAAAAATTCTGCATTTGTGCACCTGCCGCTATAATTCTATTCTAGAAAACATCTGCCGCATACTTGCAGAATAGCCCTGAACCTATTTCCCTATTTTTAAACAATTTTTTCCCTTTTTTTTTTTTTTTTTTTTTTGCACCCCAATTTTTTAATTTTTTGGAGTGTCCCTATTTTTTTTTTAAACTTTTTTTGACACAGTTCTTTTTTAAATGTCAATCTCAGGGGTGCAGGCTATTTTTTTTTTAAGCCTGCACCCCTAAACCCCAATTCTGCACTTTTTTTCGACACCTATTCAATGGTGAAAAGTTATAACCGTTTTTTATCAAAGACTTTTCAAAACTGCGATAAGTCTTTGAAAGTGAATACGGTGTAAAACTAAAACCAGTGATATTAACGCAAAAAACGATGTTATCGCACCCATATTGAATACCCCTATTAATGTAGTGTCCAGCAACAAATTGGTTAAAATAGTACTTCAAGTAACTCTGTTACTCCAGAGAATATCTTTCCAAAGTGTGTCCGACTTATTATTTGTATGATTATTAAATAACAAGCTGGTATCTGTAATGCGCCAGTTCAGCAACTTTATCATGAGATCTCTCTAATTATAAGTTGTGATCACATATAGGAATACTACCAAAGTCTGTGGTCCATTTCCATAAGAAGGGTTGTGGCACTTGTGAATGATCAATATAATAATAATTAATAATAATGTATCAGTCTCAGTTAGTTGTATCTTTTAGTTCACAAAAGTTAGTTGCACACCGGACCCTCGTGGCAATAAAGCAGTCAGCTCACCTTACTTGTGAGTATAACAGTGTTGAGTCCGCGCACGGTATGTCTCGGTTTTCAGAATCCCGACTCACTGTGTTTTATGGGGGCTGTGGTCAGCTGCCCGGCATGTGTTCAATCCCGGGTATAATGCCTCTGCAGCTGCTGCTTCCGCCGCCTCCTGGAGTCGCGGGTACGTAGCCTATTTGGTACTTTGGGGCTGCCTCTGTGAGAAATTTTGTAAGTTAATGATTGCAATAAACGAATAGATTGATTCCAAGGTAGCAAAAGAGTTTAGGATATCCCAATCGACACGTATTGCTCGCACCTTGGAGCTTTTCCAAGATCTCCCCATTTATGTGAGCAAAACATGCTGGAACTGTTTGCTGTAAGTAAAAAAAAAATCTTTCTTTCAGTTTAAACAGGCTGTATACAAACAGACTATGAAGCTTTTTGCAGAACTGGAAATTAAAAGGAAAGAGCGAGAAACAAAGGAAATGCATGAAAGGTTTGTATCTAACCTGCTGTTTCTTATTTAGTGACAGGTGATATTTATAATTTCTAGAGTGTTAAACTATGTGCTCCAGAAACATTTGTTTCATTATTCCCAGAAACTAAAATATCAGGTATTTTGTCAGTCATCCAATTGGGGAACACTGTGTACATTTAAGTTTTATGGGGTGGGAGTGTTGACAGTTTCTTATTAGTACAATAGCATCACAAACTAAATGGAGATCTAGGGTTGAGTGTCCAGTTTCTCCTAATGATTACGGAGCCAAGGTTGGGTACAACGTTGGTTAAATTTTTTTGCCTTGGGACCATCAAGCATGGATGCCTATTTAGGAGCCTATCGGCCTGATGATCAGCTGCCGCTCAGTGTGGAGAAT